>OY728125.1:1103314134-1104558122 GCA_963277665.1 Viscum album
AGGATTTATAAGAGAATAAGTAATTAAATCATTTCGAGGTTCATATTTTAAAATTAAAAAGAGGAAATTCACATTCACTTCCTATATAGAGATTTCATAAGAAGAATCTAGGAGATGAAATAATAAAAATTTACCACTTTGGTGAAGATTTTGTGAAATAACTAAAGAATTTTTTCTAGAAGTAAAACCAAAATTGAACCAAGAGGGTTATATATATATATATAATATTTTTTATAATTTTTTCATTATTTGAAAAAATTTATGGGAGTTATTATTGACCTGAGAAAATAAGTAAGAAAATTCCCTTAAACTGGTTTAACTTAAAAGTGGTAATTTCAAAGGGAACTGAAAACATGAATAACCTTATAAATGAAAAATATATTATATTGGGTATATATTTAAGGGACATATATACAAAAATATAAGAGGAAAATGAGAATAATATTGAATAAAAGGGAGAAAAAGAAACAGAATGTGTAACCAAAAAGGTAATAAAGGTGGTTTGGGAGATCCCTCTTTATGTTTTAAAACACCATTGTTTAAATCCCACATCGAAAAAAAATAACAAAACATTACATCAAAAATATGTGAAGGTAAATATTAATTTCACATGATATAAAACTTAATTATTATTCCAATTAAATTAGAGAACATTTGTGGGAAGGGAAATTATTGAAGTGTGGGGGAAACTACCATTTTATAGGATGAGAATTATTCTTAACATATTTTATATTTTCAATATAGATTAAAACTCTTAAATAAATAATATTTGAATAAAAATGATCTTCTAAGATTGAAATAGGGTATACCATATTAAATGAAAGATGAAACTCAAGTAGAAAAAATATCACTAAAAAAAGAAAATTGAGTTATGAAATACCATTATATTCTAGAGAATACATCAATTATACTTTATAAAAAAGAAGATCCTGAATTGAAGTTAATTTTCTAAGTTAAAAAATAATTTATCATATTAAAAACAAAGTGGTAGAATTTAAAACATACAAATTAAAGTTTGTTCATAATACGAAAGCATGCCTCACTGAAGGTTGATTGAGACAGAAACCCTTAGCTCGTATCCAAAAGTAATCTACACATTGTTTTAATTTCCTGAATAATAAAATTAATTTTTTAAAAAAATTTATTAATTATTTTTCCCATTTATATTTATTTTTATAAGTTCTATTTATCATCATTTTTAAACAATTTATTACATCGTTTCTGATTATGTTTGTTACTTGATGTTCTTCTATTAGTTTCTCAGAAACATTCATGGTATGTCGACTAAATTCAAAGTATTTAATAATAGTTTCATAATATAAAAAATTATATATTATTTCCTTTATTATTATATTATAACATAATTTATATATATATATATATAGGTTTTCAATAAATTAACTCAAATTAGAAAATGTTCTTTTATATTTCCTTTTTAGTGATTAAATTTAATATAAATGTTTATTATTAATATCACTTATGAAATTTTAAATATTATAAATATATAATTTTAATTATATACTAAACGAAATTTTAATAAATTAAACACATTTTTTATTCCACCCATGTTATTTTTTGTGGAAAAGATAAATAGAAACATCATCATGTGGATGTAGTAGTCCACACAAACACATAGACGATGCTATCATTTTTGCAGAATATAAGGAAGGTAGTAAATATAATATATTATTATTTTAAAATCATAATAATTTTATAAATATCCTATTATATTAGTAAATAACCTTTTGTAACCATCCATGTAATTCGGTGATGTAAAATGGAACATGTTATCCATGGATGTGGTAGTCTGCACACACACATCACAACGTTTTCATTTTTCTCAATGATTTTAGAGGAAAGTATAAAATAGATGTTCCATTAGTATAAAAACATAAAATAAAATTACTAATAATTTTGATATCATACTATAATGTATATAAGAGGTTCGGGGTGGTATAAGTATAAAATAATTAAGAAGGTGTGGTGAAAATTATTACAACGCTCTTTGAGTGTTCACCTTTGGTCACCACCTTATGGAACCTTCACTTGGTATTTTGGAAACATAAAAGGATATAGGATGTTATTATAGGGTTAAAGAAGAAACTATTTTATAGTTTTGGTTGCTCCTATAGTTATTTTGTGGTTTGGAGAGGTGGAGGGGCGGTGGGGCGGTGGTTCCTTTTATAATTGAAGAGAAGGGAATTTTTGGCACATATAACTCTTTAATAAAAAGAGAGCACATATTTCACATGAAATGTGAATAAAGTGGAAAATAATTGATTTTTGGAAGTTTTATGGTCTATAAAACCTCAACTACACTTTTCAAAACATGTTTGAGACATGTTTTAAGTCATTTAATCATAGATTTTTTAATTTTATCATTTTTTGTTTTTAACTAGGAAACTAATTTTTACTTTAGTAATTTAAATGTAATGAATAAAAATAAAATTATAATTATGAGATTAATTGAAATTTATAGTTCTGAATATTAAATCCAATTTATCAAATAAATTTTATAGGGTTAGGGAAAGTTAATGTTAACATTAGTTTATGTAACGTGTAAAAAGACTATGTTTAAAAATTCTATTTTTTAGCATAAGTTTTAGGTTTATGATAAAATTATCAATGTTATCGATTTTATTGACGTTGAAATTTTTATTATTATTAAAATATTAATTTTATAACATTAAAATAATTCTAAAACCTAATTACACCATGTGAAAATTTTATTAAAAGAAACCGATGAAAGACAATTTTTATTAAAATATTACCTAAATTTTATAAAATGTTAAGTTCAAATTGTACATATCAAAAAAAGTATATTAAAATAATCAATTTAACTTTATAAAATATAATTTTTATATTAAAAATGGTTTCAAAAACCTTCATGGAATTTGTGTATAATAATTTCATAAAAGTGTCAGTATTAGTAAAAATAGTTTTTTCACTATTAATATAATCATTGATCATTTTAGACAAAAATAATAAATTAATGCCACAAAAATTTTAAATTATAAATTTAAAAATGAAATTTTATTTATCTAAATAAGATTCTAAAATTTATAAATTTATCATTTAATTGAAGATAAAAAATTTAAAGAAAAAATGATTTTATTAAAAAATGACATTTTTCAACATTAAGTGATTTTAATATTATTTTATATCAATATATTATTTAAAATAAGTTATTATGTTAAGTCATATATTATATTTTTAATGTGTAATATTTAATCTATTAGGATAAAATATACAATACATAAAAAAATAATTCTTTAAAAAAAAGAAATGTTACTTTTATATTAAATATGCTTTAACAAATACCATTAAAAATAATTATTTATATTATAAAATTTTATTTTAGTATCAATTGACATTAAAATATTTATTTTAATTTTATATGTTCATTATATCATATTTAAATAATGTTATTATTAATATTTAAATGTATCTCTTAAATATATATAAATATTGGTAATATTTTAATATCATATTTTTATTTCATTGCATGTTATATTATTTTAAATTTACTACTTAATAAAAAATGAATTTAGTATACCTATTGGATATTTTTTTATTGACCATATTTTCAGTGACCATATTTATAACAACCATATTCATAATGGACATAATTAATTCCTATATATAGACTTAGAAAATCTTCAATTCCACTCTCACTTTACAAGGTATAGATCTTATTTAATATTATATATTTTTTATAATATTTCTCCTTTAATTTTTTTTTCCTTATTATAGGTTTTTTTGGATATTGGTGGACCAGAAGTTTGAAGATAGTCCCAGATATTTTCTACTCAAACAGATTTTATTCTTTTCTATATATTGTCCCCTATTAATTTATTAACATTTAATGGGTGTACTTAATCCATTGTGGGTAATAATCCATGGATTTAAGTACTTAGTTTGATGTGATTTTGTTATAATGTCCTAATTATGAGTGAATACAGTGTATTTAGTTTGGTTCATATCTTGTAAGGAATATTTTCTAATAATGTTTCAATCCTTTTGAAATAATAGAGAAACATACATTAAAATTATAAAAATGAATAATAACAATAGGACAATTACATACATCACCCTAGAACACAATGAAAGGAAGAAAATCTAGTGCATTACACCCCCCCCCAAATAAAGCAAGTCCTCGCAATTTAAATATCACATACCAATGAAAATAGTCTAAGCCAATCTAAATTATAAAGACCACACATGATATAATTTATAGGGAGATATCAACCTTATGAACATTAAAAACATATATCATTCCTCAGAATAATCTTATTCGTAATATTGAGTTTTTTTAGAACAATTTTGTCCAAGAGTCTATCATTATTTTGTATCAAGACCCATATATATTACTTTTTCTCTAGAGGGTTTTTATTGTTATCCTCTTATTGATAGAATATTATAGGTTAATAAGAAAAGTGTTTTCCTTACTCTCAATAATTTTTTAACTTAGTAGAGGGAACCAATCCATCACTAAAATAACATTAAATTTATCAAAATGAAGGATAATAAGATTCCCACAAGGCACATTCCGATAAGATTTAACTTAGAATACAAAAACCGCACCACTAAAATATTTTTTCATTAATAAAATCACCACAGTGATGATTAAATTATCTTAGAAAACTTCTTGGATATACTAGAGTTCATAGAATAAAAATCCATGAATAAATATATTGATTTGGATTATAGGATACATATACCATAAATATCAGGATCCACATTAAGAGTAGTTCTTTCATAGGAATCCCATTGTCCCCTAGGTCTTGTAGGTTGGTGATGTTAATCATCTTGGTTATTCCTTGGATCATGGAATTAAATTAGATAGTGTATAATTTCCCCAAAAATAATACAATTAATTATTAATGGTACCTTAATATGAACTCTATTACTTTCAATCATTTTAACTAAACTCTTCATCTACTAATAGCATTTTGATGCTCTATAACCCCCTCTTCCATAAGAAAATCATCTTCATGTTCCCTTGAGGAAATCCCCTTGGTCCCTCTTTCCATATTTTTGACACAAAGGAAATTGATTCTTCTTTCCTTCATCATTTTATTCATTAAATATTTTAGGTTACTACATCCTTATTTTCTTGGGTTTACTTAGGGTTTTACCTATGGTTATTTTGTTAATCATGTTTTGTGGTAGTTTTTTTTTTATAATCACCAGATTTCTCAGTCCATATCCTATTCTAATGGGTTGAAAATTGAGGTAATAATCATATTTTCCCTCACACATAAGTTTAACTTGGTTCCTTTTGGTTATATTCATCACTAAAACCAAAAAGGCTAACATTAGTAACAAACATTTGACATCACAGGGAGATTATCATAATCACTACTACAAAACTAGCCTTTAATAGCGTAGGTATTTATTAGCACAAAAAACACTGATAAATGGAATATTTATCAGTGATAAGGAAAGTGATGATAAATTTAACCTTTTATTATCATTTTTTGCTGATAATGGAAAATTTTATCAGTGCTTTATTTTTAGCACTGATAAAGGATATCCTTTATCAGCACTTTATTTTTAGCACTATAAAGGGTAACATTTATCATTGCATTATTTTTAGTGTTGATAATGTGTACCCTTTATCATCATTTTATTTTTAGCACTGATAAATATTTATTTCATTATTTCTTTTTAGCATTGATAAAGGTCTGAATAAATAAAATTAAATAATTAAATAAATTTAAAATAAAAAATGAGTTTCTAAAAAAGTGAAAAAATTTATTAATTAAATAATTATTTATAAAAATGAACAAATTTATTATATATTATTAAATATTAAACATTTTATTAATAATATAATTATAATGATTAATGTTATGAAATTGTTTATAATAAATATATAGATATATATTAATGTTTATAAATATGATTTATATATTAAAAAATATTTATTCTATTTACATTAAATAGTCATATATTTATTGAATAATTGTTTATAATTAAAAACTAAAACATATTAAAAGTATTGGCTAATTTCATAGTACTTGACATATAATTTAACGTAGTTTGATTTTTCAATTAGACAAAGATCAAATTTGTGTTACATTGATTTCACATATATGTAATTAATTCAATTTTATATACAATGCACAGACATAAAACTTATCCATTTTTTTCAATATTATTAAAGTGTATTTATTCTTAAAATTTCACATATTTTTAACATATATGCATGCACCTAAAATTAGATATTCATTAACAATGTTAAAAATATATTTGTAAAAAATATTTATAAATAAATATATTTATAAATGTATATTTACTATAGTTATTCAATTATATATTTATAATTATAAATAAATAAATATGTTTTAAATTATTAATATAATTATAAATAAATAACTTTATATATTTAAATAATTATTAAATTTATAATAAATTTACTTAAATAATGAATATATTTACTATATTTATATTTCTACATATTTATTAAAAATATATATGTATAATTATATAAATATATATAATGATAGAAATAATATTTTTTAGCAATATTTCTATAATTATAAATAAAAAATTATAAATAAATAATTATAAAATTATAATAAATATATTTTTAAAAAAAAATATTTTTACTATATTTATATTTATATATTTTTATTAAGTATATATAAATATTTACAATTTTGTTATTTACAGTTATAATTATAAATTGTTTAACAGCGCTTAAGTAATAAGTGCTGATAAAAGCATATTTATCAATAATTTTTTTCACACTAATAAAAATGAGGCTTTATCAATGCTAAATGAAGTACTGATAAAATTAAAGTTTATCTATGTGGTAAGTTTAGTTTTGATAAATATTGGTTTTATTAATGATTTTTTAGTGCTGATAAAGACCTACCTTTTTCCGTACTAAAAAAGCATTGATAAAGAGTTATTTTATAGGCTCTTAGATAATAAGCGTTGATAAAAGGACGCTTTATCAGTTCTTTTTTATAAGCACTGATAAATGTGTCCTAATCTAATTAATAATGTGTAACCATTTATGAACCCATCATGATATTATAAGATTTCTGTGGAATCCACCTATAGTCGTCGCTCCTCCTTGGTGAATTAAAGCTTAAATCACACCACTCGACTACATCCAGTTGCTTAAACATCTCTTCTGACATTCGGTGTTCAATTTCAATTAGGATTTCTGAATAGGGTCTCTGATTTTCTTCTACCTAGCAAGGTAGTACTTTTGATATTCTTTTTTTATTTTTGCTTTTGTTTTTTATTTCTTCTTTGATGATGTCATTATTTTTGGTCTAGTGATTATATACTATCGAGCTAGGCCTTTTTAATTTCTCAATTTTCCATTTTGATTTAACTCTTGATCACTAATGGAGATTTTGTTGTTTCTAGACTCGATGGTGACACATGGAGTCCCATGGAGTTTAGTTGGTTTTTTTATTTTGTTTACATTTCCCAAATTGATCACCAAAAGTTATCATACATATTTTTCATTCTTTATTTTATCAATGTATTCTATACATGTGAATTTTTTAAATTGAAACTATGGGTTTTTTATGCGAGGTAGTTGAGGGTAGGTTAAGGTATTTCTTTTATATTATACTACTTCATATCTTCTTTTTCTACTTATCTAGGTTGGTGTGATAAACCAATGTATGGATGCATCATGGTAGTTTTTTTATATTTTCTTTCTACTAGTTTTATTTTATTTTTTGGGCCAAATTATTCTTAGTTTGTTGTTTTTTATGCTCTGGTGCTTGTTGCTAGCCCAAGGGGTTCATGAATGTCCCTTGGACACTATCATGATATAGATTTACATTCCACCCACAACATTTGAAAAATTTATTCAGTTTTCAATGGGTGTCAACATGGATTTTTAATCTTCAATTTTAAGTCTATAAAACAGTTCCCTCACATACATTGATTGGGAAATAAATATCCCATGAATTCCATGAGTCACCAATAAAGGAATGAAAATGTCAACTCACTAATCATAAATATTTAAATATTGGTCATTGTTAATATAGAAAATTATTATCATTGTTCATTTATTGAACCTCTAAATATTATGTCATCAACATTAATAAACACATTCAATCTATCCATAAAATTATTTTTTATATAAATATTATGATCAATTCCTCATTTTTTAAATTAAAGTTTCTTTAATAATTCATATAAGATTAAATACCAAGATCTTAGTTCTTGTTTCAATTCATACATCACCTTTTTCAATTTACAAACATTATTATCGTATTAAAATAAAACTATTTGTTTTTTGGATGTAATTTCTATTCATGTAAACCATTAGTAAATGCTAATTTTACATCCAGTTGGAGTACCTTGAATTTCCTTAAGATGGGTCGGTGCGGCGATATGACATCCCAAGAGTCTTGATATGTTTTCAAATATTTATATATCATTAATTTTAAATGTAATAATTCATTAGTCTTATACATCACTTGTTCAAATACCTTTTTATATCTTCTAGTTGATTAAATTAGAGTTTATTATTCTTGTTTATCATATTTGAGTTTTTTATTACTTCTTAATTTAATATATTATATTTTCATTTGTTTAGGGGATTTAAGAAAGATTTTATACAGAGTAATTCATTTCTAAAATTAAATTACCCATTTTCTTCAACATACTAAAATTCTTTGAAATAATAAAATGTTGAGTTTCCCTTATTAGAATTGTCTATAACTTTCACATTTGATAATGAATATCTTATGTGTATTTATTTTTATATTGCATAAAATTAATCTTTTATGAACCTAATATGATGGATATGAACTGAAAATAGATAAACTCTAATAATTTAACAAATGAATATAAAGATGTAGTTAATGAGTTCTTCAAGTTTTCAAGAGAGAATATAGAAGACCCTTTTACAATCCTATGTCTATTTTTATGTTATTGTTATTCAAGACAAATTATTCTATAAGAGTTAAAAGAATAGTTATGTCTATTTAGATCCATTTATCAATGGATCCAAAACAACTATAGGTTTTTCATCACTCACAAATCTCAGAACAAAACCAAAGATTCTTTGTTCATTTTACTACAATTGGTTAACTACCATTAAGCATAGCATCTGACCATAACTTCTTACCTGGTATCCTCATGATGATCTCATCCCACAAATAGAGAGAAACAAACTAATTATATTCATTAACATAGAGAAAAAACTTTATAGAATAATAAAATTCATTGGGAAAATGTTTTGTGGAAAATAGATATGATTGAAGAATCAACATGAGAATCAGAAAAGGATTTGAAGGAAAAATATTCCTACTTATTTAAATAATGAATATAATTATGAGGAAGATAAGGGAAAGTGAATGTTGCATAGTGATATTATATATATGGTGGTAAGAGTGTGTGTGGTGAGAGAATCATGGGGTTGTTGGACAAGAAGTTTAGATAAGATGTTATGCTAAGTGGTAATTAACCAATAGTAGTTAAGTACAAAAAGAATCCTCAGTTCTGTTATTAACTTTGTGAGGGGTGCACAAAAACTCCTTATTTTGTCTCCATTGGTAAATGGATCCAAATATATATCAATATCATTAATTGTATCATGGTTTCTTGACATCCATATAGTCTTCTAAAAAAAATTAAATTCACCAAGAATCCTTAGTTTTTTTATTATCTTATATTTGGACCAAACAAACCCTTTGGAAAGATGTAAAGGTAATGTTACAATATAATTTATCTATTTTGAAAAAAATTATATACTTAAATGTTGATTTAATTTTTATTATTCCCTATAGAGTTCATTTATTTTAGAATATTTTTTCCATCTTTCATTCCTTTGTAGGAAGAGAAACAATATTGTCTCTACTCAATCACAGAGGTAATCTTTATGTTTTCATAGTAAAATCATTGTCCACATAATTAATATATTATTTCATATTTATTTTTAATTTATTTATTTATAGTATTACTCACATAATAATTTTTTTCTTATACAGTTGTATTCTTTTGTTCGTGTTGGGGTGCTCTATCCAACTTTCATGCTTCTTCTCCCTTAAAATCTTTTCACCCCTATAGTGGTGCATTTATCAATTTCATTCAAATTACATCCACTTCCTTAGAATGAATAGAAAAAAATCAGACTCTTCTCAATAACAGAGGTAATCTTGATGTTTTCATAGTAAAATCATTTTCCATAAAATTAATGTATTATTTCATATTTGTGTTTAATTAATTTCTTTTTAGTATTACTCGCATAATATTTTTTTTCTTATATAGGTCGATTCATTTTTTTGAGTTGGGGTGCTATATCCAACTTTCATTCTTCTTATTCCTTAAAAAATTCCACCCCTATATTGGTTTATGTATCACTTTCTTTCAAATTAAATCCACTTTCTTTTTAGGAAGTGAAACTATGCTGCCTCTACTCAATTACAGAGGTAATATGGATGTTTTCATAGTAAAATCATTGTCCATAGAATTAATATATTGTTTCATATTTATGTTTAATTTATTTCTTTTTAGTGTTACTCAAGTAATAATTGTTTTCTTATATAGGTGTATTCTTTGGTTCTATTTGGTTTTTTATTTCTAACTTTCATACTTCTACTCCCTTAAAACCTTTTCACCATTATAGCAGTTAATTTATCACTTTCTTTCAAATTACCTCCACATCCTTTCCAGGAAGAGAAACGCCTCTACCTTTGCTCAATTACAGAGGTAATATTGATGTTTGTATAGTAAAATCATTGTCTATATAATTAATGTATTGTTTCATATTTATGTTTAATTTATTTCTTTTTAGTACTACTCACATAATAATTTTGTTCTTTTAAAGGTGTATTCTTTTGTTCTAGTTGTGGTTCTCTATCCATATTTCATCCCTTTCTGAATCAAAACTTCCAAAAACTTTTTATGACTTATAACCTTTCACCCTTGTTGTGTTGATATCTATCACTTTCCCTCAAGTTCCCTCCACTACCCAATCATAGAGGTAATCTTGATATTTTTATAGTAATATCATTGTCCATAGAATTAATGTATTACTTTAAATTTATATTTAATTTATTTATTTTTAGTATTACTCATAAGGATTATTTTCTTATACAGGTATATTCTTTTATTTATTTGATGTGTTTTGTTCAAAGATTCTCATGTAGTGTTGGCAGTTTAACAAAGAAAGTCAATGGAAATCATGGTAACATTGACAGTTAGGATTGTTTTGAGACTTTGGGATGTGTAGGAATTATTTTCACCTCAATAAAACACACTATGTGACCATTATGACTCAATTTACTTCTTTCTATTTTAAATTGACATTAATTTTAGTAAAAAATACAACTGACTCAATGTGTCTGTTATCAGTTTAAAATCAATATTTGACTTTAAAAAGTTTCACTCACTGAAAACTGAGAAAACGCACTTGGATATTATTGATAATTTAGGGAATCAATTCATAAATCAATTATGATTTATAGGAATTAGTCTCATATCAAACTGATACATGATGTGATCTTTATGATTCAAAGTGCATTTTTTAAGTTTAAAATGAAATTTTAGTAAAAAAAGAAGTGAAAAACTTATAAAGAAGAAAACCCATTAATATTTTTCGATACTTTAGGAAAAAATACATAAGTTATATATAATGTTTAGTAATCATATTCACCTCAATCTGATGCACGGTGTGACTGGTATGACTCTAGGTGCATCTTTATTTAAAATTGACATCAGTTTTAGTAAATAAACAAATTTACCTACTCAAAACCAAACGAACGCATACATATTATTTTTATAATTTAGGAAAAAAAATCCATAAGAGATTTTATATGTTCATGAATAATTTTCACCTCAATTCGATGCATGGTGTGACCGATATAACTCCAAGTGCATGTTTTTATTTAAAATCGACATCAATTTTAGTAAAAAGACAAATTGACCTACTCAAAACTAATAAAAACCCTTAAAATTGATTAAATACTTTAGAAAAATTATATATAAGTCATTTTTGGTGAATAAGAATTAAGTTCACCTATATTTGATACACAATGTGATCAGTATGATTAAAAGTGCATGTTTCAATTTTAAAATGACATTTTAGTAAAAAGGATAAGGGACATACTCAAAACTAAGAAAATGCATTAATATTGTTTTAATACTTTATGAAAACAATAAATAAGTCATTTAGGGAATTTTAGAGTCATACTCACCTCAATCTGATGTACGGTCTAACCGGTATGACTCAAAGTGCATCTTTTTATTTAAACTTTTCATCAATTTTAGTAAAATGGACAATTATCCTACTCAAAACTGAGGAAACACATTCTGATTGTTTTGATACTTTATAAAAATAATATATAAGTCATTTTTGACATGTATAAATCAACTGCACCTAAATCCAATACACGATGTGCCTGGTATAACTCAAATTGTTTGTTATCAGTTTAAAATTGACATTTTAGTTCAAAAAAATTCACTCACTGAAAACCAATCGAACGCACTCGGATTTTCATGATAATTTAGGAGAATAATTGATAATTGTTTTTTTTTTACATGTAGTAATATATTTCAAGTAAAAACATTACATGATGTGATTGGAATGAGTAAAAAGTGTGTGTTCCTAGTTTAAAATGACATTTTAGTAGAAAAGAAAACTAATATAAACAAAAACTGATCAAACACATTCATATTATTTTTATACTTTAGTAAAATGATCCACAAGTCATTTGAGATGTGTTGGAATTAGTCTCACCTCTATCCGATGCATGGTGTGACTGATATGACTCTGAGTGCATCTTTTTATTTAAAATTGAAATCAATTTTTTTAAATTAAGACTTTCTATTAATTTATTTATTTATATTAATACTAACATAACAATTATTTTTCTTTTACTAGTTCGTTCTTTTTCTTGAGTAGGGGTGATTTGTTCGGCAATAGCATGAGTCATGTTAGGATTAAAATATAAAGGAACACTGATGTTTTGAATGTATGTAACAATTCTTATTTATGTAATTATATGAACCACTGTTTAAAATGTCTATAATATAGTGTTTTGTTCTTGTGTTTGGGTTGTAAATTTCATCTCATTTAAATCCTGTATTAAAAATTTTTTTGTTGATATTAGGTGTGTTTCTAGTGCTGTAGTTTACTGTAATAGCACACAGTAGTGGTGTTGTAGTGTGCTATTACAGCACACTATAGTGTGGCCCTTTATTAGTGCTTTTAAAAGCACTGATAGAGGCCACATTTATCAGTTCTTAAAAAGCATTTATAAATGGTTCCATTGGAAGATCTAAATTAAATCACTGATAAATGGTTCCTTTATCTATTCTTTTAACAGTTCTAATAAAGGTCCTATTTATCATCTCTTTCTTTAGAGTATATAGAGGACCCCTTTATCAAAACTTTTTTAGCACCGATAAAAGACCAGATCTTTTAACCTCACTCATGTATTTAGTTCTATTATAGTGTATATATAGGCCATTTTAAGTGTTGTTAAAGGCCAATTTTGTAGTAGTGAATCTAAAATAGAAAAGAGATTCAACCTTAAATCCTTTTCCTCTTTTACAACATCACATTATCTTGTAATTCCTTTTGTTTAACCTATACCATTCTTATTTTCAACTAGGTTACTTTAAATTAGGTTATGTTATACTTCTCAACCTATTCCCACAAATTAACTAAGAAATTGATCCATCATAGAGGTTCACAAAGAGAACATTATTAACCAAAGAATATTCCCATGGAATTTCAATCCAGGTGTGTATAATTAATCCCACTCATCATTAATCAAATTGATGATCAATTCAATGATCTAACAACCCTTTTAAGGGTGATTTCCCCTAGGTCAAAAAAAGGATTTAATTTCTTGGAAAACCACATACTCAAAACATTTCCAAAATTTTAGGATTTTATCCAATACTTATTCTTATCCCCTAGTTTTTTCACTAAATTTGTCCCATAATAATCTCTAAAAATAAAAATAATTTCCTCAAATACCAATTATAGAGACCCAATACTTAAACACACTTTATTTTTTAATTATTTACATACTTTCCCAACCAAAACAGACTGAGGATCTAGAGGTCTGTGTATTTAGAATATTAGACATACAAATACATCATTTTAAATATAAAAAAACTTTATTTAAAACTTCATATAGTTCTAATAACTATAATTGATCTTATAAAACTATATAGGATATCCTAGGGAAAGTACATAATGAAAAGGGTGAGTTAGAATCCCCAATAAAGAAATAAACATTCCAATAAATCATAACACAAGAGTCAAGAGGCATAACATGATATCATAAAGAGTATGATCACAAATATGAATATATGGCCTAATGAAATGATGGTATTATATTATAAACATTCATAAATTCCATAAAACATGATATCATAAACATATGTCATGGGTTACTCCCAAGACTATTATCATAAAGTGGAAACATTCCCATAATGGATTAGGTTTACTACCTAATCCATTACATAACATCTCATGGGATATAAATATTTACCTAATTAATTGTAAGGACATATAATTATAGTCCCACCCATAAAAAAATTAAAATAATACATATTCATACCACATAAGGAAAATAAACTATATATAAATTATAATCATGATCAAACCCATGAGAACAAAGCAGGTTTTATAAATCTGATTCAATGAATAACTAAAAATAAAATCATAAAGATTACCAAGATTAAGAAGGAATTAAATCATTTGTATATTTTTATTTTAAAATTAATCGATGTTATTGATAATTGAGTTCCAATATAGATACATTATTAGGAGGATCTAGGATAAGAAATAATACAAATGTACCACTTGGGTGAATCCTTTTTTATATAACTAAAGAATCTTTTAAATAATGAAAAACCTTATTATTTCCCATAAAACTAGAATTTAACTAAGAGTTTTCTTCATAAAATAGTTAGGTTTTTATAAACTATTCATGGTTTTAAAAACTTTGATCAGGGTTATGCTTGGCATGAGATAAGAAATGGAAAGTTCTCTTGAACACGGATTACTTAAAAGTGGGAATTTTAAACAGAACTAAAAACATGTATAAACCCAGAAATTAAAATGATATTTAACTAGGTTTATATTTAAGGTATATTTATACCAAAATATAAGAGGTTAATGATAATAATATTGTATAAAAGGGATAGAAAAAGATAATGTTTAACCCAAAAACCTAATGGGGTGGTTTAGAAGATCCCTTTTATATTTTAAAAAAAATTGAAATATCACATTATAAAAAATAATAAAATATTATTTAAAAAAATGAGAAGTTAAATATGAATTTAAAAGGAGATTAAACATAATTAATTTTCTAATTAAAAATAAGAACATTGGCTGGAATGGAAATTATGGAAAAGGATGGGAAACCGTCTCTTAAGAGGATGGGAATTATTCTTAACAAATTCTCATTTTCAATAAGTATTATAATTCATAAATAAATAATATTTTAATAAAAATTGATATCCAAATATAGGAATAACTTATACCATATGAAATAAAATATGAAACTCATGATGAAACATTATAACTCAAGAAAGAAAATTGTGTTATAAAAGACCCTTATATTTTTAGGACAACATTAGATATAGCCCATAGCAAGGACGAGCATGAATTGAAGTGAATTTTTAAAACTAAATAATAATTTATGATATTAAAAATTAATGGGTTACTATTTACACTAAAAATTAATATTGGTTCTTAATATCGAAGCATGCCTCAATGAAGGGTGATTGAGATGAAAACCCATACCTTATGTCTAAAATTGTTCTTAACTTACTCAACTGCCTGAATAATCAAATTAAGTTTTTTAAAAAAATTATAATAAACTTATAAATATATATTTCTTTTATAATACCTATTTATCATCATATGTCACTAATTTATTACATTGTTTCCGCTTATGTTGGTTAATTGCAGTTCTTTGGTTAATTTCTTAGAAGCTGTCATGGTATGTTGACTGTGGAAAAAGTTTTGTAAAATAGTTTCATAATCACTATAATTAAATATTATTATATCCTTTATTATTCCATTAGCACATAATTTATATAGTTAAATAGGTTTTCTATGAATGGACTCAAATTAGAAAAGGTACGTTGATATGTCGTTTTTTTGTTTTTAAATTTACTATAATGATTTATTATTAATATAACATATGGAATGTAAAATATTATCATTCCAATAATTTAATGGTTTAGAAAATATAATTCTACATAATACATACATGTTTTATTCCACCCATGTTAGTCAATATGTAAAATTAAATAGAAACATCATCATATGGAGGTGGTAGTCTACACGTAAACATGAAAGACGCTCTCATTTTTGAAGAATAAGAGGGTATAAAATAAAATATCATATCATATCAGAATCATGAAAATTTTTTAAATATCATATTATATTAATGAATAAATTTTTTTAACCATACATGTGTGGTGGTGATGGAAAATTGAACTTGTCATTCATGGAGGTGGTAGTCCACACACATGCATTACAAAGTTTTCATTTTTCTCAATAATTTTGGAGGAAGGGATAAAATGAGTTTTATATTAGTATAAAAACATAAAATAATATTAATAATATTGGTTTTATCATACTATCATGGGTATAATAGGTTTTGTGTGGTAGAAGTTGAAAATAATTAAGGTTTTATCATACTATCATGGATAAAATAGGTTTGGTGTGGTAGAAGTTGAAAAGAATTAAGAAGGTGTAGTGGAAAATATTTCCTATCACTTTGGATGTTCTTATTTGGTCATCACCTTAAGGAACCATTTATAACAACCCACATCATTATGGATTGTGATTTTTAGGGAAATTTTGAACTATTATTCTATTTGATGGATCAATTTAATAAACTATTGTTGAACCAATATTCTTAAAGTTTGAACATCCTTGAGATGTGTTTTTCAACTTTGATGGTTGCTCTATCGGAAAAAAAAACCTTGAGAGTGGGTTGTAGGATTAGCAAGGATAGTCAGGTTTTATGAGCAGCACCAACTAGCCAGTATCCCCTATTGGCTATCCAGTGGGGTAGGAAGAAAACCAAGTTTCCTGGAAGGACTCACCGGCCAACCAGTGTGTCTGCACTAGATAGCCAGTAAGGCATGTAGTGAGCCTTCTTCTTAATAGGTATCACCAGCTAGCCAGTGATAATATACCATCTAGTCGGTGGGGTGTTCTAGGCATAGATTAATTATGGTCATTTTATTCATTTTCCCACTAAAACCCCCTTGGGACATATTTACTTGGATTGATTTTTCTTGATCAATTTAAACCTTCTCTCCTATATTACTCCCTCCAAAATTTTCCATTCATATGTGGTGGATCTAGACACAAATAATTAGAGAATCCATGCAAGATCATTAATTCTTCATTGATATTAGCCTCTTTCTCCCTCATATGGTGGTGTATAATTATTTCATTCATTGTGGATGAATCCCCAATGTAAGCCTTATCCCTTATGATCCTTTAAAATATCAATTCTCCTTAAATAAACTATCCTTTTATCATCATGGTCACTGATTTATTGGTGGTGTGATCTTACTCAAGGTATCAGATGAAAATTCCATAAAATCTTTATAGAATTATCCAACATAGATGGAGCATTGGATGGGGATGGATAGAGTATGTCCTTTGATGATGAATGTGTGTCACTGATGTGTTTTTCTATGAAGGCATGTCCTTTGATGATATATTTTATGGGTTTAGTCAATTTTAGTGAATCGGCCATTGTGACTTGGAATTGGTTTAGATATTTTTCTCTTCTAATAATAGGGAGTGTTTTAGGAGTGTCTAAAACTCTATTGGACAATGTTACAGCTAAGTTACGTCACTTGGATGGTTTTATTCAAAATATTCCAATTGAATTATATTAATTTTGTCTTTTTTGTGTTTCCAAATGATAGGTATTTTGATTGAAATAATTTTGGATGTATGGTACTGATCTTCCATAGATGATTGATATTTTTGGATAGGCAGTGACATCTACTACATCCTTCATCAGTTATTCCTTTCACCTTTAAATATGAGTTTCCTTGTAATCATTTAATTAGTTATAATTTATTTGTAATAAATTATTTAGAATTCTTGGGCATGAGAAAAAAACTCATGGTGATTGATGGAGAATTAATGGGCCTAGATGACTCATACAAATATTCTAGTATTTTTTTGGTTGATAGTTGAATATTTTTTAGGTAGGTGGTCATGTGTACTCTACCCTATGGTATTATGAAATATTATTGGAATGAGATATTTAGTTCTACACCCGGATTGAAAGAACAATAAATTAAAATTATGTTATGAATAAATAATAATTATTAATTGATTAATGATCCTTAAGTATTAATTAATTAAAGAAAATTCATAATGTAATTGAAAATAGTGACAAGGGCCACGATGGTCCCTTATGAACTGGCTTGATGTCAGTATCTGAGGTTTAAGGATTGATTACTAATGTGTTCATAAACTAAATAGATGCCTTGGGTTGTGTGTGTATGTGTATCCCATGAGACCATGTATAATTATTTATTCCATGAGTATGTATAGATAGATGATTAGATCATACTTGATCATGAACACATGTGTAGTTGGTATGACTCTTGACGATTTGTTATGCTATGTTGTGTGTAAAAATTTGTTTGCCTTGTTATTATACTTGTATTGCCATGGATTCTTACCTTTATTGATTTTTGATCTCAGGTGGGTGTGTGCATAGCCTGTGAGACCAATTTATGATACTTTTTTCCATGTGTGTGCTTATAGATTGTATTTTTGTATTTGATGTTGACCACATGTACTTTTTTCTTTCACAATTTCTGATGATGAAATGTTATGATTAACTTGTATGATCTACCATGTTATGTGTGTTACCATTCATTGGGAGGTATTGTTATTGGTTTTTGTAATAGGTGGATCATCATTAAATGTGTAGTATATTGGACCCGGTTCACTCTGAGGTAATTGAACCTGGTTGGCCACATGGCCTCAAGCATTCCTCACCGAATGCCAAAGGATTCTAACTAGAAGCGAGGGACTAGGCCATGTCTATGGGGATACTATGACCTCTGGCTAGAATGAGGCCCATTGGTGAATAAAAAATAAAATCATTGAAAGCAATGTAATAATATGAAATAGCATAATCAGAAATAAATCCTTTGTACAAATATCACTAGTGTCTTATATAAATGATGACATTTCATGATATTATACAAAAAGGAAAATTCGTAGGATACAGAGAAATAGACATATAAAACATGCTATATAAAAAGATAAAAAAGGTTCAAGCTAACTTCAATAGCATCATGATCATAATATCATTCCTCTAGTTCCATACTCTATCCTAGGAAAACAATCAAGCATCCATCTCAAAACCCATGCCTTTATCCATACCTTCAACCAGTAAGTATGTTTGGTTGCCAATCAATAGCCCAAACAGGGTGTGAGATATATTCAGTAGGACACTACCAAAAGTGTCTAGTATGATCTATCCAGTGTATATAAAATGGTAGTGTGAAGATATAACAAATGGAAATCATTAGTATTAATTGTGACCAAGTCGGGTTAAGTTCCTAGAGGACACCATCCTGACTATGCCTGCTTCATCCTAAGGATGAGATATCCATAAACATGTTTTACAAAATATATATATACATATATATATATATGTTATCTATATACATAGTTACATATATAGACATATATATATATTAGTACTATCCAAGACCAAAGGCATAACTCAGGCATCCATTCATAGTTAAGAGAATCTCATGTAGTAGATGAGGGTATTAGACCAAGAATTTTATCATGGATATGAATGTCATCATATCCATCAACCCAATGAGTGAAGTGAAACTTCATGTTCAGCAACCACTGGGGGAATGTGAAACTTCATGTCCATTGTTCAATAAAAAAATGTTATACATCATTCTTAACATCTCACATAAAGGGATTGTGAATCGTTATATCCAATGCTAGCCTTAACCATGTCTCAACATCTATTATACATGGGAAAGTAATAATAATAATATTCCATCATGTATGAGATGATTCAGAATAATACAATGATGTAAACCAGTTTTTATATAAAGGAACAATACATGGTCATGCCATTTACATTCATTTAATATAATTAAGTAATCTAAGCTCAGTCATCAATACCACCACTGAGTGTGTGGGTTGGTCACATATGCAATTCCAAGGTCATATTCCTTTTGTAATCACACCTTGAGGGGTGGAACTAGTTGAAAGTAACGTCCTCTGATAATAACAAGAGTGTAAAGGAGAAATCCAAGCATGACCAACAATTTAATTAAGAATAATTTATATTTTTAAGGAAAACTTTGAATGGTCAAGAATTTTGGCATCATGAAGTATGATATAAGACAACTAGAATTTAGTGAAAAATTACTAGACTATCTACCTTATATCGGTAGATTATTCCTCATCCAATATCATCTTTATATTCAAGATAGAAGAGATGGAATCAAAAAAAATTACCTAAAAATTAGCCATATGACATATCCTGAAAATAGTATTTGTGAGGGAGATATAAATGAAGAAATTGAGGAAGAGTATTTAAGAGATTACCGGTATGATTCCAATGTGATGAATGATGATGGAATCACATGTCAGGTAGAGGAGAGAGATCAATGCATAATTTAGAGGAAAAGGAGACCTCCAAGAAACTGGGGGAGGTGATTCATGATTTGGGAAATAAATAAGTGGCTAAAACTTTAAATAAGTCTGGGAATAAATCATAATTCACCCAATTTTAAAGTGTGAAGGGTTTAGCCACATGGTTTGGCTAAACCATGCACAACCACAACCTATGTGGAACTAACCATGTGGGATAGGATCACAGTTTCAAAAAACCATAAATATTTTGTGTAACCCAATGTATACCCTCTATAGTATACTTCATGGTTTTACCAAATTGTTTGGCCTCAAGTGCATGGATTAAAAAAATCGCATGTCAGGTCTATTTCCTCCAAAAAATAGAGCTTCATGCTCCGAATGAGCCCCAGAAACCCCTCAAACCTTCCTTAACATCTTAGGAATTCATATTAGTATAGAACCAAAGATTAAAATAGAAATTAAAATGATCCATACCTAGTATAAAAACCAGGATTTTACAACCCACCCCACCTAAGGCAACTCATCCCAAAGTTTCCCTAATGGTGGTTGATCAGAATTTGTGAAAAATTTTGACCATGGAGAAAGTATATCAAACTCTCTCTCCTAGGTATTGTATTGTACATGGTCATGCTTCCATAACACCAAAACTAGAGATACTAACCTACCTCTTAGATCCATCATGATATGATAAATGATACAAATAAGATTCTCCTCAAAAGAATCAAGAGCTTCCAACTCAATATCCTTAGGATCAAGAGAATGATATGGATCATAATAATAATAAAGAAGTTGTGATACATGAAATACATCATTTAATCCAACTGATAGGATACCAATATTACTTTATCCAAGATCTCAAAAGGTCTGACATAATGAGGTGATAGCTTTCCCTATTCCTGAATCCTTCTATGACCCAACTTAGGAGAAACTCACATAAAGACCTGATGTCCCACCTTTAACACCAAAGGGAGGTAGAGATGATTATTATAAGACATATGATAAGACTGAGTAGTACACATATGTTTCAGGATAAGATTTACCATCTCCAATGTCTCTTGAACTAGATTTGGTCCTAGCAGCACTTCTATTCCTAACTCTAACTAGTATAGGGTTAAACAGAATGTACAACTATTTAAAGACTCATAATAAATCATCTAAATATTTTTCTTAAAGCTATTATTGTATTAAAATTTGTATAGGGGTAGGTGTTTCTCCCAATAACCTCCAAAATCAAGGATTCATGCTCAAATCATGTCCTATAACACCCATGTCATATGCTTAGACTATACATCGATCAGTGGGTGATATGTTATACTCATAAGTACCAATGAACTCAGTTTCTTCTGTAACCCCTACTAAAACTATAATGTAAACCAAGATTCCTTGTCTTATATGAGATAATAGATAACACCATAAAGTATTATAACCTTTCATACATAAATAATCTCAAGAACATCCATTGAAAATGTCTCTTTGATAGGTAGAAAGTGAGTGACTGTGGTCAACCTATCAATGGTCACCCATATTATGTCACTACCTTGAAGGGATCTCAGCAAACCCATCACAAAATCCATAGTGACTTCATCTCATTTCCACTATGAAATAAACAGAGGTTATAAAATTCTATCTAGCCATTAGTGGTCCACCTTCACCTACTGATAGGTGCAACACTATGTAATAAAACTAGTAATCTTCCTCTTCATAATTGGCCACCCATACCGGTGGCATATTTCATGATACGTATTGGTGAGACTTGGATTTGATTCCCATTTAGAGGCATGAAACTCCTATATAAATTCTTCTCATATATCTACAGTTACCTAGACACACCCATGAATGTTCAAAATCTCATCCTCACTGATAACTCAACCAGGTAGTGGGTCCTCAACTGACACACTCTCCCTCCGAACCAACCCCTTAGGATCAAATATTTGTATCATCTTTACTCACTCTAGAATAGGATATATCATTTACAAGGCCAATAAAATAGGTTTCCATGATACTCTTGAACCTCCAAATACTTCTCAAAAAATAGATCCATCAACTATGACTCTCTAATAGACTCTGAGACAACCTATGTTTGTTTCATCTAACTTAGAAAATCATTTTTTGTATTACTCTTCTTGGGTATATAAGCAAGATCAAAGAAAATTGAATGTAGTTATTCAACCCATCTTCACTTCCTGATATTCAAATCATGCTGAATAATTATATATTTGAGTATTTTTTGGTCTGTGTACATAATGAATCATTCTCATAATAAATAGTTCCTCTAACAGTATAAGGAATGAACCAAAGCTTCCAAATTGAGTTCATGTGTTGGGTAATTATTCTCACGAGGCCTTAATTTATGTGTCTTTTATTCCCAAACTCTATCTGCCTTCATCAGAACTTCCCAAAACCTAATTCATAAATCATTACAATATATTATATATCCTCTAACAGGATTAGGTAAAGTTAATATCGAAACTAAATTCAATATTCCTTTCAACTCCTAAATGGATCTCTCGCACGATTCAGACCAGGTATACATGACCCCTTTCATATTCAAGACTATGATTGGTATTTCATGGTGTGAGAAATACTTAATAAAGTTCATATTGTATCCATCCATCCCCAAGAATATCTATATATAAAATAAATTATTGTATTATTCCCAGGATTCCATCACTCTCACTATAACTAGGTCAGTAGATACTCCCTTCTCTGAGATAATATGACCTATAAAGTAAACCTTCTTTTATCCAAAAGTGGAATTTGGTGATATTAGCATACATATGGTTCTCTCTTAGTGTATTCAGTATGATCTCAAGATGTTTGAAATTATCATGTCAATTGTGATAATACACCAAGATATCACCAATGATTACTACCACAAAAGTATCTAGATATGGGTGGAAGACCTGATTCATCAAGTCCCTAAAAATTGTCGGCGCATTCGTGAGTCCTAATGGCATAACCAATTACTAATTCAATACATATCTACTATAAAAGTTTGTTCATGGTATATAAAAAGGTCTAATGCATACTTTATGATATACCGACCTCAAATCAATCTTTGAAAATGCCCGAGATCCTCATAGTTGTACAAGAGGTCATCTATATGAGGTAAAAAATACTAGTTATTGACCATAAGATGGTTCAACTTCTGATAATACATATAGAGTCTTTGAGATACATCCACATTCTAGGAAAAAAGGATGGGTGAACCCAAAGGAGAGGTACTGGGTTTAATAAAAACCTTATCTTCCAAGTCCTCCAACTTCTAGTTGAGCTCCTAAATCTTTAGAGGATCCATCATATACAGAGGAATGGATACATATGCTTCTCTTAGGGCTAGTTCAAGAGAACTACACATCACTCTCAATAGGTATTCTAGAAATTTAATCAGGTAATACATCACAAAAATTATACATTGTTGGAGAGAAAAATAGTTTATCTCACTCCCTAATTGCTCATAAATAGGATAGTAATCTAGGCTGTCATTTTTTTCCAACCCGTGATGCTTGGGTCCATCTCAAGTTTCATGGGAATCCCATTCTCCTTTGTAAATATAATTACCACCCTCGGGTGATGTGAAGGACACAATATAGTGATAATAAACAACATGGAATCAATAAGGGACCAACCATTCAATTACCAAAATTACATCAAAACCCATCCTATCAATGAAAAAAATATTCCATATAAAAAGATAACCACATATCTGAAGTGGTCATTCCTTAAACCAATGTACACTCTCAAATAGGGTCCCCAATGGAGTATCGAGATTCATAACACCACAAAATTACTCTATCTCTAGGTCCACACTTTGCATAGTAGACACAGATATGAATGAATGTAAAGACCTTGTGTCAAATAAAACAGACACCAAACTAGAGGCTACTAAGATCATACCTTCTATATTGGATGGTCTGGTTATCTTCTCCTTAGGTAATGGCTATACTTTATGTAACTAGGCTAAACCTTATCCCTGAGATGAAACCTGATAGCCTGGAATGGGCATGTTCTGTTGAAACTATATATTAGGAGTTTAGATTCTTTGTTCATAGGCCCCTCATTAGCCTTAATGGTCAGTAGCACTCCAACTACTCACCAAGTGAGAAGCTACATATCCCATTCCTAAGGGAGTACTTGGTAGGGATCCTCTTCCACTTTATACATATGGTATATTCTTGAAAAAACACTAAAGATGGCCCATCCTTCCACAGGACAAGCACTCAACTAGGGATCTATTGTAATGGGGGTTTATGTGTTTAGATTCTCACACTAGTGAAATATCATGTAGTTGTCAATGTGATCCATCTGAACAGAATATCCCCCATGAGAATACTCAAGACATATGTTCAAACCACTATATGAGGTGTTGCCTTGTATCAGTGCTAAACCGCCTTAGTCTACATCACCATCTTCCCTCAAATTTCACTCAATGGTGACGACTTGGTTCATTATCACTCAAATGAAAATCAACTGAAAGATATTAACCTAATATCAAATAACATATATAATAACATCCTAAAACTATCTCACTTTCAACATCTCATTATCAGTGATATTTGGAACAAAACATTGGAGTGATGTAAAATGATAAAAATATTCCATCATGGACTTATCACCTGGGTAAATGTGTATAAAGACCTTGTCCTGCCCATCTCTTAGAATCTTCAGGAAAATTAGTCATAGAAAGGTGTTTGGAAATACATCAAGACCATGTCCTAATGATAACTATGTTGGGTGAAAACATCTCACCATCTCTTGGTAGAATTACACAACATATAGGTTTCAATCTTAGCCCTCTTTTCCAAAAGTTTCTCTAAGTGCTTGAATATAGATAGCATGGCCTCCATCCATGAATCAGTATCCTGGGGGACACCATACCCTAAGAATTTAGGTGGATGTTACTACTAGAACTCCCACTTCAATTTGTATATAGAATAGGCAGCTTGTGGAGCTCCCTTCTCAGACTTCATAAACCACATGAAACTCTCTCATAACTAAGCATCAATTCCCAAATCGAGTATATCAGAAGATGCTACAAGTGGAATTGTAATAATTTATACTAGTTGCTTAGGATCCACCACATTTTAAGTATGGTCATCATTTTCTTCTAGGAACTCAACCCATGGTATTCATGGTGTCATATTTCAAAAATTTCCAAACACATGCCTCAGAATAGATTTCATTACAAAAAAACATAGATTAATAAATAGGATATGTACAATGCCTCCATATTTAAGATTCAATACCCATATTCCTACTACTAAATATAGGTCTGTGTAATTATAGATGATCTTTATAGTCATAATAGACACTTTCTATTACCTACTACTAAGGTCGGGTCGGGTTTAAGGGAAAATATCACATAACAGAGGACCCAATATATGGAGTGTCAATTGTAGGGTATAAAGAAAAACACATTTACATTGAAAATGGTAACCCTATTTAATGAAAACTATTTTATTTGAGAGTTAAAAATTCATCCTATCCATTTTCATATTTATACACACACACCCACACACACACACAGATATATATATATATATATATATATATATATATATATATATATCTTGGTTTAGTTAAATGTTTCTACCTTTACCAAGATATAAATTCAAATTATTTATAAGTTGTAATTTGGTTCCCCATGTAACTGCAAAAACATTTCTAAAAGTTTAATTATCTAAATCACTATTCCTAATTTATAGATTCCCAAAATCTCTATAAATTATAGTTGGAGTCTATTTAATTTCTACCACTAACATTTCATCCCATATGAACATTGGTCCATGGATCAAACATGCCAAAATTGTTTAGTTAGAGTTTCAACATAAATATCTATAGGAAACACCATTTAGATTTATTTAGACACTTTAAATTACCAATTACTTATCTTATTATAAGAAATTTTAGTGTAGTTTGAATATAAAAAACAATACACATACAACAACCATCATAAATACATGAAATGAAAGCAACAAGATACATGTATATAGCATGGAATAATGCATTAAATGAGAATCTATACATTACTATGATAATGAATATTCAGTACTTCCATTCCATATTGGTCTTAGGGTAAATTAGAATCCATAAATGTCACATCAAAAAACAAGTGCATCACCCAATAGTGAAATTGGTATAACTGTAAAGAGAAAAATATAGAACAACAAGTCCCATCCCAGGTAATTTTTCTATTCATTTCACAAAGTTTAACTACTCCCAGGAATAGGATCATTACCAAATTCCAAAACACCCTGATCTCTTTTCCTACTCATTCCCAAATATAAATAAAAAAAGGCTACTTAGATACCACTTTATAGCATCCTGAACCCATTTCACACTAAGGTAAGCCAACATGATTGGCCACATGGCCTCAATATCACCTCCCTATATGCTAGAGGTTGTCGAATAGAAGCAAGGGAATAGGATGTGTCTATGGGGAGACTATACCCTCTGGTTAGAGTGGAGAATAGTGGTGAATAGAATATAAAATTAGTGAAATCAGTATAATAATATGAAATAGTAGAAGCAGAAATAAATCATCTGGACAAATATCACCAACTTCATATAAAAAAAATTCATTTCATGATACTATACAAAAAAGTAAAATTCAATGGATATAAATAAATAGGAATACACAAAATTCTATAAACAAATATAAAAAAGGCTCCAGATAACTTCAATATCATTGCGAGCATAAGCTTGTTCCTCTTCTATCGTACACCATCCTAAGAATAAAATCAAGCATCCATGGATGAATCCTTACCTTTATCCCTACCTACAACCAAGAAGTCTATTTGGGTACCAATTGACATCCCAAACAGGGTATGAGATATACTCAACAATCCACCACCTACAATGTTCAGTATGATCCAGTCAGTGCATATAAAATGGTAGTGTGCAGATATAGTAAATGATAAGTAGTAATGTAAATTTTAACCAAGTCAGGTCGGGTTCCTAGAGGATACCCACCTGACTATATCTTCTTCGTCCTAAGATGGGATATCACTGAACATGTGTCACCATATATATATATATATATATATATATATATATATATATATATATATTTGTGTGTGTGTGTGTGTTTATACGCTACATATGTAGTGACATATATAGTCATATATATATATATATATATATATTAGTACTAGTCGGTACCTAAGGCATAACAATGTCATCCATGCATATTCATAAGAGTCTCATATTGTAGATAAGGGTATTATCCCAAGAATTCGATCAAGGATATAGATTTCATCATATCCATCAACCTAATGAGTGAAGTTAAACATCATGTCCAACAACCTTTAGGGGAACATGAAACATCATGACCACCATTTAATACACTATGTGAGACATAATTCCCAACATCACACATCAAGGGAGGATGAAGCATCCTATACAATGCTATCCTTAACTATGTACCAACATCCATTATACATGAGAGAGTAATAATAATAATATTCCATCATTTAAAAGATTATTTATCATAAGATAAGGGAATAAGCCAATTTTAATATAAAGTCACATGACATGGTCATACCATTCACTTACATTTAATGTAATTAAGTAATTTCAATTAAATCACCAAGATAGCCCCACTTAGAGGGTGGGTTGGTCAAATATTCAATTCCAAGTTCACAAGAATTTCATAAGCACGCCTGAAGGGGTTTCACTTGTCTAAAGGAATGTCTTCTAACAATAACAATTGTGTAAAGGGGAAATCCTAGCATAGTTAACAATTTAATTAAGAATAATTTATATTTTTAAGTCAATGTGTATAAGGTATGGTGTTGTATAATCATGGTTCAAGATATAAAATAACTTGAATTTAGGTAAAATTTACTAGATCTCCTACCTTATTAAGATAAATGATCCATCATTCAGTATTAACATCATATATCATCAAGAACAGAAAGTATCGATGAAATAGAAAAATGACTTGAAAATAGGGAATATTATCTATCTTAGAAATAGTATTCATTAGGGTGATATAAATAAATAAATAATTAAGAGTATTAAAGAGATTATTAGTACACTTCTAATGAGACAAATGGTGAAGGAATCAACCATCAGATGAAGTAGGGAACTCAAATCCTAGATTGGAGGAAAATGAGAGCTATAAGAGCTAGGGGAGGTGCTACATGAGTTGAGAAAGAAAAAATGTTGTTTATAAATTTAAATAAGGTAGGGTATATATAATAATTTCACCCAGTTGTAAAGGGCTCGTGGTTTGGCCACATGGTTTGGCCAAACCATTCACCAACCATGTGCACCCACTACTTATATGGCTATAAACATGTTGGCTAGGAACGTAGTTTTGGAAAACTATTCACAACATATTCACCTTTCTGAAGACCTTGTATAGAACCCCATGTTATTTTACCAAACCATGTGGCCTCAGGTGCATGGTTTAAAGAAATTGTGAACCTAGATTGTTTCTTCCATAAACCAGAGCTTCAAGATCTGAATGAGCCCCAGACACTCCCAAAACCTTCCTTAACCTATTAGGAATTCATATTTAAATAAAACCAAATATTAAAACTAAAATTCAAAGGATTATTACCTAGTATAAAAATAAGGATGTTAAAACATGTTTATCCATTAGAGGGGGAGCTTTCATGACTTATGATGATGGTGATGATGGAAAAAATAATATGGTTGGGATATGATAATTCCACATAGATTTTTTGTGATTTACTCAAGGCCTATCGGATTCCAAGTAGTATGTTTACTCAATGCCTAGTAGAGGCTGAGTAGCACGATCACTCAATTCTTAATGGATGATGATAATATGAATCACTTAATTCCTTGTATATTTTTAGTATCTTATTCACACGATGATGAGAAGTATATTTATCATCCTTGTGGCTAGTTCTTGATTACTACTGATATCTTAGATTTTTATTCAGGTGTGGAGTTGAAGCAGGTACAGTCAGGGTTTGTGTTGGATAGGTAATCATATGACCACTTGACACAAGGTTGATATTTGTTGTATGTTCTTATTGATTATATGATACTATTGCATAGATATTTTTTATATATTTACCTTCTTGCAATCTTATCACATGCATGTACACTGCATTTACTAGTTAGGTACTAGACCACATTATTGGTGTACTACTGAGTTCTACTCACACCCTACTCAGGTGTCCATGTCACTTGGGTACCTAAAAATCCCTCTATTTTGGTAGGTATAGGTTGGGATGAGTCCCAAGTTTGATCCTTGATATGAGTAGATCTATATGAGTCTATATATAGGGATGATGTGAATCTTGGATTTTCCACAATTCTTATACTTTTACTCTTTTTAACCATGTACATGATCATCCCAGTGGATGATCAATTTTTTATTCTAGTTGAGACTATTGAGTATATAATTTCAACATTCATTTATAAATTTGGTAATTTTATGGTTTATTATTACTCTAGTTATATATGGTATACATTTTGGGTTATTTATTTGATATTGTTTAATCTAAATGAGTTTATAGTATCCTCATGGTTCCACCTTAACCCTCACTACTAGTTAGCTACTTCTAGCATATATGGAGGCACACATTAGGTCATGTGGCATTCCATCTTAGACTCTGTGATTTGATTAGGGATGTTACAAAATGGTATCAAAGAACAGGTTATCTTTTGTTTCGTACTTTGGGAAGTTGGTAGATGGATAAAATATAAATGTGTCAGAGCTTATGATGAAACTAGGTTTGGTGTATCACAAAACCCATTTATAAGAGAATTCAATGTTACAAGGGAATGGGATTGATGTTCTTATTTTGTACTATTATACTCGTATATTTTTACCTCATGTGATTCACATGTATTTTGAGATTTTGATTTCACATGGATTTGACTCTTGGTCATATCATCCAAAGGAATCACATGTATCTTATTTGTAATGTAAGTTTTTCATGAAATGTGTGTTTATTGTGTGATATTATATTAATAATGGAGGATTTAACTATTTTAGTTTCAAAAACATGTATTGTGTTTACATATATGATTTTATAGTGAAATTATATTTAGATCAACCCCTATGTGTGTCTACCTCTGATAGAAAGTTATGTGACACTATAGTGTAGTGCACTTGATGGTGATGGTGATGGTGATGAAGATGAAAATGATGATGACAGATATGATGATGTAGTACCTCTAAATTCATATGATATATCATGTCTTTATGGGTCGTTATCTAACAATGATTAACATAGTTAATAAACTTGTGGAAGTATCCATTATATAGGTTCAGTTAATTAAGGTACTGATGGTAGTCTATATGGATTTATCCATCTAGAACTCAATGAAATTCTTCTTAGTCAAACTAGGAATATATGGACTCAATATGGTTAATCTAACAGAGAATATATCATTAATTGTCTTTATATATGTATCTAGATGATGTTATGTGGTTTGTGAACCTAGTGAATCCTTGTTGTGGGTTTTATATAAGACCTTGTAGCCTTAATAGTGTGATTTGGTTATTAGTGAGACAATGTATCATGTTATGTAATGGTAACCTGAGTGGAGATGTTTCGTTTAGAAGGATATTAAAGGTTAATTCCCTATTATATTTATAAAACTTTGGAATGATTAAAGTAAGGTATTGAAATATTCTTAGCGGCTCAGAGTATGGTTCACCTTGAATGATTTCACCCGTGATACAATGTTGTTTTTTAGAGTTCTAGGTTGTTTATGGAATAAAGGGTGAGATCAAGGGTTTTCTGTCTTATTGATTTGGAATACAACTCTCATTGAATGTTGAGGGTTGAAGTGTGGGATGGCCTCAGTGTCTTGAACTGGCATCTATGTGTCTGGTGGAGTTCTATGAATCTTAGTTTCAAGGAGATTCCTTTTTCTAAAAATGAGCACTAAGTGTGCTAAGTTTTTTTGGAGTTGGAACCTTATGGTGAGGAAAACATAAGAGGCATGTAATTATATCTTATAAGTGTGTGATTGATGGGACTAAGACTAAAGGTTAAGAAAAAAGTGGTGTTTTTATGACTCATTAAAGAGATATTGACTTGTAATTGTTCATGCACATAGTTACACATGGAGTCTATTGAACCAGTTGAAGTAGGGTCGTCCGAAAACTGTTGAAAATGTTCAGGTTTTGTTAATGAACCTAAAAGAGATAGTGGTGGTATACTAAAATTTTTGGTACAAGGTCACCCTTGGGATAATGTATGGCATGAATCTTATAGGGATTGACAGTATTGAGTTTAAAATGAGTTGATATGTCTCTAAAGTGAAATATAATATCATCAATTGATCAAGGTATTGTGGTATGGTCAACCTAGGTTTTTCATCTAATGGGAGTGTAGTGGTTTAGTTTTTTGGATTATGTGCAAGAACAATACCTATCTTGGTCAGAGTTCATAACCCACACATAGGTTGTTGAAGGATGTTTAACACATCATGGGTGGATCACTGAATAAATTGAACTATGTTCTGAGTATCCATGTGTTTACATATGACTAACCATTTAATAATCATGATGACTCCAAGAGACCAATTATTGATGAACCAAATATTATATGGTTCCACAATGAATTCCTGATGTTTTTTTCAGATTTAATACTGAATGGAGACCAAAAATAGGCTTCACGGTTTAGAAGAAATCAGTGAAAACTAAGTTGGATTCTTATCATTGGTTCATTGATGGACATTTGAGAACCTTGTGGTTGGTGAAAGAGGTTGGTGAAATAACCAGGAAAATTAATTTAAAGTTTTTTTGGACTTATATAGGGATTATGGGTTGATTTAACAATACCTCCGAGACTTAAGGAATCATTATCAAAATCTTTATGGAGTGTAGGTTGTTTATATTGGGTACCTTAGTAGGAAAACAACTAGAAAAGTATTGACTGGTGTATCTGTGTCAACTTGAATTTGGTGGGTTAGAACCACATTGTGATCATCATATCTAGTACAACTGAGGTGTTGAAAATTATACAATTCCTTTCTAGAAAGTTCAACATGATTGGGTTACATTATTTAGGAAATATTCATTGGTTTTTATTGGAACCTGGGATGAGGTGTTGGTATCAACTTGAACCTCATGTATTGTGTTTGATCGACCATGATGAAACTAAGCCACATCAGGCATGTAATTAGACTTCCAAAATATTATTCCATATGAAAATTACTATGGTTGGGAGAACTATAATTTTTCAAGAGGAATATTTTTAATACATTGAAATGTATCAATTTATATGGATTTTGTTTTCACGGTCTTGATGTTGGATAATAGCGAGCTTGTGGCTCAGCTTATGATGTTCATGCTTGGAGTCAAATATCAGGTGCATGATGGGAATTCTGGAGTGAGAACAACCTTAGGGTGATGATTTGGAATTATATGAAGGAACATTGAGGGATCCTTAAGGATGAATATTGAGTTTGATCAGGAGTCATGATACACATGCTACCAAAACTTCTTGATAATGATAAGTGTTATGGTGAGGAGATTTTAATGACCCACTTGGTTATAGGTTTTAATTTTCAGAGGAATTTTAAATTAATTTATAGAGGAAAGATAATTTATATAAATTGGTTTTAAAAATATATTATTTAAGTTTCAATGTCCTTGAGAGGTTTTTTGAACTTGAAAGAAATCTCGATGGATGACACAAATCATGGGTGTAGACTAGAGGCTTGTCTAGGACAGTTGGGTTGCAGCAGTAGCACCGGCTAGCTAGTGGCCCCCACTATTTAGAATAAGCATATGCTCACCAACGTGACCCACTATCTAATTGGTGAGGTGGGTAGTGAACCTTCTGGCTAGAAGGTCTCACTATCCAGTTGGTGAGCTTGTACCAGCTAGCTAGTGGGACATGCTAGGCATGGATTAATAAAGGTCTTTTCAGTCCTTTACCCACTAAATCCCCCTTGGGATATATTCCCTTGGCTCAAATGTTTTTTATCAATTCAGTCTTTCCTTCCTCTCTTCCTCCTTCTAAGTGTCTCCTTTGATCCAGGGTGGATCGGGACTCAAATTTTTGGTGAATCGTGGTAAGATCCTTCATTATTCATCAATCTTAGCCTCTTTTTCCCTCATATAGTGGTTTATTACTATATAATTCATCATGGATAAATCCTAAAGTTAATCTTGAACCCTTAAGATACTTTGATGTCTCAATTATCTCTGTATACTCTCTCCATTGATTATTTTAGTCACTTATTGTTCAATTTCATGATATTTCTTAAAGGATCATATGACAGTTACATCGAATTTTGAAGGAATTTTTTAAGATCAATGGAGTGTTGGAACAGAATTATTAGAGGATGTATCGTGACGATGAACGTGTATCATTGGTAGGAATTTTGAAAAATTTATGTCCCTTGATGATATCTTCTAATATTTTGGTCAATTTAAGTGAATCATCCATCATGACATGGAATTGATTTGATATTTTTCTCATCTTGGATTCAGGAGTGTTCTAGGAGTGCCTAGAACTTTATTGGACAACATTGCGGATAAGGTACATCACTTGGTTGGTTTTCTTAAAAATTTTATAGTTTAGTAATATTATATATCATATGAATGTTATAAACCTTCCATGGATGTTTGGTTGAGGTTCCATCTAGGTGGTGGCATCTAGTAGTTCCTTCAAAAATTATGTTTTTCTCCTTTAAATATAATTTCTCATGTAATCATTTAATTAATTATAATTTAGTTATAATTATTTATTTGGAATTAATGGTTATAAGATAGAAACTTGTGTCAATCGATGGAGTCGAAATGGGATTGGATGACTTGGAAAATGATGTTATACTTTCCTTATTTAGGAGTTGACACTATTTTAGGTAGGTGGTCATATATACTCTACCCTGTGGTATTATGAATTTTTATTTGCATGAGATATAAGGTTCACCACTTATGAAAAATAACCATTAAATTCATATTATGTTATGAATAATATATAATGATTAATTAATTAATGATTTTTATGTCTTAATTAATTAAAGTAACATGTCTAATGTTATTGGACAAGGTAACAAGGGTTATAATGAAACCTTGTGCACTTTCTTGATGTCAGCAAACGATGGTTGGGGCTTTATCTCCAATGAGTACCTAAAGTATATCGATGCCTTGGGGTGTGTGTTTTTGTATCCCATGAGATAATTTATGATGATTTATTCCATGAATATGATTAGATATCCTATGATACCATGTTTAATCTTGATCATATGTGTAGTTTCTATGACTCGTGATGATATTACATTCTCTATAATATGTGAACATATGTTTTATTTACTATGATACTTGTATTGGCATTTCTTGTTACCATGCATGGTTATGAACACATGTTGTTGTGTGTGTGTGTAACCCATGATACCTGATTATGATATTGTTTCTATGAGTATGCTTGTAGATTGTTTTTTCATGTTTGACATTGATCACAGGTATTTTACATTTCTATTATTTCTCAAGATGACATCATATGATTTACATGTATTCTCTACCCTTTTATTTGTGTCGCAATTCCTTGGGAGGTATTGTTCTTGGTGGTTGGAATAAATCTACCATAATGACAATGTTATCCCTTAAAGGGGGGGTTCACATGACTTATGATGATGGAGATGACGGAACTGAGCATGATGTTGAGATACGATGATTCCTCATGGATGCCATGTGATTTACTCAAGGCCTAGTGGATACTAAGTAGTATGTTTACTTTATTCCTAGTGTATTCTGAGTAGCACAATCACTAAATTCATAGTGGATTCTGAAAACAAGACTCACTTGATTCCTAGTGGATGTTGGGTAACTTCTTTACATGATGATGAGAAGTATGTTTACCATCCTTGTTTAAAGTTTTTTATTGCTACTGATATCATGATTTATCCTTCTATAATGGAGTCGAATTAGGTTTGTTCAGGGATTATGGAATCTTGGTAAGTCCACAACCACTCAACACATGGTTGATATTTCTTATATGTGATTGGTGATTATATAATATTCCCACATTGTTATGTGTTATTTGTTTTCTTTTTTCTAAGATTATCACATTCACATACATTGTATTTACTAGTTGAGAACTATACCACATTGGTGGTATCATACAAAGTTGGACTCATTCCCTACTCAAGTTTCCATGTGACATGGGTACCCAAGAATCCCTTGTGAATTGTAGGTATATGTTGGACTGAGGATTAGGTTTGATCATTGAATAAAATAGATCACTTTTCTTCTGGATACTATGATGGGGGTGAGGATTTGAGTTTTATAACTTCTTTTACTTTTACTCTTTTCTTCCATGTATGTGATTTGCCTTATTGGTGATCAGTGCCTTACTTCAATTGTCATTGTTGACTCTATTGTTTCTGTATTCATTCATAATGTTGGTATATTTATAGTTTCTTTATACTCTAATTTTATATGGTGTACATATTGTTTTATTTATTTTTTATTGTTTACTATAATTCAGGGTATATAATCCCTATTATTATACCTTAACTTATGCTACTACTTGGAATCCTTTTGTGTATAGGGAGGCACACTTCATGATATATGGAATTTCAGTTCAGACATGATGATTTGGGTCAGGATGTTACAAATTTTATTGGTGTTTTGGAAATATAAAATCCTCAAGTATGTGGGAGAGGTTTGAGGAGATACAATGGAAAATTTTGGGTTGAGCCTAAAGGTATTTGTAGGTGTGGATAGGTGGAGGGTTCGTGGTTCCTTTTATAATTAGAGAGAAGGGGGTTTTGACACGTATAAATATTTTAAAAAATAACACATGTTTCACATGACATGTGAAGAAAAAGTGGAAAATAATAGTTTTTGGGAAGGTTTATTATTGATCATGCCTCAACCAGACTTTTCCATAGATATTTTTATGTCATTTATTCTTAGATTTTTACTTTCACTATTTTTGGTTTTTATTAAGGTAACTAATTTTTACCTTAAGTAATTTATTTTTCATACCTAAAAATAAAATGACCCTTATCATATAATTTGAACCAACAATTTATAAATCTAAAATACAATTTATTAAATATAATTTCTATGTGTAAAGAATATTAATTTTAACATTACCACATGTTTCATACAAAAATCGGCTTTTATAAAAAGTGTATTTTTAAGAATACGTTTTATGTTTGGGGTAAAATTATCAATATTATTGATTATATTAACATTAAAATGTCTATTATTATTGAAATAATACTTAATTAACATTAAAATATTTCAAAAACATAATTCTACCATGTAAAAATCTTAATAAAATAAATATATAAAAAACGGTTTTCAATAAAATGTTACCAAAATTTTCTAAAATGTTAAGTTCCGGTTTAAAAAATAAAAATTTGATTTTAAAATAATTAATTTTATTTTAAAATTTATATTTTTTATACTAAAAATGGTTTGAAAAACTTTTTTTAGGAATTCATATATTGTAATTTTATTAAAGTGAAAGAATTAGTAAAATCGGTATTTTTTAATATTCACCTAAAATCTATTATTCTAGAAAAATATAAAAAATACATACTATGATAATTTTGTAATTATAAATACAAAATAAATTTATATTAATATAATTCATATTCTAAATTTTATAATTTTATATTTTAAATGAAAATAAAAAATATTAAGGAAAAACTACTTTTATTGGAAAATGATGTTTTTAAATATTACATGTTCTTAATATTATTTCATATCAGTTTATAATTTAAAATATATTAATATGTTAGTTAATATATAATATTTTTAATTTTATCAATTTATTCTATAAGGATAAAATATACAATACTTAACAAAATGGTTCTTTGAAAAAATAAATATTACTTTTATTACTAAATACGCTTTAATAAATATCATTAAAAATAATAATTTATATTATAAAATTTAATTTTACAACTCTATTGATATAAAAAATTTATTTTAATTTTATATATATATCATATCATATTTTATTGATAATAATATTAATATTTATACATAACACATAAATATATATTTATAATATTTTAATATCATATTTTTATTTCATTGTGAGTTATATTATTTTAAATTTAATACTTAACACTTCCAAACATTATTATACCTATTAGATATAGTAACAACAACCATGTTTTAAAAATCTATAATTATAAGTGCTAGATTTCATTCATATATATAGTCATACTAAATTATTCATTCATTCTACTTTCACTTTCCAAGCCATAGTACTTATTTCATATTATAAATTTTTTTCATAATTCTTTCTACTTTCATAGTGTTATTCCTAAATATTTGTTTTATTTAGATATTTTTAATCCTCAAGGTTGAATATGATCCAAAATATTTACTAATAATTAAGATTTTATTCAATTACATATATTTTCCCTTACTTATTTATGCTCTTTTATTAGATGTACATCATCCATGGTGTGTAATAATATGTAGTGTAAAGTACTTAGTTTCATATGATGTTTTTGTAATATCCCACTTATGAATGAATAAATTATATTTAGTTTAATTTATATCTTATAAGACACGTTTTATAATCATGTTTCAATCCTTTTGAAATAATAGAGAAGTGTTTTTAAAATTATAGAAATAAATTATTATTATTATTATTATTATTATTTCTCTTAAAACCAGAGGTGTTAAATGGTTAATATAATTACCCATTGATGTATTTTATAATAAGTTTCATATAGTTTAAGGGATTTAAAAATCCATCTTAGGGCCTCTCTTCGAAGGTCTTTTGATTCAAAATTTATGAAATCCATAAGTGTTTCTTTTCCAATCTCACTTTGAAATCAATATTATTTATGATTGAATTTAATTCATGGGAAATTTTATGTTATTTATCTCTAAAACTCAATTTAATTTATTCTCATATAGTTATTTCCATGGTTTACATATTTCCTTACTATTTCACCTCACTTTGGTTCAGAACTCGATTAAAAGGATGTGAGTAAGTGGAGCCATACATATCTCATGTTTTCGATTGATATTATTTATTCTCTATATACATATTTTTTATATGATTTTGTGGATTTAATTATCTATAATATTATGATTTATTATAGTCATTTTCTATTGAATTTTACTTTATTTATAAAATTGTGAAAGGAATATTTTTCAACATTTTCTGTACAGTTGCTTTCTCCTACTATTTTCGTTAGTTTTCTTTATGAACCTTCTTTTCCAAGTTTTTATGATTTTACAATGAAATTATTATTCTCATTATTTTATAAAATCTTTCCTTTTAAAAATGAAAGTTTTAAAAAAAAAATACTTCTTATTATTTTTAAATTTTATTTTCTAATTATCTTATAAATTATTTCTATCTATGTCAACATCCTTTATTGATTTGTATACTTCACTAAGGATGTTATCTAATAATATCGTCCATATTTGTTATTTGGATGGATTATGATTATGACTTGTGTAAATTTATTTGAAATTTGTTTGTTTATCATGGGTTATATATGCTATAGTTGATTTATGAATGTGATCATGTTCATACAACAAACATATGTATGGTCTTCCAGTATGTGATGGGTGAGACCATAATTATATATCCCTTAAATTCATTGGGTAAAGCTTTATATCTCATGTAATGACATGTACGGGACTAGTTATAAAACCCAATACACTATTAAACTTTGTCCACTATGTGAAGATTATTCTGAGAATTATATAACTCTCCAATGCATTGGGTAAAGCCTCATGTCTATGAGAAAACATGTTATGGACCAAGGAGTGAACCCAATCTACTATGGGGATCTATCTACTAGGTGATGGTAGTCTTTTTTGTCAGCATCAACATATGAAAATATTTTCTATGCTTATTTATTTTCTGAATTCTTATTCCATATCCCTATGTTTTTAAATATTCCCATGTTATGTTTTCACAACTCATGATTATGGACTCATGTTTCCACACTCCTATGAATCGTGTCTTATGTTATGTCAAAATCCTTATGTGATAAATAATTATTATTATCTAGGTTTAATTGTGTATGATTTTCTTATTTTATATTCATGAAATGTGAATATTTTTTCATACCCACATGTTCATCTTATTCTCACATATGATCTTCTATTGTTATCTATTTTATTTACCTGTACTGAGCATTATATCTCACCCTTTTCTTATGTTTTTATTCCCTTATAAATTAAGAAGAGTATTATATGTAATACATCTAGAATATTATCACATGTGAATATTATTTTTTTATATCTAATCTCTAAATAAACTAAATCTATAGGTTCTAGGTTGTGATTTATTGTGAGATGTAATGAATGTTCTTGTAAAATGATGTAATATATATATATATATATATGTTAATGTTGGGACATCTTGGTTCACTATAAAAAATTAGCGCAATTATAGGGTGGGTTTTCCATTAGAGTTAGTTATAACCACCAATAAATTCATTAGTAATAGTAACAAAAAATTGACACTAAAGCGTCTTCCCATTCCTTTTTTGGCAATTTTAATGAACCATTTTCGAAATGATTTTTTTTAGTGATTGTTTTAGAGGGGGGTTTAACCCCTTGAAAATATTTTACAAAAAAATAATATTTTTATAAATTAGTGATTTTTTCAAACCACTATAATTTAAATTATTTTAAATATTTAATAAAAAAATCCCTCTAATGCACTACTTCCCCCCTTCTCCCTCCTACGTATAGCGACCCAGACTTTTCATGCATGGATATCATATCTTAGTGGATGAATACTCATTAAATAGAATAATGATCCATGATAGAATTGTATAGGTATTGTTCTTTTGGAAACATGGACACATAAACAAATGGTCAATAAAATATCTACATCATCTCCCACTAGGTTCATCATAACTATCACCCTTCTTAGATGTATAATACTTCGTAACCTATGGAAAGGAAACATAATAAAGGGTGAGCTAAAATGCTCATTGGGGGTAAAAAAGATAGATATCAATGATCACATGAGTATAACATGAACATAAGGTTATGATAATATGACCATAATATTTTAAAATCATACCTTTCATTTCATAAAACATAATCTTGAGTCATGGAATAAATATTGATAGTTAATAAGACATGAATCGAAAAGGAATAAAAGAACATAAGCTATGGAAAAATAACATTGGCATAAGAAATGGAATTTTAGAATTCACATAAATATATAAAATCATTTCCTTAATAGTCAAGTATAATTTCCAAAACTATCATAATGGTTTGGGTTTACTCCCCAAACAATCATAGTTTTCAAGGTTCACTCCCAATACTATCATAGTGCATTGGGTTCACTCCCCAAAAAATCATAGTAGTCATAATTCACTCCCATGACTATCATAATAGAACAATTACCATATTGAAATAAGTTCACTCCCCATTCAAGTCATATTTATCTCATGTTATATCAATTTTTACCCAATGCATTGGATGTAGATATAGGTCCAACCCCTCCTTTATTATAATAAGACTAACATATTTGGTTATAACCTAACCACCATAACATAATGAAAATCATAGATATGTGTGACTCAAGATCATAAAGCATTCATAATATAATAACTCATGTAAACAAATGAGTTTCATAATCATTTTATAATAAAATAGCCCTTATAAACAGATTAGGTTTCATAAATATTTCATCATTTCATCATAGCATAACTCATAGAAAGGAAATGGGTTTCATAAACATATTTTCATCAACAACATAAACCATCTAGAGAAAAAATAAGGATAATATATTTGGATCATATCCCCATTATAGAGTGAAATAAGGGTTTATTGTCTTTGATGAATAGAATTTCCATTAAAAGATCATTAAAATTTTATTGAGTAAAATATCCTCTCCATTTTAAAATCACTACATTAAAATATAAAAATTTAGAAAAAATTATGGAAAACATTTTCTTTGAAAGAAAACAAGTGAAATTATAAAGTAAGCTTTAATGAATTGATAATTTATGATGGTGGGAAAATTTTTTCACATTCTATAAGTTTAAAACATTCTTTTCATAATTTTTTAAAAAGAGTCAAAAAATGTACCTCATTCAAAAAACGACAAGAATATTACTTTTAAGAAGATTTTGTTAAAATTGAAACATCACTAAAAATCAAATTAAATAATAATCATAGAATAGTAAAAAAATATTTAAAACATTTTTAGAAATCATGGATATGGAAGAAAAAGTCTTTTTGACCAAAGAGAGAAATAAAGTTGATTTTCCTTAAAAACATATTTCTGGTCTTTTGAGTACTCAAGGTGATTAAAATGAAATTAAAACATGTCTTATTATGAAATAAATATATTATAATAAAATTTATGAGTTTATTGATATATATATCATATGATTTCATCCTTATAGGCTTAGTAAAAAACAATCCCTATAAACAATGGCATTGTAACATAAAAACATTACCACTATGGTAACTTTTGAATTATAATCCCCATGAAATCAATAACCTTAAATAGATATTTAAATACCAATAAATTTAATAATAAGAATCATAAAATAAATTAATTATTATTATATATTTCAAACAAAATAAATAAGTGGTGAATATGACATGTGTCCAACCGAAATAAAAGTGAGACGAAAATCCAATACCTTAGGTCTGAATTGTTTCATACGCATTAAAAAGTCATGTATAATAAAAATATATTTATTATAAATATATTAACTAAACATAATCATATATATCATACCAAATATTATTTAATTATAACCTTTTATCACCCGTTTTTCAACACTTATTTATTAAAATCACTATTCTGGATGATATCTACTTTGTTTTTCATGTATGTTGTGGTTTTGTAGTTTTGGTCATTGTATTTTGATAATTTTTAAATCATATATATAGAATTTTAATAATGATATAAATATAATTTTTATTCAATATATACATTTTTATATTCATTCATAAAAGATAGAGATAGAAAATTTAATTATGGCATTTATGGAGATGGTAGGTCATACATACGCATGAAAATTGTTTCTATTTTTCGATGGATGGAATGAAATAAAGGTATATAATAAATCACCTTTATAGAAAAAATTATTAAATAATATATACCATATATATTAATTAATTCAATCCTTATTACAATAAAAATAAAATAGAAATGAAAAACGAATCACACCACTTCGTGGTGGTGGTAGTCCACACGTATGCACGATCGACGTTATAATTTTCCAACCATTTAGAAGGTGAGAATGTAGATATGATATTATAAATATTGAAGGTTGTGAAGAATCACTCCATTAAAGATAGTCTAGAGGAAGATAATATGGATGATGTCATGTCATTCCTATCCCCTAATCTGCAAAGAGGAAAAGAAAAGTTCAAGGGTAAACTTCTATTTCTTCATGATTTCGATACGGGAAGATTGGGTATTTTGCATCAAAGTTTCCTAATAATTTTAATTATGAAAATGAAGAAAATGATGAAATTCCCCAAAATATGTATTCATCAAATTAGAAAGGGAGGAGAATTACCAGGAGAAAGTTCTTCAAAAAGAATCATCTGCTTTCAAGAGAGGATGAAAGTTCAGAAGAATCTGAGGCAGAATAGTTGGAGGACTACACAGATCATAAAGTAGATACTTTGGTGGAAGTTTCTATAAATTATTTAACTAGAGAAGAAAGTGACAATAAAGAAGGATAAATTGAAGGAATAGTTGATCTTTAGGCTGAATTATAAGATTCTCTTGAAGAGATGGATATTTTGAGATCCAAAATGAAGAAATATAACAAAGTTGTTCATGAAGAAAAACTATTTGTGCAACAGTAGGAAGAAGAGAATTTGGAGTTCAATGAAGAAATTGAAAAGCTAAGGTCTTCAATGCCAGAAAGCTCCAAAAAGGTAGTTGAGTACAACTCAAAATTGAAGAACATAAAATTGAAATTGACAGTTTGACTAAAACTATAAAAGATCAAATCAAACGTATTGAACAACTAAAAGAATAATTTTTAATCTGAAATGAACAATTGAATATCAAGAGAAATTTCTAGGAAAGAAGATCATAGAGGCAACCGAGAAGATGATATTTGAATAGATTGGTCCATCAGAATAGAAGAACAATTCCACTTTGAATAATAATACTGGTATGAGGCTTGATCTAAAATAAAAAGCAGTTATGGTTTAAGTTAGAACACAAGAACCCACTCCAAGATTTAAGATTTATTTGGGTATAAAGCAGAATCAGAAGATTCAGATAACCCAATGCATAACTAGTGGTGCTTCATTGCCACATAGGAATGTACATCACATAAGATTCTATTGTTTTGGTAAGATGGGACACTCCCAAAATATATATTCCATTGTAAAAAGGTACCAAAGGGAACAAGACCAACATAGGTGGTAATACAAAGATCAAAATTACAAGTCATGATTTTATGGTCATTGTTTCAGTTGTAATGTACCCAGACATATGGCAAGATATTGCACATAAAAAATGTATAGAAATGTGTTGATGTAGACTGAATTTGTTCCTAAGAAGTAGCCAAATGTTTCTTCAAAATATCTGAAAATTCAAAATCGATTTTCAGCTCTGCAGGTTGAATATCGTACGTCATATGGTGAGGAAGATCAAGATTATCGTTCCATTTTGGGTATGAATTCAAAGAATTGGGTCAAAAATAAAAGGATTGAGCAGGTCTTGGTTGTATAAATTGTGGTCAAGTCATCAGATCACACATGAATATGGATAATTGAAAGTGGATGCACTTCCCATATGACAGGAAATAAGCACCTAGTAACTAGAATAAAGTATGATAAAGAAGTTATTGTAAGATTTTGTAATTATGAGGGCCTAAAAATTATTGGTTCTAGAAAATCCAAGTTTGGAGGAAAATACATGAGACGAGAAGATGTATTGGTTGTTGAGGGGCTTAGTCACAACTTGCTTAGTGTTAGTCAGTTGTGTGACTCCGTACATGTCATAAGTTTTTCCAAGAAATTTTGTATCATCAAGGAAAAGGATGGAGCGTACGAAATGGAATCTCTACCTCATGAGTGGATAAAAAAATATGTGCTTTCTATCCAAGGATGAAGAAAACAAGTTATGGCATAAGCGTCTTGGCCACATAAGCCAAGTTTCTTTGGAAGATCTGGTGAAATATAATGTAGCTACAAATCTCCCTAGATTATCACATGATCGTACTCATATGTGAGAAGCATGCCAATAGGGGAAGATCATTGGAAAGACATATAAGCAAAAGGAGAAAAGGTCAATGATATTTCTTGAGTTGGTGCATATTGATGTGTGTGGGCCAATTTCCCCAAGGGTTATTGATGGGATGAGATATTATGTTCTATTCATTGATGACTATTGCAGAATGGCATGGGTTTCAATAATCACCCACAAATATGAATTGTTCAGTTGAATTATAAGATATCAACGGGAATGTGAAAACATGCTTGGTCATAAAATCTGAATGATTCAAACAGATAATGGAATTGAGTTCACAAATAGGCAAGTGGATGATTATCTCGAAAAACATGGGATAAGGCATAAAGTTTCAGCAGTAAGAACTCCACAATATAATGGAGTAGTTGAGAGAATAAATCAGATTTTCAACAAAATTTTTAGAACAATGTTCATTGAGAAAGACCTTCTAGAGAAATTTTGGAAAGAAGTAGTGATAACAGTAGTATACACTTAAAATAGAGCATTAATTTGTCCAAAAGAGGAGAAGACTCTATATGAGTTTTAGTATAGAAATAAGCCATCATTAAAGTAATTTTCAATATTTGAAATTAAATGTTTCACTATCAATAAGGATAAACATAATAAATTTGAATCTCGTGGGGATGAAGGGATATTTCTTGGTTACTCAAAAAAAAAGCATACAAATGCTTCAATAAGCATCTAGGAAATATAGTTTAAAGTCATGATGTGACTATAGTAGAAAATGAATAGAATCTATAGAAAGTACATGACCAAACTAAGGAGGATATAAATGAAGAGATTAGTAGATCAAGAGACACTCTAGCTCTAAATATTGATTCATAAGAAGACTCAGATGATGAAAATAAATTAGTTTCTTCCCAAAGACCAACAAAAAGATCTAAAATTGATAGGAAGAACATAATTAGTGATCCAATAGCACTAGTGTAGACAAGAAGTATGAATTTTCTACAAAAATCATTATACTTATCACAAGTAGAACCTAAATGCTTTGATAAAGAAGTTGGATATGAGAATTGGGTTCAGGAAATGAATGAAGAGCTTGACCAAATTGAAAAGAATCAAATGTGGGAAATTATTTCGAGACCAGAAGACAATAATGTCAGAGGAAAAAATGGGCCTTTCATAAAAAAATGAATGAATATGGTGTTGTGATTTGAAAAAAAGCACAACTTGTGTGCAAAGTATACTCCTAGATAGAGGGTATAGATGTCGATGAAACATTCGCAACAGTTGCAAGCCTGGAAACAATTATATTATTCTTGGTTATAGTTGTGCAATGAAAGTTTAAATTTTTCCATATGGATTTCAAGTCAGCATTTTTTTAATGAAGTTCTGGAAGAATAAGTTTACATTGATCAGCCTAATAGTTTTCTCATTCATTAAGATGAGAATAGAGTTTGTCGACTGAAGAAGGATTTATATGGTTTAAAGAAAGCACCAAGAGCATGGTATTCAAGGCTTGATCAGTTTCTAAAGAAGCTCAATTTCCAGCATGGTAGAGTTGATTAAAATCTGTATTTCAACAATCAAAATAGTCAAAGGTTGATGGTTCTGGTTTATGTCGATGAAAAAATATTTGGTGGATCAGATGAAGCACAATGCAGACAGTTTTATGAATTCATGAAAAGAGAGTTTGAAATGTTGATGATGGGTGATCTAGCATTTTTCCTTGGTTTTCAAGTGATGCATGGAAGAAATTGAACTTTTATTTGTCAATATAAATATTCTAAGGAGGTTTTGAGAAGATTTTGAATGGATAATTCCAAATAGATGAATACCATGATTGCCACTCGGTTGAAACTATCATGGGAGGATGAAGGCAAGGCAGTTAAAATCATGGAATATAGGAAAATCATTGGAAGTCTGTTGTACTTGATAGTGACAAGGATAGATATCGTATTTTCCACATGCCAAGCAGCGAGATATAAAATCAATACCAAGGATATCCATATGATTTCAGTAAAAATAATTCTTTGGTATATCAAGGGGATAGTAGATTTTGGCTTAATGTATAATGAAAAATCTTAGCCAGAGTTATTGGGATATACAAATGTGGATTGGACCAGTTCAGCAGATGATAGGGAATCAACATTAGGAGGTGTGTTTTATCTTGGAGGGTTTTGTATTTCTTGGTCAAGTAAGAAACAAGATTGCATTTCATTGAGCACCACAGAATCTTAGTACATTGCGGCTACTCAAGCTTGCACACACCTATTTTGGATGAAGTAGTGACTTGAAGATATGGGAATTGAAGTGAAATCTCTGATCAGAATCCATTGTAATAATTCAAGTTCTATAAATCTTAGAAAAATCCAGTCCATAACTTGAGGACAAAGCAAATTGAAATTAAATATAATTTTATCAAGAAGAAAGTAGAGCAAGGGCTTGTGAAGTTGGAGTATGTTCCTACAGAACAACAAGTTGCATATATTCTTATGAAGGCCTTACCTAAAGAAGCGTTTGAAAGGAATCGACTGGATTTGGGAGTCCAGTCAAATCCCCATACTTGAAAAAGTGTGGATGTGGGTCCCCATCTCCCCAAGTTATGATATGTTATTCTCTAATGTGTTGATATGTGTTCTTTATCCTATTGCACACAACCTTGAAGTGCCCTTCGGGTTTGTTGAAAAAGGGGGAGAAAGTGTGACTTCCAGGGGGAGAAAAGACACGGGGAGAAGCTGCTAAGTAGAATAGAGATATAGGGGGAGTTGAAGATGAGATGAAGCTATTTGGAAGATCTATAAGATAGGGTAACATTAAATATAATGACGCTAGAAGTGATCGATCAAAGAATAGATATCACGATAGCTGAAGATCGTGATAGAAGTAGATGAATGGTGTTATAAGGTTGTTAGAATGTTTCCAGCACTTAGCAATTGGTATCAGTTTTGTATCGATAATTGGTGATAAAAATGAATTGATTCTTTGATGAACTTCTCATTTACCCTTGTTTCTCACGCCGAGCGTTGCTCATATGGGCTTAGTGTATGTGTTGAGTAAATCCTTGATCATTATATTAATCGTATGAAGCGAATGATGGTTGAAGATGGAAGGAGATTTATCGAGATATCAAAATACATAGAATTAGTTTAAGAAGGGTTGTTAACAAACCCAAAGGGGGAGATTATTGGGTAAAAATACCTCAATGTGTCCTCTCGATATTTATTGGGTGTGGTTGTGTTTGTTGACAAATCCAGATGATCACAAATGATAATGTTTGGTGTTTTTAAAAGATAGGTTTTTGAGGTAGCGTAGTTTCCCAATGTTTACCAAATTTTGGGGTCTCAAAATTGGTAATTTGAGTGAATAATGGAAAACAAAATTGGTAAAGGAAGAGGAATAATCATCCCAGGACATGGATCACATTCCATGTCTGGGAAGGGTACGCGTCTGCAAACTAGGCAGCAGGAACGGTACACGGATGCGGTTCACGAAACCGAAAATGGTACATGTTGAATGGTGGTGCGGTATGTGAATAGGTTGAAGTCAATGAAGGAGGTCAACCACATAGGAAAATGGTTTGTAGACAGCTTATGGTTCGTGGATGGCTTCTGGTTTGCAGCGGTAGAAGATTCGGTATGCGGTGGGGGCTGTATCGAATCAAGATTTGGTAAATCTCGATTCAGCAGATTATGCGGATATCTTTGCCTATATAAGAATCGTTAATCCCGCCTATTACTATGGAGATTTAACATAATTAGAAATTATATTTTGCTCTGATAATTCAAAAAAGTCTAAAAGTGGTTCGCGCTGAAGTTTGCAAAGATTCTTAACCTGCAAAGGTAGTCAGGTACGCGGAGGAGGAAGTCTGGTATGCAGAAGGAATTGTCTCGGTACGTGGATGAGGAATCCCTAGTATGAGAGAGGGATAATTTTTCAAGCAGTATGTGGAGGGGGAGCTCCGGTACGCAGAGGTGAAGGTAGTCTACGAACAATGAATTGTTTGCAGACAGAGAGTGATTCACAAAGGAGGTTCGCAGAATCAGTACATGGTTGCGGTACGCAATCACGAAGGGAGAGGCAGTCTACAGATGAAGGGTGGTTAATGGTAGTGGTGACGTTACACAAAGAAGTTGTCTCACATACCAAACCGGGTACCTAGTATGTGGGAGAGTAAGTTAGTTCGTGGTTTTCTCAAGGAAGCTTGAAAAGGCTTCAATTCAGTTTGCGAAAATATTTTTCGGTACCTAACAGTACTTGGGAAGGTTGAATTCATATACAGGTGAAAAAAGAACTTCAATAGAGCATCTAACTATAGTTAAGGATGTAGTAATTCATGAAAATTAAGGGACCTACATGTCCATGAACTGTGTTTAACCTAAAAGTCAATAAACTGTGAGTGGATTCTTTTTTAAGAGTAGTGAGCGAAGGAAGAGGAAGAATGTGACCCTTTCTACCAGTAGTGAGCCAAAGAAAGAGGCATAGGGAGTGACCCTTGGTAATTCAGTGATCAAACCCTAAACATTGTAAAGGCAGTGATCCTGGGCATAGAAGATCTAGCCTGAACATTGTAATCATTATTGGTAGTGATCCTTAGAGAATTTGGTACATCAACACATTGTTGTTGTATGCTCCTTGGACGTATCCTAGTGAGGGTGAACCAAGTAAATATTGTTGTGTCTTGTGCATTATTTCATATCTGTTCATATATTTCTATGGGAGGAAGAGATAATTGATTTTTTTCTAACTACAAATCAAGATCTGAATATGAGATATTTTTAATCTATCATACCCTGATTCACCCCCCCCCCCTCTTATGGTATTTGACCTAGTGGACCTAACACAATTTTTTTTATTTCCTCATGTTCTTGATAAGAGTATATCATTGCTTTTCTTCACCTTTTAAATGATAAATATCTAGAAAAACTTTCTCATGTTTCAAGCACAAAATAATGGAAAATTTCATTTCAGTGGTATGAATCCATTGTTCTTCAACTAGTGTATTAGTGGAACCACTAAAATAAGGTAGATGTTGCCTCATGAAGGACTCAACGAAACATTGTTTCATCCTTTTCTCATTTGGAAGCTCAGTATGATTCATATCTTGAGAAGGTTGTGTGAGCATAGAAATAATATTTTTCATTAAATCTCCAATAACATTTAGTTTGTTCATAGTAAAATCATTGCATTGTCCATCTCATTCATCATTAACATGATTCCTTTAGGTTCCATCCATAAACTAAAACCAAAACATATATTATTAGCAACAATGAACATAGTGGAAAGCCAAATAATCCTGAAAAACATTTATAAAATTTCTAAATCATGATAAATTATTCTATTACATAGTATTAACCTATTCCATTCATAATAATTATCAAAACTTTTGGATGATATCCTATACTTAGACTTATCCCTATATTTACCACTAAATTTTTCTCAACCTAATTTCCAAAGGTTACATAAACCTTGCTCTAATACCAGATATAGAAACCCAATATTTTCATAAATAGATATCACATATTAATATATGAATATTCATTGCATAACATATTGATGCATTCTATATTTTTATAGGTATATTGCCTTTGGAAACATAGACAGATAAATAAATAGTTTATAAAGTGTCTACATCTTCTCCCATTAAGTTTATCTTAGCTAGAAACCTTATTAGACATATCATAATTCATAACTTGGGGAAAGTGAACATAAGAAAGTGTGAGATCAGACGCTCGGTAAGGGTAAACAAGGGAGATATAAATGATCACTTGAGAATAATATGAATATAAGGGATAAAAACATTAGCATAACATTTGAAAATCATACCCATCATATCATAAATCATAATCTTGATTCATCATATAAATTATGGTAGTTCATAAGACATGAATTATAAAGGAATAAAATAAAATGATCCATGGAAGAATAATATTGGTATAATATATGGAATTGTGACATACACATAAGTATAGAAAATAATTAATTAGTATTCAAGGCTCATTTCCAAAACCATCATTGTGGATTGGGTTCACTCCCCAAACCATTGTAGTAATCAAGGTTCACTCTCAAGACTATCATAGTGGATTGGGTTCACTCCCCAAACCATAATAGTAGTCATGGTTCACTTTAATGACTATAATAGTGGACATATTACCTTATTGTATTGGGTTCACTCACTATTACAGTCATATTTATCTCATGAGATATTAATCATTACCCAATTTATTAGAGGGAGTTATAAGTCCCTCTCATCCTTGGTTATAATTTTAAAATCATCCTTCGTTATAATGTAACCACTATCACATAATGGAAACTATAAATATGTGATTAACAATATCATAGAACATTCCTCATATAGGAACCCATGTAAAAAATAGTTTTCATAAACATTTCACCATAGTATAACCCATGGAAAATGAATGGGTTTTATAAACATTACATCATTTTATCATAGCATAACTGGTAGAAAAGTAATGTGTTTCATAAACATCTTATCATAACAAACATAAATCATCTAGAGAAAGAATAAGGATTATATCATTAGATAATATCCCTAGTAAATCATTATTTAAATCAAGGTTTATTATCTTTGATGGATAGAAATTCCATTAAAATCTAATTAAAACATTCTTAACAAAATTATCCTTTCTATTTTTAAATCACTCCTTTAAAATTAAAAAAAATTAAAAAAAATATAGAAATAATTTTCTTTGAAAATAAATATGTAAATTTATAAATAAATTTTTAAATAATTAATTGGTCATGATGGTGGGAAATTCTATTCATTCTGTATAGGTTAAAAACATTCAATTCATAATTTTGTAAAAAAATCAAAAAAAAATACCTCATTCGGAAAATTAAAAGAAGATTATTTTTAAAAATATTTTAGAGAAAATCAAACCTGGTAAATATGAATTTAAAAACATATTATAATAGAAAAAACCTTCATTGATACATTTTTATAAAACATTTATATGGAAGAAAAAGGATTTTTGAACGAGGAGAGAGATGAAGTTGATTTTCCTTAAAAACATATTTTCAGTCATTTGAGAAATTCAGGTGAGGAAAATGAAATGAAAATATGTATTGTTATGAAATTAAAAAATGAGAATAAAATTTGTGAGTTTATTGAGATGTTAATCATAGGATTTCATCATTATAGTCTTAATCATTAACAATCCCTATAAATAATGAGATTGTAACATAAAATCCTTACCACTTTGGTAACTTCTACATTATAAGACCCATGAATGAAATATCCTTATATGGATATTTAAATACCCATAAATATCATAATATTAATCATATAAAATATTCATGGGTAGTATATATACCACACAAAAAAACAACTGGTGAATATGGCATGTCTCCCACAAAAATAAAAGTGAAATGAAAATCTCTTACCTTAGGTCTGACTTTATTCATAAATTTTGAAACATCCTATATAATAAATATATATTTATTATAAATATATTACTAAACCATAATCATATATATTATACCATATATTATTTACTTATAACCTTTTATCACTGGTTTGTTAACACTTCTTTATTCAAATCATGGTTTTGGGTGATATCTTTTTCATTTTTCAGGTATGTTATGGTTCGGTAGTTTTGGTACATGTATTTTGATCATAGTTACATCATATATAGATTGTTAAAAATGATATAAATATTACATATATGAATTATATACATGTTTATATTTATTCATAAAATATATATATATATATATATATATATATATAAATTAATTGTACCGTTCATGGAGACGGTAGGTCATACGTATGCACGAATGTTGTTTCGATTTTTCAACGGATGGAATGAAAGAAAGGTAAATAATAAATAAAATTTAAAGAATAATTATTATATTATATATATAATATAAATATATTAATTAAATATGTTATTATTACAAAAAAAATTAAAAATGAATCACATCACTTCATGGAGGTGGTAGTCCACAGGTACGCATGATCAACGATTTCATTTTCCAACGGTTTGGAAGGTAAGAAGTTAGATATGATATTATCATTATAGATGTGTGAATATTTCATAATTACCATATATAAAAATTAAATTCATCATAATTATAATCCATGAAATAAAGTGATGAGAAATGAATTGTATCACTACATGGAGATGATGAGTCGTACCTACACATGAGGGATATTTTCACTTCTCATTTGATGGAGAGAGGGTGAATAAATGTGGATTCATAATCAAAATAAAATTTCATTATTTTTATGACATTTAATTTATTATTTTATTAAGAATATAACATATTTATATAATCTAAAATAATAAATAAAAAGAAAGTGATCGGTTATGCGATTACCTATCCTTTGAAATAACTCAATTAGATCTCCTCAATTATCCTAGGGTTGGTCTTTTGGGAATACCATCACCTATATAATGTGTATAAGTAATTTTATAGGGTATTTTTTCATGGTATGGTCAATATATAAGGCTTTATGGGGTGAGAAAAAAGTGAAGAAAGGGGTGTCCTTTTTTAAGGGAGGGAAATAATACACTTGGAATTAACAAAAATATTAAAATATAATTAATTCATTGTCAAGAAAAATGAATCAAAATGTAGAGAAATTCAAAACAAGGGTAGGATATGGTTTAAATAATATCAAAAAATAAAATTTGGATAGTTTTAAGTGGTATTTTAAATCTTACCTTTTGATTTAACTCCTTTGTTATCCCATTTTAACATTAATTGCGGTAACATCTTTGTCACTCTTAAATAGTTATAATATTAACTCTAGAGTAACTATTGAATCATAAATGGAAAAATGATGAAATTTTCCACCATATATTTTCCCTTTTGTACTCTTTCAATAATTTAATGATTTTTAAATAATTTTAAAAAAATGTTATTTTTATAAAATATCATAATTTCTAATTTAGACACTATTCCTTAAAATTGACTTAAAATACATAAAGTAAATTTCATAATTAGAAAATAATTATTTAACATAATAATAATATGCCATATTCATCTAAAAAATTATTTTCACACCTTAAATCATTTGCATTATATTAATTTTAGTATTTTTAAAATCACTTAATATATTATTTATTAATTGTAGAAATACTACATCAGTGTTTCTTGAGCATTTAAGGTAATTATAAAATTACAAAAAATTAGAAATAAATTTATATCATGACAATAATTTCATTAATCTAAAAATATACACATATATTAATTCATAAATTTTTTCCCTAATTGGACACATAAGAGATATTTAAAACTAAGAGAGTGACATTTTGAAACTTTTTTTGATTTAAATATTATATAAGTTGTTTTCATAGACAATTTTCCATTAAACAACTCAATTTAGAGTCTAATGCAATAATTATAGAATAAAATTTATTAAATAATTATTATTCTGAAAATTTTTGGCCTTATCACTTCATTTTAACATGGATTAACTGAATTTACCCTTTAGCGAGGTGATAAATTTTACCACAATTACTATTCATATTGATCAAAAATAAAAGGGAACAACTTATAAAATTTAAATATTCTAATTCAAAATATGGAATCAATTTTATCGAATTTAATATCTATAAGTGAAAATAATTAATTTTAAAATAATCATATAATAGGTGATGAAAATCACTTTTAAGAAAAATATATTTTTATGAATAAAACATAGTTTATTATTATCTAATTCCTAGAATAAAAATATTAAATAATTTTCAAACCATTTTATTTAATTTTTAATATATAAATTTCATTAAAATCATTCACCAATAGTTATTAATTTAACTTATTAGGATAAAAATACATTTTTTGGATAAAAATATTTTTCCAAAAGGTATATCTTTTACTTTCAAATGATTTTTATTTTTAATTATAATTAATTGATACCCAAAAATTTTATATATACTTATGTAACCATATAATTTTTTATAATTTTATTATTCCTGTTGATACCCTTAAATATAACAGCAGGTTGATAATAATAATTTAATAGTATATAACTACTCGTTTCAACTCGGTGTTACATGTAACATGAGCTATTGAAAAAATTAAATTTATTTGAAAAAAATATTTCATAAAACCTTAGGGTGTTACATTATACCCACATTAAAATGATTTTATCCCTTAAAATTCATCACTATGATTCAAAAAAATAATGATAACTTTGTTTCATTACACCCCTAAGTTCCTATGTAGCTTTTTCAAATTTTTGATATCTCTAGAGAATTTTCACCAGGCGAGTAGTCATGTTCTATATTAATTTATCTCTATAATAAAAAATTTCTAATATTTGTTCCTCATAAGAAAGATCATTATCTAGTGTTATGAACTCTAATTTTAGTACATGTTATGGATTAGGTGTGTACTTCCTTAGGAGAAATACATGGAACACATCGTGAACTTGAGAGAGGTTCGGTGGAAGTGCCAAGAGATTATCTATCATACCAACTCAATCAAGAATATCAAAAAGGTACAATATAAAAAGGGATAATATTTTAATTATTTATAAATCTCATAATTTTATTCAATGTATAATTACATATAAAAACCTTCTAACCAACTTTAAATTACAGGTCATGTCAACAATTTAAATTATAACATTTCTTTCGACTTAGATTTTCCTTGAGGTACTGTTGAATGGATCTTACTTTATCTGCAATTTCCTCAGATAGATCAGATCCCAATAGCTTTCTTTCTCTAATATCTTCCTTTAGTTATTCTTTGATAAATTTTCACTTCATATCTTAATCCAATAAATGAATACTCGTGATTAATTTTTTCATGCCTGAATCAATAAAATCAACATTGAACAAATAATAATACTATAAGTCATCAATTGTGCTTATAAATATTTACCAAAACCAAAATAGATAGAATAAGTTTTCCAATAATATCCAAGATTCAACATAACCCATTTCATAAATATTTAACCTTAAGGATTCCTCAAAATATGTCTTACTAAAATTGAATCCCAAACATTTGGATGATTTTATCTCATATCCTTCCATAATCAACTTAAAAAAATGTTGAAATATTTTTAATCACTCATCGAGTATCATACCAAAATGTATATACCCTAATAATTTCCCAAAATTAAGTCACAATAAAATCATATATTCTTACAAAATAATATTCACCTTGTATTCCTCAAATAAACACCTTTCTGAACAAAAAACATTTCCATTTGAAGTATGAGTTCATCTTTACACAAATAAATGATTATAATTTAATTAAAAATATAAAATTCGATTTATTTATTCTATATAGAGAGATATAATCAATTATCATAATAAAATAAAATTTCACTAAATGAGGAAAAATAATATTCTCATAGGGTGAATTCATAAAAACATCAACATGAAATCCCCAACCCTGGAATGGTGGATAAATGTTCCCTAATTATGATGATTCACTTCAACTGTTGTGATTGGATAAAATTTCCCTTTTTCCTTTTAATTAAAAGGATTTGTGGATTATTGTCCTCATTATCCTTTATATTAGGAAAATTATTCACATAATTCCAATACTCCTTTCATTTATAGAACTTTAGTGTAAGTGGTTGATTATGTGGAGATTTATCTTTATTCACATCATTAGTAAACATATTCCCATGAATAAGACATTTGATTGCTCGATGACCATGCTTTCCACACTTGAAATATTTAACAGTTAACTTAAGAAAATTACATCCATCATTCCTTCCATGATTTTATCATAACGTAAGGCTTATATTCTTCTCTCCATGGTTTTTAGAATTTCATTTAAATTTTATCATTATTTTATTATCAAAACCATGAGATTGATGGGTAACTTCAATCTCCACATCCTCTTTGATGGTAAATTTAATTATTTATTCACATATTCTGAAGTCCCATATTTCTAACACCCTTTGGATACTTGGTTTAATCCATTGAAAAATCTATCAACCATACTTTTAGGTTGGATGATAATACCATAAGTGTACCTAATAAGTCTTATAAAATTTTCCTTATGGCTAACAATTGATTCATCATACTTAAATTTCATCTCAAAGAATTCCTTATCCATATTCATTTGAAGAATATGTGGTAAGTACATATTGAAAAATAATATACTAAATGCATTCCATTCCATGAAGTCAATTTCTCTTTGTTTCCTCATGTTCTTGATAAGAGTCCACCATTGATCTACTTCCCCTTCCAAATGATAAACTGTTATAATAACTTTCACATCTTTTGAGCACTGAAGAATGGAAAATATATTTTCAGTAATACTAATCCATTTTTCAAAAACTTTTTCATTGGTGGACCCACTAAAAGAAGGTGGATGTTTCCTTATAAAGGACTCAGTAGAACATTGTTCCCTCTTTTTCTCATCTAGAAGCTTAGCGTGATTCATGATTGAGAAATTTGTGTGATCATAACAATAATATTTTTCATTCAATATACCATAATATTTAGATTAGTAGGAGTAAAATCATTTCATTATCAATCACATTAAACATTAACACGATTCCTTCAGGTTCCAGCCATTAAATAAAACCAAAAGTAAAGTGTGAGAAAAATTATCATAGTGGAAAACCACATATTCATGAAAAATCATTTATCGGATATTTAAATAATGAAACATTTTTTTATGACCCCTTAGGTTTAACTTAGTTCATTCATGATCATTATAAATACTTTAGGACGTTATTCTATACTTAGAATTTTGCCCCAAGTTCTCAGTAAGGTTTTCTCATTCTAGTTTTCAAAGGTTGACTAAAAATTAATATCATACCAACTATAGAAACCCAGATTTATATATATATATATATATATATATATATATCACATATTAGTAGATTAATATTCCTTAAATTATATAATAATACAAACCATAATCATATAGGTCTAGTTCATTTATATATAAGGACACAAACAACATGTCCATAAAATATATATATATTTTCATACTAAGTTCATAATAACTAGAACCCTTATTAAATAGATCATACTTCAAAACATAGGGAAAGTAATCATAATAATGGGTGAAATCAGGTTCTCATTAAGGGTAAAAAAGGTATATATCAATTATCACTTGAGAATAACATGAACATAAGGGTTTTATAACATGATAATAATATTTTAAAATCACACCTTGCATATCGTAAATCATAATCTTGAGTCATAAAATAAATATTAGAAATTCATAAGACAAGAATTATAAAGGAATCAAATAATGTGAGTCATGGAAGAATAAAATTAGCAAAATACATAGAATTATTTAATACACATAATTTTATAAAATAATTTTCATAGTTGTCAAAGTACATTTCTAAGACTATCATAGTGGATTGGGTTCACTCCCAAACCATTGAGTGGTCATGGTTTACTTACAAGACTATCACAGTGAATTGGGTTCTCTCCCAAAACCATTGTAATAGTTATGGTTTAATCCAATGAATTTAATAGTGGAATAACACTCTTATATAACTAGTTTCACCCCCCAATATATCCCTAATTATCTCATGAGATATCAATCTTTACACAATTCATTTGAAGGAGATATAGGTATCACCCATCCTTGGTTATAATAAAACCACCTCCCTTGGTTATAATGTAACAACCATCACATAATTAAAAACATACATACATGTTCCAAAAGATCATAAAACATTCCTCTTATAATAACCCATGTAAATAAATGGGTTTCATAAACATTTCATCATTTCATTATAGCAAAACCTATTGAAAAGAAATGAGTTTCACAAACACCTTGTAATAATAAGCATAAAACATCCATAGAAGAAATAAAGATGGTATAATTTCATCATATACCCAGTAAATCATAAGTTAAATCATGGGTTATTATCATTTTTTAATATAAATATCATTAAAAGATCATTAAAACATTCTTGTGAAAAACAACTCTTCCATTTTAAAATCACCCAATTAAAATCCAAAAAATTTCAAAAATATTATAGAAAAAAAATTTCTTTGAAAATAACTATGGAAACTTGTAAAGGAATATAAAAATAATTTATTTTTCAAGACAGCGGTAAATTCCATTAATGTCATATAAGTTAAAAAACATTCCTTTCAAACATTTGTAAAAATAGTCAAAAAAGGTACCTCTTTTAGAAAATAAAAAAAATACTTTTAAAAATAATTTTCTAAAAATTTAAAAAATTTGTAAAAATGTATTTAAAAAATCATATGATAATATTAAAAAGCTTATTTAAATAATTTTTAGAAAACATGGATATGGAATAAAAAAGGATTTTTGTCGAAGAGAAAAATAAAATTGATTTTCCTTAAAAATATATGTGGGGTATTTTGAGTACTTAAAGTGAGGAAAACGAAAGGAAAACATGTATTATTATGAATTAAATATAGTATAATAAAATTCATTATTCTCTTGAGATATATATTATAGTATTTCATCATTAGAGACTTAATCATAAACAATCACTATTAACAATGAGATTGAAACATAAAATCCTAACCACTTTGGTAAATTTTGAATCACAATACCCATAAAAGAATGAAATTAGATGGATATTTAAATCCACATAAATTTCATAATATGAATCATAAAATAAATTCATGATAATTATATACACAACATCCAAGAAACAAGTGGTGAATATGACATGAGTCCCACAGAAATAAAAGTGAGATGAAAATCTATTGCCTTAGGTCAGACTTCCATCATAGGCATTGAAACCTAATGTATAATAAATATATATTTAATATAAATATATGATAATATCATAAAAATCTATATCATACCATATTTTATTTAATTATAACCTTTTATCACCCATATGTTAACACTTCTTTATTAAAATCACTATTTCGGGTGATTTATGCTTCGTTTTTCATGTATGTTATCGTTCATTTGTTTTGATCCTTTCATTTTTATCAAAGTTACATCATATACATAATATTAATAATTATATAAATATAATATATATTAATTATATACATTTTTATATTCATTAATATAATATATAGATAGAAAAATGAATTACAGCATTCCTGAAGACGGCAGGACATACGTATGCATAAACGTTATTATCATTTTTTGATTGATGAAAAAAAATATTAATAATAAATAACCTTTAAAAATCATTATTATATCATATATACAATATATATTCATTTAATATATCCTTTTACCAACAAAAAAATATAAATGAAAAACCAATCACATCACTTCATGGAGGTGGTAATCCACACGTACGCACGATCGACATTATCATTTTATAAAGGATTGTATGGTTAGAAGGTAGATATTATATTATCATTAAAAAATTATAATTACGTCATAACTATAATTTATAAACATTAAAATCATCATAATACTCATCCATAAAATATGGTGATGACAAATGAATTGAATTGCAACATGGAGACGGTAAGTTGTACGTATGCACGAGCGATATTTTCACTTCCCATTTGATTGAAAGAGGGTGAATAAAGGTTGTTTCATAATAATCATAACATTTTAGTAAATTTGTGATACTTAAGATATTATTTTATGAATAATATAAAATATTTATATGAGGTAAAGGAAGAATTAAAAAGAAACTCATTGGTTAAGGCGATTACCACTCCTTTGAAAGAACTCATTTAGATCTCCTCTTAAGTATCCTAGTGTTGGTATTTGTAATACCATAACCTATATAATGTGCCTAATGACATTTATATGGGATTTTGGTATGGTATGGTCATTTTATAAGAATTAATGTGGTGTGAATAAGTGAAGTAAGGGGTGTCCTTTAATATGGGATGGAAAGGATACACTTGGAATTACTTAAAATATTAAAATATAATTCACAAGAAAAATTCATCCAAATGGATATATATTCGAACCTAGTGTATTATATGGATATAATATTATCAAACATAAAATTTTTACTAGTTTAAGTGGTATTTTAAAACTTATCTTTTGGTTTAACCCCTTGGTTAACTGATTTTAACATTAACCGTGATGACATATTTTTCACTCCTAAAGGGTTATAATTTTACTTATAAGGTAACTATTATATATTAAATGTAAAATTTATGATATATTAAACCATATATTATCCCCTTTGTTCTATTCAATTATTTTAATGATTTTTAAATAATTTAATAAAATATTATTTTCAGAAAATATCATTATTTCTTATTTAGACACTTTTCATTTAATTTGACTCAAAATACATAAAAAATTTGTAATTAAAATATAATTATTTAAAAATAATAATATTTAATATTCATCTAAAAATTTCATGTAAAACTTTAACTCTTTCAAATTATATTACTTTTAATATTTTTAAAATCATTAATTATATTTTTTATTACTTGGAGAAATATGATATCAATGTTGTATAAGAATTTAAGGTCATTATATAATTACTAAAAATTATAAATAAATTTATATAATGAAAATAATTTCATTAATATAAAAATATAAACTTATATTCATTCATAATTTTTTTCCCTATGTGGACACATAAAATTTATTTTAAACCAAGAAAGTGACATTTTTTAATTTTCTTTGCATTAAATATTATATTGGTCATTTTCATAGGCAAGTGTCCATTGAAAAAATCAATTTTAAAACTAAGATGATAATATTATATTTTAATTCATTCAAAAATAATTATATTGAAAAATTATGTCTTTATCACTTAGTTTTAACCTAGTTTAACTTGATTTACCATTTACTGATGTCATAAACTTTACCACGGTTGATATTAATATTGACTAAAAATAAAAGGGGTCTATTTACTAAATTTTAACCACTTAATTCCAAATTTTTAATACAGTTTATCAAATTAAATTTCCATAAGTGGCATAAATTAATTATAATGAAACACACAATGAAAATAATTTTTTAGAAAAAATAGATTTTTAAACATAAAACATGGATTATTCTTATCCCATGCCTAAGGAAAATATTAAATTAATTTAAAAACATTTTATTTAATATTTAATATATAAATTTAAAAAATAATTAACCAATATTGATTAATTTAATTTATTATAATAAAAAAACAACGTGTGCATAAAAACATTTTTTCTGAAAAATATCTTTTTTACTTTCGGGTTTTTTATATATTTATTTATAATAAATTGATACCCAAATAATTCATTTAAACTTATGTAAAAATATGTTTTTTTATAATTTAATTAGTCTTATTCATACTCTTCAATCCAATTTCTATGTGATAACTATAATTTAAATGTATATCATGGTTCATTTAAACTAGGTGTTGCGTAAAATGCAAGCTATCAAAGAAATTAAATTTATTTAAAAAGATGATTTTATAAAATATTAGAGTGTTACAATTTTCACCCTACACCCCTACCTAAATGATCCCCCTCCTCTCTCTCTCACGTGTATTTTGGATCCATCTCCCCCCTCCCCCTATGTGATATGCATGCCCCCCCTCTCCCTCCCTACATGTGTCTCTGCCACCCTACATCCTGCACACATCCCACCCACTTCATATCAATCACATAATTTAGTACCAAAATTATTGGATTCTTCAATAGGGATAATCCCTATGATCCTAAATTATCATTTAAATGATCTCATAGGGTTTCTACCCATGATCTTGGAATCTGCCATCTTTGTTAGGGTTCTTGAACAAATCTTCCACAACTACCATGATGTCTATTCCACGTGTACATGATCACCAAAACATCACTAAGTCGCAATACATCTTTAATTTTGAACATAATTAAGAATTAACTATAGATTAATGATAGTCATTGTGGTTTTTATTTTCTGAATTTCAATACAACATCATATGATTATATTTTTTTTATAAAACCTCAATTAGAAATTCTAAAAAAATATTGCATTTTATAAACACATAAATCTTACATAACTTGTGTAACCACTAAGATGATCTTATATATATTTAAAATGTTCATAAATATTCTCAATGTATTTATTATTATTCTTTATTAAATCTTATATATCATCCACATGATCTTATGTACCATCTATGAGATATTACATATCGACTACAAGAAGTTACATTTCATCTGGAAGCTCAAAATATTTATTATATATAATAATACACTACCAAAAAACTGGGTTTCCATAGCTCCACCCTTTAATAATGCTAAAAAAAAGCACTGATAAAGGAACCCCCTTTATCAGTGCTTTTTTTTAACGATGTTAAAGGGGCCTCCTTTATCAGCGCTTTTTTAGTAGCACTGATAAAGGGGGGGCTTTATTAGTGCTTTTTTTCTAGTGCAGATAAAGTTTATATTTAATAAAAAATAATATATTGATATATAAGTATATTTATATTAATATAAATATAATATATATTTTTTAAATTTGTTTGAAATCGATTGTTATGTGGTAGATAAAAAACAGACACCCGGAGCAGAAGTAATGGCAGTTTGGAGGGATTAAGGACCTTTTCAGGCCTCGAAGAATATGAGAAGGTGTTACAATGGTCACCAGAGTGTAGGTTTATTCAAAAGATTAAATTTGATATGTGGTAGGGGAAAATGGACACCTGGATCATAAGTTATGGCAAAACAGACACCCGGAGAAGAACTTACGGACGTTGGGAGGAATTATGGGATTTTTGCCTTGAAGAACGTGAAAAAGGGGTTCCATTGGTCACCAAAGTGTAGATATTTTCACAAGATTAGATTTGAAATATGGTAGAGCAAAAAAGGACACCCGGAGCAGAAGTTGTGATTGTTTTAAATTGAGTAACCCTCGTAGCACCTAAAAACCTAAGAAACTCATAACTTACTAAAATAGCCATAACTTCTGTTCTGGGTGTCTCTTTGAGCATTATGACCATTCAAATTGAATCTTGTGAGATGAGTGAAGACCATGTCCAATCCAAACCATAACAAGATCAAATAAATGGAAGATATATGAGTTATATCACTCTAAATAAACTCCTACTTCAAACAACTATAACTTTCACTCTGAGTGTCCGTTTGGGCTCTACCACATATCATATCAAAGAAGAAAATAGATATATCCAGTAGGATGACTATAACGAAGTTCAAATCATGTCCTAGACCCTAAAACCCCAAAAACCCATCAGTAGGCCTCCAAAACTCCATTTCTGTGTCTGGTACCCTATCAAATATTTCTTAAAATGGTATTAACTCCCGATCTGTTTGTCTGTTTGGACTCTACCAGCTGTTATATCATAGTTAGTTCCATGATCTTTAGTTTTACTAGTCACAGAGCGGAAACAGACACTTGGATTAGAAGTTATACCTGTTTTAGTGACTATGTGGTTTGTTAGGTTTTTCAAGCCCCCATTTCTAGCACTTTTGTTAGGTCTAATATTTTTTCAAATAGTTGTAACTTATGATCTTCTTGTCCATTTGGCCTCCACCACCTATCATATCAAATATCATTTGATGATATTTGATTTGACTAGTCATGGAGCTTGAATGGACTCTCAGATCATAAGTTTTCATCGTTACCCTAAGTTTAGGGTTTATTTGACTTTCTGACTGTACTTACTGGTTTTGAGGGTTTCTCCATTTTTTACTTGTTTTCAGGTTTTTAGGGATTATTATCATTTTTCATAATGTACTGTTATTTATAATCAAATATATAACAATATATAAATATTTTTTATATATTCACAAATAAAAATTTAATTTTATAGATAAATAATTAAACATATTTACATATATAATATATTTCTGAATATAAAAGACTTATATAAATAAAAAATAATATCCATTTTATTTAAAATACAAATATATGAATATTTTTATACCTATATAATGTTTAAGTGCTTATATGTGTGTGTGTGTGTGTGTGTCTTTATAGATAAACTGATATATATTATCTATATATTCTAAAGATACGTATATACATATTAATATATAATATTTTTAAATATATATAAATATGTATAATTATATTTACAGATACACATATAATATATATGTGTGTGTGTGTGTATTGTATATATGTATTTATTTATTTATAAACACACACACAAAAAATCATATTTTATAAATGTATTTAAAACTAATATTATAACTATATATTAATATAAGAATAGATATATTAATATATCAATATAACTATATATATATTAATATATGGATATATATATTAATATAACTATATATATATTAATATAACTATTTATATATATTGATATATATATATACATGTTAATATAAATATATATTAATATGCGAGTAAATATAACTAAATATATGTATAAAAAAATAGATATATTATTAAATGAAGATAAAAGAAATATTGTGGAGTGGTAAAGTTTTAGGCGCGCAGGCAAGAGGTTCTGGATTCGAATCCAAGGGAGGCAGGGCGCTCGTGCTGGTGGAAATAGGGATAAGTGTTGTTAAAGGCTGGGGGCAATGTTAAAGGTTGGGGGTGGCTGGGGTGTGTGGGCTAGGGTGGGGGCAGTCTTAAAGGGGGATTCAAGTGCTATTAAAGCCCCTCCTCAAATTGTAGAAATATTTTTTTATTTCTTTGATGTTTTTTAACTTTTATTAGGACCTTTTTTAGCACTTATAAAAGGGACCCCATTTTTTTATCACCTCGATTAATAGCTCTTGTTTTAGCGCTATAAATGGACTTTTCTAGCGCTGATAAAGGCCATATTTTCAGTAGTGATGTATTTTTTCATATCTCAGTGAGATCTTATAAAAACATCTAATGTGTACTCAAATAGATATTATATACCATTAATTATATGTTATTATCATAGTGAATCATTGGTACTTTTATAATTCTACTCATATAGATATATTATGTATGAATTAGGTAACTCTCGGAATTTTTCACCGCCCTTCTTAAACCATCTATAGAAAACAACAACCACTATAATTCATCCTAAAAATATTATCAAACATTATCAACACCTTTTAAATAATTCTTAATTTCTTTTTATAACAAATATAACACACCTTCAACAATTTCATGGGTTCTTCTCTACTAATAAAATATAGTTTTAATTTCTCCATCGAATACTCCATAACCAATATTTCCTTCTCTATAGTAGAATATTCAGGTGAGATCTATTAAGTATCTTACTCATATAGTTTATCAAAAAAATTATTTTCTTGTTTCTTTAGCATATAAATTCACATATTTCAAAGTCCCTAACATCACAAATTATTTAAAAATGTAACTCCTTGTTTGTTACTATTATTATTGTAGAAGAAATTAATTCATTCTTTAATCTTTTAAAATCTTCCAAACAATATTTATCAAATTTAAACATCACATACTATATAAAAATTTAAAAAAAAAGTAATTTCTATATTTAATAAATATTTTAAAGAACTTATATAAAATCTTGTAGAACCTAAAAAAATATTAAGTGCCTTCCTTAAATTTATAGGTGGTAGCGTTGATATTACATCTTTTTTTTCTTTGTACACTTAAATTCTATCTTTAGAAATCATTCACCCAAAAAAATGAATTCTCTCACCATGAAATTGAGTTTTTACCAGTTTCATACCAAGTTTTTCTATTTATACCTCTTTAAAATTTAAAAAAATTATCTAAGAATTATTTAAATTATAGATCCACAATTGAGAAATCATATATATATATATATATATATATCTTAATTTCCCACTCCACTATATTAGAAAATATTAACATCACACACCTTTATAATATGATATGAGAAATACTTATCCCAAATAACATTCTAAAGAAAGAAAATTTCACATATAGAAAAGTGAATCCTATATTTTACTACTCTATTAGATTAATACACAGCTGGTCAACAGGGATGATGGTTTTCTCCATCTTCCACGATCCCTTCATCTCTCCTACTCTCCTGTTTCTGATCCCTACCTCACACCTGATCATCCGGAGATTGAGATTTTCCCTAAGGTTCTGCAAAAACGGTGTGATTTCTGTTCTGATTTCCCAACTAGAGTTTGAAAAGGCTTTTTCATTGATGGATCTGACTTTGGTTGCTTTATTTGGAAGGAATCGTCCCTCAGTTTCATCATTTGATAGGTATGATTCTTCTTCCTAGAAGCTTCATTAAAAAGAGGTGGTCAGGCTTCTAGATGAGAGGCATTTTCAAATCCACTTTAGCAATGAAGATGATTTGATTTATTCCTTGTCCTCTACCCCATTTTCGGTGGAAGGATCTTATATTTCTCTCTTCTGTTGGTCTTTTTGGTTTCATATGCATCATGATCCTCCAACAACAGCGATTTAGATCACCCTTCCGGTTCTTCCACTGCCTTTACAAAATTTGTCAATACAACGTCTGATCGAGAATATGATTAGTTGATTTTTATGCACGGACTCTCACACCTGATCTCTCCACCATCCAATTTCTCCAAGTATTTTCATTGAGATTGATGTGTCTAAGGCACTGATTGAGTCTATCTATGTCGATATTGAAGGTGACCTCTGGTGGCATCAATTGGTCAACTTTGAATCCTAGGTCTTTTTCTGCATGAACTATTGTTGTTTGGGGCATCTGGATCCATTGTGTCATCGTGATAAGAGTGGCTTGCAGCTTCATGGTGGAGTATCATCCCATGATGGGGAGCAGGGACGCTGTAGTGAAATCTCTCATACCTGTTCTGGACCAGAGGAATATATTGAAGATACGAGGGAGTATGACTCTACGGCTCAAGTTCCTGCACCTCCATGAATTTCTGAGCCTCATGGACATGATGATGGTACTGCTCAACAGGATGGCCATGGGCCTCTGAATAAGAACATGGATACACCCTCTAACCCGACTGTGTCTGAGGTCTTCAGAAGGTTGTACTACGATCTGGGTGAGGTGTCTGTTGTGAGGGCAGGGGTAGCAGTGGGAAACCTGAATCTGGATATTGAAAATGGGTATGTTGTGGTTCCTCAAGTCCCCTCTACTGATGGTTGCAATGGCGGAGTGGGAATGAATTCCAGGGGTTCGGTGGTTGTCATGAAGGAGGTCCCGGGTATTGAGGTAGATAATAATTTTTAAGTGATAATGAATGAGGAGGCTGGTTTGGAAAAGGAAGCATCTAGGAAGATAGCTCCGGATGGACAGGAAGCTATGGGGAAAAAGGATTTACCCCCTGAGCAGTCAGGGTTGCAGTAGAATTGTATAGCGGGAGCAGAACATTTTTATTGTGGGGATGTCGATTTTGATGAGGGGAAAGTAAATGGGGAGCATGGTCAATGCATGGCATTGATAGATAATAATAGGCAATCTTCTCGAGTGATACCTGGTTTAGTGCATGAGAATCATTGGAAGGAGAATGGATTATTGGAGTTACTAAGTAAGTGGGGATATGTCTCTGATGAGAATAAAGAAAACTCTCCCAACAGCCATGTCAATACATCTTATAGTGATATACTCAAAAATGGGAGGAAGAAAGGAAATGATAATGTGGGGACTTTCACTGATCCACCAAAGAGGAAGCCACGAAAGGATTACTCTAACATTCCAAATACGGTGTCTACCAGATCCTCATTCAAGGCTTCGAAATGGAAAGAGATAGATCCGAAGTGGGGGCGGGTCAACAAGAATTTTTTCAGGGAGCCATTGACTTCAGATCAACTGCGATTATGGGAGCAGTACGTCAAAATGCTCAATTCCTATAATTCACAATCTGAGTGGGAATCAGCTAATCTGGAGGTGGATTCAGATGTTTAAACCGGTGAGGAATATGAACCCTTTTGATTTTTCTAGGCAAGTTGCATCATTTTTAACCTTTGTACTTGTGCTCTCTTTTTATTTAATAAATTTGGAGGACTGGGCATTTTTTCCTAGGCCTACGCCTTTTCGGTATACTCATTATTTTCATTTGTAACAATTGTCATTATTGTCTTCTTTCTAACCACATGATAAGACTAACCCATTAACTATCATTGATTTTCTATATAATCTCATCATCCAAAATTTTGATAATATCAACTCTAAAAAAATTCCTCTATATATGGGTATAACTTCAATTGGATTTCAATGGTTGGATTTATATCAAATTCCATAAAAAATTTATGCATGGATATACTAGTAATTTTCCCTTTTATGTCATATATTTTCTATGAAATTTCACTCTTATATTCCTTTAAAACTTCCAAAAATCCATCTCCACATTATTCCTTTAAGCTAGATGAAAAACTTACTAGAAACGTACTGTTTTTATTATGGTAGTGATACTTAAATGTTAGTAGTAGAATATTCTATTTTAATAATGGTCTTTTGGCATAGATGGTTTCAATACTTCATTTCCTTGCCCCAAATCTTCTACTATCTTCCCAAAAACATTTCCTTGGAAACAATCTTAAAGAATAAACCTTGATCTTTAATCACCTCCAAATTTATATCATGATATGAAAAAGCTTCATCTTCCTTAAACAACTCAATGCCCAATAAATCTTAAATATTTCAATCAGCTAATTTATCAATAATTTCAACAAAAAAAGAATCATCCAAAAGATTTGTATGTGTCATAAAATGAAACAAATTAATAATTTCTTTGTATTATCTGACATGGAATGTAAAATTTCCTTAAGGAAAATCAATGATATCACCTCTAGTTATTAAAAATGGACTTTCAAGTATTATTGTATCCTCTTTGTCTGTCTTAATGTTAAGAATTAGAAACTATATAGAAAATATTATCTTACCAATTCTTAACAATAATTCTTAAATCACACCTATGTGGTGTATTATAGATCTATCAATGAGTTGTAAATATAATGTTTTTAGTATAAGATCTACCATTATGAGCTACTTATAAACTGTTAATTTAATGAGTTTGATATTAACTCTCAAATCATCTATAGAAGTAAAGGTCCTCCTTTTCTCAAATTCACAAGGAATTTTAAATCATTATAGATCCTTCAATTTTTTTTGATATTTTATTCTAACCCATGGAACTATATTCTTTAGTTAGTGGATTTATGTAAAAATATTCAATCCTTTTTTTGCAATTATTTTCTTTAAAATCCTTTTTATATGATGATATTTTTTCTGATTCCTTTATAAATGGAATGTTTAATATGATCTTTGGAAGTAATTCAATAAAATTTTAATGCATTTATCCCTATATTTATAAAAATCAATATCTATTTATAGAAATATAATAGGAGGTCTATATGTGTTTACTCTTAAATTAGGTTACTTTGACACTACCATTCCATGATTATTATCCTTCATGTTTTTCATGGGTTCAATTGATTCAATGGATTGTTTCTCAACCCTTAGTTTATTATCATTTTATTACTTTAACAATGAGTCTCACTCACTTTTTAAATTTTCACTTCATCATTTTATAGCTTTTATATATACCATTTATTCATTGTTTCACAAATTCTAATATTAATTTTCATTACTCTTTATTTAGTATTATCTTCAATGGTACTCGGAAACTTTTATTTACCCCTTGTTATATTTTGTTTTTCTAATTGACATGCTTTCACTAAAAGTTTTTGAATAATAGATTGATCACTATGAGAAAATTGACCTATCAATCTAGGAAAATATTGGTTGATTACATTGAACAAAATCCACCATCATTATTTTATTATTCAAATTATTTTTTAACTTTTCTAAAATCATGTTAGTTTCATTATTAGGTGTATTAAAATTGAATATTTCTACCCATAAAATACTTGTTGGATTCTCCCTTGATAAAAAATATGAGGTTTTCCTTCAAATTCTATAGAAACATATAGTTTAAATTTCCCCTTCTTTTTCTAAGGTAAATTAGGATGGTTCTTCTGACCTGGATTATATGTATCAAAAAATATATAATTTATCATGGGTTTATTTACTCCATAATTCACCATATAATTTTTTTTTCCACTATAGATGATGGAATTGATTATACATTGGCATATTATTGTTCATGTATTGAACTACACTATGCCTCAACATTGATTGCCACCTTATATTTTTTAACACTCGATTTTACAATTTCTTCTAAAGATCAACAATTTGAGAATTCACATCATATATATCAATTAATGTATTCACCATAACTTTTCTTACTCTAAATACATTTTTTTTATGAATTTAATGAATTTATATCTTGATTTTTTAATATATGTTTCAAATCCTCAACTGTATTGTCTTCATAATGACCCAACTTATTTATCAAAAAAATTATTTATTATTGAATTTAATCTATTATATAAAAAATTTGATAATAGTGATGTTGGAAGTTAGTGACGTTCCATTATTGATAATTATCTATAAATATTTTATAATATATATTAAAAGGTTCATGCTCATTCTATACAAATGTATAAATCCTTATTCTCAAATATATTGTTTTTTGGTAGGATAAAATCTATTGATAAAATAATTATAAATATTTCCCCAAGAACTAAATGAGTTATATTATTACTGTAATGACCATTTCTTGGATTTTTCCATTAAGGAATTGGTAAAACATAACAATCTCAATTAATTCTCTAAAAATATATATAGTTGAACTTAGTGAATACTTATTAAAAATAATTTGAATAATTCTAGTTCATCCTTTGATGGAATTCCATTAAATATTGGTACTGAAGATGATGGTGCTTTAATTCGTAATTTATATAATTATATGTCAATATGTTACAAGATGTATTTTCAAATACCTTTATAAATTTAAAATCCATTAACCTTGTTGAAACATTCTCATTTTTCATGATGGTATCTAGAAACCATGGAACTACAGTCTATTTTTGTATTCTTATAGGATTATTTTATATTATGTCTTCTACGGTTCTTGATAAAATATAACTTAAATAGATTTCAATCTTAGTTATCAAGGTAATTAAACTTATACTGAGGGATCTCTTGGTGTACATAAACCTAAAAAACTAATGGATGTATCAATAATTAAAGTAAAATAAATAATTTTTTGAAATATGTGAGTTTTTATAATGAATGTAATGATAATATGTTTTTATTTTATCTATAAAATGAAAATTAAAATAAATGAATAGAAATATTATATATATAAAAACCACAACAAAATTGATTAATGTGTGATGTTGTGAAATAATACCCCTATAAGTGTAGAGGATCAATGTAGCACACTAAACTAAGAGTTCTAGGTCATTACCTTAGAAAGTGTGAAATATAGTTTATGTTTTTTGTATTATATCAAATTAAAACTAAACTAAGTATATGTAATAGATCAATTTATGATGTTTGTGTAAGAGGTAAATGTAGACAAGTACTGAGGAAACAATAATGAAATATCTTAGTCTTATTAAATTAAAAAATTTCATTCTTTAATTCTATAAAACACCACTAAAAAGTTCACTGAATCCCTTGAGTTCTCTCTCAATACAATTTTAGGTGCCTTAAAAACAATTGCAGGTCCCTGCAAGTTTTCCTTCCAAGGTGCACTAATGAAATTAAATTCTAAGTATTCTATAATCAAAATATGTTATTAATCTCTCATTGATAGTCATGATTTGGAAATAATGTCTCTATTTTTAGTTATTAATTTGAACTTACACTTTCTCTCCTTCACCCACTCAAAAAGTTAAATTGGTAAGTGATCAAGTTAGAAAATCATTAAGAATAAGAACAATGACTACATGCATTCAATAATTTAAGTATTTAATGTGATTATCAAATCAACATCACCCTATCCACATGAAATTCTTAATTGAGAAATATCATATTAAAATAAAAATAAAACTTAGGGAGAAATAATTTTTTTCCATTTTTAATGGTGAAACTCTTCCTTATTCTCTTGTTAGCATCTCCTCTCTTATAAAATTATTCTAAATGAATAAATTATCGATCCCTATTTGAATTTATTTCAGATTTTATTTATCCTCAAGAATATTATAATTAATGTGATTCTTTCACATTTATTCTCTATCTTTACTAATCAGTTCAACAAGGAATACTTTATTTGGAATTTGCACTATTCCAAGTACTTTATGTATTTCCCAAAACAATTTAGTCATAAATTTTTTATAACACATTTCAATTTAAATAATCCTCTTTTATATATCCTTAGGATAGGTTTATATATGGCCTTATTATTTGATATTTAACTGATTTAATTATAAATAACATAAAGCAGTTTAATTTTATCATGGGTTTATGAGTGTAAGACAAGTATCTCCATTTCAACATCAATGACTTGGATTAAATTTAATATGGAATGATATTTGAAAATATTCATGGTTAGTTAAACCATCTCTTCAACCCAATTCTTGGTCAATTTGACTATCAATAATAGTTATTTCAACTAATTGTTAAAATTATTTATTGTTGGTTGAGAATGATTCAGGTTTTTTGATTACATAATCAAAGTTAGAGGAAATGAACCTGAATGTTATTCATGGTAGGTAAACTACATGGGCATTGTTAGTTGATTTGACTATGAGTAAACTCTATTATCCTACGTATTTTTCAATCTCTTATGACTTTACTTAACCAAATATTCACCCTTTAATAATAAATTATTATCAATGAGTTTCCATAAAAATAATCTTGTAAAATATAAAATCAAAATCACTAAAATAATTAATTTCCACCATGAATAATAATTATGAATATTTTTTCTAAAAATATCAAAAAAAAATATTTCCTCGAATATGTATATAATATAATTTCAAAATAAAAAACAAATTATACTCCAAAATGCTATAATAAAATCACTTAAAACATATACTAATCATTGATTCTCTTAACATAAATGATCCTGCCACCTTATCTATGAAAAGGATTAAAAGAGACCAATCTTCATGGATATGTAATGTAAGAACATAAAAATAATATTATAATTTGAAAAGCTCTTCCATTCGCAAATTATAACTCAAATATATATCTAAGTGAAGATAAATGAGTCATAAAAGGATGATATGGAGCTAAAAAATATTGTGAGAAATATTTTAGAGTTCAATATTGAAAAATATGGATTTCGAAGATTTAATATATGAATATGTGTCTTATCCATGAAATAATTGAAAAAGGATTTAATTATTATTGAAAAAATCTCATCTCTCTCGATTCACCTAGAAGAAGAAAAAGGTACAAAAATCTCCAAGATCACTTCTAGTGGATCGAAATAAAGGGATAGATTTTATATTATACATCATGATGTTTGTTCTAATAGAAATTTGATGTTGAACATTAGAAGCCCAAGGGGATGATGTAAGCATTACCCATACCCACATAGGAATGGGAGAAAATCGCTATTAATTTATCATATATTTTCCTAATATCTCATAATTATATAATTTAATTTGAGTTTTGGTTAACTTGATTATAAATTTGGATCACCTAATCTCTATTTGAGAGGATTTTTCTATCAATCAACTTTTCAAAATTTAAATAAATGAATTGGTAAGGTTGTATGGGGTACAAATTTTAATTTAATTTAATTTATATCTAAGGTTTAACTCAAAGTTTTAGATAATTCTTAAACATGAATTGAATATAGGAAATGAACTTTAGTACTACTTATCATCCTCAAAATTTTATCTAATCTGAAATGACTATTCATAATTTGGAAGGTATATTAAGATCTTTCTCGATGGATTTCAAATGATTTTGGGATCGCAATATTCCACTGGTTGACCACTCATAAAACATTAGTTTCCACTTTAATATTCAAATGGAACCATATGTGAGTTGAAAGAATCATTACATACATAAATATTACATCATTTTAGATCAATATTCAATATATCTTGTAACAATACATGCCCCATAATTGTAAAGGGTTAGTGTCTTTGAAGACTGGATATTAAATCATCTTTTTTAATGAAAGATCTTAAACATCACCCAGAAATTTCCTCTTATATGGTATGCTTATTAAACATACCCCACTTAAAACCTTTCTTCATAACCTATGGAAATAAAATATAATAAAGTGAGAGTTCAAATGATCAATAAGGGAAAACATGGGATATATCATTCAATGGTCATTTTTAATCACATAAAAATAATAAGGGTATGAGAACATAATCTAAGCATTTAATAGTCATGACAAAAAATTCATAGATCAAAATCTAGATATAAGTATTTGGAATATCATAAGACTTGAATCATTGAATAATCAAATATCATAATCCATTAGATCATATCACAAGCATAAAAACATTTCATAGATATTAGAAAAAATGTGTAATAATCATAACCATAAAAATTTTATATCTAGGATACCCACTAAGACGTTCATCACATGTTAAGATTAGGCGAACCACTAAGGTATTGGCTTCAGGCTTGGGATAACTTTCCATGTACCATTTTTTAGGCTTTGGATAACCTCCCATATACCCTTTGAGCTTTTAACATTAATGATTCCTCGATGTATTGGAGGGTTATAAATTACCCACATGTCAAATAATATATTCATATTTATACCACAAGATCATGAAAAAATTTATCATTTCATCATTGCTTAACTCATGGAAAATAAAATGGGTTTCATAAATATATCATCACCATATTCATAACCCATACATATAATGAATAAATTTTATATTGTTAGATCATATTCTTAGTAAAGTGTGAGTAACATCAATGGCTTTCATCATATATGAAAATACCTTTAAAATATCGTTGTAATATTTTTGCATGGAAAATTACCTTTTTACTTTGAAATCACTTATTCAAAGTAAAAATATTTCTAAAATATTAAGAAAAAATTTATTTTTAAAGAGAAATGGAAAATTTTAATGTAATATTCAAAGAAAATATTAGTCATGATATAGTTAAAAACCATTCAAGTGGTTTATGTTAAAACAAATATTTTGTTCATATCTTTGGTAAAACAAAGTATCACATTCTAAAAATGACAAGAAGATTCCTTTTAAACCTTTTTATAGAAATTAAAACATGAGTCAAAATGAATTTAATAGATACTTTTATATCATTTAAAACATTATTGGAAACATTTTAAATAAAATATATACATGGAATAAAATATTCTCCTATGAAGCAAGAAACAAAGTTAGTTTTCCTTAAAAATGCTGTTTCAAATTTTTGAGTACATAGAGAAATAAAAATTAAATAAAAAATTATAACCTCAAAAAAACATAGGAGAAGAAAATAAATAATATTTTTTAGAGATATATTATATAATTTCATCATCAAAAAAATTAAGCATAAACAATCATGGAAAAATGAGATTGTAATAAAAACCCATTACAGATTTGGTAACATTTGATTCATAAACTCTATGAAAGAATTAACATAAAATAAAAATTTAAATATCATTAATATAAATATATTCATGATATAACATATAAAAGGAGAAGTATATAAACTGTATGAAGGAAACAATTTGTGAATATGGCATATGTCTCATGGAAACAAAAGTGAGACGGGAACCCCTTACCCTATGTCTGACTTGAATCATACGTACTATAAAATCCAATATAATAAATTTATATTTATTATAATTCTATAATAGAACCATATATATACTTATAATATCATATATGATCCACTTGTAACATTTTAATACTAGTTTATTAATAATTATTTATTAAAATCCTTGTTTCTATGTGTTAACTATTTCATTTCGATAGTTATAGTCCTTACACATTGATCATGGTTCCATCATCTATAGAATTTTATTCATAGAATTTATATAATATTTCTTCATTATATGTATACTTAAAACCTTCCATAAAATTCATATATATAAAAATGAATTACACAATTCATGGAGACAATATTCTATATGTATGCATGAACGTTGTTTTCATTTTCTAACAAAGATAAGGAAAGGAAGATAAGTAACATTTTATCATTATAGAATATTAATTACATCATAAATATCATATATATTTATTAAATAAATCATTATAAAAATCCATGTGATTTGGTTATAGAAAATTTATCATATAACTTCGTGGAGGTGGTAGTTCCCATGTATACAGGATTGACACTTTCATTTCCCATTTTATGGAAAGGAGGTAGAAAATTGTTGTAACATCATAATAAAAACATATCAGTATATATAATATATTATATTAATAATTTTATTACTGATATAATAGTTATATAGGATATTGAAGGATAAATAAAATTTAAAGATCTCGGTTAAGATTTATACATATTTTTTTATAGACCTCCTTTGGCCTAAACCTTAAGCTTTGATATATTGGTCATAAAAGAATACTAGGGTATCTAAGATGGATAGAAAAAAAATGAAGTTTTTTGGGATTTTATTGGTTGAGATGGATGGATAAAAATTTGTGAATAAGGTAGGATGGAGGTTTCCTTTTATTAGTGAGAAAATGACACACTTTGAATTACTTAAAATATTTTAATATAGTTAATGTATTTTTCAGGTATAATGTTTCCAAATGGAAATTTATTTTAAGAAAAGGTGTAAAAGGTATAAATATACTCATTAAATATAATTTAAATAGGTTTTGGTACCATTTTAATCCTTATATTTTGTTTTCTAACTCCTTCATTAACTCTTTCTAACCTTAATCGCGGTAATAGTGTTTTTAGAATTTAAGTGTCATAATTTTATTTATAAGGTTGAAAGTGGATCAAAAGTGGTAAATGGATTAAATTTTAGACAATTTAACATTCACACCATTCTATTTCAAGATTTTTTGTTATTTTTAAATTATTTAATAAAATATTATTTAATATAAAATATCATTAAAGTCATTTTTCGGACTACTCATTAAATTTGACTTTAAAGTCATAAAAAGGATTTCAAATATAAACTATTTTAAAATAAATTATAAATTATTATTCAAATTAATATTATTGGAACACCATAATTCACCCAAAAATATTTCTTTTAATGTTTTTAAAATCATTTGTATGTTTTTTCCTATCATTTTCACAGGCACTGAGTCAGCATTGCATAAGCATTTAAGGGAATTGTACCATCACAAAAAAATTAAAATAAATTATAATCATAAAAATATATTTTTTTTAAATAAACCTTTATATTCATTTATAAATTATTTTTATTCCTAATAAAACTTATAAATGAAATAAAAAACAAGAGATTGACGTTATGTATTTATCCTTTTATTAAATTAATAGAAATTTATAATCAAAGGAAAGTGGAAATAAATTACGATATTTTAATATATATGATGTATTTGGTCCAAGAAAACTCATAGAATATGATAAATTAAAGTGATAAATATATTTTAAATACTTACCCCAATGGTTTTAGCCCAATTTTACTTGTTTATCTAGTACTGAGGTGACAAATCTTTATCATGGTTATCATTCATAATTACCAATAATAAAAGGAACCTATTTAGAAAATATGAACCACCTAATTCCAAATATTGAATAAATTTTTAAATACTATGTTTCTTTAAGTGGTATAAATTAATTTTAGTATAAATGTGTATAGTGCAATGAAAAATGTTTTTTAGAAAAATGCATTTTTAAGGCCAAAAATGAACATACACCAAAATCAAGTATAATGTTGATTACTATATAATTAATTAGATTATTTATTATTAAATGAGAGATATTTTAATTTAATAAAAAATTAAAAATATAATGGTACTTTTAAATTACTTTATTTAATAAAAATAAATGAAAGTTTTGGAAAAATCTATACTTTTAACTATTCACATAAAAAATAAATCTTTTCAGAAAAATACTAGAAATTAAACCTAAGATAATATTAAAATTATGAATTCAAAAATTATATTAATTTTCTAAAATAAAATTTCTAAATATGTTAGAAATTAATTATAATTTATTCACATAAAATAAAATAAAACCCATTTTTGAAGAAAATTTATTTTTGAATCATAAAATGACTTTATTAAAAATTGAGTACATCTTTATTATGAATTAATAAATAAATTTTAATTATATAAAACCTTTATACATATTTTTAAGAATTTTGTTATTATTATTCATACCTTTTAGTTTAATATCTAGGTTATAACAGGAACATTTAAATAATAATATTTTTAGAGTATATCACTATCCATTTCTTGCTCAGTGTTGCATATTAAGCAAGATATCAAGAATAGTATTGTTTTAAAATTAATATTTATGGTGTTTCATTATACTCCCTAAAATAGATTATGTCCTCGTAATTTCTTTCACAGAAATCTAGGGTTCAATATTGGAAAATACCTTTGTTAAAAACTCATATCATACAAAGGGATAATAAAACATACTTTGATAAGGGGAAGTGGTAAACATAAAAGTTACCCAAAATAACAAATAGTCAGGTTCAAAAATAAGGTGAAAATTATCAATGAGTGAAAATATAGACATAGAGGAGAAAGTAAATTACCAAATAGTAATAGATAGTGATAGGGAACATGGTCATGATAAATTTAATGACCATAAAAACATAAATCGGTAAGGTCTGAAATGATCATCAATTCATCAAAAATGATTGTATAAAGGAAAAAAATCATTTTCAATATTCTTTTTCCTAGATTAGAGGAATTATTTTACCATGGAATGTGATAAAATATCCTTAATTGATTTCTTAAAATCTATAAACATAATTTCATCCTTTTCAGAAGTTTTAATTAGTTTCTACCTTTTTTATTCCCATATTCCAATTATGAATGAATAATGTAAATTTATCATACCTAAATCACTAAAATAAACCTCTAATAGATCATAATATCTATAAAATAAACACAATATATTCCTCTTGTTTTTATTCATTTACTGAAACCAAAAATTGTTAGTACATGCCAGGATAATTGATATGAATAAACTATGATTTGAAAGATTAATCTCATATATTTCAATAATAATACCCAAATATCTACTTAATTGATTACATAAATACCTAAATTCAAAAACTCCTCAAATAATTCTTAACCAAAATTCCAAACTGAAAAAATAGAAAAAAAAAAATTGGATAAAAAATTCCAAAATTAATTTAACTTTAATCTCCAAACAACAAAAAGTATCTCATAATGTCACATATTAAACACTTGAATACCTTGAGGATATATTCTCCTAAAACATACTAATAACATGAATTGCCATAAATCCTCATTGAAAACATATATTCTTCTAAAAATTTACTCTATCCTCATTCATCAAATAAAATCATAGATTATCCAATATATTCCCTAAATGCAGAAATGCAAAAAACTTCATTAAAGATAACATAAGTCCTTTTTTCATTAAATCGCTAATTAATATAAGGTCACCAATACTGTCAAATTTTCATTATCATTATCAATCATCTCTTTATCCCAACTAAAAATTATTATCTCAACATTAGGTTGGTATTAATGGATATCTATCACTCAATCATTTGTTATCCAAAAATATCACCTTATCACTAGATATCTATCACTCAATCATTTTTTATCCAAAAATATCACCTTATCACTAAATCACTTTTCTAGTTTATCAGTACCATTCCACATATGCTTGAAAAACATTAAATAAAAACTACTACATAAAAATACTTTGATGTTTCTTGATTCTTATAACCTTAATATTATTTATAAAACACTTCTACAACATAACTCATGAATAACAAAACATAAAAACTTCAATCATTCCACTTCAAAAATTATCAATTCATAAGAACTTACTTAGTCTAGAAGTTATCCCTTGGATTTGAAAATTTAATTGAATAATACATAAATTTATGAATCATAATACATTGAACTATAAATGGTGCATTTGGATGTACTTTATTTCTCTCTATTAAAATCAACATTTTTCTTTAGAAATTAGTTTCTTTATTCCCTTGTATATATACATAAAACAGCATCCCATTCCTTTGAGACATATCCTTAGGTTCTTCTTCCCAAATTCTTAACATATATGAAGCTAAATATTCTTTCTACATAGTCTTCATGAAACTCTATTTTTCTCTAATTTAGTTCATTCAGAAACTCACCTTTATTATGGTTCTTAATCATATATTGTGATGAATGGTTAGGTATAATCACAAAATTTCGCATTCTATATCCCTTTTCATTTGTTTTATCATTAGTACAATCATTGTATCATCCATAACATTCAATTTTAACATGATTCCTCCTAGTTCCAACCATTTACTAAACCCAAAAGGCATAGTGTGAGAAAAAAATATTATTTAGAAATCATAAAATCATGAAAAAACATACATATGATTTATAAATCATGACGCATTATTTTCAATATAAGAAACCTTAGGTTTATCCTAGGTCATCCATGGTCATTATCTACTCGAATCCTTCATAATGTTTCATAAAGAAAAATTGAATTAATAAAAAAATAAAATCCATGTGCTTTTGTCCAAATGTGTAGTCTTAGACCCACTCATCATTCATAATTGATGATCTAGTTAATACTCAATCCACCCCTTTAAAATGTTTTTACCCCTAGGTTCATTTGTGCCATAATCTTATCCACCTTCCAATATCCATATAGGAATGTATTTTATAATAAAACCAAACAATATCTATTTTACTAGAACTTCATGATTTTTTCATATACTTAGACTAATCCCTATGGTTTAAACACATTTCTCTCATCAAAATTTCCAAAAATAACTAAAATCTACTCTGATACCGACTTAGGGGAACGAAACATTACATATATAAATATTACATCATTTTAATGAATATTTAATACATCTCATAAAAACACATTCCCATAAACCATAAAGGTTTAGTGTATTTGAATACTAGATACATAATCATCTTATTTTGTGAAATATCTTCAATATAACCCACCAAGTTTTTCTCACATAGTACAATTCTTATATAAACTGAACTTAAAACCATTCTTGATAACCTAGGAGAAGGAATCATTATAAATGGTGAGATCAAATTCTTAGTAAGGGTAAACATGGGAGATATCAATCAATGATCATATATAATAACATCATGAGAATAAGTGTATAAGAACATAAGATTAATAGTTCAAATTCATACCCAACAATTCATAGATCATAATCATGATGTAATGTTTTGTTGGATCATAAGATATGAATCATTAAAGAATCAAATATCATGATACATTATATCACATTATAAGTATAATATCATGTCATATAGAGTATAACAAAAAGTGTGGTATAATCATAACCATATATATTTTATATCAAGGATACCCACCAAGATATTCATTACATGTTAAGCTTGGGATAACCAACCATGTACCTACTTCACGTCAGGGATAACCTCCCAAGTACCCTCTTTTAGACTTGGGATAACCTCTCTTGTACCCTTTGATCTCATAAATATTAATCATTACCTTATAAATTGGAGGTCTATAATAGACCCACCAATCACATAATCTATTCACATGTATGCCACCAGATTATGAAAACATTTATCATTTAATCATATCTTAACCCATGTAAAATAAAATAGGATTCATTAATATATTATCACCATAATAATAAAACATATATAGAATGAATAAATATGATATAATTGGATAATATGTCTTTTGAAACATAAGTAACATCAATAGATATTTTAATTGATGAAAATAACATTAAAATATCACTGGAATAATTCTTGAGGAATTTACCATTTTCATTTTTAAATCACTTATTTAAAGTAAAAAAACTTCCAAATTATTAAAAAAAATATTTTCTTTGTTAAAAAATATGCAAACATGCAAAGGAATATTAAAATAAAATAGTATTGACGATTTTTGGAAAAGTTTCTTGTGTAGTTTATGTTAAAACAAATATTTTGTTCACAGATTTGGTAAAAAAAAGTACCTCATTCATAAAACAACAAGAATATTCCTTTTAAAAAATTAAATAAATTAAAATATGGGTAAAAAATTTTAATAAAGAAATTTAAAATTGTAAAAACATTATTGAAAATGTTTTGAATAAAATATAGGTATGGAAGAAAAGATTCATGGTCGAAGAGAGAAATAAAGTCACATTTTCTTAAAAACTATATTTTATACTTTTTGAATAATTGTAGAGGTAAAATGATATGAAAACTTGTATTATATATAAATAACTATAGGATAAGAAAATACATAATAATTTTGGGAGAGATATCTTAAAATTTCTCATCAGAAAATTTAAGCATAAACAATCTTAGTAAAAAGTGATATTGTAACATAAAATCCTCAGTGATTTTGAAACATTTGAATCATAAAACTCATAAAATAACTAAATTAAAATGAAACATAAAATACCATGAATATAAATAAATTTATGATATAACATATCAAAGTGGAAACATATTCACCACATAAAGAAAACAAGTGGTGAATATGGCATTTGTCTTATAGAATTTAAAGTGAGGTGAGGAACCCTTACTTTATATATGAATTGATTTATAATCACCTTAACCTCCTATATAATAAATTTTTATTTATTATAATTCCACACCAGATCTATTTACCTAATTATAATATCATATGTTATCTAATTATAACATTTCAATTCATTTTTATTAATAATTTTTTATCAAAATTCTTATTTTCAGGTGTTAACTGTCTCGCTTCATCAGTTTCAGGTCCTTACACTTTAATCATGGTTCCATTATATCCAAAATTTTAATAATTTTAGTTATATCATATATATTCATTATATACATATTTATAACCATCCATAAAATTAATATATAGAAAAACAAATTACGTCGTTCATAGAGACGGTAGTCCGTACATACGCATGAATGTTGTTTTCATTTTCTAATGAAAAGAAGGAAAGGGGGATAAATAATATTTTATAATTAAATAATATTAATTAAATCATGAATATCATATATATTTATTAAATCAATCATTATAAACTTCTATGTGATCTGGTGATCGAAAATTAATCACATCACTTCGTGGAGGTGGTAGTTTACACATATGCACGAGCAATACATTTATTTCTCATTTGATAGAAATGAGGTGTAAAATGGTTATTACATAATCATAATTAAATATAAGTATATTTATGATAAATTATTAATTGTTATATAATATATAAAATAGGTTTTTATGATATGTATGAATAAATAAAATTGAAATCTCTTGGTGAATATTTATACATCTCCTTTGAGAGACCTTCATTTGCTTAAAATTTAAGCCTTGAAAGATTGGTATTAGGAGAAGAAAATGGTATATAGATTAAATAAAAGGAATATATTAAGGTTTTTGGATAGTTATTTTTATATATATAGATCAAACTTTTCAAATAATGGAGGATAAGTGATTCCTTTTTATAACTGAGGATAGGACACACCTAGAATTACATAAAAGATATAAAAAAATAATTAATGTATTTCTCAATTATCATGCTTCAAAATATCCATTTATTCAATTAAAAATAATATAAGATATAAATATCATCATAAAAATAAATTTATATAGTTTTTTTGTCATTTTAAACCTTATATTTTGGTTTAACTTCTTCATTAACCCTTTTTAACCTTTATCATGGTAACACTTTTTTAGACTTTAAGGGTCGTTAATTTAACTATAAAGTGAAAAGTGGATCAAAATAGTCCATGTATGAAATTTTAGACCATTTACCATTCCACATATCCTATTTTAAGATAATAAATTATTTTTAAATCATTTAATAAAATATTATTTAACATAAAATATCATTAAATTCATTTCTGAGACCATTCATTTAATTTGACTTTAAATTGATCTTGATAAAAATGGAATTAGAATATAAAATATTTTAAAATAAATTATACATTATTATTAACCATAAAATTATTGTATGACTATAATTCATCCAAAAAAAATTCATTTAAGGTTTTTAAAATCATTTACTCGGTTCTATCCTACCATTTCCACAAGCACCATGTCTACATTTCGTAGGCATTTAAGATAATTACATCATCACCAAAACTTTAATATAAATGACCATAATAAAAAATAATTTATTTTTTTCAAAATATAATTTTATATTCATTCATAACTTCTTTATGTCCCTATTAAAACTAATAGGTGAAATTAAAATCAAGAGAGTGACATTTTTTATTTATCATTTTCTTAGAATAAAATATTATAATTAAATAAATATTGAAAGAAATTTCCATATTTTCATATATAGGGTATATTTTTTCAAATTAAACCCATATATTAGGATAAATCCATGTTTTATAGGGATTTTAATGCCTTGCCCTATAGTTTTAACCAAGTTTTACCAATTTTACCCTTACCGTTATACATTTTTACCATGGTTAATATTTATAATGAACAAAAATAATAAGGGATATATTTAACAAAATTCAAACTCCTGACTAAAAATATGGAATTAATTTTTCATTATTATGTTTCTATAAGTAGAAAAAATAAATTTTAGTATAAATTCATAAAACGCAATGAAAAATAGTTTTTAGAAAAATGTGTTTTTAAACCAAAAAATGAACTTATACGAAAATAAAGTATAAATATAATTATCATATAGTAGATTAGATTATTTATAATTAAATTATACATATGAAAATTTAATATCAAATTAAAAACATAATGATACTTTTAAATTAATTAATTTAATGAAAATAAATGACAATTATATAGAAATCGATATTTTTTACTATTTACTTAAAAATAAGTCTTTTTAGAAAAAAATCCAAAATTTTACCCTAAGATAAGATTGAAATTATTACTTCAAAAATAACATTAATTTCCTAAAATATAATTTTTAAATATGTTATAAATTAATTATAATGTATACACACAAAATGTAATAAAACCATTTTTGAAGAAAACATATTTTTAAAGCATAAAACAATTTTCCTGAAAATTATGTACTTATTTATTATGAATTAATAAATAAATTTGGATTATATAAAACATTTATACATATTTTTCATAAATTAGTTATTACTATTCATACTTGTCAATTTATTGGATGGGTTATAATAGTCGTATTAAAATAATAATATTTTTATTGTATATCACAATTCTCTTAAAGATCAATGTTGTGTATTAATAAAGCTATCAAAAATAGTATTATTTAAAAATAAATTGTGGGGTGTTATAATATAGGGAATTTTATGGGAATTTTTTCTTTACTTTGACTTCTTTGGATGAATTTTGAGGGGAAAAGTTGGTGTGACTTAAACTTGATCAGGAATTTACAGAGAAAATCAAAACCATTTAACAGCATATTATATTAGTAACAAGACAATAGTAGTGTTATATTTATATTATTCAATTATATTTAGAGTTTGATGTCATAGAAAAACATTAATTTAAATATCACTGTAAAATATCCTAAAATACCGAAGGCATTATATTTTTATTGATTTTTGGATAATCCCCCTTTTAAGGGTTGAGGGGAGACCCTTACATGGCCTGTAGGCCCAAGGAATAAGGCCCACACATGACTTGAAGTCTCAGAGGCATAAGGCCAAATACATGACCTTTGAAGGCCTAAGACCTGAAACACTTGAAACATACCCTCCCCAGTATATGTATTTAGAAGATGCCTAGCTCCCCACCTCGCATGGTTGATCGGCTAGCATTTCTCATGTAGAGCTTCACGGTGCCTTATACCAATATCATTTTTCATACCCTCTCATTCTTCCAATGCAGTTAGATCTGCTCTAGTGGTTTATAATTTTCAATAAATCATCTTCTGGGCCTTCTCTTTGTTGGTCTACCTAGGTTGCTTCTTGGTAACTGAGTCCTAAAATCCCAGTTTCTTGAAGGCCATTGGTGACCTGAAATCCATGTGTCCCAAAGGCCCTTGGTGTCATGAAGGCCCTATGGCCTTAAGGCCTTTGATGGCTCGAACGCCCTGAAAACCATAGGCCCAAACCGGTGGTCTGAATGCCCAAATTGGATGAATATTTTTTGTTTCTATAGTACTGCACATTACCTACTACAGTAACTGCTATAGTAACCCAGAAATTCACTCACACCTAGATTTGATCCTGGGTCTTTTGGATTCCATTCTGGAGCATCTATCACTCAGGTATAGGATCGTTGGAAAATATCACTATAAAATAGTTTCATGATATTCAATAAATAAGGAAATTTAATCCTAAGATATAATGGTCCCTTTTAGATTTTTGTTCACTTTTGAATTATAGCTTATTGACAAGAACTTCCACCTAATATATCACAGGTAAAAAATATAGTATATGTATCACTAATGAGGTGGTACATCCAAAATCCATCACAATAGCTAAATTGAGAGGTTTTATAGATGGATCATGATATCACTTATGAGGAATAAATGGGTGGAGATCTTGAATCATATGAATAAAGTAGCATAAAACAAGACTACTAACCTGGTCAACTTTTTGTAGATAAATCATACATTAATATAATTTATGTATGATTCTAAAGATATAATATATAAAAAACACCCTTATATGTTCTCATTTTAGTGATATAGTTTCAAGGATTATTTTTTTATGGGGGATGTGATACCACAAATTTTATTATGAATTTTCCTTTTATAATACACATATGTGTCATAATTGAATAATTTTATCTATATGGAATGTAAATCTAAAATGTAAAATGTTTTATTTCATTAAATTAGAATGTTATAACATTAAATAAAATAAAAATTATTATTATATGAATTATTAATAGAACATGATTACAAAAAATAAAAAATGAAAATAAGTATAAGTAAATAAAAATACCATGAGATTAAAATATTCTACATCTTGGTCTCTTATGAAAATCATACCACTGAGTATAACTATTTAAAGAATTCAATATATTTGAAATATAGTAGATATTTTGAGAAATAAATAAGTGATTGATATGAGTGGTTGATATAATTATTTTAGGGAATATACAGTCAATTAATATATATTATTGTTGGGATTATATATCATATTTGGGCATATATATAGCCATTAGGCATATATATTACCATCTTGTAAAAGTATTTGATGATAAAGAATATTTTATTATGTGGTTATTTTAAGAGTAATCGATACACAAAATAAATAACTATGAGATTTAATTATTATAATTTACACATTGATGTGGTGAGCATAAATAGAAGTAATTGCATTGAAAAACTTATGTATAAAGAGATAATTCATGGAATCAATTATTATAAATCTTACATATGAGGTACATTTATTTTAGTTTGGTAAGGTGTTATCATCACTAGGGTTTACCATTTGTTAATCCTAAAATAAACTTGAAAAATAATCTATAGGAGAAGGTTAATATAGTGGGGATCAATATGAATTCCATGATTTCAAAATAAATACATATAATTACTACCACTACTCATCTCATCAGTTGGGATTATATGGATTTCTTGAGGGGTTATATAAAAAAAATTTAGGATGTTATAAATATTTAATTAATAATGCAATAATTTCTTAATGTATTTTACTATATGTAATACTACAAACATAATATCTATAATTATTTACAATAAATATCATATATTATTTATAAGTATAAATAAATAACTATTTTCTTTGTAATAATTATGGAATGATAATAAATAAAAATTGAATCATTTATTATCAAAGAATAGTTTTTATTCTAAAAATATTTTTCTAAATATTATATATTTTTATTCTAAAGATAAATTTATAAGACAAAGAGTTTGAATTTAATAAAATGATTTTCATATTTTTAATTAGGGTTTTGAAATTAGGTAAGAGGGTAAATATTATTTTTTTGGGGAAAATAATTTACCATGTTGAATAGTGAAAATATATTAGTAAATATAGTATAATGGTAAAAATAATTTATAAGTTAACAAAAATTTATTAAAACTTATCTTGAGACATGTGGGTATGAGAAGTTGAAAATTCCCTTCCATTTTTTCATTTATGATCCACTTTCTATACAAAATTACTTTCCTTAACCATTAAGGAATGAGTATTTATAAAAATGATAGTCAAATTTTATCTATAAGTGGGGTATTCCTCTTTCCATTCCAAAATACACCACAAGTTCTATTTTCTCTAAATAAAATACTAAATCTATCTCTCTCTTACAAGCCTTTTTAACTATTAGAACCTTGGTAATTCAAGAGGAAAATTAGGGATCAAAATAGAAGTATGTTGAAATATGAACAAAAGTGGATATGTTTGTTAGAAATAAATCACATAGGTCGGATTATATCATTGATGAAGCTTGGATAAAGTATGGTGAAAATTTGGATCAAATTTAGTGTTAAATGAAAAAATCACATACATGTCATAATTTTTTTAATTATTTTTAGTTGAGTTGAACTAAATATTACACCTTGAATCATATATACTATGTCATGATAAGTTTTAAGGTTGATAAATTGGTGTAGTGCTAGATGTTATAGATAGAATCTGACATCATAATTAGATAACACAATGAAGATAATGTTTTAGCATTGTAAAAAACACACAAAAATTAATGTGTAATAATTCATGGTGCATATAAATCTTATAATGTTTCTCAAAGAAATTAATTACCCCTTTACAAACACATTGTAATGTGAAACTCTAAGGGGGGTATTTGATTACGGTCAAGAATCAGGACATAATATGGCCTAAAAATTTATGAAGTAGATTATTTTTAAAGAATTTTTTTAGGAATAGGTCTTATAGATATAGAGATACATTATAATTAAGGTTTTAGTGTGATGATAAATTGAAGGTTTCACCATAATACTTTACTTACACCTTAATACATCTAACTAAAAAATATTTAAAATATCAGATAACGTGATTTTTAGAGTTTTAAAGTTATATCAGACCATGATGTTTTGTTGTATATAGTATCTAAATATAATTACAAAATAATGGTTAGTGTTGTGTTATGATTTTAAATATTATAGGAAAAAAATTGAGTTTTATTATTTTTCAAAAATAAGAATATTTTTTTAAATAATAGTTAATTTAATTCAACCATAGAGAAAATATTTAAAGGCCAATTAGATGGTGATAAGTGGTATATAATAAAATAATATTTTATAAGAATATATTTAAGAGATTAATAAGGAATACTATAAGAATTTTAGAGATATTAAAAAACACATAGAGTAAGAGAGATAGATATTTTATATTTATAGTTTTTTTGAAAGTTATTGTAAATACATTAATTAATGATTAAAGTTTGATTTAGTGGCTGAATTTAAACATAAATATCCTTATTGAAATATTTTTTGATAATCTAATGTTTTAATATATATTATTCTTTAAATAAATCTAATTTCTTTAATATCCCACTTTACACGCAACATAGAGTTTAAACAAACTAAGAAAAACTATTGAAATAATATCTCCTAGTCGTTGGAATGGTGGGCATTAATAATATTAACCACATTATAAAAAATATGTATAATTATTTTATTTAAATATTTTTATTAACTCTTATTAAATAATTACAAAATTTTGAGTAAATCCTTTTATGTTCCATTAATATGTTTTCTTCAAAAATTAATTTTATTTCATTTTGTGATTAGATGTTATAATTAATTTATTTCATTTTTAGAAAATAATTTTATAGAAATGATATCATTTTTTAAATCATAAGTTCAATATTATATTAAGTTCAATTTTTTGGGATTTTTCTAAAAAAGACATATTTTTTGTGAATAGTGAAAAATATTGATTTTTGTGAAACTGTCTTTTCATTCCTTTAAATCAAGTAATTTAAAAGAACCATTATTGTTTTGATTTGGTATTTAATTTTTTTTAAAACTAATTTCTTTAAAATAATATAATTAATCCCATTAATATCATTGATTTAGTTGATTTTGATATAATTCAATTTTTTAGGCCTAAAAATGCATTTTTCTTGAAAACTATTTTTTATCGCATTTTAAAAATTTATTTCTCAAATAAGTTCTAAAAATTATAAAATTTAATTTTATAAAATGGAATTAATTTTTGTAATAAATAGTTTAAAATTTGGTAAATAGGTTCCATTTATTCTTAAGCATTATAAATATCATTTAATCGTGATAAAATTTATCACCCTGGTAAAGGGTAAATGAGCTAATTAAGGTTAAATATAATTTGATAAGGAATTAAAAATATATACAACACTTGGATTTATCTCATTATATGAGTTTAATTTTACCATATCAATCCGAAATTCTAATATATATCATTTTGGTTACATTTTACTTTTTTAATGACATTTATATTATTTTAAGTAAAGAAAAATACAAAATGTCACTCTTTTTCCTTTAAACATATCTTATAAGTTTACATAGAGATAAAAATAAGTTGTGAATGAATATTTAATGATATTTTAAGATTAATGAAATTATTTTTATTAAGGTAATTTATTTATAATTTGTAGTGATTATATAATTACCTAAAATACTTATACAACCCCGACACAGTGCTTGTGCAAGTGATGAAAAAATCAAAATAGATAATTTAAACAACATTAAAAATTAGGTTTTTTGTGATTAATTGTGGTTAAAAAATTTTATAGTTAATAATAATTTATTATTAATGGTGAAAATTATTATATTCAAATTCCATATTTTTCTTGATTTCTTTAAAGTTAAATTAAATGAATAGTTTCAAAAATGCTATTAATGGTATTTTTTGAAAAATGATATTTTATTAAACTATTTAAAAATCATAAAAATATTTAAATAGGATAATTAGTATCATAAATGGTCTAAAATTTCATACATTTTCTATTTATGAGAAAATTGTTACCATATATTTAAAATTATAATCCTTTATGATTGAAAATGTCATTACTACAATTAAGGTTTAAATTGTTTAATAATAAGGTTAAACCAAAATATAGTGGTTTAAATAACCTAAAAACTTGATTAAATTTTATTTGTAGGTTTTATTTATACCTTAAACTTATAAAAATTTAATACGAGTCATTTTAGACCTATTTTTCCATGAAAATATTTTAATAATATTTTAAATTTTGGAAAAATTAAAAGTTTTCCACCCCCATCAATTATAAAAGACATCCCTTCTCTCTTTTCCCCACATCGCTTTGAGAAAACTAACCCAAAAAAACCTACCCAATTCTCTTATAAAATATTATATACATTAACTTTACATTATATTATTCTTAAAAGATTATTCCAAGGGTCCTTTAAAACATATCTAAAGGAAGTTTGTTGAAGGAGAGGTAATCATATTTACCGACTCTCTCAATTTTATTTCTTCTTTTAATTTCACCAAATATATTTTACCCATACTAAAATAATAAATACAGTATAATAAATATATTAATATGTTATTATGATTATTTTACAACCATCTTCTATATCTTTTCCATCCAATATAAATTGAAATTATCGTTCTTACATATGTACGACTTACCATGTCCACGTAGAACTGTAATTCATTTTCCATCATTATTTTAATTGGATGTTTATAAATATATAACAAGTTATTATATATTATAGTTATTACATAATTATATTTATATAAATATAAGATATAATTTACCTTCTTACCTTCTAATCCATTGGAAAATGATAGCATAACTGATGCGTACATATAGACTACCACCTCTACGAACTGATGTGATTAATTTTCATTTCTACTTTACATAGATGGTAATAAGTTTATATTTAATAAATATATATGATATATATGAAATAATAATTACTTTTTAAAAGGTGAATTATTATTTACCCTTATTTCATTCCATCTTTTAAAAAGTGAAAACGGTGTTCATGTGTACGTATGGCCTACCCCCACCATTAACTTTGTATTTAATTTTTATATATCTATCATTTAATGATGACTATATATACATATATAAATAGTATATATTATATTTATATCATTATTAACATTATATATATGAATTAACCATAATAAATGTACAAGGACCGTAACTACCAAACAAAATTTTTTTATGAAAAATAATGTAGTTAACACCTAAAACAGTGATAGTAATAAAATATTATTAACAAATGGGTGATAAGATGTTATAAATAGAATATATATTATATATTTTTATATGGTTCTATTATTTAAAAATAATAAATCTAAATTTATTATACAGGGCGTTAAAATAACTTATGAGGCAATTTGAACTTGAGGTAAGGGATTCGTCTTAATTTCCACTCCATTGAGACATATTTGATATTATGCACCAATTTATTTTTATTTGGTGTATATACTAACCCATTTATGTATTTAACATGAATATATATTTATTAATGATGATTAAAGTTTCAATTCAAGTTTATTCTTTCATGGGCTTAAAATTTGAAAGTTATCAGAGCTAAGAATTTATTTTATAATCTCATTTTTTGGTATTACACTTATTTTCATTAAAGGGATATTATAATATATCTTTCATGAACTCCATATATTTTCTTATCATATTAATATTTAAGTATTTTAAATTTTTTATTCCAACTTTTCCTCTCTTTTTCACTTGAATCAAGTAAATAATTTTTTAAAATAAAAATAATCTTATTTCTCTTTTTGATAGGGTATATTTTCTTCATCAATATCTATATTTTTCAAAATTGTGTTACAAAAGTCCTTTTTTTAATAAAATTATTTATTAAGGAAATTTTAAGTTATATTATAATTTTTAAAATGTTTTAAAGGAATATTTATGATGTTTTTCTGAAAATTTCATTCTCAAATTTCTATTATATAAAGTCAAAAGGAATGTTTTTTAACATATGTGGTGTTAACAAATTTTTCCACCACCATAACCATTTTATTCTGTTTATTTTACTGTAAAATGTTTAGTAGTTTTAAAAATAAAACTCTTTAATAGAATCTTATTTAATATTTCACTTCCATTTTTTTATTTCTCTAAAAGAGTTAATTTTATTAAAAACCTATATTTATGATGAATTTATGGTCATATTATATCTCTTATTAATTTTTTGTTCATTAAATTTCTCTTGAAACATTCACTTTCTTGTGGTCATTTTTCATTGTAATTACATTTCTCTTAAATATCCATATTATTTGTATCGTGGATATTATTATTAGTTAAATTTTATATTATTTCTATATACAATGTTTTACTATGAAAGTTATTTGATTGACTAGGGAAATATTTATATTTTGTATACTTTACTCAATACAAATATTTATTGATAATTCATATTTTTTTATGAATTAAATTGATCATTTAATATATGAGGAATTCATTGGACTTGTAGTGGTGGTTGAGGGATAATTAAAGATAGCCCCATGATGCATCGACAGTTCTCATGAGACAAATTAGTTGTCCAAAGTTATTAAATGGGTTTTTGGTGTATAACTACCCATTGATTAAAGTATATTGTAACAAGGACTTGATGGTAAATATATCATGTTGTCTAATATCATGGAATAAAAAATTAATCATTTTCCTAATTAATAATTATTTTATTCCTATTATCCATGAGATTATTTCATTGACATTAACCATGGATGCATTTCACAATAAATTTATTTATTTAATGGCTTGTGTTTTCATCTATTTACCTTACCATATTGATTATTCCTTATTTACTCATGATATATTCCGTTGTATATAACCCTTACTGAGCATATAATCTTACCCTTTAATTTTTTTCCTTTCCCCATGATATGAAGAAAAATATTATGTATAATATCAAGGATGAAAAAAAATATGCTATGTATTTTATATTTCCAATTTAATATAGGAATCATGTATATATATGTTTCTTCAAGACTACTAAACTGACTGACCATCCATGGTGATATCCCTTGTGTCTTGTGCCATTGTAATAAATAATACATCAACTCTGAGTTACTAGAGTAGGGGTTTTATAGTTTTTGTCGGATATGGTTTAGTAAAAACCTTGGGAACTAGATTTTAAATAAACATAGAAAACTTGAGAATTATGATAGTCCCTTATAGTGTTTAAGAACATTTACCATTAGATAGATTTTTATTTTATGTATCAATATTCATGATGATTATGAACTAACTCAATATGTTCCATTATTTTGTGATAGTTCCTAAAAAAAGGTAGGGAATCAACACCCGTAGTCAATATAGGGATATCCCTATTGAGAAATTCAATACAATTGGTGTTGGAACTGAGAATATAATGGCCATATTAGAGCCACTAAATTATTTTATGATAGACAAACATTTTTTTCCAATGTGTGATTCACCTATGTTGGGTCACTTCATGTGATAAAAGTATCCATATTTTAATGAAACTACTAATCTATTGGTATATGAACAATGGATTAAGTCCTTCAAAAATATATTCCTATATTTTTTATGTAATGGTAGTGAAAATTTTAGTTTGGAAGTTTATTTCTTTAAAGGATATTCTAATCAATTATGGTAATTGATCTAGGACACTGAAGGGGTTGAATAAATAGAAATCATGGAATGGAAAATCTTTAAATTGATATTCATAGAGAAATAATTCCATCAAGAACAATGAGAAAAAATGTAGAAGAACTATATAAATTTAAAGAAGGAGGAAGAAGAAAGTGTGTTGGAGTATGAGGATAACTTTACAATATTTGGTAGGCATGATTCGAACAACATGCATAATCTAGAAAGAAAGATTAACCATTTATTTGATGGTATTAAATCGAGTCTCCAAAGGGCACTAGTTTCTCAAATGTTTTCATCATATGATGATGTAGTATCAATTTATAATAATATAGAGAAATAATTTTCTAGATCATATATATTCATGGTAAATCAAGAAAAATAGGTTATCTTAACAGCAAGAAAAAGGGAACATGTAAAAGATGAAAAAGGGAATGAAGAAATTGTCATCATGTAAAAATTGTGGATGGAAATACCTTGGAAAATTATTTAAGTGAGTGGGAGTTTGTTATAACATAGATATAAGTTCCATCTATCTAATGAATGTAAGGAAAATAAATAAACCACTATTATACAGTTCTTTAACTATAAATATATGTGAAATTATTCAAACTAGTTCCCTAATCATCAAGGGAACTTAACACATAAGAAACTAAGGGGAGAAGGGAAAGAATATAAAATTACTATAATCAAAGTGGAAGTTCCAGGAATTATGGAAAAAGGTTCAATTAACATCCACTCTATAAGTTAAAATGTCTGATTTGATTTAATTTTTATCCACTCTTCTATATCTGAATAATTTTTAATGATATCACATCACCACTTCAATGATTAGATGTTGAGTTGGCTGTAAAAACTCTTAATGGTAGGATAATCATATCTCAAGTATATAGCTCCTCTATGATAGAAGTTTATGGGAATGTACATCCTAAAAATATTTTTATTCATCCTATAGTTAAATTTTATGTAATTTTGGGAATTTATTGGATCTCCTAGTATATGTCCCGTATCAATTGTTGAGGAATGGAAGTTATATTCTATATTTAGAATCAACCTATGATATTTTATTAGTGTGAGGATGAACTTGAAATCCCAATGCAAATTACTTCTATTATATGGGTATTAATGCCTAATCATGAGGTATATTTATCTCAAATGGTTGGGGAGAAAATTAACATTGAATGTATTCCTATGGTATGAGAGTTTTTTGAAGTCTTTCTAGAAGAGTTTCTAATCTTTACCCAAATTGTGAATTTGAGTTTTCAATATAACTCATACCTGGTACTACACCTATTTCAAAGTGTCTATATATAATGGACTTTATCAAATTGTAGGAATTGGAGAATAAAATACAGAAGAATATAGATAAGGTATTCATTCATACAAGTGTTTCACCTTGAGGTTCACCTATTTTTTATGTTAAAAAGAATGCTGGGTCAATGTGTATTTTCATTGATTATCGACGACATAAAAATTAATATTAAGAAAAATCATCCTTTACCTCATATCAGTGATCTATTTGATAAATTATGTAGAGATCAATAGTTTTCTAGTATTAATCTTAAATATATATCATCAGTTAAGGGTCAAGAAGGAGGATATACCCATGAAAAAGAATCTATACAAGGTATGGTCATTTTTAATTTATAGTAAATCCATTTGGACTTACCAATTATCTTACTATATTTATGGATGTAAAGAATATGATATTTATATATTAATTTTCATAAGTTTTTTTTAGTCTTTATAGACTATATTCTTGTATATTAAAAGTTCAAGGAAGAGAATGAATAAAATTTGAGGATTGTGTTGATGACTCTAAGGAAGGTTGTGCTATTTTAAAATTTTACCAAGTGTGAATTTTGGATAAAAAACTCTCATTATTAGGTCATATAATTTCATGATAGTGTATATTGATGGTGTAACATCCTGATTTTTTTATTGGGTTGGAAATTCTAGGTAAATTTGAATTTTTAGTTTATCATATGGGACAAATTTTAATTCAAGATTTATAGATTAATTTCAAGAATTAAAAATCATTATTATGTCTTTTCTATATGGGTTTTAAGTCCTGATAAGTGTTACGGAGGTTTGGTTTGGTTTTGAGAGCATTGGGCTTCTAGAACCAAAGATTGGGAGACACAGCTCTGGGTACATAGTTGGTGTATAGATATGCTAACCGTTTGTTCCAAACTATGTGGCCCCTTTGAATTATTACATGGTTAATAAAATCTGTGTAAGGTGGCCGAAAAAATGTGAGGAAATTGCAATAAATTACAGAGGTTGCACATGGATTGTGCATTGTTTTCGAAACTGTACGACCTAGCCCACATTCTTAGTGTCACGTAGGATGTGAGTGTTCATGGTTGGCACATTACTATCCAAACCATGCGCCCAAACCGTGCAACCCTTTTTAAAAGGGGTTTTCCTTTGGATAGTGGAAAATCACATTTATCCAAACCATGTTTCTAAAACATGTGGTTCATTAAATAGTTTAAAATTACCTATGTGGTTTATTAAAGAGTTTCAAATTACCTTTCTTCACTTCCCTTATATTTCTTTCTCCTCTACCTTTCTCCTCTCTTTGACATTCACAACAGTGGGGAGCTCTCTATTTCTTCCTCCACTAGGATTTTTCCTATCTCCTTTGTTTGATATATATTTTGAATGTTGTGTAGGATATCTTGTGGTAAGTCATTTATTCCACTTACTTCCTTTATTCTTTTATTTTTACATTTTGAATCTTATTTCCATCTAAGCTCATTTTCTCTATTTTTAGGGAATTTATCTAAAATCTTGATTTCTCTCATTTCAGCTTAGATGTGAGGCCTATATTAATTAAGTGAGTTCTTATAAGCCTAAGTTATGTGGTTCCTAGTTTTATCCTTAAATATATGCATTTTATGGGATGATTACCTAAACACACATGTGTCGGTTTTTCGGGTGAAACCCTTGATAAATTAATTCCTATATTTAAATCATTTATTTGATATTGTAAGGTTATGATGGGTGTGATCTTTAGCTACTTAAATATGTTCAGCATTGTTTAGGGATTTTAGATGGTTGGGAAGATGATTCATGTTGTTTTAAATTAATTAATTATATGTTTTTATGATTGAATTGGACTCGTGGGAATGTGTTGGGTGTGACTTGAATTACTTGAGGTTATGTTGATCATGGGGATTAAGATGGAGAGGTTTATCAGGATGAGGGTGTGGATCAAGATAAATGGGATGGTTTTCACCATCAAAATTGAGTTGATATGATTATTATGTTGAGTCGTGTGGTGATGAACATGAAGAGGATGAGCAATGAGGTTCGCATGTGGCAATGAAGTTTTTGGTTGGTTTTTCTTAGGTATGGTTGGTGATTTCCACTCACCGTGGTTGTTTGATGGCACTGTTGGAGTTGTGTGAACACAGATGAGGACTCAATTGAGGTGTTGTTGACCACTCATTATGGGTAGAGGCATCTATTGTTTTAGTGTCTTATGGGATGGTGTTGACCATCATTTATGGAGGATGTTCTCCCTATAAAAATCCATGTTTGATGGTTTGTAAGACTATTAGTTTGGGGTTGAGGCTCGCTGTATATTTTGAGGTAGATGGGATGGGATTATTAAAGGATGGATCTCAACGTTCCTTGGGATGTTGAGCTATAGATCCATGGTGGTTTATTATTCATGGAAGGATGATCATAATTGTGCCTTTGGACGTCGGGCTATTGAGTCTATAATGATTTGGTGAACTAATGTCTGATGGACTTGTGATGTATTTTTTTGGAATATAGTTGGGATTTCGATTGTACTTGAAATGAGGCTACATGTGGTATTGGCTGGAATGGGGTGTTGGGATACATGTTATGACTAAGAAATCGAGGCTCTTCTAGTATGAGTGACCAAGGATACATCGATCATTTTTCCAATATTGGTTGAAGTAGGTAAATAATTCCTCATGGATACTAATCATGAGTAAAGAGGGTTATGTATTTTATACATGAGTGTATTTTCTATTTATTTATGCATTTATACACTTGTATAAATATGGATATAATATAGTAACATGTTCTTGGTGGCGTACTAAGTTAATAATCACACCCTACGCATGTTCCTAGGGATGCATGTAGATTTTATGGTTTTGAGATAAGGTCAGTGACCATGATTGTGCTCTGGAATATAGTGATTATGGATAAAAGGGTGCATGTGATGGATCGAATATGGACCATGGTGGTTCTTTTCATCGAGCTAGAGTTCTTTTGGGGCTTTTTTGTACGTCCTTATATGATCATCCATGGGTGATCTTGTGAGTCTATTTTTTTATTGTATTCCATTAAGTATAATTTATCTAGAATCTATCTAGCTTTATGATTTTGGCTTTTTATTATAATTAATTATTATTTCTTCTATTGAGTTCAATATTTATGCTTCTTTGGTGTTTTATTACTATATAACCATTATAACTATCATATCTATAGGGTATAGTCTCCCCACTATCACTTAATTAGACTCTTGTTGCTAGTGGGTAGACTTTGGCATATGGGGAGGCATGCCTCAGGCCTAGTGGCCCATTAGCCTATAGCACCGACTAAGTGGATCTTGGGTTGAGGCACTGTAAATGGTACCAGAGTAGGTTCTTTGTTAAAATTTCAATGCAGCACCACAAGTACGGGGTATAAAATGGTAACCATGTTAGGATGGTTACAAATAGTATCAATGTTTTATTTTTCCTTATTATTTAGGTTATGTTAGACCAGATACTAAGGTCTAGTCAGAACTAGTTAAAGGGGTTGTGTCTAGATGATTGAAGCCCCATGAATAGAGTATAGACCAAGTTTCCATGGGTGGTAAATTGATATTATGCCTTACACTTTTACATTTGAGTGATTTCCACCTTGATTGACACACTTGGGTGTGATGATACTGGATTATGAGATTTTAACCCTTAGGTCGGTATGAAAAGGGAGAAGTATTAATGAATCATGGTAGAAACCTATGATCGTATGATATGTGCATGTTCTAGTAACTTTTTCTTGGAACCTAGAATATAGAAAAATGGGTTGGGTTGTTTAAAGTGTCAATAAAAAACTAAACAACATTTTTATGCATATCTTTTTGGTGGCATTCTGTTTATCCAACCCATGTATGTGTTTCTAGATAGGATGATATGTTATCATATATATATATATGTTATATGTGGAACTGACTCTGATATGGGTAGGTAGGAATAAAGTAATGGGGTGAACTATTTAAAATGTAAACAAAAATTTAAACATCATTTTCCTTCATATCTTCTTTGTATAATTCTACTCATCCACCCCAGACTTGTGATTTTTGAAATGCATAGTATGAGATACATGAATCTGATATGGGTAGGTAAGCATTCATGAGGTTGAATGATATGTGATTCCAGTGTGGTACAGAAGTGTACGGGTGCTGAAATGCCCTTCATGTTATATTTTTACCTATTTTTGGTATATATATTGTTATTTATGTATTAACCATATTATTTGGTCTTCAACGTGATTCCATCTAGATGGGATCTGGTGGAGTGTCATGAGAGAGGAGATGTGGTTTTTCTAGATCATTCATGGGATAAATCCCCTAAGGGTGTGGATGGGTCCCCTGAGGGTCGAGTTGATCATGATCCATGGGTAGAGGCTCTGAGGAAAGAGGGGAATCAACAGAAGATGGAAGATTTTGGTCCATGGCTAGATGAGAATCTTAGTCATATCTTGGTGTGATTCATATAGAATATTGACATGGGATCTTAGGGAGATGATCTATCCATGGTGTATCTGACTCAATAGTTCCAATCTCATTACCCACAATTGTTCCAGGGTGATGGTGGACCATAGGTGGAAGATAACTTGATTGATCATATGTAGAATATTTTTGACTAGCTCGATACACCCCTAGGTCGAAGGGTGAATCTAGATAATTATATTCTCATAAGAATGGAAAAGCACTGGTGGTACATATTGGTATATGCTAGTAGTAATGAGGTACTAGAATGGAAGAATTTTTAGGCCAGGTTCTCTGAGTATTTATTCTTGGAGATGTTGAGGGTGGATCGAGCCCATGAGTTCATGAATTTGTAGTTTGAGGATACATATGTTATAGTTTATGTGGTGAGTTTCATAAACCTATCCTGATTTTCACCTTTTATGGTAGGCAACGACATTTCTAGAATGAGGAATTTTGAGGGTGGATTTAGGAATTCCATCAGGGTTTAGGTAAATATTTTCAAGTTGAAATCATTCTCAGAGGCAGTGAATCAAGATTTAATGTACACGGGAAACATGATGTGCTAGAATTATTTCAGATGGGTGGTATCACCAAGTGAGGCTGGTAGTGGTGCTCAATGTAGCCAAAAACAAGATTGTGAGGAGTACCCACAGGGAAATCAGGACAGAAAATTTAGGAAGACCACTGAGGAGTGGATTGTTGACAATATGCTTCAATGTGGGCAGTTGGGTCATGTTTAGACCCAATGTGAGCGACCTCTAAAGGTGTTAGGTCCACTAGGTTGAATACCCTGAGAGGGGGTGAATCAGGGTATGACAGATTGAAACTATATCCTTTTGGATTTTGTTTCATTGTTAAACAAAACTTAATTATATCTTCCTCCCATAGAAATATATGAACAGATATGAAATCATGCACAAGATACAGTGATTTTTACTTGGTTCACCCTCATTAGGCTATGTCCAATGAGCATAAAATGGTAATGTGTCGATGTACCAAATTCACTAAGGCTCACTGCCAATAATGATTAAAATGTTTGGGCTAGATCTTATATGCCCAGGCTCACTGCCTTTACAAGGTTTAGGGTCTACTCACTTCATTCCCAAGGGTCACTCTCTATGCCTCTTTCTCTATCTCACTACCAGTGGAAAGGGTCACCATCTTCTTATTCCTTCACTCACTGCTCTTGTAAAGGAATCCACTCAAAGTTTATAAACTTGTAGGTCAAACATAGTTTAGGGTCATGTAGGTCTCTTCATCTGCATGAATTCATGCATTCTTAACTATAGGTAGATGCTCTGTTGAAGTTCCGTTTTCACCCGTAGAAGAAGTCCACCTTTCCAGGTACTACTGGGTACTGGAAAATACTTTCGCAAACTGATTTGAAGCTCTCACAAGATTCCTTGTGAAAATCGCAAACCACCTTCCTCTACCACAAATTGAGTATCGGGTTTAGTATGTGGAACTCATCTCCATGTACTGCTTTTTCCTTCCACCAACTGTTTACGCCTCCGTGTACCGTTGTCTCCGTTCTAACTCTACAAACTACCCCCTTTCCGTGAACTGTTCTATGTTCACAGACCTTCTTCACCTCCGCGTACTGAAGCTCCCCCTTCACGTACCGCTTGTGGAACTCTCTCTCTCTCGCATACCGAAGATTCCTTCTTCATGTACCGAGTCAACTCCTTCCACATACTGGACTTCCTCTTCCACATACCAGACTTCCTTTTTGGGTTAAGAATCCCTACAAACACCTTCGACATAATTTCTTCTACGCAAACCACTTCACCCTTTGTGAACCTCCCTTCGTGAACTACCTTCAGCCTTTTCCGAAATCCCGGATCAAAAATTTGTTCACTAATTATATTCGATCTCCACGGTAATCGGTAGGGTTAGTAATTCTTATATAGGAAAAGATATCTTCTTAATATGATAAATCAAGATTTACCAAATCTTCAATCCATCCATCACTGCTAACTGGTCCTTCTACCACCGTGAACCACAAGCCATCCGCGAACCATTTTCCTATGCACACCATGTACCACCTTAGATCTTATGTGGTTGATCTCCTTCATCAACTTCATCCCATCCACGTACCATATCACCTTCCACCACAAACCGTTTCTGGTTTCGCGAACCACTTCGGTGTCCGTTTCCACTACTCTGCATACCGTTCCCAAAACATGGTACGCGGTCCATTTATTATGATACACAATTCTCATCCTTTTCCATTTTTTTCCAACATTATTCATATAGTTCACTCCTATTAATAAATCCTTCCTTTTTGAACATTAAACTCTCAATTTTGAAGCCCTAAAATTTGGAAAACCCTGGGAAACTGCATCACCTTAAAAATCTATCTTCGGAAAACACCAACCATACTCATTTACGGTCATATGGATTTGTCAAAAAACACAACCACACCCAAAACATACCGAGAGGATACCTTGAGGTATTTTTTCCCAACAGTCTCCCCCTTTGGGTTTGTTGACAACTCTTCTCAAAACAATGCTACACATTTTGATACCTCATTGTTATTCCTTCCAACTTCAACCACCATTCGCTTAATGTGATTAAAATAGAGATCAAGGATTTACTAAACACATACTATAAGCCCACATGATCCATTCTTGGTGTGAGAAAAAAGAGTATCATGAAAATTTCATCAAGGAATCACTTAATTTCTGACACCAATTGTTGATACCAAACTGATACCAATTGCCGAGTCCTAGAAGTATCCTGACACCATTCCAACACCACTCTTCTACTTTTATCATGATCCTTAGCTATCATGATATCTACTCTTTGATTGATCACTTATAGCATCATTAGATTTAATTCTCCCCCTAATTCAAAGCTCCTCCAATAGCTTCATCTCAGCTTCAACTCCCCCTATCTTGCTACTCCACTTAGCAGCTTCTCCCCATGTCTTTTCTCCCCCTGGAATAGTCACACTTTCTCCCCCTTTTTCAATGAATCCAAAGGGCACTTCAAGTTTTTCTGCAATAGGGTAAAGAACAAATATTAGCATATTAGGGAAAGACACATCATACCTCAGGGAGAGGGGGATCTACATCCACTCTTTTTCAAGTGCGAAAAGTTTGTTGGACTCCCAAAGCCAGTCAATGCCTTTAAAACGCTTCTTTGGGTAAGGCCTTTGTAAGAATATCTACAACTTGTTGTTTTTTAGGAACATAATCCATATTCACAAGCCCTTGATCCACTTTCTCCTTGATAAAATGATATTTGATTTCAATGTGCTTTGTACTTGAGTGATGAACTGGATTTTTGTTCAGATTTATAACACTTGAATTATCACAATGGATTCCAATCGAAGATTTCACTTCAATTCTTATATCTTCAAGTTGATCCTACATCCACAATAGTCGTGTGCAATCTTGAGTAGCTGCAATGTATTCATCTTTTTTGGTTCTCAATGAAATTCAATCTTGTTCCTTTATTAACCAAGAAATACATAACCCTCCAAGATAAAAGGAACCTCCTGATGTTGATTTCATATCACCTAATAAACCATCCCAATCTACATCTGTATATCCCAATAACTCTGGATGATATTTGTCACTATACATTAGGAAAAAATTCAATGTTCCCTTGATATACCGAAAAATTATTTTTACTGCAATCATGTGGATCTCCTTAGGATTTCATTGATACCTTGATGCTTGGAATGTGTAAAACACAATATCAGGCCTTATCACTGTCAGGTGAAACATACTTCTAATGATTTGTCTGTATTCTGTGATATTAATTGGCTTAAATTCATTATCTCATGACAATTTCAACCGGGTAGCAACTAGAGTCTTCATCTCTTTGGAATTATCCATTCCAAACCTTCTCAAAACCTCCTTTCCATATTTAGATTGAGAAATAAAAGTGCCATTTTTTCTTTGTGTCACCTATAATCTAAGGAAAAATGTTAGCTCACCAATCATCAACATTTCAAACTCATTTTTCATGAATTCAGAAAATTTTCTGCAATGTGCTTCATCTGATCCGCCAAAGATTATGTCATTGACATAAACCAGCACCATCATCCTTTAAATTTTCTATTGTTGTAATACAAATTGTAATCAACTCCACCATACTGAAAACGAAGCTTCTTTAGAAACTGATCAAGCCTTGAATACCATTATCTTGGTGCTTGGTTAAACCCATATAAACCCTTCTTCAATCGAAATTTTTTTTTCTCATTTTCATGAATGATAAAACCATTTGGTTTCTCAATGTAAACTTCTTCTTCCAGAACTCCATTCAGAAATGCTAACTTAAAATCCATCTAGAAAACTTTAAACTTTCATTGCACGGTTATAGCTAAGAATAATCTAATTGTCTACAACCTTGAAACAGGTGAAAATGTTTCATCGACATCGATACCCTTTATCTAGGAGTACCCTTTGCACACAAGTCTTCATTTTTTTTGAATCACAACACAGAATTCATTCATTTTGTTACGAAAGACCCATTTTGTCCCTATTAAATTCTTGTCTTATGGTCTCGAAACATTTTCCCATGTTTGATTCTTCTCAATTTGGTCATGCTCTTTATTCATTATCTAAACCCAATTCTCATCTCCAGATGCTTCATTAAAGAATCTAGGATCTACTTGTGATAAGTATGATGCTTGCTGTAGATACTTAATCATTCTTGTCTGCACTAGTGCTGTCTAATCACCAATTATGTTCTGCCTATCAATTTCAGCTCTTCTTTCTAGTCTCTATGAAGACAATAATTTATTCTCATCATCTGATTCTTCTATTGAATAAATATCTGGAGCTAGAGCATCTCCTGATCTTCTTATCTCTTCATCGTTATCCTCCTGAGTCTGGTCATATATTTTCTGAAGATTATATTCATCTTCTACTATAGTTACATCATGACTTTAAATTATCTTTCTCATATGCTTATTGAAGCATTTATATTCTTTTCTTTTCTTTGACTATCTAAGAAATATACCTTCATCCCCATGAGATTCAAACTTCCTATGTTTCTTCTTATTGAGAATGAAAAATTTACTTCTGAATATTCGAAAGTAATTTAATGACATATTCTTTCCATACCATAACCCATATGGAGTCCTCTCCACTTTTGGACAAAGTAAATCTCTATTTTAAGTGTATACTACTATCATCATTTCTTCTTTCCAAAATTTCTCTAGAAGGTCTTTCTCAGTGAGAATTGTTCTGTACATGTTGTTGAAAATCCAATTTCTTCTCTCAACTACTTCATTCTGTTATGGAGTTCTTACTGCTGAAACTTGATACCTTATCCCATGTTTTTCGAGATAATCCTCTACTTGGCTATTTGTGAACTCTGTTCCATTAACTGTTCGAATCGTTCGGATTTTTTTAACAAGAATATTTTCACATTCCCATAAATATCTTGTAATGAAACTGAACACTTTAGGTTTGTGGGTTATTATTAAAACTTATTCTATTCTGCTATAGTAATAAATGAATAGAACATAATATCTCATCCCATCAATATCCCTTGGCGAAATTGGCCCACACACATCAATATGCACTAACTCAAGAAGTCTCATTGACTGTTTCTCCTTCTGCTTATATTTCTTTCGAATGATCTTCCCTTGTTGGCATGCATCACACATATGAGTACGATCACATGATAATCTAGGAATATTTCGAGTTGCATCATATTTCACCAGAACTTCCAAATAACCTTGGCTTATGTGGACAAGATTCTTATGACATAACTTGTTTTCTTCATCCTTGGAGAGAAATCACATATCTTCTTCTCCACTCATGTGGTATAGATTCCCTTTCGTATGATTTCCTTATAACACAACATCAACATCCTTTTCCTTGATGATACATAATTTATTAGACAAACTTATGGCATGTACTAAGTCACACAATTGACTAACACTAAGCAAGTTGTGAATAAGCCCTTCAACAACCAAGACATCTGCTCGTCTCATGTTTTTCCTCCAAACTTGGCTTTTCCAGAACCAATAATTTTTAGGCCTTCATCATTACCAAATATTACAATACATTTATTATCATACTTAATTCCAATTACTATATTTTTATTTCCCATCATATGGGAAGTGCATCTACTATCAATTATCCATATCCCTGTGCGATCCGATCCCTTGAATTCAATTTCTGTAACCATGGCATGCTCGGTCCTTTTCTTTTTGAACCAAGTATTTGAATTCATACCTGACATGGAATGATAATCTTGATCTTCCTCATCATATGATGTACCAACTTCAACCTACAGATCTACAAATCTATTTTGAATTTTCAGCTCTCTTGAAGAAACATTTGGATGCTTCTTAGGAACAAATTCAGTCTTCCTCGGCACATTTCTCTACATTGTTGATGTGAAATGTCTTGTCATATGTCCGAGTCATTTACACCTGAAACAATGACCATAAAATTATGACTTATAATTTTGAGCTCTATATGACCACCTATGTTGGCCTTGTTCCCTTTGTTACCTTTTTTCAATGGAACATACTTTTTGAGAGTGTCCCATATTACCACAACAATAGCATCTTATGTGAGGTACATTCCTATATGGAAATGATGCACCAATAGTTGTGAATTGGGTTCTATGAATCTTCTGATTATGATTCATACCAAAATCAATATTCAATCTTGGAGTGGGTTCTTGTTGTCTAACTTGAACCATAACTTCTTTTTGTTTTAGATCAATCTCTATACCAGTCTTATTATTCATAGTGGATTTGTGCTTCTATTCTGATGGACCACTCTGTTCAAATCTCATATTCTAGATTTCTTGTATGATCTTCTTTCCTAGAAATTTCTCCTGGTCTTCAATTGTTCATCTCAGATTGAAAAATTCATCTTCTAGTTGTTCAATACATTTGATTTGATATTTTCCAGTTTTATTCAAACTATCAATTTAAATTTTATGTTCTTCAATTTTGAGTTTGTACTCAACTACCTTTTTAGATATTTCTAGCATTAAAGACCTTAGCTTTTCAATTTATTCATTCAACTCAGAATTCTCTTCTTCTTGATACTTCATAAATAGTTTGTATTTACAAATAAATTTTTTATCTTTCTCCATCTTGGCTCTCAAAATATCTATCTCTTCAAGAGTATATTCTAATTCAGCTTGAAGATCAACTCTTACTTCAATTTATCCTTCTTTATTTTCACTTTCTTCTCTTATTAATGAATTCCTAACAACTGCCACTAAAGCATCTATTTTATGATCCATGCAGTCCTCCAACTCTTCTACCTCAGATTATTATAAACTTTCATCCTCTCTTAAAATAAGATTTTTCTTTTTCAAGAACTTTCTCATAGTACTTCTCCACCCTTTCTCATTTTATAAATACTTATTCTGGGGAATTTCATCATTTTCATCAACAATATTATTAGGACACTTTGATACAAAATTCCTAATATTTCCTCATAGAAATCATGAAAATAGAAGTTTACCTTTGAAATTTCCTTTTCCACTTTGTGTATTAGAGGATAAAAATGACATGACATCATCCATATTTTCCTCCTTTGTACTATCTTCAACGGAGAGATTCTTCAGGGACTTGAATGACACTTCCTTTGACTTCCCCTTTTCCACTACATCATTTTCATCATTTCTCATTTCATATGCTACAAGGGTACTGTATAGGTTATCTAGTGTCAGCTCTCTCGGGTCTTTGTCTTCCAATACTAAAACTTTTGGATTGAACCATGGTGGAAGTTTCCTCAAGATACATTTCAAAATCTTTATATATTCAATGACTTCTCCAAAACCCCATATGTATTCCACAATAATATTTATCCTGTCAAAGAATGCATCAAAAATATCATTAGGATTCATTCTTAGATCCTCATACTTATTCCACAGAACCTACATCTTTTCTTCTTGGACTTTTGTATCACCCTCATAAATGTTCAACAATTTTTCCCACATTTCATGTGATGCTTTACAGGACACCACCTTCATATAAATTTCATTTGATAGGTCTCCCCCTAAATCATTGATCCCATTAGCATCAGAATCCAATTCCCTTCATTCAGCTTCCGATAAAGCACCACTATTAATGTCAGTTGATATTCCATACATAGTTGTTGTGAAGACATCTATCCCAACTGATCGGAAGTAGTGTTTCATTCGATTATTCCATAGTTGAATATTATTTCCATCAAAGATTAGAATTCCTTTATGATTGACCACCTCCATTTCTTCTTCTGAGAGAGAACAACTGACTTTCAACCTTTCCTTCTGATACCAATTGTTAGGTCTAGTATGTTGAATACCCTGAGAGGGGGTGAATTAAGGTATGACATATTGAAACTATTTACTTTTGGATCTTGTTTCATTGTTAAAGAAACTCCTCTCTTACTCCTGTAGTAATATATAAATAGATATGAAATCATGCACAGGACATAGTGATTTTTACTTGGTTCACACTCACTGGGCTACATCTAAGGAGCATAAAATGGCAATGTGATGATGTACCAAATTCACTAAGGCTCACTTCCAATAATGATTACAATGTTCGGGTTAGATCTTCTATGCCTAGGCTCACTTCCTTTACAAGTTTTAGAGTCTTTTCACTGCATTCCCAAGGGTCAGTCCCTATGCCTCTTTCTCTAGCTCACTACCAGTGTAAAGGGTCACCATCTTACTCTTTCATCGCTCACTGCTCTTGGAAAGGAATCCAATCATAGTTTATATAATTGTAGGTCAAACACAATTTATGGACATGTAGGTCCCTTCTTTTTCATGAATTCATGCATCCTTAACTATAGTTAGATGCTCTGTTGAAGTTCCATTTTCACCCATAGATGAATTCTACCTTCTCGGGTACTGCTGGGTACTGGAAAATACTTTCACAAACTAATTTGAAGCTCTCACAAGCTTCCTTGTGAAAATCACGACCCACCTTCCTATCCTGCGTACTGAGTACCAGTTTTGGTATTTGGAACTCCTCTTCGCGTACTGATTCTTCCTTCCACCAACCGTTTACGCCTCCACATACTGCTACCTTTGTTCTGCCTCTGCGAACTGCCCCCTGTCTGCGAAATGTTCTCTGTTCGCGGACCTTCTTCACCTCCACGTACCGGAGCTCCCCCTCCGCGTACCACTTGCGGAAACCTCTCTATTGTGTATCATAGATTCCTCCTCCGTTTACCAAGTAAACTTATTCTACATACCGGACTTCCTATTCCACGTACCGGACTTCCTTTATAGGTTAATAATCCCCATAAACACCTTCAACAGAATTGCTTCTGCATGAACCACTTCAGCCTTCGCGAACATCCCTTCACGAACTACCTTTTTCCTTTTCTAAAATCCCAGATAAAATTTTTTTTTATCTAATTATATTCGATCTCCATAGTAATCTGTAGTGTTAGCGATTCTAATATAGGCAAATATATCTGTTTAAGCTGCTAAATCAAGATTTACCAAATCTTCAATCCAGCCTTCACCGCTAACTAATCCTTCTACCACCGCGAACTGCAATCCATCCACGAACCATTTTCTTACGTGCTTCAAATACCACCTTATCTCCTATGTGGTCAATCTCCTTTATCAACTTCATCCCATCCATGTACCACATCACCTTCCACCACAAACAGTTTTTGGATTCGCAAACCACTTCAGCGTACCGTTTCCGCTGCTCTGCGTACTATTCCCGGAATATGGTATGCGGTCCATGCATTATAATATGTGATTATCATTATTTTAAAATTTTATTCAATTTTATTCTTACAATTCACTCAAATAAAGAAATCCTTCCTTTTCCGACATTAAACTCTCGATTTTGAGGCCCCAAAATTTGGAAAACACTAGGAAACTGCACCACCTTAAAAACCTATCATCGACAAACACCAACCATGCTCATTTTCAATCATCTATAATTGTCAACAAACACAACCAAACCCAAAAAATACCGAGAGGATTCCTTGAGAAATTTTTTTCCAACAAAAGGAGTCCTGGGCATTCGGCTAGATGGGGCAGTAGAGAGGTTTTGTAGGAATACTTCTCTAGTATGTGGGGATTCAGGGACTAGGTTAGACTTAGGGATCAAAGGTAGGACTAGGAGTGGTACCAGGAGATAGTAGAAAGGATTCTACCATGTTTGTAGGTTGTGTAAGAGAGATATAGAAACCCAATAGTGGTGTTAGTGGCTGATAATTATTGCAGCTCCATCGGGAGGTTAGGCCTCAAGTAATCAGGTGTTAGGACAGGTGCATGCTATTAATATGTTATGGTTATAGAAGGTTGGGGATCTAATTAACATTATATTTACACCTTTCTATCAGGGTTTCCTTTTGTTTTTTCCATGAATGGTTTGGTTGTACGAGGTGCACATATAGTAATTGAACTAACCAAGAACCGGTTAATATATGGGTGTCAGGTATGATGTGTGTTTTGTATGATATTCATAGACATATGTTAATTTTATGGGAATGGATATATATATATGTGTGTGTTTGTGTGTGTGTGTGTGTGTGATGCAGTATCACTTCTAAGCATCAGTGTGATGCATGAATTTTGGGCATCGATTACGATGCATGACTCATGGGTGTCGTGTATGACATGGGTATCGAATGATCATATGATGAGATGTAGTAATGGTAGTATGTCATTTTATGACATGTATGTCTATAGGGTGGTCATAGGAAGCATAAAAAATTTCTTTTTGGGTTAAGGAGCTACTGGTTAGGTAATTCCTAATATGGGGAGCCACAAGAGGAATTGACCTATTACTGAGAAACTAGGATAGACCAAGTGGATTCTTATGATATGGGTGTATTTGGTACCATCTCAATGTGAGAAAAAATACATTGGTTATTAGATACTATAATTTTGTGAGACTATAATATCCTGGGTTTTTAAATAGGTCATAATTCCCTGGTAAATTTGAATTTTTAGTTTGGTGGACATGCCAACATTTAATTTGGGATTTGAATCTTAATTTATAGAATTAAAAAGCATTATTACCTTGATTTTAGACAGTTTTTAAGGCTTTTTAAGTTTATTTAAGGTTAATTTTTGTTTTTGGATTGTTGATATTTGATAACCAAAATTTAGGAGACACAACTCTGGGTGTATGGTAGGCACACAGTTAGTGCTAACTGTGTGGCCCAAACCGTGCAGTCTATTTGAACTATAGCATGGTTAAAAAAACTATGTGAGGTGGATATAAACACATTAAATAAACCTATAATAAATCATAGATTTTACACACAATATACACATGGTTTTCAAACCATGTGTCTTATCCCGCACGCTTAGTGCCACTTAGGCTGTGAGTGTTCATTGTTGGAGTATGGTTAGTCAAACCATGTGTCCAAACCATGAAACCCATTTTAAAAGGGGTTAACATTAGATAGTGGAACCACATGGTTATCACATGATTATCCAAATTGTGTATCCAACTTGTGTGGTTCATTAAATAGGGTAAAATTACCTTTCTACCCCTCCCTTTTATTTCGTTCTTCCTCATTATTTCCCATACCTTTTATGCGCACAGTAGTAGGGATCTCTCCATTTATTCATCCTCTATTATTTGGCCTATCTTATTAATTGTATCACTATTTTTAATTCCCCTGGGTCTGTCGTATATCTTTTAATAAGTACTTGATTCCTCTTTCTTTTTTTCTTCTATTATTTAACTATTTGGAATGATATTTCCATCTGAGCTCATTTTCCATATTTTTAGGGTGTTTATCTAAAATCCAAATTTATTTTAATCTTGAATTAGATTTTGATATTTAATGAGCGAGTACCTAAAATCCTAAGGTAGTTGTTTCCTATATTTAACCATAAATATATGTGTGCTATGAGACTCATACCAAAACACGCATGTGTGGGTTTTTCAAGGTGAAACCCTTAACTAATTAATTCTTATATTTAAATCATTTCTTTGATTTTATGAGATGTTTAGAGGAATGATCTTGTATCTTTAAGTATGTTAAGTTGGGTTTGTATATTTTAGATAGTTGGGAAGATGATTCCAATTATTTTAAATTAATTAATTATATTGTGTTATGATTGAATTTTTTTTTTGAGAACATGTTGGGTATGGATCAGATTACTTGAGGTAATGTTGATCACCAGGATTAAGATGAAAAGGTTTTTCAAGATAAGGGCATGTCTTGATATATATGGGATGGTGTTGACTATCAGAATTGACGCGATGTGATTTTCAGGTTGAGGTAAGTGGTGATGACCATGTAGTGGATGAGAGAAGAGGTTATTACGTCGCAACGAGGTTGGTGGTCTGTGTATCTTAGGTATGGTTGGTGATTTATGATCACTGTGATTGGATGATAGAATTGTTGGATTTGTGTGAAAGTAGATGAGGAATTAGTTGAGGTGTTGTTTACCCATCATTATGGGTGGATGATTCTATAATTTTAGTGTCTTGTGGGATTTTTTGACCGTCAGTTATAAAGGAGGTTCTCACCATTGAAATCCATAGTTGATGGTGTGTGAGATTATCAGTTTGTAGTTGAGGCTCGCCATATCTATTGAGGTCGATGGGCTAGTATTATTGAATGAAAAATCTAGTTGGGCCTTGGGATTTTGGGTTGTCAAGCCAATGGTTGTTTATTATTCATGGATGGATGGTCATCACTGTGCCTTGGGAAGTTGGGCTATTGATCCAATGGTGATTCAATTAACAGAATTTTGAGGTACTTGTGACATATTTTTTGGGTGTTTCATTAGGAAATCGGTAGTACTCAATATGAGGCTACATTTGTTATTATTTGGAATGAGTCGTCGTGATACATGTTATGGATGAGATACCGAGGTTCTTCTGGTGTGACTGACCAGGGATAAATCGATCATTTTTTGGCATTGTCCGAAGTAGGTAAATGCTTCCTCATGGTTGCTAAGAATGAGTAAATGTGGCTATTTATTTTATGAATGAGTACAATTTATATTTATTTACTCATGCACACACTTGTATAAACATAGATTTAGGATATGTATACATTGGTGGTGGCCTACAGAGTTTATAATCACTCTCTACATAGTCCCCTCGGGACATGTATAGAATTTATGGTTTTGATATCAAGACAGGGACTTAGATCATTCTCTAGACCATAGTGATCAAGTATGCACTGGTGCATGGGATGGATGGTAGATGGACCATGGTTGTTCTTTGCATCGAGTTAGAGTTCTTTTTGGGATTTTGTGTACATCCTTATATGATCATACACGTAATATCTTGCATATCTATTTTTTTATTATTGTATGACATGTATATTTTATCTAGCATGTATCTAGAATTATACTTTTGGATTATTATTTTCATTTCTTATTATTTCTTCTATTGAGTTTGGTATTTATTCTTCCATAGTGTTTTATTATTATATGACCATTATAATTATTATCACTAGAGGGTATATTCTCCCCACTATTACTGAATTAGAACCTCTCTACTAGTCATCATCCTTTGGTATAAAGTGAGGTGTGCCTAAGGCCTAGTGGGCCACCATCTCGGAGCACCAGTTGAGTGGCTCTTGGTTCAGGGCACTATAAGTAGACTCTTCAAAGATGGAAGTTATTGAACAATGACCTATACTAACCACAATATCTAAGATCCATAGTTTTCTTAGGTTGGTTTTATACTTCTGACACATTGTGATAGATTTATCATGACTATCTAATCCACTACCAAGTTGACATGGGAGGGGGTTAATCTCTTACGGATAGATGAATGTGAGCATAATTTCAAAGAATTGAAGATAACATTGGTCAGTGCACTTTTACTTACACTACCCAGTATCAGAGAATTTTTTTTTATATATAATGACACATAAAAGAATGGATTGATATTATTCCTCATGAAGAATGATATGATGATGGAATATTCCACTTTATAATTGAATATTCGTGAGAAAAATTACTTAACTCGTGATTTGGAACAAGAAGCGGTAATTTTTGAATTGAAGATAAGGAGGAATTATCTTTATAGTGGAATGTGTGATATATATACTGATATATAAAAGATGAATTATATATTTACACAAAAAGAGTTAAATATTATCTATATAATATGGTTTGAGTTGATCAAAGATTATTACTTCTCGATACATTACCACCCTGGGAAGGAGGATAAGGTCGGTAACGCTTTGAGTTGGAAAGACTGTGCTATTTTCTCTATGATGATGATTGATAGAGATAAAATATTTATGAATTTTTAGAAGTTATATCTTGAAATATTCATTACAGAATATTTATATTATCTTTCTCAGATTAATGCCCAACTATCCATCCATGATATTATTAAGAAGGTATAGAATAAAGATGTGAAATAACAGAGGAATGTGAGGAATTTTCCTAAATTCAACAATGATCATACTATAATGATAAGATTTAGTAACTATGTATGTCTATCATTAATAAAAAAATTTAATAATGAGTTATTAGATTAAGCTCATAATTCATCATTCTCTGTTTATCACATAAGTGGGAATATGTATATAGATCTGAATGAATATTTTGGTGGGATAACATGAAAAGGGGTCTTTAAAAGAATGTATCATAATGTCTAGTGGGTTAGAAAGTTAAGGATAATGGAAAAGAGTCTAATGGGATGTTACAACCATTACCTATACCATAATATAAATGGGGAAACATTACCATGGATTTTGTCATCAAGCTCCCCAAAAAATCTAAAGGGCATGATGTTATTTGGGTTGTTGCTCATTGCCTTACAAAATCAGTTCATTTTATCTCTATTAGAGAATATTTATCTCTTTATTATCTTACTCAATTAAAAATTTAGGAGGTTTTGAGATATCATGGATTTTCTCTCTCAGTCATATCTTATTGGGATCCGATGTTTACCTAAAATTTCTAGAGAATCCTTCAGCAAGCTCTGGATACAGAGTTAAGTTTCAGTACTTCTTATCATCCTCAGTCATATGGTTAGTCTAAGAGGACAATCAAAACTCTAGAAGAAAATTCAATAAATTTATTTATGGATTTCAAAGCTATTTGGAATCAATATCTTCCTTTGGTAGAATTTTCTTACAATAATATCTTTCACTCGAACATTCAAATGGGTCCTTATGAATCCCTCACAACTCCAAAATATTTAGAAAAATGTAGAGAAATAAATATCTTGGGACCTAATATAGCTAAATAAATATTAGAGAAGGTTATATCCATTAAAAAACACATAAGGGAAGCTCAAAGTCGATAAAAAATTTATGCTGACAATTGTCGATGAGATCTAGAGTTCAAAGTTTATGACAAGGTATTCCTATGAATATCTCATTGGATGAAGGTTATGAGATTTTTAAAGAAGGCAAATATGATCCCTAGATATATCAGTCCCTTTTAAGTTCTTGATAGTATCATTATGGTATCTTACTTCTTGGTGATTCCATAAAATCTCACCCAAGTTCACGGTGTGGTCCATTTATCTATCCTAAAAAAGTATACACCTAATCCTTCACATGTAATAAAATTAGAGGTTATACTACTTGGGAGATATTTGTCTTATGAAAAATAATCTATGGAGATTCTAGATCATATTGGGAAAGTTCTTCAAAACAAGACCACCCACATAGTCAATGTTTTTTGGAGAAATCAAAAAATTGAGGAAGCCATGTGGGAATTTGAGTATGTGATGAGGCAGAAGTATCCTCAGTTTTTTATATCGGTGTGATGGAATTTTAATTTATAAATTACTATAAGGGGGTATAATTTAATACCTTGGTATTTTATGATATATTTATATTTAAATAAATCTAATTTCTTTGATAGATTATTTCACACGCAATACCGAGTTTAAACAAACTGCGATAAACTATTAAAATATTATCACCTGACCAATGGGATAGTGGGTATGAATAAGAATAACCAAATTATGAAATATATATATAATTATTTTATTAAAATTTATTTATTAACTATTATTAAATAAGTACTTAATTTTGATTAAATCCATTTTATGCTTCAATAATATGTTTTCTTCAAAAATGAATTTTGTTGTATTTTGTGTGCACATATTATAATTAATTTATTATAATTTTATAAATTTAATTATATAAAAAGGATATAATTTTTTAAAACAAAATTTCAATATTATCTAATGTTTAATTTTTTGTGATTTTTTGAAAAATATTTACTTTTCAATGAATGGTGAAAAATACTTATTTTTATAAAACTTTTTTTCTTTCCTATAAATCAAATAATTTAAAAGTATTATTATAGTTCAGATATTTTATTAAAGTTAAATAATATCAATTTGATTTAAAATAATCTAATTAATTCAACTAGTATCATCTCTTTACATGGGTTTGATACAAGTCAATTTTTTAGGCTTAAACATGTTTTTATTGAAAACCATTTTTCGTCGCATTTTGCAGATATATTTTTAACTTAACAACATAAAATTATAGGAATTATATTTGATAAAATTGATTCCATATTTATAACTAGTAGGTTCCAATTTTTTAAAAAGTTCCCTTTTATTTTTAGACATTATGAATAGTAACTGTGGTAAAATTTATCACCTCGGTAAAGGGTAAATAAGGTGATTAAGGTTTAAAATAATATGATAAGGAAAAATAAATATAAAACCTGTATTAATATCCTTTAATGAGATTAATTCTATCATATCCATTCTAAATTTTAATATTTGTAATTTTGGAGCCATTTTCCTTTGATAATAACATTTATATTATTTTAAGTAATGAAAAATACAAAATATCACTCTTTTTCCTTTAAACTTATCTTATAAGTTCACATAGGGATAAAAATAAGTTTTGAATGAATATTAAATTTTATTTTTATATTAATTAAATTATTTTTTTATTTTAATTTATTTATAATTTTTAGTGATTATATAATTACCTTAAATTCTTATACAATGCTGACATAATGCTTGTGAAAATAGTGGAAAATCAAAATAAATAATGTTACAAACATTGATACTTATTTTTTTGGGATGAATTATGGTTTTACAATAATTTTATAGTTAATAATAATTTATTATTGATGTTTAAAAGGATTATATTTTAATTCAATATTTTTCTTTATGTATTTAAAGTCAAATTAAATAAATAGTGTAAAATGACATTAACGGTATTTTATGGAAAATAATATTTTGTCAAATTATTTAAAAAATATAATAATATTTAAAGTGTAAAATTATGATTTTAAATGGTTTAAAATTTCATACCTTGGAAATTCATAGGAAACATTTTATTTTAAATATAAAATTATAACCCTTTAAGATGGAAAAAGTTATTGTTATGGTTAAGGTTGAAATTGTTTAGTAAAAGGGTTAAACCAAAAGATAAGAGTTAAAATTACCTAAAAAATTTATTAGACATAATTAATTATTATATTTCAAACTTAACCTTTTCCACTTTCAATATGAGTCATTTTTTATCCATTTTGTCAAGAAAATAACTTGGTAATATTTTAAAACTTTAAAAAATTACAAGTTTTCCACTCACCTTAATTATAAAAATACACCCCTTCTCCCTTTTATTTAAAATAGTTTGATAAACCTATATTAAAAAAAATGAAAAATATATTATAAATTAATATATCCATGAATTATAGGTTCTTTAATTCTTAAAATACCATTACAAGGGTCCTTAAGAAGAGATTTAAAGGAGGTATACTGAAGAAGAGGTTATCGTCTTTACTAACTCTTCCAAGTTTATTTATTCTTATAATTCCTATAAATATATTATAACCATCCTAAAATAATAACTCAAATATAAAAAATATATTTATTTGTTATTATTATTATTCTAAAATTATTTCCACCTCTTTTATATCCTATAGAAAGAAAAAGCATCGCTCGTGTGTACATACAGATTAATGTCTCCACATAGCAGTGGAATTCATTTTTCATCACTGTTTTAGTTAGATGGTTATAAAGATTTAACTGGTTATTATATATGATATTTATAAAATAATTATTATTTTTTTGAAATATAATATATCATTTAACTTCTTACCTTCCAATCCATTGGAAAATGATAACGTCGCTCTTGTGTATGTGTAGACTACCACCTCCACAAAGCAATGTGATTTTTTTTCATTTATGATTTACATGGATATAAATAAGGATAGATTTAATGAATATATATGATATATATGATATAATAATTATTCTTTAGAGGTTAATTATTATTTACCTTTTCTTCAATCAATCCATTGAAATGTGAAAATAACGTTTATGCGTACATACAGCCTACCATCTCCATGAAGGATGTAATTCATTTTTATATCTATAAATTTCATGGATATAAATATAAATATATATATATAATGAATATATATTATATTTATATCATTATTAACATTCTATATATTAATTACCCATAATCAATGTACAAGGACTAGAACCACCAAACCAAAATTCTTATGAAAAACGAAGCAATCAACACCCAAAATAATGATGGTAATAAAAGATTGTTAAAAATGGTGATAAGATTTTATGAATAGAAAATAATATATATATATATATATATATTTGTGTGTGTGTGTGTGTGTGTTTATGGTTACATTTTATTAAGTATAATAAACCAAAAAAAATTATACTGGAGGATAAAATCACTTATGAGGTAAGTCGATCTTGAGGTGAGGGATTTTATCACAATTTCCATCCCATTTACACATATTTGGGGTTATGAACCGATTTATTTTAATTTGGTGTATATAATTATTATTTTATGTATTTATCATGAATATATATTTATTATGGATGATTAAAATTTCAATTCAAGCTTACTTTTTCATGGGTTTAGAATTTTAATGTTTCTAAATAGGTAAGAATTTATTTTACAATCTCATTTTTTGGTATTTCTCTTATTATCATTAAAAAAAATATTATAATATATCCTTTATAAACCCAATATATTTTCTTATCCTTTTGATATTTAAAGATCTTTTACATTTTCTTCTAACTTTTCCTCTCTTTTCACTTGAATCAAGCAAATAAATTTTTAAAAGAAAAACTGATCTTATTTTTCTTTTTGATCAAGTATATTTTTCTTCCAAATCCATATTTTTCAGAATTTTTTTTACAAAAGTCCTTTTTATTTACTAAAATGATTTATTAAGGAAATTTTAATTTATCTTTTAATTTTTACAAGGTTTAAAAGGAATATTTATAATGCCTTTTCCAAAAGGTTCATTTTTTGCTTTCTTTTACAAGAAAATCAAAAGGAATGTTTCTTTTTAATGTATATAGAGTTAACAATTTTTTCCATGAGCATAACCATTTTATGTTATTTATATTATTCTATAAGTTTTAAATGGTTTTAAAAGGAAATATCTTTAATAAAATCTTGTTTTAATATTTCTCTTCCATTTTTTTATTTCTCCGATGGACATAATTTTATTATAAAACCTATATTTTTGATGAATTGATGGTCATGTTATATCTCTTATGAATTTTGTGGTCATTAAATTTCTTTTTAAATAGTCACTATCTTGTGATAATTTTTCATTAGACTTTACATTTATCTTAAATATCCATATTCTTTATATCACATATATGATTATTTCTTAAATCATATACCATTTATACATAGAGTGTTTTAATATGAAAGTTTTTTGATCAATTGGGGAAATCTTGATATTCAATATACTTTACTCGGTATGGATATTTGTTAATAAGGCATATTTTTTATAATTTTAATTGATCCTTTAGTATATTAAGAAAGCATTGGAAATGAAGTGATGGGTGGGGACCGATTATACATAGCCCCTAGATGAATCGACATGTCTCATGAGATATACCAGTTGGCTAAAATTATTAAATGGTTTTTTATTGTATACCTACCCATCAATTGAACAGTCTTGGAAAAAGGCCTTGATGGAAAAGATATCATGATTTCTAAGATCATGAAATTTAACATTAAATATTTCCCTCATTTCGAGTTTAGTTATTATTATTCTCCATGATATTATTTCATTGATATTAACCATGGATGCATTTTTTCTCAATTCATTAATTTAATGGCATGTATTTTTAGGTATTTACCTTTACATATTGGTTATTACTTATTTACTCATGATAGATTCCATTGTATGTAGCCCTTACTGAGCATCTAAACTCACCCTTTAGTTGTTTTCCATTCCTTAGGATATAAAGAGGGATATTATGAATAGTATCAGGGATTCAAGAATGATTTTTATGATATGTATTTTATATTTTCAATGTAATATGGGAATAATGTAAGAATCTGGTTCCTCAAGACTACTAAAATGATTGATTCTACATGGAGAGATCCCTTTTTTATTGTACCAATATAATAAAGAAGACACCAGCTATGATTTACTAGGGTTGGGGTTGTTATATAGTGGTTTGAATATTATCTTATATTCATTATGAGTGACATACATGTCATATTTTCATTTATACTCTATCTAGAACCAGTGAGTGGATAGGTAAAAGGAGGGAGTTTTTCTTGGTATCAACTATGACATGAACCCAAAAACAATTAATCATGATAGTGTGTAGTGATATCCTTAGTACATTGAAAAATCAATGGTGTATTCTCTTTATATGTATCCCTTTTAGGTGAACCAAGTAAAATTATCATGTCCTCACAAGTAATTTTCAAATAAAAATGTTGTGGTTGGTTGATTTGTATTGACAGGTTTAGGTCATTATTTTAAAATTAAGAAGAATTTTTTTTAATATGAAATAAAATAGATACCCCAATTTACCCCACTTGTAGGGTTTTGTGGAATTATGGTTTCGATAAGTAATATCAATTATTTAAGATTAATTCTTGAAGAATTTGTCTTAAGCGGAGATAATTCCATCAACATAAAAAGAGTATCACTTTTTGATAAGTGAAATTAATAGATCTAGATGAACTACATGAGATCTTATATTCAAAATATTAGGATTTATATTTTATTTATTTGAATGAATTTAATATAGTTGAGTGATCTTATAAATATATTTTTGAACTAAACAAATTAGGAAATTCTTAGCATGGATGAAATGTCACAAAATAACTTATCCAAAGATATATCAAATAGAATTTACAAGATGATCATGTTTTCATATATTTTTAGGCTATTTTGTAAAACGTTTATACTATATATGATAGGGGAAACTAGGTCAAGGAAGATAAGTTGTAAATTTTGTGCAAAAAAATTTGATTATTTGAGGATATATCCCAATAAAAGCACGAATAGTTTATTCAACCATGCCATTAAGAATATTGGGATGATTCAAGGGATTATTAATGAGATAAAGTATGTTAATATTATGAATAATATCCTTCATATATTTCTACATTTTGTATAATCTTAATGTGTTTGTTCTTGAAGAATGTAATTTTTCAAAGCTTTCACTCGATGATTTACAAAGCACTATAGTTTCTTATGAGATGCATGTGAAACAAAAATTGATATAAATTTAATCATATAAGTACATAACATTAAAATATATATAAATACTTGATATAAATAAAGTATAATATATATAAAATGATTTTATGGATAAATTCATCTCACTCGTGGCTAGAAAATCCAAGCAAGGTTAAGGAAGATTCAAATAAAATCTACAATTATCTTTATTAGATTGTGGAAAGGTTGGGAAAATTATTACAGGGTTTTAAATGATACTTTAATGTGATGATAGTAAGGTTAATTACTCTTAAAATTGTAGAATAAAATTTCCACTGCGAAAAATATAAAATCTAAAAAACACTAGGGAAATAATTTTCAATGAAAGGTCTTGGTTTAAAAAGAGGGATATAATGGTGATATTTTCCCCAAAGAAGTATGATATATATTTTAAATAAAATTTATAATATGTTATGGTAATGATAGTAAAAATTCCAATTTAAAAACATATAATACAATAAAAAATAAATATTTATTAATCTCAATGTTGAGCTTGAAGGTTCTCTATAATATCATAATAATCAAAGGAAAAAAAAGAACAATAAAATCGATTCACCTTTGAAATATTCCATGAAATTTACTGAATAATTGGAATCTAAAATCACATGGTTAAATACGGTTTTTGGGGATAAAGTTGTTTCACAGGAAACATCGAGAGAAGTTTTTGATTTTAATCTGAATATAGAGGAGAAAGATAAGATATTAAATGTCCTTAATGTTCATTTTGGGGAGAAAGGTAAAATATTTAATATCTTAAACAATAAGTGGTTACCTTAATTAAGAAACATTACATTGAGATGAAAAATAGTGGTTCTAAAAAGAATCTTAATTTTTGATAATTTATGGATGAATAGCTCAATGAAAGATATTAAATAAGCACAATAATTTTAAATAAGTTCTCGAATGATTAATGATCTTATGACATGGGGAAAATTGGATTTCTATTTAAACTAGAATCATCCAAGACTTAGAGAGAAAGTAATTGAAATTAAAAGTTTTATGATTTCTCCCAATTAGAGATTTCTTTTTGAAAACATAAAAGATATTTAGAGGAAGAAAATATGTAGAGAAAAGGTGACAAATTATCATCCTCAATGATGTGACAATTTTTTAGTTTTTTGGGTTATAATGTGACCTATTATGATAAGTAGATGAGTTTCATATGAGGTGAGGTGTCTGGGAGTCTACAATGGAGGATGATTACATATCCTTAATCCCATAAAATAAATTATTTCTATAGATACTACTTTTTATTGGTCTAATTTGGGTCATCAATATTTTGGTTATGGGAAAATAAGGAATAGAAATAAACCCATCAAAGGCTTAAATAGATTTGAACGGAGATTGATGAACTAAATTTACTTGGGAAAAAAATTCATCTTATTTTAATATGAGAAGTATTATATCATAGTATCTAATTAAAATAATAATAATTGACTCACGATTATCTCAACTCAATCTGGTATGTCACGAAAGGAAAAGGATAAGAATAATAAATCTATCTTTTCTAAGGTTTCACTTAATGGGGCCAAGAACAACAACACATGGATTCTTGAAAATGAATGTTCATCACACATGACTAGGAATATTAACTTGTTAAATAATATAAAGGGTAGTGTGTGTAGAATGGTCTATTTTAGAAATAATAAGCCTTGAATATTAAGGTAAGTAAGAAATCAAATATTTTTATAAATTATTTGAAGAATATAGAGGTACTTTAAAATGATGGACATAAATAAAATCTCTTAAGAATAAGTCAACTTTGTAACTTGGGACTCAAAGTTACTTTCAATCATAAGGTTTGTCTTATCTATGGAAATTTTATAAATTATTTAATGTAAAGATATATGAAAAACAAAAATATATATCAAGTAATTAATAAATAAAATTTTTAGTTTCTCACAATGTAAGAATAGAAATGTTTTGGAATCTACAACTTATCCATATTTATCAAAAATTCATGTAAAATATGTCAAATATTAAAATAGTGATAGATATTCATACTCAAAAATAGATAGGGAGAAGATAGTTGATGCGTGCATGAGAGGGGATATGGTGATAAATCCTTATAGGGAAAAAAGAAATAAACTCAACACATGCTTAATTTGGTTCATTTTGATGTTTAGAGTGCTATGACACAAGATAAAACATCAGGAGAACGGTATTTTATCTTTATTATGGATGAATATAAAAAGATGAGATGAATTATGTTCCATAAAATTAAAATGGAAGTGATGGAATGCATTGAAAATATTAATAGGAAATCTGAAAATGAAACTATGAGGTTAATCAAGATTATATGATTGAACAATTATACAAAATACAGATTTATCATAGTGTAAAATTATTTTGAGAATCATGGAATAAAACATGAGGTGTCATTGGTAAGAATAACATAATTGAGTGGAGTGGTTGAAAGGTGAAACTGGTTGGTAAAAAAATAGTGATAAGGTTACTCATTGATAGTGTCATCTCATAACTATATTGGAAAGTGTTGTTGAAATAGGTTGTGTAAACTCAAAATAGTGCTTGTTAAATCATATAAGGAACAACACAACTTATGATATTTTACATTAAAGGAAGATTTATTTAAAACACTCTAGAGTGTTTATAATTAAGTGATAAATCAAAGACATGAAATGAAATCAAGTAAAATATTGAGATATAAGTAACGAAGTAGTATTTCTTGGTTATTTAACCAAGAGAAAATCTTAAAAATGATTTAACAAGTGAATTAGAAAAATATATGAAAGAAGTGATGTAAACTTGATTGAGGAAATACATTTAGAATTAAATTTAGAAATTAAATCATCGAAGAAATTTATGATGAATAATGTGATCATGATGAAAATTATAGAGTTTCTCAAAACATAACAAATGATGAAGATTTGAAGGATGAACCAGAGGATAAAATTTTTAATGAGTAGATTACATAACTGATTCAAAGAAGGATGATAATACTTGAAATTAGTGAATCAAATATCATTAGTGATAAAAAAAACTACAACACAAACTCAATGAATGTGGGGTGTTGAGTGAACTACTCTATTATCATAGATAGATTAAACATCCTTAAAGAAGTTACAAATGATGACTTTTTAGTTAAAACTATTAATAAATAGATGGATCATACATAAAAGAATCAATCATAGGATCCTGTGGAGAGTCCAAATGATCTCAATGTCTCTATAAAAAAGTCATATTTCAAGAATAAATATGAAAAACATGTGAAAGTGATCTAGAATAAAGATATGTTGATTTTAAAAGGTTATTCTCAAATTTATGGCCTATATATGGAAGAACAAATTTCACTAGTGGTTATACTTGAGTTGATTTGATTATTCTTGGTGTATATTATTCAAAGAGGCTTCATTACATATCTAAAAATATAAAGATAAAATTCATGAATGGAGTTGTCAAGGAGGAATTCTATATTGAACAGCTAATGGGTTTTTAATTTTGTTATGATAGAGAAATGGTATGTCATTTGAGTAATGATTTAGGTGGTTTAATGCAAGCACCACATGCATGATATACTCATTTAGATTCTTATTTTATTAAGATATAATTTAAGAGAGGTAGTTTTTTTCACAACCTCTATGTGAAATAATTTAAGAAAAAATTAATTCATGGTACTTATGTATATTTGTGAAATAATTTAATAAAATTAATTCATGGTAGTTTTTTTCACAACCTTTATATTGAACTCATGTTTTCTATATCAAGAATTACTCATGTAGTCTTAGATTGATATATGGGTTTCTATATTATAATTTGGATTGTTTGGAGTGTATTAAGAGTCTTTAATTTTATTTAATATTTCCAACAAACCCACAGGGTAAGAATTTTAGAACCTGGGTAAATCAATTAGAGAATGATAAGAGGAGTTCGTTAAATAATGTCCAAAAGTGGTTATATTTTTTGGAAATAATTTATAATGGTTAGATTATGTCACTGATGAAATTTGGATGATTTTTAGAGGTTATTTGTTGAAAATTAAGAGTTAAAGAGAAAAATCATTTCACAGTGGTATTGGTCATGTTGTAATATTTTTTGAGTAATTTCAATGGTGTTGGATTAAATATTACATCATAAATCATGAATACTAATCTATGATGAGGTTCAAGAATAAATATGTGGTGTATTTCTGGATATTATGGATGGAGTTTCATGGTGTAGTTGGATGGAATAATGAAAATAATTTTTTAGCTGAATTAAAATCATGTTTCAATTCATGTGTATTACACCATGGTAGATGGAAATTTGAGATGATTTTATTGGGATTGTAATAACCCACATCAATTAGGGTGAGTTATTATCTTTAATTTTTAGTAATTTAAATTCTAAAATGGTAAACATTTTAGTTTATATGTACTAAAAGAAAAATGAAGGAGTTTGGAAGGAAGTGGTATGGGTGTAGGTTTAATAACAATACTGGGTAATTGGTTGAAGGGTACTGGGTAATTGGCGGTATCTGGCATGACCTACAGTGGAAACTAGTATAGCCACAGGGTATCTAGTGGCTTTGTATCAGGTACCTATCTTAAAATTGAAAGTTTTTTATAGAATGGTAAAATGGTCATTTTTCTTCAAAATTATAAATCCAGTTAACTCTTGCATTGGATTTCCCTCATTTTCTCCTTTATATCTCTCTTTGGATGCTCTATCATCCTCTATTTATCTCCATTGTGATTAAAGATTTTTTATTTATCCGGATTTTCTACAAGCTTCCGTAAGGACTTATCTATAGTATGTTTAAGGTAGGATCTCCAATATTATCTTTGGTTTCTCTGGTTTTTTAGGGCAGTGGACAAATCTGTTGATCTGTCTATTTAGTTTTTATAAATCTATTATATATTTTCTTTTTTTCTATCAATATATAACTAGATTTGATCCTTAATAAATATAATTCAATACCATTGTTTTATTTTTGGCATTAATTTTATAATTTTTTTGTAGACATAATGCCTATATTTCTATATTCTGTGTTGGTCAAATCCTTTGATATGTGACAAACCTTCTTGCTCTGAATTCTAGAGTAAAGGTTCGACATGATAATCGATAGGTGACCTGTAGAGACCCAAATCTTGATGTACATGGACATTACATTACTTTTTTAGAATACTTAATACATAATAAAAACCAACACTCAAGGATCATAATAGTTTAGTGTCTTTGGAAACTCAGAACATAATCTTCTAATCATGGTGAAAGATCTTCAACATCTCCCATAAAGATCTTCCCCTTTTGATTTCTTACCTAAAATCTTTCTTTATATCCTGGGGAAAAGAAAACATATAAAGGGTGAGCTCAAATGCTCAGTAAGGGTAATCATGGAGAAAATAAAACAAACTATATACATTTGAACTTAAGAACATGAACATAATGTTTAAACATCAAAATCTTGAGAAATGAAATAAAACATGGCAGTACGTAAGGAATAGATCATAAAGGAACATTAATCATGATAAAATAGCATGGGAATAAAACATTTAATTGTGGAAAACCATTAAGTACTTGATATGATTTCCATAGTATCCAAGACATTTCTGCCAAGACCATCTTAGTGGACAAAGTCCCTTACTGAATCGAGTTTACTCCTCGTTCTAGTCCTGTTTCACTGAACTAGATTAACTTTTCATTCCAGCCATGTCTATCTCATGAGATATAAATCTTTACCCAATGAATTTGAGGGAGATATAGGTCCCACCCATCTCATATTGAAATCATTCTTACGTGTGCCACAATATAAACACAAAACATTCATCATAACCCAAAGAATAAAATGGGTTTCATAAACATCATCCCATCATAACATAATCCATATAAAACAAATTGATATCATTTCATCATAAGAAAATTGAAACCATGTAAATCATAGAGACATTATACTTGAAACATACACATATGAAATAATTTCATCTTAGATAGAAGATGGTTTTGATAAAATAGTTGAAATGAATTCTTGATGAAAATATCCTTTCTTCTTCAAAATCATTTTCTTTTCACAAAATTTCATACAATTTTAAAAGAAAAGGATTTTTTTGAAAATATTCATGAAATATTGTAGAGTAAGCTTCGTGAAAATAAGGAGTTATAAAACCATAAAAATCCATTCATGTTGTATAAGTTAAAAAAACATTCTCCTCGTACTTTTAACGGAAAAGTCAAAAAGTACCACGTATGGTAAACAAAAGAAAGATTCCTTCCATAACACAAATTAAAATTCAAACAGGGGTAAACATGAATTTAAAAATACATGTAAGAATATTAAACACTTTATTAAAAACATTTTTATGGACATGGATGAAAAATATAACCCCAGTAAATACTTACGTATAAGAAATCTCGGGTAAAAATGAGATTGCGAAATTATCCCTTACCTTAGGTCCAATTTCTTTCGTACATGTCCGAAACTTCTGTATAGTGGGTTTAAACATATTATTAACTTGTAATAGAACCATAATAATATTTATGATATCATATAAGATTCACTTATGAATTTATATTACCCGTTCTTTTGTAAATTCCATGTTAAAGCAGCATTTTGGGTAAAATCATTTCATTTATCGTACGTGTTTCGATTTGTTGTTCTTGATATTATTACTCATTTCCTGATTTACTTAATTACATAATGTAAAACATGATTTATATATAATATATATTCAGTATATAAATATATATGATAGATCGATAAATGGAATGAAATACACCGTTCATGGAGACGGTGGGTCGTACGTACGCATGAACGTTGTTTTCGTTTCCTTATTGAATTGAATGGAATTAAGTAAATGAAACATATATGTACATAAATCCAGTGTCATTATTATGTAAAATATTTCATGATTATTTATTATATATATACTTTATAATCATACTTGAATGGTTAATCATGAAAAATGAATCTCATCGCGTTCATGGAGACGGTAGTCCGTACGTACGCACGAGTGATGATATCGTTCCCATAATTATTGAATATAATTGGAGTGAATGATATAATATATCAGAATCAGTATGATATTATAATAACCATATATATTTATTCTTTACACCATTATACCCATCCAAGTAAGGTGGTGGTAGAAAACAGATTACACCATGGCGTGGAGACGGTATTCCGTACGTACGCACGCGCGGTGATTTTGTTTTCAATAGGATGGATAGAAGGTGAAATAGGGTTGTTTCATATTTGTAATAACATATCAGTATATGATTCATACTGATGTTTTTACTTTATAATGAAACAAATAAAGAAGAATAAGTAGAAGAAGAAAGAAACTTGAAAGAATCGGTAGAAGAGATTACCTCTTCCTTGACGTGTCTCTTTTAAACTTCATCCTAGGGCACTAGAGTTAGTCTTTTGAGAAGACCAGAACCTCTATGATATAACTAGATATGTTGATAAGATAAATGGTCAGGTTTTTTCCGAGCTTGAAGGCTTAAAATTGTGTGAAGAGTAGAGGGAAGAGGTGTCATTTTATAAGGGAGGAGAGGGGCACCTTAGGAAAAACTTAAAATATTATTTTATAATAAAGTCATATTCATTTTATAATGGATCCAAAGTGACTTATTTCAAGGATAGGGTGGGGATGGGTCGAAATCCTCTCAACCAATAGGTTTTATACAAGTTTAGGATACCATTTTAACCTTATCATTTAGATTTAACTCTAAGTTAAATAGTTTAACTTTAACCGTGTCTTCTTGTATTCTTAAACTATATGGTTAATAAACTTAGTATAAACATCCAATAGAATCCCATTTTTTCATTAATGTCATATATATTATTATATAAGTATTTTGGCTGAACCGTATATTTTTAGGAATAGAATAACAATTAATAATATAATATTTGTTTTAAAAACTCTTTTATGTCAATTTTGACACTATTAGGTATTTTGTTTTTGTTAAATTTATAACAGCATTATTACTTCGAAAAAAAATCATCTAACTAACCCTAATAAGTTATATTAACCTATAAAATTTGTGTAATTCATAAAAAGTCTGAAATTCCATTTATTTGGGTATTTATAACATCAATTATGTTAATATTTCATTAATAAGGTAATTACTGCATCATCATTGTGTCATAAATAACTTATCTTATTTAATGTCTAAAAATTATAAATAAAATACCATTATGTAGGAAATTTTTTTAGATTTCTAATGAATATTTATAATAGAATTTATCTTATGTATAACCCTATATTAAAAATGTTTTAGTTATTAAACTTTGATTTTAAGTATTTTAACTCTTCTTTAAATAAAATAATAATAAATGTCCTAATCTAATCCAAGTGGGTCTAAAGGGTAATATTTTATTCCTAAGGTTGTTTTTGATCGAATTACACTTATCCAATAGAATTAGGACATGTGTTAGGGTAATAATAATATCATTTTTACCCTTAATTACCCTATTTACTTTTAACCGTGGTAAATAAAAGTAAAAGTTACTATTCACCAAAAATTATTTTCATTTTATTGTATCACATTTTACTCCTTGATATTAACCGTGTCTCTCAAATTTTCAAAATTACACTCACATAAGCGATAAAATTAAGTTTTATGTAAATTTGCAAATTCTCCTAGGAGGTGGGTAAAAGACGGTGAAAAGTTCAATAAAAATTTTATATATCTAAAATTATTATAAAATGACTCTAATGAAATACATTGAACTTATATAGGTATTATGTATCAATTTTGACCTAAAATAAATTTAAATAAAATAAATAATTATTTAAATTAAAATTCGATTTTAAACTATAACTCAGTGTTTTTCACTATTCATCAAAAATTGAAAGTTTTCAAAAAAATAACAAAAATTCACCCTAGGCTAATTTCGATATTCAAAATCCAAAAATGAAGTCCATTTTGAAAGAAAAAAATTATAAAATTTTAAATACTGGGATTACTATTCATAACGACTAGTTCATAATAATATTATAATAATATCTCGTTTAGTGAAACTTTGTATTGCGTACAACACACGTTATCGAGGAAGGTCGCGATTGCGTGTAATGCAAGCCAAGTTAGGGTTGCGTGTAGTGCAAGATTCCTTTATTGTTGCGTAAAACAGAATCCAACCATATTTCATTTATACATTGAATATATATATATATATATACACTCAATGTTGCGTAGAATAACTTCTATCAAATGAACTTAAAATTGTGTGTAACACGATCCAAGAATAGTGTTGCTTATACTGAAATCTAATATGGTGTTGCGTATAGCGCAAGATAATCTTGGTGTAGCATACAACACAAGACATCAAATAAATTAAAAATAATACTTCTCATAAAATCTCGGGGTGTTACATAACCCCTCCTCTATCATATATTATCACTATATAGGGATGGAAACCACATAAGGTGGAGTGAGACTTAACCAAAATAAGTGGGTTTCATCTAAAAATTTATTATTCAAAAATTAAATTTTAAATTAGTTATATTTTGGTTGAGTTATAATTTACATGTTATGATCTGTGTTCTATTAAGTTCCATGTCATTAGTAATGCTTGGTTTAGCTTACTAGTTATACCTCATTGTTATATAATGATTAAATATGTCATGTGGGTATAATTTTTTTTTATTTCATACACACATACACACATACATACATATATAGTATAAATCATCTCAAGTATGTAGAAGGGAATGTGTTTTTTTATGATTGTTTATAGGAATCTAGGATATTTTCAGTGGATCCATCAAAATATTCAAGGTGGCCAAGGACACTCGATACAATATACCCCTTCCCTTATATGGGTGTTCATACTAACACATAGTTAACTTATTCATTTTCTAATACAGGTTTACCTTTTTCACATGATTATATGGTTTATAGGAATCCCTATGGCGAGCAGGTTATTTCCTATTGATGGAAATTTATATTCTACCTACATGGATTCCAAGTGTGGATAAACAAAGAAAAAGGTGGTTTCCATTGTGGATTTTCAATCACTTGGAAATCAACATTCATGAAAATATAGTTTAATTATTTCAGTACTGAAATATCATGTTGAATGTTTTTTTTATAATGCTTCATTCCCTATTTTGTGTTGTTATAATATACACTTGGTGTTATGGTAGACAGGTAGGTGTCGAGCATACTATGTATTCATACCTTAAATATTTCCCCATGGTATGTGTGTAGACATTCTTGTTCATGATTCAGGTAAGGAAAAATGCTTTTGCATGATAGATCTTAGGACAAAGTGATGAGATTCATGGTGTTCCTTTTGGAGTTTGGATAGATAGCGCTAGTCGGGATGTCTTAGGCAGATTTTGGTTTTATTTTTAAGATGTCGCATGCACGAAGCTTTCTTTTACCTCCCTTTAGTTTCATTTTGTCTCACTTGGGCTTGTATGAGTTAATTATGCTCAGTTATACCTGATATATGGTTTGTATATATGATTTGGTCTATACTTTTTGGGTTTTCATGTGTGTGTATGTGTGTTCTTTTATATTATAATCTAGGTACAATAGGTTCCCTTAGTGAACATGTCAATTCTAGTTATGCCAATTTATCCACTAGATCTATTAAGAACCTAGGTGAATTTCAAGGAGTAAAATTTTATTTCCAATATAACCAATCATCTATCAATATTTATTCTAACCTTTGGAAACTGGAAGAGTGCCAAAGGTATTGTGGCAGTCTGAGTCAAGTCAATGGGTGATATTTTACACATCATTGTAAAATGGTATTAGAGCCCACTTAGGGTAATTGGGTTTGAAACTATCCAGGAAATAGGATCATTGAAACTCGTGAATTATGGTATAAATATGTTGGACTATTTTAATTATAGAGTGAGATTGAATTAACAGGGTATTTTGGGTTTTATTTTGATTCATTCCTTGATTTAGAGTTATTCTTTTGAGTCTCGTACATCATGAGTAGGCATCTATAGGTTAGCACTTAGGATAACTGAAGGTTCCGGGCACAGCGGAAGCTCGTGGGTGGAGGTGTCGACTTGGCTTTTTGTCATTAGCAATGATCAATCTAGGATCAATACGACGATAAATGCCAGACTCCACAGATCGAATCACAGAAATAGACAAAGAAGTAGAATAGTCCCGGAACCATAAATGTGGATCGTCATAGGTTGATTATAATTAATTTAATTAATTGAAAAGAAGTACCATTTATGGCGTTCTTTCTTCGTTGACATTTTTTATCATGTTCCAATGTGATTCGTCGTTGCGTCGCAGAAGCCAAGTGTAGACTTACTCTAGTAGTGATCCACATGTGCACTACGTATCTCTAGACGTCTCCAAAGGAGTCTCTGGGTGCTAGCGTGGAGAAGCCTTTGCTTGCGTTGTCCGCCTAAGATCGCTTTGATCTGATGGAGGAGGATCTTTCTCGGTCTTGAGAGTGTTCTTGGAGGAAGGAGTTCTTTCGGCCTTGAGAGATTTCTTCAGAATTGTTGTGCACAATGATTAAGGAAAAGTGTTGCGGTTGTGAGGATATTTATAATCAGGTTTGATGTTATAGAGTTATGACAATAAATAAACGTGTTATGAGTTTTATTTATTTCATTAACCCTTATTGAAAACCCCCCATGTCAAATCATTAATTCCTTGACATGCGCCCACGTTGATTATAATAAATATCATTTAATAAAACAATATTATTTCCTCAGAATCCCGACTGAAAAAACTACATGGCGTGTAATCATTAATACACGGCGTGTACTTGTTTTTCAAAAAACTACACAGCGTGTAATCATTAATATACGGTGTGTACTTGTTCTTCATTTCCTTTCCAAAATGAAAAATACACGACGTGTAATCATTAATACACGCCGTGTATATCTTGTTTTCATTTTATTATTCCTCTATCATTAAAATGATTTAGGATTCCTTGAATAATTATTAAACCACGTACGGGAATAATCTTTATTCTACTTGAGATACTTGGATGCACTTAGTGTGTGACCCTCTAGACCTCTTTCTCGTTGGCATTAGGCGGGCTTGCCTGAAGTCCAAGATTACTGCCTAGCAACGGGTTAAGGCACCCAAGAGAAATAAGTTGACGCCACATTGACGTGTCAACTCATACGAATGTTTATCGTGTAATTTAATCCCTTTGTCTCAATATATCATCAAGCAGGTGTTATGGCACTGTCATAAAACTATATGATTGATCCTTCATTCTTTGACTTCCAGAAATAAACTCGTTGTGACACCATGGCCATGGAATTTGTTCGACAATTTTATTTCAATCAAAGGGTCTGAGATATCTACTTCTATAAATATGGAAGGGACAAATCCTTCCTCGACTTATCCATTAACAACATGTCATTCGTGACGCACCCAACGTACCCTACTTCCTGCCAACTGTTTTCGTGGCGGTTTTCATCAGCAAATCTAAGTGCGCGAGTCGTGACATGAATTGATGATAATCTTCTAGTCTAAGGATCATTACACACGCTCGTAGATAGCAATGTCTGATGACACCAAGACATGCGGAATTGCTATTGGCGGGTCTGTTCTCATAATCTCTCATCTTGGAGATTATCAAGTGCGAACTCCATGAGAGAGAGTTTCGTCTTCTTACGAGTACTCGCACATGAAGGTCTGTATATCATGTGTTCTATCATAGTATGTCATCCAACCGTAGAACTTTATTTAAGAATATTGTTATAACATTTCAAGGTTTTCATCATAGCGGGGATCTTCCATAACCTTATTAATGCAAAAAATATTTCAATACATGATTATATTATAGTCATGCAGAAAAATGAACAATATATAATAAGTGTACATTCATGTAATCAAAGTATAAACAGTTGGTTCTCAGGACACCAACCCTAACAATAACATAGTATATTGTGTGCTTGTATATGTGTTTTTTTAGAATCAATTGAAGATTTATATTAATTGAAACATCAATGATAAATAAATAATTTTTCATACTAATTTATTAGCAAGGATTGGGTTAATGATGATTTTCAGTTGGTTCATTGGAGTTAGAACCTCTTATTATTATTACTATTATTTGATATCTTGTCATTCTTATATTTTTGAAGGAATGTTTCTACAATATTTTGAATCATAATCTAAATAATGAAATATTTTAATAAAGAGGAATAAGTGAGAGAGGGGTAGGGTGAAATCAGACCATTAGTGTTCTGTCATCCTTAATTCAATAAAAATTATATTCTTAAGAGGAAGATTTGATGTGATTCTCTACTTTAATATAATGTATGACACCTGGATAACCACCGACAACTATGAAGGAAAGGGAATATGAACATATCAGTGAGTGTATCCTTGTCGCGAGGACGGTCATAAATATATTTACATTCTCCCTAAATATAGCACAATGACTAACTCAAGGGGGACTGATCTCAAGGAAGTAGTGTTGAATATCCTAGTGATTCTCTCAAAACTCTGTGTTTTTATATATTTTGAAAGTAGTAAATGAAAACAGCATAAAAACACAAAGTTAGCAAGTGATGGTGACAATGAGGGGAAATGAGACAGTGAAACAACTGGAATAGAGAAGCAAAAACATATACAAGAAAAGGATGTTAGCAAGAAACGGGCCTCGAATCAGGTCGATCCACTCATCAACTACCTATCATTGATCTCGGATGAATTAGATTATTTCTCAACCTCACTCAGTGCATACTCAATCTCTCAAGTCACACACATCTCTCACCCAAAACGATGAACACTCAAACAAAAAACTTCTTCATGTGCATGAGAGATCTCCTAAAAGTGAAGGATCTCCCAATCAGACCACTCCGTCCAAGAATCTCTTCTTGGTTGAAGTGGTCATCTTGAGATCATCAATCACGCAACCACTCTCAGATACTCTCTCAAGTGATTTAAAAAAAAAGGGGAAGGGGATAAAGATGAAGGGGAAAAGATTAATGAACACTTCCCATGAGTGGTTGTGCTCTCACATCACCACTTATACTATCATTGTTCATCAAGACAAAGGAAGAAGGATGATGATCGACGTGAAGTTTGGATCTCCAAGTAATATTAGAGCTTCACTCCCTGGCTCTGGACTTGCAGGTTATCCCTCCATCGCTGAAGGTGGGAGATCACAACACACAAAAAGAGAAGAAAAAACGTTGTTATATTTACAATGGGAAACAGATTTGCAGGGTGAGAAATGAGGGATGAGAAAATAGAATTAGCTCCTTTCTCTAGGAATTGAGAGTCAATTCCCACGTCCGGGAATGGTGAATATAGAGGTCAATCCCCTTGTTTGAAAACAAAACAAAAAAATATTGAAATCTTAGACTAACAGACAGTAAACACCCATGTGGCAGGTCTTGAGGTGCTCATCATTTGCTCCCAGTGAAGCCCCCCAGAACTGGAAGCAATATTCCCCTAAAAATCTTCAACAGCCCCACATGATTATTACGGGCTCAGAGGAATCTCCCACTCAGTTCACAGTTCCCAAAAGACTCCAGAATCTTCCAATGGTTTCTCCCAGCACATTAATTTCTTCACTTATGAGATTTTATGAACCTGCATATTTTATTTCATTGACCGGGTCTTGAAGTAGCTTTGGGCTGCACGCTTATCCCATTTCCAGGTCGGCCTTGAATGTGCTCTGCACAACCCATGACCTGTGCGAATGACTCCTTCCCTATATTTTAATTCACATGAGGCGATTCTTCTTGAATTCATCCCACCATAATTGATATTCAACTAAATCCAAGCTAGCATTGGTGCAACCTCGCAATTGCAGCATCAGAGAAATCCAAGGCCCTGTCCACTATCAAAATGGTCCATAATTTCGAATTCCACTTCATGTGAATACTCAAGGCTTCAGTCGCAATCTTGATTGAACATCAACTAAATCCACTCCGGCGGCATCAAGCTAGCTTTCAACTTCTCAATACAAATTCATTCATGCTTTCAACTGTCATCTTGCTAACTTTGAAATTGTAAAGGCTCATCGACTTCCCGCTTGGCCAAATTTGGATTACAACCGAATTCCCATGCAAAGGATGAGTTTGTCAAGGTCAGTGGGCATTGAACCATAGTCTGTAAGATTCACTCGACAGGAATTTCTCTTTGGAATTTGATCAATCACCTACAGTGCACTCAAACTATAACTCGCAGCTGTATCATTGGGGTACATCGGAGGCCCCATCTTCATTAATCCATCCCGGCACATAAAGCAAACCCAGCAGCGAACAAAAATCATCAACTCAGTCTACTCGATCTTTGTAGACTTCATAGCCTTCCAGATTCAGTTTTGGTTTCTCTATCTGTAAAGTGAGAGATGGGCTTCCCGGGTTCGGTCTCCCATCCACTGTCGAACCCAGGTCTTACCGAGGTCATTACCAGCAAACTTGAGCTTTGGTTTCATCTTCATGGCGTCGCAGTGAGTTGGAACTCAACAGTGGCTCAGGCTCTTCGGTTGTCTCTTCCAGGATTCAACTCCCCTTGAGCTTCGGGTTTCAATCAGATTCAATCTCGGTGTTTGTCTTTAGTGTTGATCCGCTTGGGACTTGGCTTCACACGGGCATGGCGTCTTCTGGGTTGGTCATCCCTTCCAAAGATCAGCATTATAGAAACAGCGGAGATCGGAGATTCGATTTCACCTGTCTTGGACTGTGACTTGTGTTCAGACGAGATTCAATTGATTTTCTGAGATCCAATCCAGTTAGGGCTTCCTTCGATGTCTTCAATCGTTTTCGGCCTCCTATCTTTGGTATATTCTGCAGCAAGCTTTGTGTCTTTTCGATTTCCAGATCCACAGGTGTTCTTCTTCAGATCCATGGGAGTGAGTCCGTGAGCGGTGGCACCTTGGAGATGGATTTGAGAGGAAGGAATACATGAACGAAGGAAAACAGGGGAACAATGGCATGATTTTCATTCTCATGGTATCACTCCACTGCATGGTAGCAGATTAGGTAGAGCAGTGGCAAAGGGAACGGAAGCAAGGCAGGGGAACCGTAGCAGATTTTACAGATTGGCAGCAAGGAACCGCAGTAGCACAGTTCATGGAAGTAAAATGTGAAGGTTCCGGAAGATGGCATGGACACACTAGACCAAAAACGTAGAAAACCATAGACTTAGTAATATTCTAAAAAAAATGATGATTTCAAAAAAAAATTAATCAATGGATTTTGAACAAAAAAAAAACATTCATTTCCACAATTGATGTTAAACAAAATTACACAAAAAAAAGTTTAAAATAAAATCATGGAATTAATGAAACAATTGTTTCCTTGAATCCACACAATACTTTAAAAACAATTCAAAATTTATTTCAACCTTTTGAACGTTTATTTATTAATCATAAAATTTTGTTCTCAAAAAAATTAGAAAAATTAACTCATGAACATTTCAGTAATTAAAATGCCAAAACACACATTTTTAATAAGAATTTTAAAGAATGAAAAATCATCGAATGATAAAAAATTATCCAATTTAAGAACATTTCAGCATTAAATATTTCATTAAATATATAAAAATTGATGTGACAAAGTGCATCAAAAAAAGGCCACATCAAACTCATCCACACTTAAAAAACTGACATCGTGATTTTTACAATCAGCTCAAAATGATCCATGTTAAAACATTTATTTGTAAGGGACATGATTTTGAGATGGGATGAGCTCTTCATAGAATTTTTAGAGTAAGTCCTTCCTAAATTAAAATACAAATCAAGAAAACACATATTCATTCACCATTGAAAATGCCACGCCTCCTATATGAAGTCACTCACTATCCTACTACAAATCCAATTCAGGTTCTTGTTCTGGATGTGAAGACAAGTTAGATTTAAGTGGAATTAAAAACATAAAAAGAGGAACCTTCAATAATCACTTTCCCCTAAGTTCCAAAAAACAAAGATTCATTTGGAACTTCATTGATACAACTCAAATAATATTCTTATAAGTTAATTGTCATCTTCTTCATTTGGGTTCAATATCCTCATCACCTTAATGAACTCATTTTTGAAAAATAGACATTTAATTGATTTTTTTTAATCCATGAAGGTGTGTAGAATTGTGCAAAGCACTTATTCAATGTACAAGTGGAATTTTTTACATGCCTAATGTCTTAGAGATTCACCATGGGATCTCAATTTCCCATTTTAATCCAAATTCAAAATATTTATATGGTTATCATTTGAAATGCCCCTCTAAGGTGTTTTGTTTTAAAAAAGGTGTGTCTTCTTGGTTCAAGTTCAAATATTTAGTTTCTTCAAATTATAATCTTAATTCCACAAAGATTTATTTTATCTCACTCCCTTTCCCAGTTTCTAAAGAGATTCTCCACAAAAACAGTGAACAACTTCACTCACCAATCCTACACACCCAACAATTCCAAAATCATTTTTTATCCTTGGTAACAATTAGGTTATTATTGACTAGGCAGGAAACCATGAAAGTTCAAATTGAATCCTAGAGACCCTCGGTTTTGAAAAAAAAATGAACTTTTTTAACTTTTTTTTTAAAAATAATTAAGGGGAGTTTGATGTGCACAATCATTGAAGCACAACTTAACACATAAAAAGACCCATCTTCCCCACAATTTAAAAACAACATTGTCCCCAATATTGAATCTTAAGATGGGAGAAAAATTTTATTCAAAAAAAATCACAATTCAGTAGTTCATAGTATGTTTAAGGGGCTTCATTTAAGTTAAAAAACAACACATTTTCCACACATCCAAACCGATTTTTAAAACTTTTTTTTGTGAAGTTCATGCTTTTGACTGTTATAAATAGACATAATAATTTTCAATTTAGCATAAATAAAAGCATGATAAACAATGGTGTACAAAAAGAAACATTTTGAATCCAAAGACATTTTAGGGGTCCTATCCAGGTTAACAATTTGGTTCAAATTGATTTTCAACATCTTAGTAATCCGCAGGCTAGACACCTATCCAATAAAAAATATTCTCACAATTTAAATTAAAACAACAAAGGGGATTCTCCCACACTTAATTTCTAATAGCATGCAATATGAATGGGGAAAGGTAAAACTAAAACTCCCCTAATTTAGAAACATTTAAACTTTCTTATTCATCCAAATAAATCCTTCGTCATGTGAAAAGGCCCAACCAGGATAAATGTAATCATTGAGGAGGGGAGGGCTAAATCAGTGATATCTTTTTCTTTTATGTTAACTTTCTTTTATAACAACCTTTGCCTCCAGTTAAAGATTTATCACTTTTCTGAAAACCAAACATTCACACATCCATAGGAAAACAAGTAGTCACAAGGTTCACTACTCAATAAGAGTAGCAAATCCTTATCATGGTTTGAAAATAATCCAATATCACTCAATCCACTAGAAAACAATCCTTTTGTGTGGATAAAACAAGTAGGAAATACCCTTACACTTGTGTAGCACCATGATCAATAAAAAAGTGCATGTTCTTCTTCTAGCATAAAAGATGTAAATAAGATGTTGTAACAAGTTTAGAAACCTTCACCAATTGGTTCTAAACATGTAACTATTCTACTTCAACAACTTCCACTTTTGATAATTCTTCAGAAAACAATTCTTCACTTTCTTACCCAGCAGCAGTTAGGAACAACTTCTCTAGACTTCGTACAAAAAATCAATCTGATCACCCACTTTGATTATTCAGTCAAAAAACAAGTCTAATTCGCTTTTCAGAAAACAAGCATGATTCGCTTCTTTCTTCTTCCTAAATCTTTCATTCTGATTACACAGTTTGATCTGATAAATCCTAACCACGACTTCTTCTAAACACTTCTTCTTTCTGGAAACATTTCTCAAGAAATTATGTCTAGAAACCAAAAACTACAATTCTCTCACTCTTTCTCACAGGTGAACAGTGTCAATGTATGTTGTACTTTGACATCTATTTATAGGTGACTCAAAAGAGAAAAGGTGGGAACTTAATTTCATTTTCCCGCTCATGAAAATTCTAGAAACCTCAATTTCATATTCATTTCAACTACATTTTGACCACTTCTCAATACTTCTCAACACCTCTAGATTCTTCTCGAATCTTCTCAAAACACCAGTCTTCTTTGAATTTACAAAAAATTCTTTAGTCCGATCCTTTGAGTCCTATCTTTATTTATTTGGTGACTTTGATTCTCTTTTCTGTCTCAGATTTAGTCTAATAGACTTTCTTATGAAAATTTCATCCGATAAATTATAATATCATTACCTCATAATTTAAAACTCGGCCTCATTTTCTATCGACCTACTAAAGATAAAAAAATAAGTGATTGATCGCTCCAATGCTCCGATCCAATAGTAAATGAATGAATAAATTCTTTCAAATTCTATTTACTTTAGTTTCTTTTAAAGTTTGTTATCTTAGTCCATCTTTCTCACCCTAATAGATCTACTCAATCACTGGATAGTCCTATTGTATTCCTCAAGCTGGTCAATTTGTTCAACTATTTTTTCATAAACATCATTACAACTTCTAAAGAATTCAGAACCCTTTTCATCCAATTTCTCCATTTGATCAAAAACTCATCAGACTGATAAAACAATGCATCCAAGGAAACACAACATCCAATGACTTATTGGTGTCAGGAAAATCATCTGATGAATTGTATCAACTTCTCAACCAATAAATCAGTCTCTGAAACTCTTCTCATTCTCAATCAAGAACCCTAGTCCATCTGATACAATATGAGCAGTCCAATGTTCTACCTCTGATGAAACTCTGTATCTGATGTTCTATCAGTGACAATACTTTTTTGATGGATCAATGGTGCATTTTGTCTGATATCCAAGTATCAACAACAACTTCTTTCTTTCTGAAACTTGGAAACTGATGGTTCATGTGATGGATCAATTCATATGATGGATCGGCTCATTCGATGGATCGATCGACCAACACTTCTTTGAAACCCCTGACTTCAAAACATTCAAAATTACATTCTCTAAACATCTGATATGTATGGTGCACCTTTATTTGATGGTTTTCACTCGGAAACCTTTAACTTTGTAGAAACATTACAAAATCACAATTCTCTTTTCTTCCACAAACACAGTTTCTCCCCTTTCTTTCACAAAGCTTGGATCACAAGTTTTTATCCAACTTATAATATTGAGAACTTTTATCACATAAAAGAATCATTAAATTTTATTTCAAACATCTAAATAAATTCTAAATATAATACATATTCCCACTCTATTTTGAAAAACATCAATCCAAAATAATGAGGCCAAAAAACAAGTACACCCAAAACACATCTTCAGAATCAAAAACTCCAAATGATAGACTTTTTTAATCAATCTTTTTTTTGATCTTCTAAGTCCAAAACAACTTATTTAGATCACCAGAACATAAAATGTATGTTTATTTCTCATAATGACAACAATATACAAAACATTCAACAAAAAAAACTTCTTCCAGTATCTAAAAACAACTTCCATCCAACTTGGTCCCAATAATCTATCCCTTTGGATTTTGATGTCAACCAATATTCATAAATCACTAAAAATTTGTAAATATATTGATCAATAATCAATAATTTTAAGCCTGCGTGAGCAAAGTTATTATAGGAAACAAGAATCATTAAATAAAAAAACCATGTTGTCCATACATAGTGACTTAAGAAACATCTTCATGAACTTCAAACTTTTAAAATTTCCATATATCTTCACAACTTCTTATGCTTTTCTATTTAAACAACTTTCCTACAACCACTTCAACAAACTATTAAAACACTTCACACTTTGAGATCACAACTTACCCACAACTCCTCCTAAATACATGCTTCCTTAAAAGTTTTAGAAAATACCAATGGATAAATTTATGAAACGTTATTTTTCTCCCCCTTGAAAACACTATCCAAAGACAAGATGAGAGAGGGGAAATAAACACATACCTCAACCTTGGGGTGAAAGATTTTGGAAACCAATGTTCAACCTTAGTTTATAAAATTCTTCCTTAAATAAAGGTTTTATGAATATGTCAACAACTTGTTCCGTTGTAGGAATATATTCCAACTTGAGTTTATTCTTTTCCACATGTTCTGTGATAAAGTGATATTTTATATAAATATATTTTGAATGTTAATGTTTCATTGGATTTCTTATTATATTTACAATACTTTTATTATCACATCACAAGAGAATTGGTAAGTTAAATTCCACTAGAAAATCTTCCAACTGAATCTTCATCCATATAAGTTGTGTTGCAGCTTGAGTGGTGGAAACATATTCAACTTTAGTTGTGCTAAGAGTTATAGAATTCTATTTTTAGTATGTCAACTAACACAAATTTCTCCCAGAAATAAAACTCCACCAGATGTGGTTCTTCTATCATTCACACTTCCGGCCCAATCAGTGTCTGTATAACCAAACAATTCAATTTTTCTTAAGCTGTCATATTTGATATTGAAATCTGTTGTGCCTCTAATATATCAGATAATTTTTTCCCTCCCAATAAATGATATTCCTTTGGATAAATTTAGAATCTTTCATATAAGGTAACAACATATATGATATCTTGTTTCAAAGCACTCATATATAACAAACTTTCAATCATCTTCTGAAATTATTTAGAATCCAATTCCTTTCATCATCCATATTTAGAAAACTTGGTTCCAACTGAAATTGGTGTGGAAATAGGTTCTGAATTCTCCATGAAAAACTTATTAAGATGTTCCTTAACATACTTCTCTTGAAATAAAAAAATGTATTTCTTTTTTTGTGAGATTTTTAAGCTAACAAAATATTTCATTTCACTAAGTATGGACATTTCAAACATATTATTTATCACTTATGCAAACTTTTCACAAGTTATTTCATCATTCCAAAAAAATATAATATCATCAACATACACAATTACAATGAGATAAATCTTGTGATTTTATTTTATGTAGATATTACTATAAACTCGTCCCTTTTAAAAGGTCAACTTCCATAAGAAGGAATCAAATTTGGAATACCAAGATCTCAAATATTTCTTTTACCTTTACAAATATTTCTTCATCTTGCACACATAACTTTTGTCACGACTCGTCCCCTGGGGCCCGTGCCGTAACTACCCCAAGCCCGCCTTCCATAGGCCAGGGGTTGGCGACTAGCACCGGAAAGGTGTATACCTAAAATGAGAAAGTCATTGCCTTTAAACCTATACAAACACATATACAAAGAACACAACAAGATGCAACCACAAAGTAAAACTACAGTGGTAAAAGTGTGTACTGAAAATAAAGGGGTCGGAATACAAGCCCGACTGAAAGATACAACTACAACAGAAAATAGTAAACAACTCCTGGAATCATTTACCAAGGTTCCTACCTAAAGGGTAGGTACAACTCATCTCCACAACTCTCCATGTCAACCATAACCATCGTCCACCGTCAGGTCCTAGCTCCCTAATTCTCAGTCAAGGTTGCCCGTCGTTTGCACAAGACACAACAAGGTGTGGGAGAAGCCTGTGTAGGGGTGAGTATAACAATACCCAGTAGGGACCCTGAGACCCCCAAAGGTCTCTCGGAATTCTACAAAGGGAAAACACAAAGCATAATATCAATCACAAATCACAAAGAAAAAGTCTCGGCTCAAACCAAGTATACAGATCAGAGAAACAAGAGAAATGATGTTGATCCACACAGGGTCGCTATGTCGCAGATCCACGATGGGCCGCTCTAAGGCTAGTCCTTATCAGGTCGCTATGATGCTGATCCACATAGGGTCCCTATGATGCTGATCCACATAGGGCTGTTATGAAATATGATCCACATAGGGTCGCTATGATGTTGATCCACATAGGGTCGTTATGATACTGATCCACACAGGGTCGCTATCATGCTGACCCACACAGGGTCTCTATGAATGTTTATCCACACAGGGTTGCTATGAATGCTGATCCACACAAGGTCATTATAATGTTGATACACGACGGGCTGGTATAAGGCTGGTCCTCGTCGGGTCGCTATGATGCTGATCGACACAGGGTCTCTATGATGCTGATACACACAGGGTCCCTATGAATGCTGATCCACACAGGGTCCCTCTGATACTGATCCACATAGGGTTTCTATGATGCCGATCCACACGGGGTCACTATGAATGTTGATCCACACAGGGTCGCTATGAATGCTGATCCACACAGGGTCACTATGATGTTGATCCACACATGGTTGCTATGATGTTGATCCACGCGGGGTCGCTATGAATTCTGATCCACACAGGGTATCTATGATGTTGATCCACACAGGGTTGCTATGATGTTGATCCACACAGGGTCGCTATGAATACTGATCCACGCAAGGTCACTATGATGTTGATCCACACAGGGTCGCTATGAATGCTGATTTACACAGGGTCTCTATGAATTACGATCCCCAGGATTCCAAAAAGGAGTAACCCAAAGTTCCTCCATGCTGTAAGGGTTCCAACGCAATAAACGACACGTCAATCGGATGCCCAGTCTGAGAGTTATAGGCATTTTAGTTCCGAGGGCCCGGTTGGATTTGGGTACGATCCAACCCGGCCGTACTCCAACTTTTTTCAAAATTCAGGTGAAGTATCTCAAAAGGACCGTCTCGCTCCAAGGATCCCATCGTTGTATATAGTTCATCAAACCAACATATGGTTCGCAAGATACATCTCTTTAAGCGAAACTAGGCCCGAAAGGGGGTCCAGGTATGGTCCGACCCGGTTCAGGTCGACCCGACCTGGTCTAAGTTTGACCCGGCCCGACCCACTTCGGTTGGGCGTGACTCGCTGGGCGGTCCGGCCCGCCAGTTGGCGCGATACCCAGCTGGTGGCCTGCGCGGGGAGGGAATCCGCTCCCCCACCTTCCTAAACGGCTCAAAGGGCCGTTCAGATCTTTAATTGGTGGTGTTAGGTGGCAACACCATGGCCATTCATGGGACCCGCAGGGAGTGGGTCCCCTTCTATCATGGCTTCAAATCTGTGGCACGTGATGACATGCCACCTCACCACCTCAGTGGTCGGCCATTGCTGGCCGCCCCAACCATCCGCCGCGGCAACGGTGCCACGCTGACAGGACTTCCACGGGCCACCGGGTGAGTTCTGATGGTCCGTTTCCCCTTCCTCTTAAGACTACGGGCCTCCCGGGATTTCTCCATCACTATGTGACTCCCAAATTCAAGATTCTGCCTTGTTTTAAGATCATCCCCCGAAGAACGTGACAATAATGAAGCGACGGAGGGTCCGAGTCTTATTCGTTTGGCCTGTGTTCTCCGCTTTAACATCATAACAGGTAGTAGAAATTTAATTCATCAAAGTTAAACTTTAATAGACCCCCTACCTCAAGGTTCATAGGAGACGTCGCAGTGGTGGAAGAAGATTCCACATTTGATGAAGCCACTGACGTTCATCGATCCCGGTTCATTTCCGCCCAAGCCTCCATCCTCCATCGGTGGAAAGTGTCATGGTACTTCGCCAGAGGTTCCTCACAGCCATACCAAAAGCCCATGCCCGAGCATCAATTAAATATATGGAAGAATCAACCGAGTTGCACAACATTAATGCAGTTCATTTATAAACCGCATTTAATGTTTCAACATCGTGGTTACAAAAAACAAGAGTCAAGAAATTAAATGGATTGACAACTCAGTGGTCCTGCCACGCCTCTCAACCATTAGAGAGAAAATAAAATAACATTTTCATGTTATTTTATTATTTTTTTAAAAGGTCCTAAAACTAAATTTTTCTCCCAACCTACTATAGTCAAAGTGAAGCCTCCCTTAAGAGAATCCTAGTGCTACAGATTCAATGGGGTCCTCAGATTTTAATTCTAAGCACCGGTTCAAAAGTTAGAAAACTCCACCCACATGTTTACTAAACATGCCTAAAAAAAGTTCAAAATTACGTTCTGGGCACACCGATCCTCATAATCACGTGCTGTCAATTTTTACAGACTCATATTAATCCCAAATAATTTTTAAAAAAATATTATATGGAATTTTCGGGTCTTTACATTCTCCTCACCTTAGGTATTCTCATCCCCAAAAGCCACAACAAAACTAGGGAAACAAATGGGGCTATTGAGCACGTATCTGAGCCTCCAGCTCCCATGTGCTCCCCTGGAGAGTCCCATGATTCCAATGAACTCACACCAGAGGAATATACTGCCCATGAAGGACCCACTCCTGTCGATCCTCTATCTCCACTGGAAACTCCACAAACGTTTCCCCGTCATCAATATTCAGCTCAACCCAGTCGATAACGCGCAATGGATCATGCATGTACCTCCTCAACTACGGCACATGGAAAAAATTATGCACCTGATGCATCTATGGGGGAATATCTAGAAGGTACGCCACCTCGCCTACTCTACTGAGGATTTGGAAGGGTCTGATGAACCTCAGAGATATCTAGCCACCCCGACCAAACCTCTGTAATCCTCATCGGGGTGAAACCCATATGAAGACATGGTCTCCCTCCTCAAACACCAAGGGTCTCCATCTTCTATCGGCATAATACTTCTTCCGAATCTATGCAGTCTTCATCCTCTCCTAGATGATCTGCACCTTCTCCGTGGTAGCCTGTACCAACTCTGAACCCATAAGTGCTGACTCTCCTAGGTATGTCCAGCATAGTGGTGATCTGCATAGTCTCTCATACAAGGCCTCAAACAGAGCCATGCCAATGGTGGAGTGGTAACTTTTGTTGTATGAAAACTCTACCAGGGGCAGGTGGTCCTCCCAACTGCAGCCAAAATTGAGGACACAAGCTTGAATCGTGTCCTCGAGTTTTTGTATGCTCTGCTCTGTCTGACCATATGTCTGAGGGTGGAAGGTGGTGCTCAAGTGTAGATGGGTCCCAAATACCTCCTGCAATACCTTCCAAAAGTGGGATGTAAAACATGTGTCATGATCTAAGATGATCGTCGATGGCACTCCGTGAAGTTGAATAATCTTCTACACATAGAGATGTCCCAAGCTCTCTACTCATCCCTACTCTCAGATGGGTAGAAAGTGGTCCGAATTGGTGAGTCAGTCAATGTTCACCTTGATAGAATCATGACCCTTGGATGTACGTGGTAGACCCATCACGAAGTCCATTGATATGTAATCCCACTTCTACTTTGGTACCTCAAGTGGATGAGCTAAGCTTGCAGGTACCTGATGCTCGCCCTTCACTTGCTGACAAGTGAGGCATCGAGACACAAAATATGCCACTACTTTCTTCATCCCTGGCCACCATTACTGATGTCGGATGTCCTAGTACATCTTTTACACTCTAGGATATACCGCTAAAGGGGATGTGTGGAACTCCCTCAACTCCTCCTCTCGAAGAATCACTGGTACCATGGTGCGTCCTCTAAAGAGGATGATGTGATTCCCACCTTTATAAAATCAATCAGGAGCCTGTCCTGAGGATATCTGAGCATGTCGGGCCTCAAAGTCTATGTCCCCAAGCTGTGCCTCCCTGAATCTCTGAAGGAGTGGGAAATTAACTCTCATAGACTGCAGATAAGATACTTTATCTCTATCCACAAAGGATATATGCAACATGGCTATCTGCTTTGTTGCCTCACTCAGCAACTGTAGACAAAACCTCCTGTTGAGTGTGTCTGCTACTACGTTCCCCTACCCAGAAGTGTTGACTATATAAAAGTTATAGTCCTAGAGGAACTCCAGCCATCACCACTGTCTTAGGTTCAGGTCCTTAAGTGAGAATATATACTTGAGACTCTTGTGATCATAGTAAATAGTAATTCGTTCACCCATCAAGTAGTGTCGCCACATATTCAGTGCAAAGACCACTGCTGCTAACTCCAAGTCATGGGTAGCATAGTTCTACTCGTGTTGTCTTAACTATCGCAATCCTTAGGAAATCATTGCTCATTTCTTCATCAGGACACAACCCAGTCCGGTCCCTGATGCATCGCAGTAGACTACATATCTAACACCCTCTTCTGGTATCCTCATGATGGGTGCTCTCGTCAATCTCCACCTCAGCTTCTAAAAACTATGCTGGCACTTCTTCGTCCACAAAAAAGTCTTCCCATTTTTTATCAAAGATAAAAAGGGTTTCGCTACCCTAGAGAAGTCAGGTACGAACCTCTGGTAGTATCCATCCAATCCCAAGAAACTCCGCACCTTGGTCACACTCCTGGGTGGCTCCCAATAAAGCACTATCTCTATCTTCGCCAGATCCACTACAAATCCAGCCTCTGAGACAACGTTCCCCAGAAATTGGAATTCCTGTATCCTAAATTGGAACTTCTAGATCTTACCATAAAGCTGGTGCATGGCATGCTCCTCCTTAGATTCTGATTATATTAAGATGTCGTCAATAAAGACCACTATGAAGCGATTGAGGTATGGCTGGAAGATCTTGTTCATGATCCCTATGAACACTATTGAAGCATTGGTTATGCTGAAGGGAATTACCAAGAACTCATAATGGCCATACTGATACCTGAAGGTCGTCTTTGATACATCCTCATCCCATACCCTAAGCTGGTAATAGCCTGATCTAAGTTCTATCTTCAAAAACCATCGAGCGCCCTTCAGTTGGTCGAAAAGGTCATCAATCCTCGGGAGTGGATACTTGTTCTTAATGGTCACCTGGTTCAGGCGCCGATAGTCCACACAAAGCCTTAGACTCCCATTCACCTTCTTGGTGAACAAAATCAGGGATGACCATGGAGAAACAATGGGCCTTATAAACCCCTTCCCCTGTAAGTCCTCCAATTGTACCCGCAACTCACAAAGCTCTACAGGAGTCATACGATATGCTGATGTGAATATAGATGTTGTACCAGGGTAAAGATCGATGTAGAAGTCTACCTCTCTGTGAGGAGGTAGTCTCGGGACATCATTAAGAAAGACATCAGCATACTTGTCCACCACTACAGGATAACTCAGACTCCTCATGTCAACAACACTGAGGGTAAGGCTATCCAACTGATGAGAGATCAGATGAACCCTCTTTCGAGTAAGTCCATCCTATGTTTCAAAGGTTTCCTTCTCACTGGTGAAGGAAAACCTAATCCCATCCTCACAGACACACTTCACTTTGCACCTAAAACAGTCTATCTGAGCATGGATGGTAGATAGCTAGTCCATACCCAATATGACGTCGTAAGGCCTTGACACTACTACTAGGAGATCCCATATGAAGCTCTCTCCTCCTAGAGTGAACTCACATTGTCTAAACTAGTGTGTAATCATCAAATATTCTCCCATAGGAGTCTCTAATCGTAAGGATTGATCCAACAGCTCCATCAGAATCTACGAGCTCTGAATGAGTGTCGTGGCAATGAAAGAGTGACTGAAACCTATGTCTATAAGAACTGCACCTAGAGTGAAATAGACACAGATCATACCTCTAATCATATCTAGAGTGTTGTGGTCATAGGCCTCTGCTTCTTGAAGATGAGCTCGCCCTGATCCACCTGTTCCCTGTGGTCGGGGTGGACCACTTGGGGGTGGTGGAAGTAGAACCTCAAATCACCGCCCACCACCTACTGTACGATCTGCTCCTCTACCTTGGAGGTACCTCAACCATTTTTTGATTGTCGGTATGATGGGTCAGGAAGTCACGAGCCATGTGACCCTAACCTCTACACATGAAGCACAATCTGCTCCCCTATTGGCCTGCTCTACCTCGTGAGCTCTGCACCTCCGACCCTACATCCTAGGGTCGCTCTCCAGAAGGTATGACCCGCTTGGACCTCTGCATCATCTACCTAATGCCTACTTCAAATGGCTTGGCTACCTATTTTCTGGTGGTGGCTCTCACCGTCGGTTCCTGCTCAGCTCAAAATCTCCCCACCAATAATGCTTGCTCAGTCACTCCATCCTACGTTGGGATATTTAGCGATATCACTGATGATCTGATCTCCCGCCAGAGACCCTACTCAAAGGTTTGGGCCCTGAAAAAAGGGTCTCATACCATATCAGTGGTGTAACGCAAGAGGTTAGTGAATATCACCATGTATGGGGCTACTATCAGGCTGCCCTACTATAAGTGCAATAGCTCCTGAATATGAACATAGTGTAGTGTCACTGGAATGAACTCTACCTAGAAGAGGATCTTGAAGTTCGTCCAGGTGAGGGTCACCTCGTCATATCACTGGAGCGTCAGGCTCCACCATCTCCCTGTTGTGACCTGTAATAGGCTAGCATCTAGGATCACTATCTGCTCTGCTAGCGTCCAAACTAGGCAGAAAACCCATGCCACAGCCTCCAGCCAGTCCTTAGCTGCATGGGGATCTATCTCACCTCGAAACCTCAGAGGTATCTGCCATTGAAACTCATGAAACACGCTTAGTTGGCGTGCACCATCCACTAGTGGGTCTGGTGGCAACTACTGCCCTCCGAGTGGTGGTGTTGCTGGTACACCACCTGAAGGTGCCAATATAGTAAGAGGGACCTGCATTGAGGCCTCTTTGCTCGGTGGGCCGTCATTGTGAACTCTATCAGGAATTCTGGCTAGCTGTCTACGTGGTGGCATCCTGAAAAGAAACAAGTGCACCATAGTCAAAAAGTTATAATTGGTGAGATAACTCAAAAGAGATCAAAAGTAAAACATTTCCAAAACACACACAATCAATGTTTTCATGAACTGAGTTAGAAATTAGTATTCAGGGTCATGGTTTATGGATACGTCTGTCACTGCACCAACACTGAAATCCCCAAACTGAGAACCACAATCAAAACACTAAACATCATTCCTCAATTGGAAATATTAGAGTCCTTGTTCTTCGATAGAACCGACTCCTCTGATACCACTTTTTCATGACCCGTCCCCCAGGGCATGTGCCGTAACTACCCCAAGCCCACCTTCCATAGGCCCAGGGTTGGCGACTAGCACTGAAAAGGTGTATACTTAAAACATGAAGGTATTTACTTTAAACCTGTACAAAAACAGCCCAAGAACACAACAATATGCAACCACGAAGTAAAACTGTAGTGGTAAAAGTGTGTACTGAAATTAAAGGGGTCGGAATATAATCCCAACTGAAATATAAAACTAAAAAATAAAATAGAAAATAGCTCTTGGAATATTCCACCAATTTTTCTACCCGAAGGGTAGGTATAACTCATATCCAGAGCTCTCCATGTCAACCGTCACCGTCGTCCATCGTCAGGTCCTAGCTCCCCGATTCTCAGTCAAGGTTGCCTGTTGTATGCACAAGACACAATAAGGTACGGGTGAAGCCCGTGTAGGGATGAGTATAAAAATACCCAGAAGGGACCCCAAGACCCCTGAAGGACTCATAGAATTCCACAAATAAAAACCACACAACATGATCTCAATCACAAAGCACAAAGCAAAAGACTCAGCTCAAACCATCTACACAACTCAAAGAAATAGGAAAAAATATATTGATCCACACAGGGTTGCTATGTCATTGATCCACGACGGGCATTTCTAAGGCTGGTCCTTGTTAGGTCTCTATGATGCTGATCTAAACAGGGTCACTATGATGATGATCAACACAGGGTCGCTATGAATGATGATCCACACAGGGTCGCTATGATGTTGATCGACACAGGGTCGCTATGATGATGATCCACACAGGGTCGCTATGATGATGATCCACATAGGGTCACTATGAATACTAATCCACACAGGGTCTCTATGAATTCTAATCCACACAGGGTCTCTATGATGCTAATCCACAACGGGCCTCTCTAAGGCTGGTCCTCGTCGGGTCGCTATGATACTGATCCACACAGGGTCGCTATGATTCTGATCCACACAGGGTCGCTATGAATGTTGATCCACACAGGGTTGTTATGATGTTGATCCACACAGGGTCTCTATGATGATGATCCACATATGGTCACTATGAATTCTGATCCACATAGGGTCCCTATGAATACTGATCCACACAGGGTCGCTATGTTGCTGATCCACACAGGGTCGCTATGATGCTGATCCACACAGGGTCGCTATAAATGCTAGTCCACACAGGGTATCTATGAATAATGATCCAAAGGATTCCAAAAACGAGTAACCCAAAGTTCTTCCATGTCGTAAGGATCCCAATGCAACAGACGGCGCGTCAATCAGATGCCCAATGTGAGAGTTATAGGTATTTTAGTGCCGAGGGACCGATTAGATTCAGGTACGGTCCAACCCAGCCATACTCCAACTTTCTTAAAAACTCAGGTAGACTATATCCAAAGGACCATCTCACTCCAAGGATCCCATCTTCATATATGGTTCGTCAAATGGATGTCTGGTTCGTAAGATACGACTCTTTAAGCGAAACTGGGTCCGAAAGGGGGTCCGGGTCCGGTCCGACCGACCCGACCCTACCCATATTGGACCGACCCGAACTGGTTCTGGAAACCCAACCTAGTCCGGGTCCAAACCGGACTGGTGGGGCTGGGATGCAGATCGGACCGGCCGGCCCAGGCTGGGCAGGGCCGTAGCGGGCTCGGCCAGCTGGGCTGCGGACCGTCCCGACTCGCTTCGGTCGGGCACGACCCACCGGGTGGTCCGACCCTCTAGGTGTTACAACACCCAGCTGGTGGCCCACATAAGGAGGGGATCCTCTCCAGAAACCTTCTTGAATGGCTTAAAGAGTCGTTCAGATCTTTAATTGGTGGCGCCTCCCTTGCCGTCCGCAGGACCCGCAGAGAGCGGGTCCCCTTCCGCCGTGACTTCGAAGCCGCGACCTGCTCACCACGATGCGCAACGTCTCGCCACCTTGCCACCTCCCGGGATGGCCATTTTCGGCCGCCCAGACCATCTACTGCTGCGCCGAGTGGTGCCACCTCCTTTCGCAACCTGCGAGCGCCGGCCACTGCCTTCGCCTGTCAGCACCGGTCATCGGCGCTGCCGCACCGGTGCCACGCTTGCGGGACTTCTGTGGGCCACCGGGTGAGCTCCAATGGTCTGTTTTCTCTTCCGTTCACGCCTACGGGTCTCTCGAGATTCTGTCATCACTGCATGGCTCCCAGATTCAAGATTCTTCCATGTTGTAAGATCATCCCCTGAAGAACGCGACAAGAATGAAGCAACAGAGGTTCTGGGCCTTGTTCGTTTGACCCGCGCCATCCGCGTTAACATCATAATAGGCGGTAGAAATTTAATTCATCAAAGGTAAACTTTAATAGACCCCCTACCTCAAGATTCATTGGAGATTTCACAGTGTTGGAAGAAGATTCCACGTTTGATGAAGCCTCCAACATTCATCGATCCCGATTCGTTACTTCCCAAGCCTTTGTCCTTCGTCAGTGGAAGGTGTCGCGGTACTTCACCAGAGGTTCCTCATAGCCATACTAAAATCCCACACCCGAGCTTCAATTAAATAGACAGAAGAATCAACTGAGCTTCACAACATTAATGCAGTTCATTTATGAACCGCATTTAATGTTTCAACATTGTGGTTACAAAAACCAAGAGTCAATCCATTAAATGGATTGACAACTTAGTGGTCATGCCACGCCTTTAAACCACTAGAGATAAAATAAAATAACATTTTCATGGTATTTTATTATTATTTTAAAGGTATAAAAACTAAATTTTTCTCCCAACCTACTGCGGTCAAAGTGAAGCCTCCCTTAAGTGAATCTCGGTGCCGCAGATTCAATGGTGTCCTTAGATTTCAATTCTGAGCACCGGTTCAAAGGTTAGAAAATTCCACCCACACGTTTACTGAACGTACCTAAAAAAAGTTCAGAATTCCTTTTTGGGCACACCGGGCCTCAGAATCATGCACCTTCAATTTTCACAGACTCGTGTTAACCTCAAATAATTAAAAAAATTATATGGAATTTTTGGGTCTTTACAACTTTCATCTTTTCCAATAAAAAACACACATAATTGTTATATATAAACTTCTTCATCTAGTTCTCCATTGCCAAATGATGATTTCACATCCGTCTAAAAAAAAATATAACCCCATTGCGAAGCTATTTCAAGAAAGATTCTAATTGTTTCTAACCTTTCCACTAGAGAAAAAGTCTCATCAAAATCAATGCCTTCAATATATGAGTAACCCTTTCAAACCAATCATGATTTACTTATTATCACTTTACCATATTCATTCAACTTATTTCAAAACACCCATTTTGTAACCATAAAATTTTTATCGTTTGTTTTGGGTACAAGTTCCCAAGTATCATTCTTCTTAATCACTCTTCATTCATTGCACAAATCCACTCTGGATTCTTCAAAGGTTCATTAATATCTTTTGGATCAACTTTTTAATACAAAGAAGTATGTACAACCACCTTTTATGTTATTCTTTTTTGGACCTTTTTTTATCAACAATGATGTTTTTTACTTCCACGTGTTTCTTCAGCCTAAGATGAGAAACAAATTTCTTCCTTGTCACTAGAGATAGATGAGTCTGATTCTTCCATCTGTGTGGAATCACCATTGTGGGAATTCTTTTCATGTTTCTACACAACTCTTTCATATTCTCTATTTTTCTTTTCTACATGTATTTATGAAACACATTCTTCATCATTTTCAAGAACTTTTACATCAATATAATAAAAAAATTCTATTTATTTGTTGAAATATCTATATCTTATACCATTTGAATCATAGCCAAGAAAGATTTCATCTTCACCTCATTGATCAAATTTTACAAGATTTCCACCTTTGTTCTTTATTATGAAAGTATTTATGAGAACTCTTAATTGTTTCAAACTTGGAAATTCATTATAAAACATTTTATAAGGAGTCGTATTAGAACTTGGCCTATAGAAACCCTGATTATGAATATAGACTATTTCACTCATTATCTGCCTCTAAAAGTAGTGATAAATACCATGTTTGATTAACATAGTGCATCCCATCTCCACCAAACTTATATTTTTTTTTTCAGTAACACCATTCAACTATGGTGTATATGGTGCAATGAGCTCATGATGAATTCCATGTTTTTCAAGATAAATTATGAATTATTCATTCTTGTATTCACCACCATTATGAGTCTAATACTTCTTTATATAATATCGATATTCCTTTTTTGCTCTTCTATAGAAGCTCTTAAAAAACTTCAGATCATCTGATTTATATTTCAAATACATAATACAAGTAATATGAGTAGAATCATCAATTAAATAAATAAATTACTTCTCTTTGAAAGATGATTTTTTACACATTGGACCACATCTATAAAAATTAATTACTTCCAAGTGATGAGTTGGATGAATTTCAACTTTCATTTGTAAATAGTTTGTAATATTCCCTTTATGAAATATTGAAAAACACCAATATCCTCTTTTCATATCAGGAATAACAAAAAAACTATCTCAATTTGTTAACTTGATCATATTCCTCTGATACATATTCCCCAATCTTTTATGTTACATCGTATTATCTTTCATCATGCTTAGATAACATGAATTTTACACATCACCAACTTGAAAAAAGTTTACATTTGTACATTCCCCTCTCATAACTACTTTTACATCGTCAACACTTTTCACATAAAAACCATATTTTATGAAAAATACTTTACTCCCTTCATCAAAAAGTTACGAAACACTTAAGAATTTGTGTTTCAATCCATAAACAAACAAGGCCTTTTTATATTTCAAATTTTCTTCCCCAATAATAGAATATCAAATACTTATGATTCTAAGTGATTCATGATTTCCAAACATCATTGTTACTTATTTTAAGTATATTAAATTATTCAACAGTTTCAAATCCCCTATCATATGTGAAGAAAACCCACTATTGAAAATCTAGGTTTGTTCTCCATTTGTATCTTTGTGAGAAATTTCTATAACAAGAGATTTTTACTTCCCTTTATCTTCCTTCATATCCAGATTTCGAGAATTATTATAAACATGTTGTTGTGATGGTATCAAAATAATACATCCTTTAGAAAGAATTTCAGACTATTCACATCTTTCAAAAATAGTTTATAGAGGTTGGAATCTATTTTAAAATTTTAAAACAGCTTTCTTAGAATTTCTTATTTGAGGGAATTGACCCCCCTGAAAATTTTGTTCTTATTTCTCATTGGATAATTATAGTGTTTTTCTATAACTTTCATACTGTCTAGAGTTATGAACATGTTTTTTAACAACTTTATTACCTTCCATATCTAAACTTTGTTGAGCCCCAAACTTCTTATTATCATCCAAAATATTCTTGTTCAAATAGGATTTCTTCCCAACATTAATAGATTCAAAAGCAGTAGCAACATTTTTTTTTCAGACTTTGAACTTTAAGAAATTTATGAATTTTCAACATTGTTGGTTTTGGAAATATATAAGATTTTATAAAATTTCATCTTCTTAGGAATATATTCAATTTTATTTTCAAACTTTGAATACAACTCTTGTTGATCTTTCTCAAGTTCACACATTAAATAACTTTTTCCAACTTCAGAGATAGAGTTCTTGAAACTTGTAAATTCGTGGTTATCTTTAGAGAAATTTTTTTGGACAAGTCACAACTCTTCCTCCTTCACTTTTATCTTTACTTCAAGATATTAATTTTTATTCTTTTCTTTTTCAAGATTTTTTTCAAGTGATTAATCACTTATAGCAACATAGCTTTCTCTTTAAGAAAATATTATCGATTATTTTATGCAGAACCCTCCTTTATCAACTTCTTGAATTCTATTTAAATTATCATAATCTTTTAAAGACATACTTTTAAATCTCTTTTTAGATAATATTTTAACTGTGTCTTTTTTTTAAATAGTACTTTCATCACCAAGAAAAATTTCATCATTTAATTCTACAATAAATGTGTTTTATCTAACAACTTTAGTGAATTTTCTAGGTTCAGATTCAATGTCATTATCTTCACCATATTTAGACAAAAAATTCTCCTTTTGTATTTGGAGAACTTTTTATCTTTTCCCTTAGAATAGGATTTTGATTTTTCAACAAGTTTCTTCCAATATATTCTTATATTTATATCATTTTCAGCACTTTATTCTTCATCTTTTCTTCGAATAAAATTTTTAGAAACATTTCCCATAACTCCAAATTCAAATAATTTTTGTAGTAAATTTCATCTGTACTTACATGTGTCTATTTTCACATTTTTAGAAAATAAGGGCAAAATATTATAATTTTTTTTTACTAATCTCATATTCCATGTTAGAGTATCTATATTCTTAATCTTCAAGAACATTCTTGTATTTACCTTTATTGTTATATTTAAAGAAAATTTATTGATCAAACTATTCTTTTCTCTTCATAACTTTCTCTCTTCTCATTTCATAAGTAATGAGAGTGTTATATAAGTCATCCAATTATAGAGTTTTAGGATATTTATCTTCTAAAGATGAAACTTTGGCATAAAAATTTTCAAGAAGAATATGTAAGATATTTTCAACAACAATTGAATCTTCTAGATTCTCACAAAGACATCTTATGGTTCTAACAATATCATTAATACTTGTAAATAAGTCACCCAAAGATTCATACTCAACCATTTTGATATATTCATAATTTAGCCTCTAGATTTTTAACTGTTCCTTTTTCACCTTCATATTTCCCTCATAGATATTTTTCAACTTTTCCCAAATACATTTAGTAGTTCAAACTCCCTTCAATATAAGAAATTCACTTTCAAAGAGTGATGATAGTAAATCGTTTTTATCCCTTCCATCATTCTATAGATTTTTCTTATCAACATGTGAAAGAGAAACATTTTCAACAAGAGGAGGAAATCCATCTGTAGAATCTTTTAAAACATCATAACCAAAAGACATAAGAATCAGTAGAATTATATCTTTCCAGATATGATATTTATTTCCATAAAAAATTGGAATCACCTTACTATTCACTTAATTCAAATTCTACATCACAAATTTCCTTAAAAAACTTTAGAAAAGTATAAAATAAAGGGAACCTTTTCTTTGATACCAATTGAAAAGGACCAACCAGGATCAATGTAATCACTAATAGGGGGAGGGGGTGAATCATTGATATATTTTTCTTTTATGTTATATTTCTAGTATAACAACATTCACTTGCTATTATAAATTTATCACTTTACTGAAAACCATACATCCACACATCCACATGAACACAATTATTCACAAGTCCCACTACTCAATAAGAGTATCTAGTCCATGGCATGGTTTGTAAATAATCCAATACCAAAAAATCTATTAGAAAAAAAATCTTTTTGAGTGGATACAATAAGTAGGAAATACCCTTACACTTGTGTGGCACTATGATCAATACAACAGTGCATGTGATTCTTCTAGTATAAAATTTGTAAATAAGATATTGTAAAAAGTTTAGAAACCTTCACCAATTGGTTCCTAACATGTCATTATGATGATTCAACAACTTCCACTTTTGATATTCTTTAGAAAACAAAATTTCAATTTTTTACCCAGCAATAGGTATGAACAACTTCTCTTGAATTCATACAAAAACTCAGTCTAATCACTCACTCTGATTATTATGTATGATTATTCAGTCTAGATATAAGTTTGATTTTCTTGTTTGGAAACAAGTTTGGTTTGCTTCTTTCTTCTTTCTGAATTTGATAGTTTGATTACTCCATCTGATTCGGAAAATCCTGACCACAACTTCTTCTAAACAATTATTTTGTTTAGATACGTTCCTCAATAAATTTTGTATAGAAACCCAAAAATATAGTTCTCTCACTCACTCCTTAATTTGAAAAGTGTCAAAGTTCATTTTACTTTGACTTATATTTATGGGTGCCTCAGAAGAGAAAAGGGAAGGAACTCAATTTCACTTTACCCTTCAAAAAAATTCTAGAAACATGAATTTCACATTCATTTAAATTACATTTTGACCGCTTCTCAATGCTTCTCAACACTTATGGATTTTTCTCAAATCTTATTGAATCTTCAAAAAACTTTATTTTTCTTTGAAATTACCTAAAATTCTTTAGTCCATTCCTTTGAGTGCCATCTTTCATTGGTTGGTGACTCTAATTCTCCTGTATGCCTCTTATTTAGTTCAATGGACTTTCTTATGAAAAGTTCATCTAATAAATCAGGATATCATTACTTCATAATTTCAAACTCTTCCTCCTTTTGTCTTGAACTACTGAAGATAAAACAATTAAGTGATTGATCACTCTGATGCTCTGAGACAACAGCAAATGATTGACTACATTATTGAAACTTATTTATAATTTAGTTTCTTTCAACGGATTCTCTCTTGAGTCCATCTTTCTCACTCTAATAGATCTAATCAATCACTTGATAGTTCAATTTTATTCCTCAGGTGAATCAATTTATTAAATTGTTTTGTCATAAACATCATTGCAACTTCAAAAGATTTCAGAACCCTTTTCATACACTTTCTTCATTTGATCAACAACTACTTAGACCGATGAAACTATGAATATGAAGAAAAAAATCCAATGAATTATCAGTGTCAAGAAATTTATCTGATGAATCTTATAAACTTCTCACCTAATAAATCAGTCTATGAAACTCTTCTCATTCTCAATCAATAATTCTGGTCCATTTGATACAATATGATAAGTCATATGTTCCACCTTCAATAAAACATTGCATCAAATATCTTATTAGTGAAAAAACTTTTCTGATGGATCAGTGGCATAGTTTTTATGATGTTTCGATATCAACAATGACTTCTTTATTTCTGAAACTCAACAAATAATGGTTCATGTGATGGATTGGATCACTTGATGGATTGGCCCATCTGATGGATTGGTTGATCAACACTTTTGAAAAAACTCTAACTTTAGAACATTCAATAATTTAGTATCCAAACAACTAATTCATATGGTTCACATCAATCAAATGGTCTATAATCATAATAATTTTACTTTTTAAAAACACTAGAAAATCACAATTCTCTTTTCTTCCACAAAAATAGTTTCTCCCCATTTCTTTCACAAATCTTGGATCATAAGTTTTTAGTCAACTTATGTTGTTGAGAAATTTTATAATATTAAAGAATCACCAGATTGTATGTAAAACATCTATAAATAAATTATGAATCTAGAACATCTATCCACTCTGTTTTGGAAGATTTCATTCTGGAATATTGAGTCTAAAAAAAAGTACAACTAGAACATATCTTCAGAACAAGAAAGTGAAAATAATAGAGTTTTTTAATAAATATGTGTCCAATATTCTAATTCCAAAACAAATTTTTTACAATATTAAAAACATAAAAAGTAAGGTGATTTATCATAATGAAAAAATAAAAAACATTCAGCAAAAAAATTCTTTTAGCATCATAAAAAAACTTTCATCCAACTTGGTCCCAACAATGTTTCCCTTTGAGTTTTATTATCAACCAAGATTCATAAATCATTAAAACTTTGTAAATATATGGATCACTAGTCAATAATTCTAATCCCACATGAGTGAACTCATTATAGGAAACAAGAATTATTGAATAAAAACCCTGATGTCCATACATAGTTACTTAAGAAATATATTTATAAACTTAAAGCTTTCAAACATTCTAGATATCTTCACAGATTCTTTTACTTTCCTATTTGAACAATTTTACTACAATCACTTCAATAAAATATTAAAATAGTTCACATAATGAGATCAAAACTTATCTATAAATTTCCCTAAATACATGTTTTCTTAAAAGATTTAGCACATACCAATGGATAAATTTATTAAACCTTATTTTCTCCCCCTTAACAACAATATCCAAATAAAAGATGACATTGGGTATAGATACAGATACCTCAACCTTGAAGAGAAAGATGTTGGACACCCACGTTCAACCTCATTTTGTAAAAATATTCTTTCAGTAAAGGTTTTTTGAATATGTTAGCAACTTTTTTCATTATAGGAACATATTCCAACTTGATTTCATTATTTTCCACATGTTATTTGACGAAGTGATATTTGATGCCAATATTTTTTGAATAACAATGTTTCACTAGATTTGTTGTGAGATTTATATCACTTTAATTATCACACTTGAAGAGAAGTGGTAACTTGACTTAAACTAGAAAATATTTCAACTGAGTCTTCATCCACATAAGTTGTGTTACAAATTGAGTGACGGTAATATATTACGCTTCAGCTGTGATAATAGTTAAAAAATTTTGTTTTTTAGTATGACAGATAACACAAATTTCCCCCTAAAAAGAAACTCTATTATATTTGGATCTTCTATCATCCACACTTCCTTCCCAATAAACATATTCTTAAAAAAAATCCATTCCTTCTGAGAATCTATATTTGATATAGAAATATTTTGTGCCTATGATATATCTAATAATTCATTTTCCTTCCAAGATATGATATTCCTTTATATCACTTTGGAATCTTTAAAATAAGGTAACAACATATACGATATATGGTTTTTAAGAAATCAGATATAAAAAAATTTCAATCAGCTTCCAAAATTATTTATAATCCACTTTATTTACTTCTCTATATTTAAAAAACTTGGTTCCCACTAAAATTAGCGTGGGAAAAAGTTTTTAATTCTCCATTATAAACTTGTTAAAAATTTATTCAACATAATTATCCTGAGATAAAAAATGTATTTATTATTTTGTAATATTTTTAAGCCAAGAAAATATTTCATTTCACCAAGAATTGACATTTCAAACATATTCTTCATATATTCAGAAAAACTTTTCACATTTTATTTCATCATTCTCAGCAAAGATAACATCATCAACATACACAATTAAAATGAAATAAATCTCCTTATTTTCTTGGATGTAGAGATTACTGTCAACTCTTCCCTTTTTAAAGTTCAACTTCCTTAAGAAGGCATCCAATTTGGAATACCAAGCTCTTAGATATTTCTTTATCCTATAAAAATATTTCTTTAACTTCTATACATAACTTTCATCTTCTACACTAGAAAATCCACAGGTTTGTTCAAAATAAACCTCTTCATTTAATTCTCTATTGAGAAATGTTGATTCCAAATCCATATCAAAAAATTTATAACCCTGTTGTGAAATAATTGCAACAAAGACTCTAATTTTTGTAATTACCTGGATTTTCCATGTATTTTTTTTAATTATATGGAATTATTATGAGTATGCAAAAATTGACAGCACGTGATTCTGAGGTCCGGTGTGCCTGAAATGAATTTATAAACTTTTTTTGGGTACGTTCAGTAAATGGGTGAGTGGAGTTTTATAACTTTTGAACCTTTTCTCGGATTAAAAATCTGAGGGCACCATTGAATCTGCAGTGCCGAGATTCTCTTATAGGAGGCTTTACTTTGACCACAGTAGGTCTAGAGAAAAGGTTAAGTTTTGTGACTTTTTTTAACTGGAATAAAATAAAATAATTTTTGTTATTTTATTTCATAAACCTCCAATGGACCAATTAAAGGGTGGGGCTGGCGGTGTGTCAAGCCATTAAATGGATTGACCTTCCAACCTTAAGTAATGATGATGTTGGGAAAATTAGGAAGCTTTCTAATTTATGAGCCCCATTAACTCTCAGAGTCATTACTTACTCTCCCCCTATACTATAAATATAGGTCATGGGGGAGGGGTATCACACAAGATTCACAAAGCAATGAAGTTTTGTTGGAGTTCCATAACACAGAGCCCTTAGAGGACGGAGCCGACCCCATTAGGAGGTGACGTGTTACACCGAAACCCTAAACCGGAGTTTGACGTTCGAGTGGCGGCGAGGACAACTTGTTGTGGGGATGACGAACAATGAGACTCCCTCAACTGTGAGCGCTATCCAACGTTTCAAGTTAGAGGGTTATTTTCGTTTGTGCGTTCTTATTTCCCTCTTCCCCGTTTTTGAATTTATATGAAGAACACAGGTCAACCGACTAACGGGTTGACTTGCGATTCTTTCATCTCGTGGGAGGTTGTTGTGGGGTATCTTGTGGGGTTTATCTTGTGGTTTAATTCAATTGTTATTAAACCCTTAACCCCTCTCGTGTTTCAAGATAACGCAGAGGTAATGGGCCTAAAAAACCTGGCCTAAACCCTCCGCTATATTTGTTACATCCTTGCGCCACCATGGAAGAAAGCGAGCGCGTCGACGCGCGCCGCAAGAGGAGGGTCGTGGCTCGTCAGCTGTGACAAACAAAGGAGGCAACCGGCATGCCGGACGACCGTGGGAAGGAAGGTGGAACTACCGCCATGCCAGTAGTAAAAGGAAGTCGTGACCGAAGCTGTGGTGAAGGCCGAACTCACCTCTGGCGGGTTCCGTGACGACCGATCGGCACCCACGCGGCGCCGCCGCCTCGCCAACCGAACGAACTTCGGTCTATTAGGGAATCTGGGAGACCGGGGGGTTAAACCCCCCTTGCATCGGATCAAACTAGGCCTCCACCCTCGGAGCTGGGCCGCCGCCCTCACGCCCGACCGCCAACCTCAGAGCAGGCCGCCGCCCTCGAGCTGAGCGGCCGCCCTCGAGCTGGGCCGCCGCCCTCATGCTGGGCCGCTGCCCTCGGAGCAGGCCACCGCCCTCGAGCTGGGCCACCACCCTCGAGCCGGACCCCAGCCCTCAGGCCGGCCTGCCTCCCTTGAGCCGGGCCGCCGCCCTCGGGCCAGGGCGCCGCCCTCGGGCCGGGCCGCTACTCTCAAGCCGGGCCGCCGCCCTCGAGCCACCAACCTCAGACCGGGCCGCCGCCCCAGCGGGCTGCTACCTCAGCGGGCCACCACCCCCGGACCAGGCCGTCTCCCTAGAAGGCCGCTTCCCCACGCAGGCCGGCCACCCTATTTTGTCCAGGCCGCCCTTACGGGCCTCCCCTCTTACGACACTGAAATGCCAATAACGCACAGACCAAGCATCCAATTGACGCGCCGTCTATTACGTTGGAACCCTTATGACTTGGAGAATCATTGAGTTACATATTTGTGAGACTTAGTGCTGGTTGATACATGATTGATGGCTTTGGGATCGGTTCTACCAAGCGCACTATGTATGGAACCCTGCGACTAACTGAGACCTGACGACTGCTGACTTTTCAACTCGGAGTGACTCGACGATTGCGGTACGTGATGGGGAGGAGTACCTTCACAGACCACGATAGGGTGTGTGGTTCTGTGTGACCGGTCGGGCCATGGTGGGGAGCGGCTATGGTAAGCGATGGGGAGGAGTACCTTAATAGACCACGATGGGGGTGGGTGGTTCTGTGTGACCTGGAAGACCTACAATACGCGATGGGGAGGTGTACCTCAGCAGTTCAAGGTTAGTGGGAAGTGGCTCGAAGTGACTCGGAAGGCCTACTATACTCGATAGAGGATAAGTTCTCCAGTAGACAAGGTATTCGATATTGTGACTAGGAATGTTACTTGTTAGTACCCCTAGAATAAATCTTGGTGTGAGTTGTCTTTACCTTATGCTTGTGATTGAGGTTATGCTATGTGTTACTTTACCTATGTGGTAATCTACCTTCGTGGTGCTTCCCTATGGTTTTTCTTTGTGGAACTCCAGGAGACCTTTGGGGTCTCGGGGTCCCTACTGATTATTGTTATACTCACCCCAGCACGAGCTTCGCCTGCACCTTATTGTGTCTTGTGCAGACGATATACAACATTGAATGAGGCTGAGGGATCCAGGTCAGGACGATGCTTGGAGGTGGACCATTTGGCATGACATGACGCAGATGAGACAAGAATATGTAGAGTGCAGTGGATGCAATCTATACCTACCCTTCATATAGGAACCTCAGAGGATGACCTAGTAGCTATTTTCCTTTTTCTTTCAATTGTACTGTACTTCCAGTCGTACTTGTACTTTTACAGTTGGGCTTGTATTCCGGACCCTTTTACTTTCAGCACTCTTTTACTACAACAGTTTACTTCACAGTTGCTTCTTGTTGTTTTCTTAGATCGTGTGTTGTACAGGTTTAAAAGAAATGCCTTCCCGTTTTAGGGAATATGCCTTTCGGTGTTAGTCGCCAACCCCTAGCCTATGGAAGGTGGGCTTGGGGTAGTCACGACATGGGCCCCGGGGGATGAGTCATGACAAATTGGTATCAGAGGAGTTCAGTTCTACCGAAGAACTGGGAATATGATCTTTTCTATGTGGAAATAGTGTTAAGTTTTTTGAGTGTGGTTTTCAGTTTAGAGAGTCCAGTGTTTGTGTAGCAGCCGACGTATCCATACAACAGGACCATGAATTCTGATTTCTAACTCAGTGCATGAAAACACTGATTGCGTGTGTTTTGAAAAGTCTTTCTTGTGTTTTCTTGAGTCAACTCACCAGGTATAAATTTTAACCGTGGCACACCTATTTCTTTTTAGGATACCGCCACAAAGAAATACACCCAGGTTTCTTGAGAGAGTATACAAAGATGGCCCACCGAGCGATGGGGCCTTGGTGTAGGGCCCTCTCACATCATTAGCACCTTCGGGTGGTGTACCAGCAATGCCACTTTCTGTTGGGTAACCATTGCCACCAACCCCACTAATAGAGGATGCACGATGATTGAGCACATTGAATGACTTCTAGTGGAATAAGACTCCGAGGTTCTGAGTTGAGATGGACCCGTAGATGACTGAGGACTAGCTGGAGGCTGTGGCCATAGTTTTTTTCTTAGTTGGGACACCAGCTGATTTTATGGTGATCCTGGTAGCTAGCCTTTTTCAAGAAGCAGTAAGGAGATGGTGAAGCCTGATGCTCCAGATACACAATTATGTGACCCTCATATGGGTGGACTTCGAGAGACTTTTCAGGGAAGATTCGTCCCAGCGACCTTACGCTCTCTGTGTATATAGGAGATACTGCACTTACAACAGGGCAGCATGATAGTGGACCAGTACTCGGCGAGGTTCACTGATCTCTCCCACTACTCCACTGACATGGTATGAGACCCTTTATTCAGGGCCTGAACCTTTGAGCATGGTCTCCGATGGGAAATCAGAGCATCGATGGTATCACTCAGCATTCCGATGCAGGCTAGGGTGCCTAAGCGAGCAATTTTGGTGGAGAGCTTCATAGCTGAGCAGGCACCGACAGCGAGAGCTACCACTGGATGACAGGTAGCCGAGTCATCTGCAAGAGGCAGTAGGCAGATGAAATAGAGGTACAAGTAGACTATACCTTATGGTGGATGACCTCGAGATTTAGGGTCAGAGGTGTGAGGCTCATAAGGAAGAGGGAGACAGGCGAGGGGCACGTAGTGTTACACATGCATCGGGCAGGGTCATATGGCTCACGACTGCCTGACCTGCCATACCGACAACCAGAAGATGGTCGAGGGACCTCCAAGGCAGAGGTTTGACCGATGAGGTCCGTATGGTGGTGGACGTGGAAGAGGAGATGGCCGTGCAACAAGCAGTGGGTGACATTTCGAGATTCTACTGCCACCACCGTCAGGTGGTCCACCCCAACCACAGGGAACAGGAGGACATAGACGAGATTAGCTCAAGGCAACTGAGGCCTATGACCACGGTGATCTGGAGATGATTATAGGTACGATCTTTGTCTACTCTACCTTAGCTACAATACTTATAGACACAGGTTCCAGTAACTCTTTCATTTCCACGACCCTCATTCGGATCTCGGAGATTCCGGTGGAGTTGTTGGCTCGATACTTATGGCTAGAGACTCCTACAGGAGAAGATTTGATGATTGCACTGGTTCTGATAGTGTGACCTTACTCTAGGAGGTGAGAGCTTCGACTGGGATCTCCTAGTAGCATTGTTGAGGACTTATGACATCATCTTGGGTATGGATTGGTTATCCATAGTCCATGCTCATATTGACTGTATTAGGCGCAAAGTGCGGTGTGTCCGCATGGACAGGACCGGGTTTTCCTTCACCGGCGAGAAGGAAACCTTTGCAGCATAGGATGGACTTACCCAGGGGAGGGTGTAGCTGATTACTCATCAGTTGGATAGACTTACCCTCATAGAATTTGATGTTGAGAGTCTAAGATATCCTATAGTGGTGGACCAGTATGCCGACGTCTTTCCTAATGATGTTCTAGGACTACCTCCATGCAGAGAAGTATACTTTTACATCGGCCTGTACCCTAGGACGACACCGATATCAACACCAGCATATCATATGGCTTCCACAGAGCTTTGTGAGTTACGTTTATAGTTGGGGGACTTGTAGGGAAAGGGGTTCATAAGACCTAGTGTTTCTCCATGGGCAGCCCCGATTTTGTTCGCCAAGAAGGCATATGGGAGTTTGAGACTCTTTGTGGACTATTGGCGCCTGAACTAGGTGACTGTTAAGAACAAGTATTCACTTTTGAGGATTGATGACATTTTCAATCAGTTGAAGGGAGCTCGCTGGTTTTCAAAAATAGACCTATGATCAGGATATCATCAGCTCAGGATACGAGATGAGGATGTGTAGAAGATGACCTTTAGATGTCGGTATGGCCATTATGAGTACTTGGTTATGCCTTTCGGTGTGACCAACGCCCCAATAGTGTTCATGGGACTCATGAATAGGATCTTTCATCCATACCTCGATCGATTCATGGGGGTGTTAATCGATGACATCTTGATATAATCGACAATAGAGGAGCATGTCTATCATCTATAAATAGTTCTGGATACACTCCGAGAGCACCATGTTTATGTTAAACTCTCGAAGTTCCAGTTCTGGATACGATAGGTACACTTTATGGTACACGTTATCTCAGAGGATGGAGTTGCATTGGATCCAGTGAAGATAGAGGTTATGCTAGCTTGGGAGCCACCCAAGAGCGTGACATAGGTAGGAAGTTTCCTAGGGTTGGCTGGATACTACCGGAGATTCATGCCTGACTTTTCTAGAGTTGCAACACCCTTGTCAGCTTTGACAAAGAAGGGTAAATCTTTCCTGTGGATAGAGAAATTCCAACAGAGTTTACAGGAGATGAGGAAAATATTGATGAGTGACCCCATCTTGAGGCTGCCAGAAGAGGGAATTGGGTATGTAGTCTATTGCGACGCATCAGGGACCAGGCTTGGATGTGCCATGATGCGAGAGCGAGCAGTGATCGCTTATGTTTCAAGACAGCTAAGGAAACATGAGCAGAACTATGCTACCCATGACCTGGAGTTAGCAGTAGTGGTCTTTTCCTTGAAGATGTGGTGACATTTCTTGATGGGTGAACATTTTATAGTCTACTCTGATCACAAGAGTATCAAGTATTTCTTTTCTCAGAAGGACCGAAACCTAAGACAACGATGATGGATAGAGTTCCTTTCGGACTAAGAATTTAAGATAGTCTATACTCCTGGGAAGGGGAATGTGGTAGCAGATGCACACAGTAGAAGGTCTGGTCTGCAGTTGCTAAGTGAGGTGACAAAGTAGATAGCCGCGTTGCAGATATCCTTCGTGGATAGAGATGGAGTAGCATATCTCCAGTCTATGACAGTCACACCCCCACTCATTCAACGAGCCAGGGAGGCGTAGCTTGGGGACACTGACTATGAGGTTCGACGTGCTCATATATCCTCAGGGCAGGCACTTGATGGATTTTCTAAAGGTGGGGAGCATGTCATCCTCTTTAGAGGATGTACCAAGGTACCAATGGAACTATGGAAGGAGGTGTTGAGGGAGTTCCATACATCCCCTCTGGCGGTACATCCTGATGTGGAGAAGATGTACCAAGACCTCCTGCGTCAGTACTGGTGGACTGGGATGAAGAAGGCAGTGGTAGAGTTTGTTTCACGATGTCTCACTTATTAGAAAGTGAAAGCCGAGCATCAGGTTCCAGTAGGCTTATCTCAGCCACTAGGGGTTACAGAGTGGAAGTCAGATGGGATCTCCATGGACTTTGTGATAGGGATTCCATGTATGTCCAGGGGACATGATTCCATATGGGTGATCATTGAATGACTCACCAAGTCGACCCACTTTCTACCTATCCGAGAGCAGGTATCAGTAGAGGGCTTGGGACGCCTCTATGTATAGGAGATCGTGTGACTTCATGCAGTGCCATAGATGATCATATTTGAACGTGACACACATTTCACATCCTGGTTGTGGAAGGGATTATAAGAGGATTTTGGGACTCAGCTGCGTTTGAGCACTGCCTTTAATCCTCAGACGGATGGTCAGATGGAGCAGACCATTCAGACGCTTGAGGACATGCTTCGTGCATGCGTCCTAGATTTTGGCCACAATTGGGAGGATCACTTTCCCTTGGTGGAGTTTTCATACAACAACAGTTATCACTCCACCATCGGTATGACACCATTCGAGGCCCTATACGGCTGACTCTGTCGATCACCTCTATGTTGGATAGACCCAGGTGAGTCAGTACTTATGGGTCCAAAGTTGGTACGGGCTACCACTGAGAAGGTGTAGATCATCCAGGAGTGGATGAAGACTGCACATATCAGAAAAAAGTCATATGATGATAGAAGATAGAGAACTTTGGAGTTCTAGGAGGGAGACCATGTTTTCTTTCTAGTTTCCCATCGACGGGGACTGCAGAGATTTGGTCGAGGCAGCAAGTTTTCACCAAGGTTTATTGGGCCATTTCTGATACTTTAGAGGATAGGCGAGGTGTCATATCGCTTGTCACTTCCACCGCAGTTGGAGAAGGTGCACAACGTCTTCCACGTATCCTAGCTGAGGAGATACGTGCACGAACCAACTCACATCATCGACCACGATGATATGGACTTAGACGATGAGGCGACATTTACAGAGGTTCCAATAGATATTGAGGATCAACAGGAGCGGGTCCTTTGTGGGCGGTCGATACCTCTGGTGCGCGTTCACTGGCAGCACGAGAACCTCCAGGAGAGCACATGGGAGCACGAGGCTCAGATTTGTGCTTAATAACCTCATTTGTTTCCTTAGTCTATGTTGTGGCTTTCAGGGATGTAAAGACCTAAGGTGGGGAGAATGTAATGACCAAGATTTTCCATGTAATTTTTTTAATTATATGGAATTATTACAAGTCTGCAAAAATTTATGGCATGCGATTCCACAACTGTCGCACCGCCAGCGAAAGGAAGCCGTGACTGTAGCTGCGGCAGAGGCTAAACCCACCTCCAGCGGGTTCCGTAGTGACTGAGCAGAGCCCACGCAGTGCCACCGCCTCGCCAACCGAATGACCTTCAGGACTTTCGGGAATCTCAGAGACCTGGGGGTTACACCCCCCCGTGTCAGACCGAACTAGGACACCGCCCATGGAGCCGGGCTACCACCCTCGGCGTAGGCTGCCACCATCATGTTGGGCCACCATCCTTGGAGCAGGCTTCCACCCTTGAGCTGGTCCGCAAACCTCAATCCAAGTCGTCGCCATCGAGTCGGGCCTCCGCCCTCACGCCGAGTCACCGCCCTCAGAGTGGGCCGATGCCCTCAGACCAGGCTGTCGCCCTCACACCGGGCTGCCGCCCTCGAGCCGGGCCGCCTCCCTCGAGCAGGACCGCTGCCCTCGAACGGGGCCTCCGCCCTCGAGCCGGGCTGCCGCCCTCGAGCCGGGACACTGCCCTCGAGCCGGGACACCGCCGTCGAGCCGGGACGCCGCCGTCGAGCCGGGACGCCGCCGTCAAGCCGGGACGCCGCCGTCGAGCCGGGACGCCGCCGTCGAGCCGAGACGCCGCCGTCGAGCTGGGACGCCCCCACCCTTAGAGTGGGCTGCTGCCCTCGGACCAGGCCGCCTCCCCCGGATAGGCCACCGTTGAGCTGGGACGCCCCCACCCTTGGAGCGGGCTGCTGCCCTCGGACCGGGCCACCGCCCCCGGACAGGGCTGCTGCCCTAGCAGGCCGCCGCCCATGCGGGCTGGGCCGCCCCTTTGTGGGCCAACCTATTTTGGTTGGGCTGACCTTGCGAGCCAAACCTCTTGCGGGACGAACCGAAAATCGTCCTAGCAGGCCGAGTCCACCTCGGCCCAGCCTAGACTAGGTCAGGCTGGGTCAATCCGACCAGGTTAGACCAGACCAGGTCCTAGAAACACCAAAGGACCTTAACTTGTGAACCAGACACCCTTTTGACGAACCGTCTACAACGTTGGGACCCTTAGAGTGAGATGGTACTTTTGCCTTACTCCATTAGAGTTTCAGAGAAACTTGGAATACAGTTGGGTTGGATCACACCTGAATCTAAACAGGCCCTTGACAATGAAATTCCAATAACGCATAGACCAAACATCCGACTAACGCACCGTCTGTTGAGTTGGAACCCTTATGACTTGGAGAATCATCAGGTTACATATTTGTGAGACTTCGTGATGGTTGATATATGACTGATGTCTTGGGTATCAGTTCTCCCAAGCGCACTATGTACGGAACCCTGCAACAGACTGAGACATGACGACTGCTGACTTTTCAACTCGGAGTGACTCAATGGCCATGGTACGCAATGGGGAGGAGTACCTTAACAGGCCATGATGGGGGTGGGTTTTTTGTGTGACATGGTGGGCCATGGTGGGGATTGACTGCGGTATGTAATGGGGAGGAGTACCTTAGAAGACCACGATTGGGGTGGGTGGTTTTGTGTGACCCGGCAGACCCACAATACGTGATGGGGAGGTGTACCTCAGCAGTTCAAGGTTAGTGGGAAGCGGATTAGAGTGACCCGACATGACCACTGTACTCGATTGAGGAGGATTTCTCTAGAAGATGAGGCATTCTACGTTGTGACTAAGAATGTTACTTGTTACTACCCCAAGAATAAATCCTGGTGTGATCTATCTTTACCTTGTACTTGTGATTGAGGTTATGCTATGTGGTACTTTACCTATGTGGTAATCTACCTTTATGGTGATACCCTGTGGTTTTTCTTTGTGGAACTCTAGGAGAACTTTGGTGTCTCGTGGTCCCTACTGAGTATCATTATACTCACCTCTGCATGAGATTCACCCGCACCTTGTTGTATCTTGTGCAGACGACTTACAACATTGAACGAGGATGAGGGAGCCAGGTCAAGACGGTGCTCGGAGGTGGACCATTCGGCATGACATGAAAAAGAGGAGATGAGCAGATGTGAAGTGTAGTTGAGGTGATTTGTACCTACCCTTCAGTTAGGAACCTCGGAGGATGACCCAATTGAAGGACCCCGGGACACCCTGAGAGGGGAGGGGTGAATCAGGGTGACAACTTTTTCATTTAAAGAGATGGATATTTTTCCCACATTGGTAGGAATTTCTTAAACCTGTATGATGAATATTAATAGAAATAAAACAATCACATGCAGAGAGATGACACAACACTTTTTACTTGGTTCACCACTAAGGGCTACGTCTAAGGAGCATACGCCGACAAGTTTTCGGTCATACCAAATTACACTATTCTTCACTGGTTGTGGATTACAATGTTTCAGGCACAGTCACTCTGTCCCAGGCTCACTTCATTTGGAAAGGTTCAGGGATAGCTCACCGCGTCCCTCGGGTCACTCTTGTTGACTCCCCCTGGCTCACTGCCTTTGGTGAAGTCCCACTCAGTTTATAGACGTGAATGTCTCTTCATCATTGAAAAAGAATGCATCCTCTATTGTATGTAGATGCTCTGTTGAGGTCCAACTCTCACCAGTAGACGTATCTCACTTTGCGCTGAGGGTACTGGGAAATCTTCTAGCTTTCATGCAGCTTCAAAAAGATGAGCGTACTTCAACAACACCTGGCGCGCTTCCCCAAGCCGGCGCACAAGTTTCAAAGACGGCTCACAAGTTATAGCTGGCGTGCAAGTCCACCTCAAGGACTTACGCGACACTCACTTCTACAACTTTAAACTTGTCCGACCCATATTCCTTTTCACCCAAACTGGTTTTAGTGCGCAAAGGACAACTGTCGCGCAACTTATACTTGCGCGACCCACCACCACTTGCGCGACCACTTCACCTGCGCGACAGGAGCACTTAACTTCTCTAAGTCTCGAAATTCATTACAAATGGGGAGGGGTGGTCCTCTATTTATAGGAAAACTGGACACCATGCGCAGTGGCACGCAATCCTCCTCTCGGTGTGCAAGTTCTGGCACACAACTCCAACCGCCCTAGCCTCTGTCACGCTACTCACTTGCACGACCCAACCAATACTTGCGCAATTCTCTTTCCTTTTCCATTTTTGAAGTTCTTGATCTACAAAAACATATGGCGCGCAACTTTCCAATCCTCCTAAGAACCGACGTGCAAGTCCTTTCTCGGCACGCAAGTCACTTACGCGACACATACCCGATGTGCAAGTCTCTTTCCCAAAAAGCATTGTTTTCCCCTTTTGTCAGTTTTGAAGGTCCATAAATTTGAAAAACACTGTAAAACAGTTCCACCTTCAATACTGTTATCTGCTTGACCTGTATGAGTACTCTACTGGCACATATTCTGAACTTCCTCTGAGTATTGACAACAAACACAAATCATACTCCAATTAATTCAAAGATGATCATGGTTCCAACAATCTCCCCCTTTGGGTTTGTTGGCAATCAGTAAATAAATTCACTAGATCACCATCCACATGAAAACCAAAAACGCAGGAATCAACTCATCCAACACTCTAAGTCTACGTGAGAAATGCTCAGTGTAGAAAACAAGAGAGAAATATTGAATTGGGTTCCCGTCCAATGAATTCCTTCCCATCCTATCACGAATACTGAGTTCTGAATGTGTCACAAAAGCATTACATTCATGAATTTATACCTTTTCCCCCATTGACAATAAACCCAAAGACTGGTATTTATTCATTGTTCAGCTCAAACCACACTCCGCCTGGATAGTCTCTCCCTCAAAAACCTGCATCGCATCCATAAACATATTAAAAACAATTAACATAACCCGGGAGAGGGGATTTCCGTAACCTCCTTATGCACTGGGAGGTGGCTGAACACCGAGGTTCAACCGATGCTTCACAAATACAGTCTTTGATAGTGGCTTGGTCAAGATATCAACCACTTGCTCATCAGTTCCCACATGATCCATTTTAATCACCCCTTGTTCAACTTTCTCTTTGATAAAGTGATACCGAATTTCAATATGTTTTGTATGAGAAAGTTGAACCGGATTCTTCGTAAGATCAATTGAGCTCTTGTTATCACAGTAAATCACCATTGGTTTCTTCACCTCATCACCAATATCTTTTAATTGTTGCTTCATCCATAGCAGTTGAGTGCATGCCTTTGTAGCAGAGATATACTCAGATTCAGAAGTACTAAGAGAAGTACTTTCTTATTTCTTGCTCAACCAGTCAACACATTTATTCCCAATATAGAATGATCCAACACTGGTGGAATTTATATCCAAAACATCACCATCCCAGTCAGCATCAGAAAATGATGATAATTCACTATTCCTTCCCACAACAAAGTATAAGCCACAATTGTGAGTACCTTGAATATACCTCATGATTCTTTTTACTGCTGCCATATGTTCCTCTTTTGGATTAATCTGAAAGCGGGCTGCAAGACATGTGGCAAAGACAATATCTGGACATGTCGCTGTCAGGTACACTAGGCTTCCAATGATCCTCCTGTACATGGTGGGATCTACAGAGGCCCCATCCTCATTCTTTCCAAGTTTAGTTCCAACTGCAATCAGAGTTGAAATTGGTTTGGAGTCTTGTATATTAAACTTATTTAGCAGCTCTCTTGCATAATTTTCCTAAGAAATGAAAGTGTAATCCTGCTTTTGAATCACTTGCAGTCCCAAGAAATATGTGAGCTCCCCAATGATAGACATTTCAAATTCTGATTTCATGTGATTAGCAAATTCATCCACTGATTTCTGACTGGTGCCACCAAATATGATATCATCAATGTAGACCAGAACCATGAATTGATCTTTTGGATAATTCTTCACAAAAATATTGTGATCTACTCCTCATTTTTTGAATTCCAGCTTCTTGAGATAAGAGTCCAGCCGGGAGTACCACGCCCGTGGTGCCTGTTTCAAGCCATAAAGATCTTTCTTTAGTTTGCAGACCTTTATTTCATCAGTACCCCGAAGAAAACCCACTGGTTGTTCAATGTAGACTTATTCTTAGAGTACACCATTTAATAATGTTTTCTTGACATCCATTTGATATAATTTATATCCTCTTTTGAAATCCATGGAAATGACAGCCTGATTGACTCCAGTCTAGCCACTGGAGCAAAGGTTTATTCAACATCAACACCTTCAATCTGGGAATATACCTTACATACCAGTCGAGCCTTGTTTCTAATAACACTTCCATTCTCATCAAACTTGTTCTTGAAGATCCATTTTGTACCAATCACATTGTGAACTTCGGGTATTTGGACAAGATCCCATGTCTGATTCTTTTCAATCTGATCTAACTCTTCATTCATGTATTTCACCCAAGATTCATCCTTTGTAGCTTCTTAGAATGAGGATGGCTCCACAACTGATAGAAATGTAGATTGTTTGTTATTTCTCATCCTCCTTGTTTGAGTGGGTGCACTCCTGTCCCCAATTTTGTTAGATGGATCAATCTCAGCTCTTCGATTTCTCCTGTGAGGTTTAACTGCATTCTCTCCAACCATAGTTTCTTCTTCAGATTCTTCTTCTGAGTCAACATTATAATGTGACTACCGAGTGTTTTGTACAACTTCCTCTATTTCTGTATTTGTATTTTCTCCATGTTCACTTTCTTTCTCACTTTCTATCACATCAGCATATGACTTCCTTGAAGCATTTTTGGTTTTCTCTTCAATTATCTTAACATCACTACTTTCCACAATCCTTCCTAATCGCTTGTTGAAAAACTTGTAGGCTTTTTTGTTCATTAGATACCCAAGAAAAATTCCTTTATCAGCATTGTCACCAAACTTCCCTTGATTTCCTTCTTTATTCCGGATGAAACATTTACTTCCAAAAACACGAAAGTATTTCAATGAAGGCTTCCTTCCATTCCATAATTCATATGGTGTCTTAGTTTCTCCCATATAAAGACCTGTTTGATTCTAAATGTGCACTGCAGCTTCAACAGTTTCCTTCTAGTAATGGCGAGAGATACCACTCTCAATCAGCATAGTCCTGGCCATATTGTTGACTTGTCGATTCCGGCGCTCAACAACTCCATTTTTCTGTGGGGTTATCACAGCAGCTACCTCATGCTATATTCCATGTTTTTCTAGGTAATTATCAAACTCAATGGACGTGTATTCCCCTCCATTGTCAGATCACAACACTTTGATTGTTCGTCCAGTATCATTCTCGGAGATTCGCCGATATATTTTCATGCTGTCAAGCACTTTTCATTTCCTGTGAATGACCATAACACATTCCATTCTACTGTAATCATCAATGAAAATGACAAAGTACCTCTCTCCATGAGTTCCAGCAACATTTATCAGCCCACATACATCTGTATGAATTAGATCAAGAAGATGAGATGCTCTTTTCTTCTTTGGCCGATATGAACTGCATACCAGCTTCCCACGAATGCAAGCATCACAAGACTTTTTGCGATCACGCTTCAGAATGGGGATATCCATGAAAATATTCAGCTTAGATATCTTTTCCATGTCTTGTTGGTTAATGTGCCCCAACCTTCGATGCCAAAAATTGTTTTCTTCTTCAACAGACAAATAGCAGGAGTTAACTTTGCTATCAACCTGATATAAGTTTTTATTTGTTCTATAGCCTTTCATAAGATAATTCCATATTTTCCCCTTTATAGTGCAACCTTTTTAATTGAAAGTTACTAAGAGCCCTGAATCATAGAGTTGACTCACACTGAGGAGATTGTGACGTAGACCGTCCACATAAAGAAGTTCAATCTTCTTTAGCTCTCCATTGGCGAGAGTAGTATTCCCACTGCCTTTAATCTTCAAAGAACCATCATTACCAAACCTCACTATTCCATCAAACTTCTTTTTAATGTTCTTCAAAACTTCAGCATTTCCCGTCATATGGGAAGAGCATCCACTATCAATAATCCAGGTACTACTGCTCTTTGTAGCTTTGAGGGCTACTTCTGCAAGGTTGGATTTCTCAATTTTCTTCCTTTCTTTCCATGAGACATTGGATTGAGTATAGAGCACTGATGGAATTTCAATTATCTCATCTACGTACATTGGTTATTCATAGTTGAAGTCTTCTTCGAGAGGAGAAAACTTGTTTGTAAGAGAAACACTATCTTGATGATGAGATTTGACTTGTCTTGAACTTCGGTATGAGGTTTCCATGTCCCTTATCTTCCTGAAATTAACAGCCTTATGACCAAAGTTAGAACAACGAAAACAATATCCATAGAAGTTGTTTCTTATAAAATAATTAGGATATGAATTTTCTCTTCTTCTTTGAACTCCTGGATCTTCCCCATTCAAGTATCCCCTTGCTTCTTCGCAATATGACATGGTATGGACCAAATAGCCACAGAACTGACACTTCATGAGAGGAAATGTCTTCTCACTTGAATTTCTCCTCATACCTTCTTCTGTGGGATAATAATATGAGGGATACTTTTTCCATGAGGCTCTAGGATAATATTCTTTTCTTCTTTCAGATTGAATTGCGGGTTTCTCTTTCATCAATTCATAAGACTTTCCCACATCACCCACTTTCAGCTTGCCTTTATTTTGGTCACCTTTATTTGTAGCATTTGACAATTGTGCTTCACAACCAATTCCACTATTTCCCATGCAGGCAGGTCTTTGATCATTTAAAATCTTTTCAACTCCATTAGAGCCACATTTTGCTCTCTCCAACATCTCATCAAATGAGAACCTTCCAAACTATATTTTCTTCCTTGATTCTTTTGAAATTGAATCTTTTTCAAGTTTACTCCTAATAGTAAAAACTTCCTCCTCAAGACTCTCAACAGTCTTGGACTTTTCTTCTAGACTGGATGTGAGGTCATTGATGACCTTGTCCCGCTCTTCAATTCTCAGCTTTAGATCCACGACATCATCATTTCTTTCAAGTTCTTTAGATTGAACTTTCACCAATTCTTCCAGTCGTTCAATTTCAACTTCAATTTGATCAACATATTCAGTTGATTCTTCTACAATTGATTTCCACTTATTGCAACTCTTACATTTCATCTTGAGCTTACTAATAGCATCCTTAAGTTGAAACTCAGGATCTGCACTAGTTTTCAACTAATTTTCTCTACCAGTATCTTCTGATTTTTCAACAGTGGCCATTATGGAAGCATGGTTCCCATTTTTAAATTCTGGTTCTTCTTCATCATAGAATTCAATATCATCATCTTCCTCTTCATAGACAAAACTCTTCCTTTGTATCTTCTTCCCAGATTTGAAGTCTCCCTTTTTGAAAAATCTTTTCCAAGGCTTCTCAATGTCTTCTACTTCATTTTCATCATCATCAAACTTTCTTTAGCACTGAGAGGCAATGTGCCCGACTCTTCCACAATGAAAACATGCCATAGGTATCTTACCTTTGAATTTACCTTTTCCCTTCTTTAGCTTCTTGGCAATGAGAGAAAGAATTTCCTTTTCCTCTTCATCTTCATCACCACCATCTTCTGAAATTTTCAGTTTTTCCATGGCTTTGAATGCCATTTTTTTTCTTACACGAGTCATGGAATCTTCAGGGTTGACTCTCATCTCATATGACACTAGACTACTTAAGAAATATCATACAAAGATAGTTTAGATAGATCTCTTTCTTCAAGGGTTGACACCTTTGCATTGTATATAGAAGGAAGTATTCTCAAGATTTTCTTTATGATATCAATGTCTTTGATTTCTTCTCCAAGACATCTAATTGCTCCCACAACTTCAGTAATTCGATTGAAGAATGAATCTGCATTCTCATTAGGATGCATCTTTAGATCGTCAAACCTGTTGTGAAGGACTTGTAGTTTTTCCTCCTTCACTTTTCTATCTCCTTCATAAATATTTTCAAGTTTATCCCACATGGACTTTGTTGAGGTGAAACTCATTACCTTTAGATAGATCTGATCAGAAAGGGTTGTGGTGAGCGCATTCTGTGCTTTAGCATCAACATCAAGAATTTTCCTATCGGCATCAGTCATAGCCAGCCCTGTTGGATCAGTAACATGTATACCTTGCATGTTGGAAAAAAGAACATTCATTCCAAGGGATCTTAGATGAGATATCATTCTATTCTTCCAAATCTGAAAATTACTTCCATCGAAGAGAGGGACCCCCTGACATTGACTGTATTCTCCATGAATAAAAATGACAGATTCAACACCAGCAACCTTTACCTTCTGATACCACTTGAAGGACCCCGGGACACCCTGAGAGGGGAGGGGTGAATCAGGGTGAAAAAGTTTTCTTTTAAAGAGATGGATCTTGTTCCCACGTTGGTAGGAACTTGTTAAACATGTATGATGAATATGAACAGAAAGTAAACAATCACATGAAGAGAGATGACACGACACTTTTTACTTGGTTCACCACTAAGGGCTACGTCCAAGGAGCATACGCCGATAAGTTGTCGGTCGTACCAAATTCCACTATTCTTCACTAGTTGTGGATTACAATGGTTCGGGAACAGTCACTCTGTCCCAGGCTCACTGCCTTTGGAAAGGTTCAGGGATAGCTCACTATGTCCCTTAGGTCACTCCCGTTGACTCCCCCTAGCTCACTGCCTTTGGAGAAGTCCCACTCAGTTTATAGACATGAAGGTCTCTTTATCATTAAAAAAGAATGCATCCTCTATTGTATGCAGATGCTCTGTTGAATTCCAACTCTCACCAGTAGACATATCTCACTTTGTTCTGAGGGTACCAGGCAATCTCCCAGCTTTTGTGCAGCTTCAAAAAGATGGGCGTACTTCAACAACACCTGGGGCACTTCCCTAAGCCGGAGCGCATGTTTCAAAAACGGCGCGCAAGTTATAACTGGCACGCAAGTCCACCTCAACGACTTGTGAAACACTCACTTATACAACTTCAAACTTGAGAAACCCACATTACTTTTCACCCAAAACAATTTTGGCGTGCAAAGGACAACTGTTGCGCAACTTATACTTGCCTTAACCACTACCACTTGTGCGACCACTTCACCTGCGTGATGGGAGAACTAGACTTCTCTAAGTATTGAACTTTATTACAAATGAGGAGGGGTGGTCCTCTATTTATAGGAAAACTGAAGACCCTGCATGGTGGTGCGCAAGCCTACTCTCGGCGCGCAAGTTCCGGCACACAACTCCAACCTCCCTAGCCTCTGTCGCGCTACTCACTTGGCGACCCAACCAATACTTGCACAATTCTATTTCCTTTGCCATTTTTTGAAGTTCTTGATCTACAAAAACATATAGCACGCAACTTTCCAATCCTCCTAATCACTGGTGTGCAAGTCCTTTCTCAGCACGCAAGTCACTTGCGCGACACATACCCGACGCGCAAGTCTCTTTCCCAAAAAGCATTGTTTTCCCCTTTTGTCAGTTTTTGAGGTCCAGAAATTTTGAAAACACTGGAAAACAGTTCCACCTTCAATACTGTTATCTGCTTGACCTGTATGATTACTCTACTGGCACATATTCTGAACTTCCTCTGAGGATTGACAAAAAACACAAATCATACTCCAATTCATGCAAAGATGACCATGGTTCCAACACCAATAACTATTTTCCATTTTCTTTCAATTGTACTATACTTACAGTCATACTTGTAATTTTACAGTTGGGCTTGTATTCCAGCCCCTTTTAATTTAAACACTCTTTTACTACAACCGTTTACTTCATAGTTGCTTCTTATTGTGTTCTTGGACCATGTGTTGTACAAGTTTAAAGGAAATGCCTTCCTGTTTTAGGGAATATGTCTTTCGGTGCTAGTCTCCAGCCCTTGGCCTATGGAAGGCGGACTTGGGGTAGTCATAGCACGGGCCCCGGGGGATGGGTCATGACAATTATTTATAACCTTTCCACTATAGAAAAAGTCTCATCAAAATAAACACCTTAAATCTATTTGTAACCTTTTCAGTCCAATCATTCTTTATTTTTTATCACTTCACCATCTTCATTAAACTTGTTTTAGAACAAAAAATTTGTTCCAATAACATTTTTATCATTTGGTTTGGGTACAAGTTCCCAAGTATCATTCTTTTCAATCTGGTCCAAATCTTCATTCATAACATAAATCCACTTCTGATGCTTGAAATCTTCATTAACATATTTCTACTCAAATTTTGAATATAAAGAAGTATGTGTAACCACCATTGATTTTATTCTTGTTTGAACCTTTTATTTTTGATCACCAATGATGTTTTTTACTTCCACACATTTCTTCTTCCTAGGATGAGATGTATGAAGTTCTTACTCATCATTGGAAATAACTTATTTTGATTCTTAAATTTGTGTGGAATTACCATTATTGGAATTATTTTTAGGTTTCTTAATGATAGATCTTTCATCTTCTTTATTTTTCTTTTCTACATGCATAGTGAAACATCTTATTTTTAATTTTAAAGAAATTTTACATCAACAGAATAAACTATCTTTCCCATTTATTTTTGGAAACATCTATATCCTATATCATTTGGAGGATATCAAAGAAAGATTCCATCTTCACCTCTTTGATTAAAATTTACAAGATTTCCACCTTTGTTCTTTATAATGCAGGGAATTTTGAAAACGCTTAACTTTTTCAAACTTGGAATTTCATTACAGAACATTTTATAAGGATTCATATCATAACTTGGCCTATAGAAAAACCAATTCTGAATATAGAATATTATACCCATTTCCTTTCTTCAGAAGTAGTGATAAAGACCACATTTGATTAACACAGTGTGTCCCATCTCCACCAAACTTATATTATTTTTTAGAAACACTATTCTACTATGGTGTGTATGGTGCACTAAACACATAAATAATTCCATGTTTTTTAAGATAACTTTAGAATTTTTAATTATTTTATTCACCACCATTATCAGTTCAAAACTTCTTCATTAAATATCGACATTACTTTTCTTCTCTTCTCTTTAAACACTTAAACATCTTTAGAGAATCTCATTTATGTTTCAAATATATAATACAAGTAATGTGAGTAAAATCATAAATGAAATAAATAAATTAAATATCTCTGAAATTTGATTATTTACTCATTTCCCCATAAACATCAGAATGAATTAGTTATAGGTGACGAGTTGATTGAATTTCAACTTTCTTGTGCATAGAGTTTTTAATCTTACCGTTTTGACAGATTGAATAACACCAATCTATTATTCTTGTCATGTTAGGAATATCATGAACACTATCTTTCTTTTTTAACTTTCTTATATTCCTCTGACACATATCCCCAATATTTTATTCCACACCTGATTCTCTTTCATCATGATCAGATAACATGAATTTTGTACATCACAAACTTGAAATAGGTTCCCTTTTATAAATAGGCCTCTCGTAACTACTTTTACATCTTTAAATATTTAAAAAAAAAATCCTATTTTATAAAAATACTTTATTCACTTCATCACAAAGTTCTAAAACTCTCAATAAGTAGTGTTTCAATCTATCAACCAACAAGGTCTTTTTGGATTTCAATTTTTCTTCCCCAATATTAGTAGATCAAACACCTATTATTATAAGTGATTCATCATTTCCAAACATCAATTTTCATTCTTTTAATCCTTTCAAATTATTAAAAAGTTTCAAATCACTTATCATATGTGATGATAACCCACTATCCAAAATCCAGGGTTGTTCTCCTTCTATATCTTTGAGAGAAGTTTCTACAAAAAGTGTTTTTTCATTACCTTTATATTCCTCCACATCCATCTTTTTAGAATTTTTATAAACATTTTGTTGTGCCTATATCAAAATAAGACATCTTTTAGAATGATTTCAGGCAATTCACATCTTTCAAAAATAGTTTCCATAGGTTGGAATCTATTTTCAACTTTCAAAAAAACATTCTTATAATCTCTTATTTGAGAGAATTGACCCCAATCAAACTTTTATTGATATTAATCATTGGATAATTATAGTTTTTTTGATTAAACCATCACATATTTGTTGTATTCCCAAATCCACCACAATTCTAATAGTAACCATAAAAAAATATTTTCTTTTATAACTTCAATACCGTCTAGAGTCTTGAACAATTTTTTCAATAACCTTCTTACCTTCCACATCCGAACTTAGTTAAGCCCCAAAATTCCTATTATCACCTGAAATCTTCTTCCTCCATTCTTATTTCTTCCAAAATTTAAAAGAATCAAAAGTAGTGGTAATATTTTTTTTTTCAGAATTTGAACTTTTATAAATTTTTGAATTTTCAACTTTTTTGGTTTTGGAAATATATACAATTTTATAAGCCTTATTCTTCTTAGAAACATATTTAATATTATTTTCAACCTTTGAAGATAAGTTTTATTGATCTTTCACACGTTTAAACATTCCAAAACATTCTCTAAATTCAGATATAGAGTTATTTAAACTTGTAACTTCCTGCTCAACTTTAGAGATTTTTTTTGGATAAGTTCTAACTCTTACTCCACTTTTATCTTCATTTAAATATGTTCATTATGATTATTTTATTTTTAAATATATTTCTTCAAGTGATCCATCGCTTCCAGAAACTTTTCTCTCTCTTCAAGAAAACATTCTATATAGTTTGATGTAAAACCTTATTTTTTCAACTAATTGATTTCTTGTTCAAGTATCAAAATCTTTCAAAGACATTATTTCAACTCTCCTTTAAAAGAATATTATAAATAAGTATCTTATTATTTTGAACTAATGATTTAATTACCAGAAAAAACTTAATCATTTACTTTTTTAATAAACATTTTATCTCCAACAAATTTAATGAATTTTATGCTTCAACTTCAATATCATTATCTTTATCATCTTTAGATAAAAACCTTATCCTTTTAGATTTAGATAAATTTTTATCTTTTACCTTAGAATAGGATTTTGATTTGTCAACATGTTTATTCCAATATCTTCTTGACTTTTGATCATTTTCATCACTTTTTTATTCATATTTTCTTTGAGGACAATTTGTAGAAAAATTTCCAACAACTCCAAATTCAAATCATTTCAATGGTAACTTTCCTTTGTACTTACCTGTTCCTCTTTTCACATTTTTATAAAATAATGACAGAATCTTATCAACATTGTTATTGACATCATCTTTGATGTTGGATTCACTATCTTCTTCATCTTTAATAACTTTCTTGGATATCCCTTGGTTGGTATCTTTGAAGGAAATTTCTTAATCAATTATTTCTTTGATCTTCATAACTCTCTCAATTATCATTTAATATGTAATGAGAGTGATATAGTCATCCAAATATAGAGTTTCAATAGCTCTATCTCTTAAAGATGAAACATTATAATCAATCCTTTCAAGAAGAATACGTAATATCTTTTAAAAAATAGTTGAATTTTCCAGCTTCTCATCAAGACATATTATGGTGCTATCAATATCATTCAACCTTGTAAAGAAGTCACCAACAAATTCATACTCACCCATTTTTAGATATTCATACTTCATCCTCTAGATTTTTAACTATGCATTTTTCACCTTTGTATTTCCTTTATAGATATTTTTCATCTTTTCTAAAATACCTTTAGAAGTTCTGACTCCTTTCACTCTAAGAAATTCACTTCCATAGAGTGATGATAGAAAATAATTTTTATCCCTTCCATCATTATCCATATTTTTCTAATAAAAAAATGTAAGAGAAACATTTTCAACAAGAGGATTAAATCCATCCATAGTAGCTTCCAAAACACTATAAACTAGAGAAACAAGACATGAAAGTATTCTATATTTCTATATATGTTAGTTCTTTCCATAAAAAACTAAAATCCCCTTATTTTCCACATAATTCAAATTCACTATCACAACTTATCTTCAAAAACTGTAGCAAAGTAGAAAATTAAGGGAACTTTCACTTTGATACCAATTAAAAAGGCCTAACTAGGATCAATGTAATCACTGAGAGGGGGAGGGGGTGAATGAAGGATATCTTTTTATTTTATGTTATCTTTATTATATAAAAACCTTCACCTCTTGTTAAAGATTTATCATGCTGCTGAAAACCAAACATTCACACATCTAAAAGAATACATGTATTTAAAAGTTTAACTACTCAATAAGAGTATCTAGTCTTTGGAATGGTTTAAAAATAATCCAATACCACACAATCCACTAAAACATAGTCCTTTTGAGTGGATAAAACAAGTAGAAAATACCCTTACACTTGTGTGGAACTATAATCAATACAACTATGTGTCTACTTTCTACCATAAAATATATAAATAATATGTTGAAAAAAGTTTATAAACCTTCAACAATTAGCTACAAACATGTCATTGTGTTGATTCAACAACTTCCACTTTTTATAATTCCTTAGAAAACAATTCTTAATTTTCTTACATAGTAGAAAGTATCAAAAAATTCTCTATACATCATATAAAAACTCACTCTGATCACTCACTTCGATCCTTATATCAATTATTCAGTCCAAAAAAAGTATGATTCACTTTCCAGAAACAAGTCTAATTCTATAATTTCTTCTTCCCAAATCTATCAGTCTGATTACTCAGTCTGATCTGGTAAAGCCCAACCATAACTTATCCTAAATACTTATTTTTTCTGGAAAATTTTCTTAATAAATTATGTCTAGAAGAAAAAAACTTCATCTTTCTCACTCTCTTCTTCACGTGAACAATGTTAGAGTACATTTTAATCTGACTTCTATTTATAGGTTCCTCATAATAGAAAATAATGGGAAATCAATTTCACATTCCCGCTCACAAAACTATAGAAACCCAAATTTCACATTCCTTTAAATTATATTTTTACCACTTCTCAACACCTCCCAACACTTATAAATTCTTTATAAATATTATTGAATCTTCTAAAAAGTTCAGCATTCTTTGAATTTACAAACATTTCACTAGTCCAATCCTTTGAGTCCGATATTTCTTTGTTTGGTGACTCCGATCCTCCTTTCAATATCAGATTCAGTCTGATGAACTTTCTTATGAAAAGTTCATATGATAAATCATAATATCATTAGTTCATAATTTCAAACTCCACCTCCTTTTATATCAACCTAATGAAGATAAAAAACAAGTGATTGATCTCTTCGATGCTCCAAGCCAATAGTAAATGGTTGACTACATTGTTGAAATTTATTTAGACTTTAGTTTCTTTAAAAGACTATTCTCTTTAGTCAATATTTATCACTCTGATAGATCTAATCAATCACTTGAAAGTCCAATTACTTTCCTCAGGCCAATCAATTTATTAAACCATTTTTTCCATAAACATCATTTCAACTTCAAAAGACTTCAGAACCCTTTTCACATTATCTATTCATTTGATAAAATAATCCCTATATAAATGAAACTTTTCATCTGAGGAAACACAACATCCGATGACTTATCAATGTCAATAAAACTATCTAATGAATCGTATCCACTTCTCACCTAATAAATAGGTCTATGAAAATCTTCTCATTCTCAATAAAAAATTCAGGTCCATCTAATACCATGTGATCAGGACAATTTTATGCCTTTAATGAAACAATATATCTGATGTCTTATCTAAAAAAACACCCGATTGAAGGATTGGTAGTGTAGTTTGTCCGATGGTCTAGTATAAAAAACAACTTATTTATTTCTGAAACTCAACAACTGATGGTTCATGCGATGGATTGGTTTGTTCAATGAATCATCCCGTTTGGTGGATCAGTTGATCAAAACATATAAAAAACCATTGAATTTAACACATTAAAACTTCTAGTCCCTAAAAAACTACTATACTCGGTATACCTCTATTTGGTGGTCTACGCCTAAAAAACATCAAAATTGTAGAAACACTAGAAAATCACAATTCTCTTTTCTTCTATAAAGGCAATTTCTACCCCTTTCTTTCAAAAATATTAGATTAAAATTTTATTAGTCAGCTTATGATGTTGATAAATTTTATCATAGAAAAGCATCATCAGATTTTGTGTTGTACATGTTGTTGACACTCTGTTTTTTCACATGGATAAAAAGGTGTTAAAGGGAAATATCTTAAAGGGAAAGGGAAAAGTGAAATAAAGAAGGCCAATGATCACAGGATCCACTGAATTCCCTTCACATAGGTACCACCAAGAAGGGTTAGTGCATAGGGTACCTGTACATCAACCTGAATGACTAGCTTGTGCAACAGCTAGTGCGACACACCTGTATGGCACACCTGAGTGAAAGAAACCCTTCTCCAAATGTCCCATATTTTCCTATAAATAGGACCTTTAGGTCTTCATTTGTATAGATAAAAATTCCCAAATAACTAAAAATGCTTTGATTTCCCTAGTACTTCACCCAAACCCTATAAATCCTTCCAATCAGCCCTTAAAAACCTAAAGGATAATAAAATAAGGGGTGGGGGTGGGGGATAGTAGAATTAGTGTTCTCTCGGGTTTTAAAACACATAACAATTTCATGAGGTACCATCCCACCCATGGTTGAAAAAAACTAGCATGAAGTTCTATTCCCTAACTAGGGAACCATATAAGACACTTCCAGGAACACATGTGGAGACCCTTTAAGGCTTTAGAAATTCCCCACACAAGTTTTTTTGCCCAGGTGGTCCATTGTCCAAGGTACCATAATCTTGGACATGAATACCTGTGAGAAGTACCCATTGTCTTACCTAGCCTTCAAACTACATGATACCCCTTTGGATCACTTATCCCATACCCTATATGATCCTACTCTCAGTCCCTCTTCCAAGCCACCAATGGTAGGGAATCTCTCCCTTTGGCTCCATTGTTTGGAAGGGACCAAGTTGAAACCTCCACTAAAGCATACAGAATTGTGAAACCATGGGAAGGGGAACACCAGCAAGTATCCCATTTTGATATTCATCCCTATAGTCAGGGTTTTACTATAATTTTCCTACCAAATGGTTAGGGTCTTTGAAAGGCACTGTCATGGGTGACCTCAAATGATTAATGGTTTTTTGGGGTACTTGGGTACAACAAAGTGGCTGACCAATGTCGTATCTCAAAGGAGGAAGTAAATTAAAACAACTTATTAAAGGTATTATAAAAATAAAATAAAATAGAATAAAAACACTACTTGAAAGGATGATGGTTTGTTTATCATTTATAAAACTAGAAGAATTTTTCTAGAAGAATATTGCATTTTTTTGTTTTTAATTTTGAAATGAAATTCAATTAAAAAGACGCAACAAGAAGATGTTTTTAGAAAATATTTTAAAAGGTGTAATTGATCTAACTCTACCTATTCACTAAATTATTTATCATTATCATTTAAATTAACATTAACTTAATTATGATCCCTTAATTTGTTAAATCCCGAACCCTATGAGAATTAACTTTACCACAAAGATGAAGTGAATTTAACCCTAGGCTAACTTCAGAACATGGAATCGCAACCTCCTCCTTTGATTGATGTTATAAGGTTAGATTATGGTCAGTGGTAAATTAAGGCACATTTAATATATATAAATTAGAATTAATTTATTTTAGAGATTATATTTTAACACTACAAATTGATCCCATATGGATTTGTATTATCGATTAAGTTCGCACTCTCACAATTTACACAAAATCTCGTCCTCGCCTGTTTTTGTGTTAATTGTTCAATTGATTTATTAGTTTAAATTAAATTAAAAAATCAATTAATTTATCATATTATTTGAATTATATTATATCATTTATTCAAAATAAATGAATGAATAAGGATAGAGGTTGATCTATTACTAAAAAACTACTCTTCCATGGGCGGTGTGGTCATCGTAGAAACATTATGCAAGTGCAAAGGTTTAGAAAGGGTATAACCCAATATTTTTTCTTCTCTTGAATTAAAGACCAAATATAAAGATTAATAGAATAATAAAATTTAAAATAATAGAATAAGTGGAAGATAAACTAAGAGTTTACTGAAAGTACAATAACATGACAACAAAGAAGTGGAAAAGAAGATCATTTTGGAGGAGATCCTATCTTAGTAGCTTCCCTCCTCAAATTGTGAATTGAAATGGTGTATAACCACTTCTAATATTCTCAAAATCTCATAATTCACGTCCCAACCCCTCCGAATGAGAAAAAACACGAATTTATAGAGTGTAGGGAAGGATAGGTTTAAAGAGGTTTCAAGTGTGAATGGGGAGTATCATTAAAATATTTTAATCCAACTTGAACCTCCAATTTGACCTCAAAAAAGCATTAACAAGATGTTATTACAGGATAATTATTTGTGCATAATTTAGTTTTAGAGATCCTCTAAAAAATTTGGCCCAATCGAAGCTCGGATGAAGAATTTATGACCCAAATACAGAACCAATATCCAATCTGGCGGGTCCAGCCCACATTTGACTTCATGGTCCATTTAGTCCAAACAAATGTACATTTTATCTCCAATGTCGGAAAAAAAGTTGTATACCATTAAGTCAAGAACACAATTACAAAATTTAAAGTTCAAATAATAAATATTAAAATATTTATCTTTGAAATACTACAGTGCACTATAAAGGGTAAAACTGGAATTTCCATCAAATTTTTAAATGAATGATCTAATCCCAAATATTTTATAAATAAACATATCTAACAAAATTTGAGGAAATTTTATCATTTATTATCAATAAAATATTCAATAATTTTTTTTATCAACTCCCCCACACTTACCCTTTTGCACTCCTTGGCAAAACCTCATATCATGTATTTGAAAAAATTATGACAAGATATGCATATTCATATTTCTCAATCCACAGTGAAAATATAGGCAAAGTAATAATCTTATAAAGAGTCAATATCAATAAATTTTAAAGTCATTGTCTCATAAATTGTCTCAAAACAAAATCTAGTGAGATTCATAACACTAATCACAGTGAAACAAGTCATGGGTCTACCGTGCCACTAATTCTCCACATGTGTGCGTGACAAACATTCCAAGATTGTCTCTCCACCATTTATCTAGTATATTAAGGTTGATAAAAACTTTTATTTTTACCTAATTCTATTCCACCGAACCTGTTCAACATCATTTTCAATCAAATTCCAAAACCCACTTATTTAATCATTCCTAGAGGTCAAACCACGAGTTCCTGACCTAAATATCCCTACATGTTGTACATTTCTTCACTCCCCTCTTTATTGATTTTTTTTTTATTTTTTTATTTATTTTTTGAATTTGTTAGAGGGCATACAAAAGTCATATATTAGGTTTACATGTATAGGTCAATCTGGTACAGTGATGGAAACAATCGGAAGAGAAATAAACATATGGAAAGACCATGTTAAAATTTGAAAAGAATTACTTACCAAAAATATACATTCAATTGGGTAAGAGAAACTTCACAAGTAATTATTGTGTGAAAAATTGTGTGAAGAAATCAATGACACAATTTACCATGAAAAAATATCACAAATAATGATGTCAAAATCTAAAAGGTTTTATAATGACACAACCATTCATATCATCAACGACTTCAATTTTTATAAAAGTCAACCCTTGATGATGAAATCTTACTCATGATTATATTTCTACCAATGAATTTTGAAAACATGAATTTTCTATATGTTCCACATGAGACTATTACATGATATATTTTTATCTTTTTTATTTATTTTTTTTGAAAATTTTAACAAAAAACTTAAAAGAAAATACACATAAAACACACAAATAGAAATCCTAAATATCTACCCCAAAATGTTGTCCAATCCCCCACACTTAAAATATTGCATTGTCCTAAATGTGAACCTATTAGATGATATATGCACAAGAAATGTATAATTTTAAATAGGAAAAATAATATAAAATTGAAAGGGTTAGGAACAGCCTAATATGATCAAGTGATGATGGGGTCATGCAGTGTGATGAAATCCACTACATTAGTATAAAGTCCCTCAATGTATTTCTTCAAATGTTGTCCATTTAATGTAAATCTCATTCCTATGTACTCTTGTGTGATCTACACTACACCATAAGGAAAAACATTAGTCACAACATGAGGACCTAACCACATGGAACACAACTTACTAGGCACCAGCTTCAGTCGTGAACTATAGAGAAAGACTTTCTCTCCTACTTGAAATTCTATTTTATAGATCATTTTTTCATGAGTTTCTTTTGATCTTTCCTTGTAGATCCTTGAGTTCTCATATGAATACAATAAATCTACTCAAGATCCTGAATTTTTATATTCCTTTGGATTCCATCATGGGACAATTCCATGTTATATTTCTTTATATCCTAATAAGCCCAATGCTCAACTTCCACGAGGAGATGACATGATTTCACAAAAACAATATGAAATGGGGACATATCATTGGGTGTCTTGTATGCTGTCCTATAAGCCCATAACATATCATCCAATCACTTTCTCCAATCCTTCCTATTTGGCTACACGGTTTTCTCTAATTTTTTTTTCAACTCGAAATTTGAAACCTCAACCTGACCATTTGTTTGGGGGTGGTATGGTGTTGATGTTTTGTGTGTCACCCCATACTTACGAAGTAGGGAAGCCAAATTTTGATTGAAAAAGTGCGCCCCTTGGTCACTGATGATGGCCTTCGGTACTCCAATTCTACAAAAAATATGTGCTTTGAAAAAGTCCACAACAACATGAGAATCATCAGTCCTGGTGGCCTTAGGCTCCACCCATTTTCTCACATAACCAATGAAATCCAAAATATAAAGGAAAAAAAATGAACTAGGAAAAGAAACCATAAAATCAATTTCAAATAAATACAGAATAATATGGGTTGGTGGGGCATCTCATGTCTCCTAGAAATATTACCAGTGTGATGGAAATGTGAGCACGGCTTACATAACACATGAGAATCATGGAATAAACTAGGCTAATACAATACATAGTCCAAAACTTTCCTAGCTATCTGTTGGGGTCCAAAGTTTCCAACACCAGCAAGTGTATGATAGAATTTCAGAATAGACTCAAACTCATGATCAGGAACACACCTCCTAATAACTTTGTCACTACACATGCACCATAAGTAGGGATCATCCCACGCATAAAATATAGAATCACTCTTTAACTTTTGGACATGATGTTTCTTTTAAATTTGTAGGAATTTCATATACAACAAGGTAGTTAACTAAATCAGCATACCAAGGTTGCGTACTTAAGATGGAATAAATATTCTCATCGGGGAAAGTGTTTTGATGTGGTACCTGGTCCAAGGTTTCATCCTCTAGTGTGTGAGTAAGCCTAATCATGTGGTCCAACACTAGGTTTTATGACCCCTTCTTGTCCTTTATCTCAATGTCAAATTTTTTAAGAAGGGGAATCCATCGGATTAGCCTGGGCTTTGCATCCGAATTTTTCAAAAGGTACCTCATAGATATATGGTCAGAAAAAACAACTACTTTAGAGCCCAATAAATATGAAAAAATTTATCTAAATCAAATATAACAGCAAGAAAATATTTTTCCATGGTTGTGTAGTTTTATTGGCCTGAATGCAATGTCCTTGTTGCATATTCAATCACATGTGAACGTCCCTCCACCCTCTAAGATAAGACTTCTCCGAATTCAAATTTAGAGGCGTCACACATAAGATCAAAAGGAAACTCCCAATGTGGGGGTTGTATGATTGGTGGAGTGGTCAGAAACTTCTTTATCTCATCAAAGGAAGTCCTAAAAGAATCATCAAACACAAAATCAGAATCCTTTTGAAGTAATCGTGACATTAGAAGAGAAATATTAATAAAATCTTTGATGAAGCACCGATAAAATCTTGTATGCCCTCAAAAAGATCTAACATCATGCACACATGAAGGATAGGGTAAGGATGAAATGATATCTACCTTAGATCTATCAACCTTTATCCCATGTTTTGACAATAAATTCCCTAAGACAATACCATTCTTTACCATGAAATGACACTTTTCAAAGTTTAAGATCAGATTCTTCTCAATACAACAATTCAAAAACTTTCCCAAGCTAGAGATAAAATCATCAAATGAAGACCCATAAACTGTAAAATCATCCATAAATACCTCCATGCATGTCTCAATAAAATAAAAAAAAACTCACCATGCATCTATGGAAGGTACCCGGGGCATTGCAAAGTCCAAATGGCATCCTTTGGTAGGCAAACGTACTGAATGGACAAGTGAATGTAGTCTTCTCCTGATCCTCCGAAGCAATAGGAACTTGAAAATATCCAAAAAATCCATACAAGAAACAATAATGTGTCTTCCTAGCAAGTCTCTCAATCATTTGATCAATAAATGGGATAGGTAAATGATCCTTGCGAGTGGACTGATTTACTTTCCTATAATCAATACACACACACCAACTGTTTTTTACCCTCATTGGAACTAAATCATCTTTATCATTTTTAACAACAGTAACACCAATTTTATTAGGCACAACCTGAATAGGACTCACCCACTGGGAATATGAAATGGGATAGATTATACCTGCCTCGTGCAAATTTTCAACCTCTTTTTTAACAATTTCTAGATGGGTTAGATTGAGTCTCCTTTGTGGTTGCCTAACTGGTTTAGCCCCATCCTCCAAAAGAATCTTATGCATGCAAATGGAGGGGATAATACCTGATATGTCAGCCAAGGTCTATTCGATTGCCCTGATATTCTCCCTCAAAATATTCAAAATCAGTTTTTTCTTGTTCAAAAGGAACATTATTAGAAATTATAATAGGTAATATCTCACCACTTAACAATTATGAGTATTTTAGATTAGGTGGAAATGGTTTGAGTTACAATGAAGGGGGGTGATGTATAGATGAAGAAATTGAAGGAACTAAAATACATTCACAATAACATCAGTATCAGAATATACATCATCAAAATCAGAGAATAAATCATCAAATCCATTAGTATACTCAACAACCATGTCATAATCAGAGTTCGTATGATCAAAATCAGAATATGAATCCATTTAAAAATCAAATCCAAGAGAGTCCGGTGCATTCTAAATAGATGTGGAAGTACTCTTAGACATCAAAATAGAACAAATAATCATAATCTCCCTAAGAATAGTACAATCAAATTCCATGGGGTTTTTATTTTGTGGTTCAAAATGGGAGATAAAAAATGTAGAATGGTCCTTAGAGGGGTACTTCATGGATTCTATAACATTAAATATCACAACTTCATCCCCAAACTCCATGGAAAGTGTACCCTCATTGACATTTATGATAGTTTTTTCTGTTTTGAGGAAGGTTCTACCTAAGATAATGGGAGAATGATAACTTACCTAATTTTCCTCCATGTTAAGCACATAGAAATCTGATGGAAAGATCATGTCTCTTACTCGGACAAGTACATACTCAAGGACTCCCACTAGATATATTGTAGCTCTATTCGCCAACTACACCACTACTCTCATCAGTTTCAACTCATCAACCTGTAAATAAGAGAATAAAGAGTGAGGCATTACATTTATGGAAGCTCTTAAATCACAAAGAGCATCCGAAAAGTGTAACTACCCTATGGTGCATGGGATGGTGAAGGTCTCTGGATCCTTGCACTTTTTTTTTCATTTCTAGAGTTGTTGTAATGAGTTCTGAAACATTCCTTCCAAGATTGATCATATCATTTCCCTTGAGCCCTATTTGATTGGTACAAAGTTCCTTTAAGAATTTCACATTCCTTGGGATTTTATTGATGGATTCAAGTAGAGGTATGTTGATCTCCACACACTTGAATGTATCCAAAACTTCTTTTTGCATCACTTCTTCAGTCATCTTATTGGTTTGTACAACCCTGTTTGGAAAGGGAAGGGGTTTAATAGGAACATAATTAATATTTTTCTTACCTTTATCTTTCTTCTTGGGTTTCTCATCAACTGGTTTTGAATCGGGCTTTTCTGGAGTTGAGGTGAATCCCTGTGGAATGATAGGTGAAGATATATAATTTGTTTGCTTCCCACTTCTCAACGTGATAGCACTGACATTCACCTTTGTATTTGGAGTAGGTTGGGAAGGTATATTTCTATAATTCTTACTTACTAATTCATGGAGGGTAGTGGAAATCTGGCTCATTTGAGTCTTTAACTCCCTCAACTACTAACCTTGACTCTTCAACTCATTTTGTTGATTAAGAACAATTTGTTTCAAAAGATCGTTAGTGTTAGAATCTAACTTGGTTTGGGGATTTCCTTTTTGTTGAATTGTTGATGTTTGTGCTTCAAATCTCCTTTGGGGTTGTTGGAAACCCTATTGGTAAGGTGGATGCTGCTGGATGTTTTGTTGAAAGGGGGGCCTTTGTTGTTTTACAAAGCCATACCTTATGTCTAATTGATCCTTCCACCCTTGGTTGTATGTTATAGCAACGAGATCAATATTCTTTTGGGGATATGGTTGTTTTTGCTGCTGATATGGTCTCCCAGGAAACACTACTGCACAATCTTCTGTTTCTTTCAGTTTGGGGCAACATTTGGGTGGATTGTCTCAATGCAAATGCCACAAGGCCTTGAAGGAGTGGGTTGGGATTTCTTTTGATAAAAAGAAAATTTCCTCACCATAGTGGTCAATTATTCCTACTTGGTTTCAATTAAATGAATCTCAATAGAAGAAGGACTTACCTGATGTACCCCCCCTGACATGTGGTGTACCACAATCACCAAATTGTTGGGAGTTTTGGGACATCTTGTCAATTAATGCATGTGTAGCTACTGGTGTCTTGTCTACTAATACTCCTCCAACTGTGACATACACCATGTTTCTCTCCATATGTGTAATTCCCTCATAGAAGTATTGGATGAGGATTTTCTCACTGATTTGGCAATGTGGGAATCTTGCACAAAACTTCTTGAATCGCTCCCAGTACTCATACATTGACCCCCCTTAGGCTTTCTTGATCCCTGAGATCTCCATACGAATGGATGTGGTCCTTGATGCTGGAAAACATCTTTGTAGGAAAAGACATTTCAAATCATTCCAACATGTTACATCTTCAGGTTGTAAATAATACATCCAATATTTGGCATCTCCATCAAGTGAGAATGGGAATGCTCTTAGTTTGATTTGATCTTCAGAAACATTTCTTGGTTTTAATGTTGATAAAAACACATTAAATTATTTAAGGTGTTTATTTGGATCCTCACCATAGAGGCCATGAAACTTTAGAAGAAGGTGAATTAATACAGATTTTAGTTCAAAGTCCAATTCGAGGTTTGGGTATGCAATACAATTTGGTTGATAGTTAATATCAGGTGAAACCAATTCTCGAATGGTTATATTAAATTCATTTCCATTATTTTCATCCATTGTTTCTGGTTTTATGGTTTGATTTGAATTTCTTCCAATTTCAATGTTCTGAGATTTGAGGAATTCTTCAACTAGTTGAATGTTGAAACTTCCCATAGACTGAGAATATCTGATTCGATCCCTAAGGCTGCGTTCAATATCAAGGTCAATATCTAACGATCCTTGGAATTAGTTCATGTCATAAATAAATTAAAATTTAAAAGAATAAAATTGGTCCATAGTAAAATAAAAATGTGAATTTTTAGTTGACGTTCAAAAAAGAAGAAGAAGAAAATAATAGAAGAAGAAAAAATTCAGATTGGGTAAAGAAGGAAGAAAGAAGAGAAGAAGAGAATAAAATATAAAATAAAATAAATAAAACTAATTGGTTGAAATAATTACTTGCCTACTCAGAAACGATGCCAATTTGAAAGGCGCTGTCATGGGCACCCTCAAATGATTAATGGTTTTTGGGGTACTTGGGTGCAACAGAGTGGCTGACCAAGGCCGTCTCTCAAAAGAGGAAGTAAATTAAAAAAACTTTTTAAAGGTATTATAAAACTAAAACAAAATATAATAAAAATACTACTTTAAAGGATGAGGGATTTTTTATTGTTTATAAAACAAGAAGAAGTTTTCTAGAAGAAGATTTCATTTTTTTGTTCTTAATTTTGAAATGAAATTTGATTAAAAAGACACAACAAGAAGATGTTTTTTAGAATATATTTTAAAAGGCATAATCGATCTAAATCTACCTATTCACTCAATTATTTATCATTATCATTTAAATTAACATTTACTTAATTATGATCCCTTAATTTGTTAAATCCCAAACCCTACGAGAATTAACTTTACCACAAAGATGAAGTGAATTTAACCCTAGGCTAACTTCAGAATATGCAATCACAACACCCTTATTTGATTGATGTTATAAGGTTAGATTATGGTCTGTGATAAATTAAGGCACATTTTCTCTTTGGAAATTATAATTAATTTAGTTTAGGGATTATATTTGAACACTACAAATTGATCCCGTATGGTTTTGTATTATCGATTAAGTTCACGCTCTCACAATTTACTCAAAATCTCATCCTTGCATGTTTTCTTGTTAATTATTTACTTAGTTTAAATTAAATTAAAAACTCAATTAATTGATCATATTATGTGAATTACATTATATCATTTATTCAAAATAAATGAATGAATAAGGATAAAGGTCGATCGATTACTAAAAAAACTACTCTTCCATGAGCGGTGTAGTCATCGTACAAACGTTATGCAAGTGCAAAGGTTTAGAAAGGTTATAACCCAATATTGTTTTTAATCTTGGATTATAGCACAAATATGAAGATTAAAATAAGAATAAAATTTAAAATAACAGAATAAGTGGAAGAGAAACTAAGATTTTATTGAAAGAACAATAACATTACAACAAAGAAGAGGAAAAAAGAGCATTTTGGAGGAGATCCTAGCTTGGTAGCTTCCCTCATCCAATTATGAATTTAAATGGTGTAGAACTAATTATACTCTTCTCGAAATCTACTAATGAACGTCCCAACCCCTAAAAATGAGAAAAACACTAATTTATAGAGTGGAGAGGAGACTAGGTTTAAAGAGGTTTCAAGTGTGAATGAGTAATCTCGGTCAAATATTTTAATCCAACTTGAACTGCCCATTTGACCTTTAAAACGCATAAACAAGATGTTATTATAGAGTAATTATTTTTTAATAATTAAGTTTTCGAGATCCTCTCAAAATTTGGGCCCCATACAAGCTCGGATGAAGAAGTTATGACCCAAATACAAAACCAATATCCAATCTGGTGGGTCCAGCCCACCTTTGACTTCATGGTCGATTTATTCCAACCAAATTTATATTTTAGCTCCAATTTCCTGAAAAAACGTTGTATCCAATTAATTCAGGAACATAGTTACAAAATTTCAAGTTCAAATAATAAATATTAAAATATTTATCTTTGAAATACTACAGTGCACTATAAAGTGTTAAACTGGAATTTCCATCAAATTTTCAAATGAATGATCTAATCCCAAATATTTTATAAATAAACATATTTAACACAATGTGAGAAAATTTTATCATTTATTATCAACAAAATATTAAGTAAAAATGTGTTTTATCAGTCTTCAGGGTGTAGGTGGATGTGCATTCTTATGGTCATGAGGACCTTGACCCTGGTGATAGTGCTAGAGAACTCACAGTCTTATAAACTAGGGTTAGAACCACGTTATTCCCTAGTATTATCTAAGACCTGAAGACTTAGGTTTCAATAAGGGAGGGTAAATATCACACTATATTATCCATTTGATAGGGAATGATATCCTCTTATCCTTCTGGGGAAGTAATTTTAGGGCATCTCTCTTGGGGTAATCCCTTAGCCTTTCTTGCAGGAACTCTCTTATACTTCATTCCCTCCTCTGTCTATCCCAGTAACTAAAATAGGAGGAGAGATAAGAATATTAAAATCCCTTTCCCTATCCCTTTGGGTCCAGGGTATAACTATGGGAGGTAATCTCCATTGTAACACCCCAATTTTCTACGGTATGCTTCTTCTTAATAATTCAATAGCTCACGTTACACGCAACACTGAGTTCAAGCGCACCATGAACTATCAAACTAGCCATTTAAAAAGTGTTTATGAATAGTATTAACCAAAATTTTAATTTTATATATATACCATATAATTTTATAATTCATATTATGTGTTTCTTAGACATAATATAAGAACAAATTCAATTTTTCAGATAAAAGATAATTTTTTTCAAAAAATACAGTTTTCTACCTTTTAATGGAGAGCCCTTTTTAATACAAAATTTGAAACTTTAATATATCAAATTTGATAAATTAAATTTTTATTTAGAATAGGGTCATAAAAATTTAGTTTGGATTAATTTTTGATTTTTTTCTGATAACTTTCATATTTTAATGAATAGTGAAAAATACTTCATTTTAATTCAAAACTGTTTTTTCCTATAAATTATTTATATAGTTATATTATATTTTTAATCGGTTTTAAAGTGTAATTGGATTATTTTTTTATAATTTAATCCAATTTTGGTCATTGGAAGTAATTTTACATGGAAATTGGACATAAACACATGTCCATCTTTTGATAGTTTTTACTTCTTAAAAACGCGCTTTCTGGTTTTGACAACAGGAATTAATTTTAAATTAATTTCTACCAATTATGTGTTTTGAATTTGGAAAAATGGATTCCATATTTAAAATCATAAGGTTAAATTTTTTTAAATAGTTTCCTTTTATTTTTGGACATTATGGATAGTAACTTCAATAATTATTTTTATTTACCATGGTTAAAGGGTAAATCAGGAAAATAAGGGTAAACAATAATATTATAATAATATAAAACTACCCAAACACATGTTAAAATCCCATTGGATGATATATGGATGATAATAAGAATATATAGGTCAATTTTTGGACCCCATGGAGTGACTTGGGTGTAAAAATGACAAGTTATAACAGTTAATTTAAAGTAAAGGGAAATATAACATAAACATGTATCTTATTACTAAAACAATTTTTATTCGAGTTATATAAGTGATATATTAAAATATAAATATTAATTAGAAATATAAAAAGATTTAATATATCATGTTATTTTATTTTTAATTTTTAGACATTAAATAATTAAATTTATTTTTGACATAATAATAATGTAGTATTTTTCTTATTAATGAAAGAATCAAATAAATGATATTATAAATATTAAAATGAATGTAATTTGAAAGTTTTTATGACATAAACGATTTTTTTGGATAAATATGACATTTTATATTAGATTTAATTCATTTGGTTCGAAGAAATCATGTTTTTATGACTTTAAAAATAATTAATTACTAAATAGTGTAAAAATTGACATAAATGAGTTTTTAAAAAAATAATACATTATTAAATGATATAAAAATCATAAAAATCTTAGGTTCTTTCAACTGAATTATATAATTCTAAAAATTTCATTAATTATCCACTTGATTTTCTATTTTCATTTTATAGTAACTATGTTAACACAATAGTATAAAAATACAAGAAGACACGGTAAGAGTTAAACTGTTTAACTAAGGGTTAATACCAAATGATAAGGTTATTTTCATGACCTAAAATTATATAAAAATCATTGGATGAGATGATTTAGAACCATCCTAATCTTATACTTGAAATTAATTACTTTTGAGCTATTATATACTGAAACTCAATTTATAATAAATTAATATTTCAAGCTTTTCCTAAAGTGCCCCTCACCTCTCTTATAAAAAGGAACTTCTCCTTCTCTTTAATTCACACCTAAAAATCCCTTTGGATCGACCAAAACCTACCTAAATATCTTCCCAAATTCCCTAAATTCATCCTATAGTATAACATTTTGGAAGAAAACCAACTTAAGTAGTCCTTTTGTGCAAATCAAAATGAGACACCCGAAGAAGAGGTAATCGTTTTATCCCTTCTTTCAAAGTACTTTTCTTCTTATACTTCCCCTTCCTAATTTGTTAACATAATAAAATAATAAATCTAGAATATAATATATGATGATATTTTTTTATGATTATGGGACAACCATACTCTTCCTTTTACCCATCATATTAATAACAATACCACCATGCATGCGTACATATGACTTACCATCTCCACATTGTGGTGTAAACTTTTTTTTCATATATACTTTATTTCAATGGGTATAATGATGGATATAAATAAATTAAATAATAAATATAACATTATATTATTCATTTAAAATTAATATTCAATCTAATTCTATTCCATTTAACCATTAAGAAAATTATATCGTTGCTCGTGCGTACGTACGACTTACCGTCTCGACGACGCGATTAGACTCATCTTCCACGTCCACCATCCAAGAATGATTATAAAAAAATATATATTATGAATAATTATGAAATATATTTTATAATAATTATACTATAATATATATATATATATGTACATATATTTCATTCACTTACTTTCATTCAATATGACAAGAAAATGGAAACAATGTTCATGCGTACGTACGACCTATCTTCTCCATGAACGGTGTATTCCATTTAATATATCTATATATTATATATATTTATATTATGAATATATATGATATATAAATCATATTATACAATATTTAAGTAAGTAAATAATTATCTAAGTAATATGACCAAGAATATCAAGTCAAAACACGTATGATAAACAAAGCGATTATTACCTGAAATGTTGAATTAACTTGTAATTGTTAATAAATGGGTAATATAAAGTAATAAAATATTAATATATGATATCATAAATATTATTATTATTCCTATACAAGTTAATAATATGTTTAAAAACATTATACATGAGTTTCATACACGTACAAAGAGTATGAGACCAATGGTAAGGGTTAATTCCTCATTCTCATTATTATCCAATACTGTTTATGTGTAAGTATTTACTATGATATATTTATCATTCATGTCCATGTTTCATAAAAATGTTTTTGAAATTAATATTTTAAGGTTTTATGGAAGGTAATATTCAACTATATCATCATTTTATATGTTTTAAATATATATTTTCTACATCTTTTTAATTAATGTCCATGTTTTCAAAATGATTTTAAGGATTTATTTATATGAACATGATTGTTTTAAAATGGTAATTTATTTCAAAAGTTTAAAATTGTTGTGGGACACTTTGATTCAAAAATATATTTTAAATTACTTCCTTTATAAATTGTGCGACTTTTAAATGATTTCATAAAAAAATGGATATTTCTCTCAAAGAGTTTTAATGATTATTTTCATCAATGTCAACATTCTTTATTAGATATTATTCTTGATTGAGGTTGACTTATTATAATTATAGTGACCAAAACTTTTCTTAAATTAATATTATATAATTTTAAAGATAAAAAACATAATAGTATTACAAATAGAGGATCCAATGGGTTAGTGTCTTGGGAAAACCAGGACTATACATAACAATTACAACATCAATCATAAAAATTAATTTAATTTCTTCTTCACTAGCTTCTCATTGGCACTTGACCTATCCTTAGTACATGTAACCACCTGATTATATACATCAAAAGGGGTGATCTAAAATCCTAGCAAGAAGATATATAAGAAAAATATAACAATGGGTGAGAATAACCATAACATAGGCAAAGGATAATGAACATGAGAGGAAGCATTAATAAGAGACTTGAAATGTGGCAATGAATAAAAATGTAACATCATGTCTTAGTGGTTAACTTCCACACATAATTGTGAAAAAATCTAGAATCTTGTTCACACATTATTTCACATTAAGTCATAATATTAATCACTTTACCCAATGTATTGGAGCACTGTATAATTCCAGGCGCACTTATCACATTGAAACATTCATATTGTGCTATATAATTTCAGGTGCACGCGTCACATCATAACATTATCATTTATTATGCATGACACAATGAAAATATATAAAAAATTAATATAACTAACCCATGAAAAGGAATGAGTTTTATATCATAAGAAAACATTCATAAACATTGGGTTTCCAAAATAAAGAGGGAATAACATACACGTTACAAGAACCATCAACCTTGAATGAGAAGTAAAAGGTGTGTTCTCAAAAGAAGAGTTCTTTTGGAATTGTTTTTGACATAAACACTAGTGAAAAACATGTATATACCAGAAAAAGAAATAAAATGATGAAAAAATTATTTTTAAGGAGTAACCATATAAAAAAAAAGTGAAAGTGGGAGAACCCGAAGGATGAAAGTTGGGTTCGAAAATTTCTCCTTACCTTATATCCAAACACTTCCTTTCCTTTAATGTCCTATATAAACACATTAAATTAATTAATAAAAAATTAAAAAACCCTTTTTACATGAATATGGTTCATTATGGTTTCATTAAGTTATTTTATGTTCCTTTGGATGAGTGATAGAGTTTAAAAACATTGTTTGAGAATGTTCGTTTTTATGGTTTTCTTGAGCGGTTCAATTGTATTCATAAATTGAAGTTCAGGTAGAAAATTGGTAAACATACATAAATGATATTAAATTTTATTAATTATATTTTAGAAGTTTAAATTATATTATAATTGATTATATACCATGTAGATGAATCATTAGATAATAATTAAATGATGATTGTTTGAGTTAATTTGGGCGGTTTTTCGACCACAACAAACTTTTTTTGATTAATAATTTAGTAATATGTACATAATTTAGTTCCATAACTTCAAATAAGACATAATACATATAAAATATTCTGGTTAAAACATAAAAATGGTTTTATTACCAGATCTGAAAGTAAAAATGGAAAAAAGAAAACATGTCGTTCTTGAAGGTGATATATTAACACCTCACGAACAACGTTTTCTTTTATAAAATAAAAGGAAGAGGGGAAGGGGGTTGGATGGTATAATATACCATTAGTATCATAAAATTACAGTATATTTAGGATACTAGAGTTACCATACCATGTGGATGAAGATATGTGGGGAGAGAATAAGAAAAGAACTTGAAATTGAAAGGAAATTAAAGGAAAGAGGAAGGGAAATTACCTCTTGAATCCTCCTCTTGAGATCCTCTTTAAGGGACCTAGGATTGGTTTTTTGATAAGACCAGAAGCTCTTGGATGTGGGTAAGGTGATAGAGAAAATTATTGGGCAGAGTTTAGATAAGGCTTGAATCTTGAGAGGTGTGAGGAAATGAGGGTGTGAAGGGTGGTTTTTATAGTGGATGGGAGAGGGGATTTCTCAATATAAAATTAATTAATATATTATTTACCCACAAGACAAGGAATAGTGAGTCTTCCATGAACAAGAATTGTAATTTTATCATGTGATCCTGAACCAATTGGTCTTACATCAGTAGAACATCATGAATGAATCTATAATTATCTTATTTAGATTATTTTGTAAATTATGGTATTTCACAATTCATCAAAAATTCAAGTATTTCAAAAAAATCACAAAAAATCCACCCCAACCATTTTTCGATGTGTAGAATCCAAAAATGAAGTCCATTTTTCAAAAATAATTTTCTATATATTATTATTTTAATATTTAATTAAAATCATAATTTATTATCAAAAACCAGTTTTAAAACATTCATTTACTTATTCTAAAATATAGGTACATCATACTTTCACTTGAATATTATTTATATATTATCATAGCTAAGGTTAATATTAATTAGGGTATATCACTATTCATAAGGGTATGTTACTATTCACCAAAAATTATGTTTTTCATATTGGACTCCAAACAACTTACTGATCACAACTCTGTATGTTAGATTTTCGAAATTCCAAACAAAGAACTGGAAAACATATGTTTAAAGGTCTCTTAGCACTTAATAGTTCATTATGTTGTGTTTTCATGTGATTTTATGACATATTTATAATAATGGAATTTCCATTGAAAAAAATTAGGTCGTTACATTCTTCCCCCCTTATGAAATTTCACCCTCAAAATTTCATTTTACATAAAATGGTGAGGGTACTTCACCTTCATCACCTATTATGGTTCCCATGTAGCTTCTCTAAACTTATGGTCCCTCCAAAACACTTTGACAAGGTGGGTTGTCTTGTTTTGTAGAACCTTATCTCTCCGGTCCAGAATCTCTACTGGCTACTTCTCATAGGAGAGATCATATTCCAGTTGTACCACATATGAGTTTAGTACATGTGAGGGGTCCAGTATGTACTTCCTCAGGAGTGACACGTGAAACCAATCATGAAATTGAGCCATATTCAGTGTAAGTTCAAGAATATAGGCCACGACTCCTATGCGATCAAGGATCTCAAAGGGGCCAATGTACCTTGGGATTATCTTCCCTTTCTTTCCAAATCACATGACTCTATTCCATGGTGATATTCGAAGGAAGACTTTATCCCCAAAGTTGAACTCCAAGTCTCTTCAATGATTATCAATATAGATATTTTCCCAACTATGAGCAGCTTTGATGTGTTTCTGGATGACTTGAACCTTTTCTGTCATCTCTTGTACAAGATCGGATCCAAATAGATTTTGTTCTCTAACTTCATCCCAATAGGTTATATTTCTACACCACTTTCCATACAGAGATTCATATGGAGCCATCTAAATACTCTAGTGGAAGATATTATTGTATGAGAACTCAACCAATGAGAGATTCTGATCTCGCCCAACATTAAATTCTAGAGAGCAGGATCTTATCATATCTTCAAGCGTCTGAATAGTCCTTTTATATTGTCCATTGGTTTGGGGGTGATAGGCTGTGTTGAAATTTAATTCAATAATAAAATCATGTTGAAAGATCCTCTAGAATTTAGATGTGAACCTCGGATCAAGATCAAAGACAATTGATAGTGGAACACCATGCAGTCTCACCAATTCCTTCACATATATCCTTTCAAGTTGTTCAAGCGAGTGATCTTCCTGAATAGTGGTAAAATGGGAAGTGTTGGTGATTCATTCAAACCTAAACCATATCACATTATTTCCCTTCTACGTCTTCGGGAGACCCATGACAAAGTCCATAGTAACATTCTCCCATTTCCACATGGGTATAGGCAATGAATGCATCAACCCTTTGGACCTTTTTCACTCTGTTTTAACTTGCTAACATACCAAGCACCTTGAGATATATTCTGCAATCTCCTTCTTCATGTTATCACACCAGAAGTGTTCTTAGAGATCACAATACATATTGGTACTCACATGATGGATAGAGAATGTTGAGCTATGTTCATTTTCCAATAGCTCCTTCTTTATCCCGGGTGATAAAGGCACACAAAGTCGCGCTCCAAACCAAATCACACCATTATCGTCGATATGGAACTCTAGTAGATTCCCTTCCTTTAATGAATTCACTCTCTTTTTTATCTCCACATAATCCCTTTTTTCTTCCTTAATATTCTCTTGGATGGATAGTTGCACAATCATTTAGGAAATGTAGGATGTATCCCATGGCATTTTGATTTCTAAATCCATCCTTTTCATATCCAAGAAGATAAGGTCTTTCTCAATTCATAATATGGATAGAGTAGTAGGTTATTTTCTACTTAGAACATTAGCTACCTTGTTCGCCTTCCTAGGTAATAGTTAATAGAGAAATCATAATCCTTGATTAGCTCTAACCATCTCCTTTGATGCATGTTGAGCTCCTTTTGAGTGAATATTTACTTTAGGCTCTTGTGGTTGGTGTATATGTTACACTTCTCACTATAAAGGTAGTGCTCCCAGATTTTAAGGAAAAAATCATGGCTTCTAGATCTAGATCATGCTTCGGGTAGTTCTTCTCATGTATCTTCAACTATTGTGAGGCATAGGCTATCACATTTTTATTTTGCTTGAGTACACAACCAAAGCATTTATTTTAAGCATCACTATATATCACATAACTTTCTCCACTTTTTGATAGTGTGAGTACAGGTGTAGTGATCAACCTTCTATTTATCTCCTTTAATCTTCCCTCACATTCTTCCGTCCAGACATACTTTACCCCTTTCCTTGTTAACTTAGTTATCAGGATTGAAAATCATGAGAAATTTCTCACAAAACGTCGGTAGTACCCAACTAATCCAAGAAAACTATGGATTTCTGTGACACTAGAGGGCTTGAACGATTCCTCATTTGCCTTTGTTTTTGAAGGGTCTATAGAAATTCCCTCACTTGTGATCACATGTCCCAAGAAAGTTACTTGCTTCATCCAAAATTCACACTTTCTGAACTTGGCGTACAACTTCTCATTTCTCAATGTCACCAACACAAGTCTTAGATGTTCTTCATGTTCCTCCTTTCTCTTGGATTAGATGAGGATATCATCAATAAACACTACCACAAATTTGTCAAGGTAATGTCTAAAGACTCTATTCATAAAATCCATGAATATTATTGGGGAATTAGTAAGTCCGAAGGGAATCACCAGAAAATCATAGTGCCCATACCTTGTACTGAAGGTAGTCTTCTAAATATCTTCCTTCTTCACCTTTAACTGATGATATCCAGAATGAAAATCAACCTTTGAGAAGTATTGATCTCCTCTTAACTGATTGAACAAGTCATCAATCCTTGGAAGAGGATACTTGTTCTTTATGGTGATCTTGTTGAGTTCCTGATAATCAATACACATCTGCATTGTTCCATCCTTCTTCTTCACAAAGAGCACTAGTGCACCCCAATGTGATGCACTAGGTCATATGAACCCTTTGTCTAGATTCTCTTGCAGCTGCTTCTTTAACTCCTCTAGTTAAATAGGATCCATCCTATAGGGACACATTGAGATAGGAGTAGCTTCGGGTATGGGTTCTATTGAGAACTCTACCTCACAATCTGGGGGAAGTCCAGATAACTCTTTGGAAAATAAATCACTGTATTCCCTCAAAATGGGCATTTCTACAGGTTTGGAACTTTACTTCGACCCAAACATTTGGGAGAGGTATGTTTCTTCATAGGGAATCAACACCCACATAGATGGAGGATTTTTCAAAGTAGATTCATGATCTTCTTTTAATTTTCAGAGGAGTATGGGATGATTATGAATATGAAAATATATTTCCTTTTCCTAACAATTGATATGTGCTCTATATAATGAGAGCCAATCCATTCCCATTACAGCATCGAATTCCACCAAGGGAAGTATTAAAAGATTCACTAGAAGAATCTTCCCACATACTCTAACAGGAGAAGAGTCAAACACTTGGGTTGAAATTATTACACCACTTGGTGTTTTTACAGATATCTCTACTTCATGGTTTTGGGGATTTTATTCTATAGTTCTAGAAAACATGAAAGATGTAAAGAAATGCGTAGAACTAGAATCAAATAATACTTTTTCCATTATTGAGTGAATATGAAGTGTAACTTTTACAACTTCATTATCTTTCTCCAGTTCTACAGTGGTGATTTCATAAGCCTTCCCTTTTTTCTTTGGCTTTAGTGGATGCTGACACTGATTACCCTCGAGAACTTGAGGTTTAGTGCACTGGCTTTCATAGTACCCTAGATCCCTACAGTTGTAGCATTGAACCATGGGTGGTTCTCTCCTTTCTTTGGAAACATTATCCTTCCTTTTTATTTCCTTTCAACACTCTTGAGAATGGTGTCCTTCTATCTCACACTTTAAGCACTTCCCCATCTCTTTGAGGCAGTTCCCACAGTTTAACTTTCTACATTTTTGGTATGTGGGTTGTTAAGTTTTCTTCCCACTTTTTTCATTAGATCCTCTAACATGAAACTCCATATTTCATTTCTTATCACCATATCCATGGGACCATTATCCAAACACCATCTATAATTTAAGATCACATCAAACAACTTATTCATAACTCCCAAAGTCTCAAATTTCAAGAGCCTTTCGAAGGTGTGGTTTTAATCCACTAAAGAATCTATCAATTTTTCTATCATTGTTGATAACAAAACCTAAAGTGTACCTTGAAAGCCTTGTGAAATTAGCTTCATAAGTTGTGATAGATTCTCCTTCCTTTTTCTTGATCTCTATTAATTTTCTCTCTATCTTCATGTGAAGAGTTCTTGGGAAATACTTTTTAAGAAACATTATCTTAAAGTCTTCCCATTCTATGTCTTCAATTTCCTCCCTTGGCTTAGTGTTCTTAATCAAAGCCCACCATTGATTGGACTGTCCATCTAGATGATAAACGGCTAGTGTAACCTTATCCATCTTAGAACAGTGAAGCACAAAAAAGATCTTCTCCATATAGTTGACTCATTATTCCTCAACTAGTGGATCAGAAGATCCACTAAACGTCGGTGGTTGTTTCTGTATAAAACATTCGATAGCCAGTTTATCCCTCTTTGGTGAAGGAGGATGTTCCCCATTATTATGGTTATTGTTCATAACCTGAGATAGTTGGGTAATAATCTCCATGAAGTTCTGAAATCCACCTCCCAAATCACTGGGGATGTCATTCGGGCAATTGTTGCATTGGACCTCACACGAGTTGTTGGCCTGGTTTCTCCAGGTTCCCACCATTTTCTAAAATATAAAAAGTTAGAACAAAACATAAGTAAACAATTCATGAATAAATAAATTATTCATTTGAAAAATTTATATTAAAAGAATAACATATGGGATCCCTATATAAAGCTTCTTGTATACATATTTGTACTTAGTCTCATACTAGAGGTTTTCTCTAGGGTTCACTAATCCTAATTCCCAAATTAACTAAACCTTGCCTCTGATACCAACTATAGTGACCCAACATTTTCTTACATTACTATTAAATCATTTTAATGATAAAAAACATAATATTATCACACATAGAGGATAAAAATGTTTAGTGTCTTGGGAAAACTAGGACTATACATAACAATTACAACATCAAGCATAAACATTAATTTAATTCTTTCTTCTCTAGAATCTCTTTGGCACTTGACCTCTCCTTAGTACATGTAACCACCTGAGGATATACATAAAAATGGGTGATATAAAAGCCTAGTAAGAGGATATATAAGAATAATATAACAATGGGTGAGCATAACCATAACATAGGCAAAGGATCATGAACATGAGAGGAAGCATTAATAAGAGACTTGAAATGTGGAAATGTATAAAAATGAAACATCATGTATTAGTGGTTAACTACCACACATACTTGTGAAAAAAGATATCATATTTTTCACACATTATTTCACATTAACTCATGAGATTCATCACTTTACCCAATTCGTTTGAGCACTGTATAATTCCGGGCGCACCCATCACATTGAAACATTCATATTGCGCTATATAATTCCGAGCGCATCCTTCACATCATAACATTATCATTTGTCATGCATGCCACAATGAACATATATCAAAAATTGAAATAACTAACCCATGAAAAGTAATGGGTTTCATCTCATAGTAACACATTCATAAACATTGGGTTCCCAAAAGAAAGAGGGAATAACATACAAGTTACAAGAACTGTCAACCTTGAATGAGAAGTAAAAGGTGTGTTCTCAAAAGAAGATTTCTTTTGGAAAACATTTTGTTTGACATAAACACCATTGACAAACATTTATATCCCATAAAAGGAAATAAAATGATGAAAAAAATGATTTTTAAGGAGTAAACATATCAAAAAAGGAGTGAAAGTGGGAGAACCCAAAGGATGAAAGTAGAGTTCGAGAATTTCCCCTTACCTTATATCTGAACGCTTACTTCGCTTTAATGTACTGTATAACCACATTACATTCATTAATTAAAATATCAAGAACATTTTTTAAGGAATATGGTTCATTATGGTTTCATTAAGTTATTTTATGTGCCTTTGGATGAGTTATAGAGTTTAAAAACATTGTTTGGGAATGTTCGTTTTTATGGTTTTCTTGAGCGGTTCACTTGTATTCATAAATTGAAGTTTGGGTAGAACATGTATAAACATCCAGAACTGATATTAAATATTAATAATTATATTCCAGGAGTTTAAATTATCTTATAATTGATTATATACCATGTGAATGAATCATTATATAATAATTAAATGATGATTGTTTGAGTTAATTTGGGCGGTTTTTCGACTACAACAAACTTGTTTTGATTAATCATTTAGTAATATGTACATAAATTAGTTACAAAACTTTAAATAGGGAATAATACATATAAAATATTCTGTTCAAACCATAAAAATGGTTTAATGACCAGATCTGAAAGTAGAAATGGAAAAAGAAAACATGTAGTTCTTGAAGGTGATAGATTAACACCTCACAAATAACATTTTCTTTTATAAAATAAAAGGAATAGGGAATGGGGGTTAGATGGAATAATATCTCATTAGTATCATAACATCCTAGTATTGTAGGATAATGGAGTTACCATACCATGTGGATTAAGATAGGTGGATAGAGAATAAGAAAAGAACTTGAAATTGAAAGGAAATTAAAGGAAAGAGGAAGTGAAATTACCTCTTGAATCCTCCTCTTGAGATCATCCTTAAGGGACATGGCTTGGTCTTTTGATAAGACCATAAGCTCTTGGACGTGGGGAAGGGGCTAGGGAAGATTCTTGGGTAGATTTTAGACAAGTATTGAAGCTTGAGAGGTGTGAGGAAATGAGGGTGTGAAGGGTGATTTTTATAGTGGAGGGGAGATGGGATTTATTAATATAAAATTCATCAATTTATTATTTCCCCCAAAGACAAGGAATAGTGAGTCTTCCATGACCAAGAATAGTAATTTTATCATGTGATCCCAAACCAATTGGTCTTATATTAGAAAAACATCATGCATGACTCTATAATTAGCTTACTTAGATTATTTTGTAAATTATGGTATATCACTATGTTGAAATAGTGGGTGACCTAGACCCAACTATATAGTATTTTTGATTACCATATCATGTGTACAGTTAGATATGCATGATTATATCTTACCATTATAGTGCAGACTTTTCTGCATCCATTATAATAATGGTAATGTCCAAAGGTTGATTGACGTGTCAAGAGGTTATAGCAGATCCCAGGCTATAATGAGAACCTCGAGATACAATGACATTGATCTTAAATATATGTTCTATAGTCCAGATACATCTTACTGACTGAACATAGTAGATGTCTGAATATCAGGTGCTGGGGGCTTATAAGCATTGAGACTTCTTCTCATGAAGTTCGCACTTGGTGATCTCTAGTTGTGAAATCACGAGGATAGACCCGTCAATAGGAACACCACATATTTTGGGTGTCATTGGTTGTTCCTATCTACAAACATGTGTATTGGTCTCCTGAATTGAGACCATTAACAATGCATATCATTTAATTACGTACTTTGATGCAAGGCGAAAACCATGGCATTAATGTCGTGGCAAGGTAGTTTGTGTTGGGTGTGTCGTTGGTGGTATGACGTTGGTTGAATGGTCAAGAAAGGATTTGTCGCTTCCAAGTTTAGGAAGTTTATATCTCAGGCCTTGTTGATCAAGATGGTGCAACCTTAATAAGTCTTTGGCCAAAGTAGTAGAAAGGAAAATCCATCTGAATAGATCAATAAACAATAAAGCAAGATAAGGACGGTGACACAAGAGTGCGTCCTGCTTTATGAGATATTTAATGACAAAGAGAATATAGTACACAGTCGGTGTTCATAGGATGCTAGTCGTTTCTATGACTATCCTTATCTCTTTAGGGGCCATGATGAGTTTCTAGACTCCTCTCTTGGTCTGTGGATTTTATTCACTGCTATCGAGATGAGGGCCTAGAGGGTCACACACGATAGCATATTCAAGAATCCACTCTATTCAGTTGAATAGGTATATGGACATAGTGGGCCCCATCATGGGGTCTGATCGTTGTCCAAGTTGTCGATCACCAAAAGAATTAAATAAATTCATTAATATTCAAGTTACGAATATTTGAGATTGAATTTATTTATTGTATTTACGAGTTTAGTAAATATGAGAAAATATTAATCGAACGAATATTATTTTAATATTCAAGGTTCATTTAATATTAAGTGGGACAGCGAGTCCAGTTAAATTTCTCGGGTTTATCATGTAATATATTTCATATATATTACAAGTTTGTGATAAAATAATAAATAAAATTGGCACAGTTTAGTCTGTCGAAATTATTTATTTAGAGAACGTTGATATTAATGGGGGCCGGGGAACCCTACCAGGTATTTATCAACGCCTCTATAAATAAGAGAGGCGGCTCTCTCTCTTTGATGTTCATATCACTATTCATTCATTTATGGAATGAAAAATTGAGAGCCTCTCTCTCCTCCCGCTTCTTAGAGAGAGAAGCTGATGATCCAAGAGCTCGGATCAAGTTCTTCTTCATGCATCGCAAGATCAACGATGCAATGATCGTCGGAACGTCAAAAATATCGTTCAAGCACCGCGCTAGCACCCGGAGTTCGATGATCGGAGTTATCATGGATTTTTGAAGCACGTGTGGATGATCTAGAGGGATCCTTCTATGGATCCCTCAAGCGACGATTGCTATCGGCTAGCAGCAGTCGACTGCGCCTTCAGATTTGAAATGGGTACGTTTTCATTTTAATTTTGTGCTCTTAATAATCTATGCAAGATCCTCAGACCTCTCCGGGGCTCGGATCGTCGACGATGACAAGTATCGTCGTTCCATCGACAAAAATTTTAAAATCCCTGGCCCACGAGCTTTCGCTGCGGGCCCCGGAAACCTAACATTGGTATCAGAGAGAGCGTGTAGATTTTCTGAGCCAAATAAAATTAATTTTTATAAAATTAATTATAGGGTTTAAAAACGGTCAAAACAAATCGAACCGTGTTTCAATCTGATTTCAAACGACCAAGATATGGTCATTCGAAATTTCTGGAATGGATCATGTTTGTGTTTTTACTCAGGTTTTTAATTTTGTTGATTATTTCTATTTATTAGAAATAATGCATGTTTTTAATAAATTATAATTATTATAATTATAATTATTATCATTATAATTATTATAATTATAATTATATATAATAGTAATATTATAATTAATTATTATTATGTGATTACAATAATAATAAATTATTATAATATAATAATAATTTATTATTATTATATTAAAAGGCTAATATATAGCCTTTTTTTAAAAAAGGGGAAGAAGACCCATTTGTGGGTCTTCCCACATGGAAGGAACAAGGAGACCCCCTTTTTGGGTCCTCCATATGGAAGAAACAAAAAAAAAATTAAAGGGCAAGGGGGCGGCCCGTGGAAAGCGAAAAAAATTGAACAGTAGGGGTCCGGCGGACCCCTATCTCCCACGCGGCGCATGCAGCACCGCGCTACTACCTCCCTCCTCCCGTGAGGAGCCACTGCAGCACCATGCCGGCCGGGGGAGTCCAGCGCCGCTGCTACAGCACCAGGACACCACGCCGGCGCCACACCCTACTCCTCACGCCGCACAGGAGGGCACAGCAACAGCCGCCCCGGTCGTCCCCAACCCCACAACGCCACGCCCTGTAGGGATTCTCTAACCACCTCAACCCCCTCACCTGGCTGCTCTCCCTCGGGACACCGCACCCGGCGTGACGCCCTGCCCAGGCCAGGGCCGCCGCACCCCTCTACCTGCCTCCTCCCTCAGACGATCCCTGCTACGCGCCGGACCTGCGCTCTGCGCGCTGCACAGCTGGCTTAGCCAGCCTCCTCACAGGCCTTCAGCAGCCGACCTCTCCCGGTCAACCCCTGCCTCTACTGGCCGCATCTCCGTACAACCCTGCAGGGACCGCCCCGCTCCTCTGTAGCGCCGCCTTCTTTTCCTCCTCCAGCGCGGTGCACGACTGCAACACCGGGACGCCGACCCACATGGCTTCTGCAGCCCAGCCATGCACGGAGGAACCCTTCCGCCTAGCGTAACCACAGGCAGCGCAACCGCGACCGGCCGCCTGCCTCGGTTCCTCTCCGGGAGCACCCTGGCCAAGGTTACCCAGCCGCCGCCCGATCCTCCTAGCGGGCAGGTAACCCCTCGGGTTAAGTTAAATCAATTAATATAATTAATTAATTTAATTAATTAATATATTAATTGTAGTGGAATAAATTTTAATACCCGATTAGAATTAATTTAATTTAGATAATAAATTAAATTAATTAATTAATTTAATTTTTAGTATTAAAATTAAATTAATTAAAGGACCGTTAATTAATTAAATTATTTGAATTTAGTAATTAATTTAATTTAATTATATATCCCTCATACTTATTTATGCATTTTAATTTTTATTGCGCAATATATTGTACCTGACTACTGGTCTTGAGCACTAGCCCCGTATGTATGCTTTTAAATTATTTATTTAATTAATTATTTTAAACTGCATGCGATGTGTGAAATTAATTAAATGATGGTCTGCGCATCGTATTTGTTTTTGGTTAAAATTTATAAGGGCCTATGCGCCCAATTTACCTGATGTAAATTTATACCCAAGTTCCCCTCACCTGCGCGCGGGTATATTTGTACTTCGGACGAAGACGATGCGTGACGTCGACCCCGCCAATACGAGGCGGAGAACTTTGATCAAGACGATGTAAGACGACACGTGGAACATGCCAAGACGAGGCGGTAATCCAAGACATGACATGGACTCCGCCAAAACGAGGCAATGCTCCAAATGAAAAGCAGACATAAAACATGGGTTGAGATGCATCTAGTGTCAAGTTTCGATACAGGTATGATTCCCCTTAGGTCATTTAGATGCTCAAGGACAGTCGGGTAGTAGTTTTTCCTTTATGCATTTATTTATTATTTTATGCATTTTAAAAAAGTGGGAAAATACATAAAATAATAGATAATAAAATGCATGAAGAAGCGGCGTGTGTTTTTCTATTAAAGTTCAGTTGTGAGAACGACAACATAGATGAAAAAGTTTAAAATAAATGGATCACATTCATCAAGATAAAACCAATAAAACCCTCAAATAAAATATTAAGTCACAAACAACCTTCCATCATTCAGGTTTGAACAAAACCGGGTGTTTGACGTGCCGGTTCATGCCTCAGCTGAGGGTGCCTCTTACTACCAGGGATTTCTTATTTGTGTGGTGGGTCAACTTAACTAAAATTTCAGCAAAGATATAGCCTTATCTAGTTTGTTGTAATTTTAGAGGCAAGCGTTGAGTAAATCAGTAAATAATTTTTGAAGCTCGGACTTCACTCAACAGATCAAGGAACCGCGAGTTAATGCGGTTGGCTAGTCAAAATCCTACATTGGACCCTCTAAGTAGTGGCATAGCCCTAGCTTGTAGACTATGAGGGAGGTTCGGGGATCCTTTCCACTAGAATACTCCAGAGTATTCCGATTCTAGTACAGAGGATTCCTAGAATTCGAAAAATTAGTGGGAGACATTTAATGATTAAATAATCAGTAATGTCAGATTAGGTAATAACAAAAAGTACAATATGCTAAAGTATATTTGTAGATAATGACAAGAAATACCACAATAAAACTTCGATAATTATTAGACAAAGTTAATTTCCAAACAAGCATGAAATTCCAAGTGTAGTATAGGTGCTTGCGCACATTACTACCATAATGGAAATTCAAGGTGCTTGTGTCCCAACCTGTTAAGCCACCTTAAGAAGCAAGGGTATCAAACAGCTTACAGGAGACTCATGAATAAAGAATATGATGGTTCTATCATAATGCTATCATCAAATTATCATGTTATTTGTGGTCACTACATCAAGACATGGATGATGTTACATGTACTCTCATCTCCAATATCCTTTCTAGGAGAAAGCAAAGCAAGATCTGAATGTGATGGTTGCACTCGGTTTGTCTAAAGTGAAAGATGGTTCACAATATTTCATGCCATCCCATTTCTTATTCCTTTTACACCCAATTACTCTAGTTTCATTTAAAGGTACAAATGAATGGAATAGAGTAAGCGATTCATTACCGCTAAGGTAACATTCACCAAGTAATAAGAATATTAGAGATAACACCATCTTTTATTCTTATGGTGAATAAATTGAATGAAAAGATGAAAAAGCCTATGGAAAGTTAAGCCAAAGTAACCTTCGTCATGCCCTTAAAAGTAAAGTGGTTGGTTATTTAATAGGAGGTTATTTTCATCACATATTTAAATAAATTTATGGAAGTTTAAAAAACTGAAATACAAGAAGCAAGTACTCGCTTCTCGTTCAGTTTATATTCATCAAACAAAAGTACTGTTTTCTCTCATACTTCTTGGGTATTAAAATACAATATTATTTTCACATATATGTATTGAAATACAATAACCAAACAAGTAGAGAATCATTACTAGAAGTAAAGTGTCTTCTCCAAGCAGCTGAGAAAGGGTGATTCCTAAGTCAGCGAGGAGAAACACAAAACTTATAATTGCCAAATGATTGATTCAAATTGAACAAGTTGTTGAGTATAACCAAAAACATTTATCTCATGTGCCCATTTGGACATGATGAGACATTATTCCATGTTTTGGAATTAATTTTGTTTGAGGTAACATACTCAACAAATAGTTCACTACTATTTGAATCAATGGCAATACATGATGAATATAAAATGTAAGACCTACCCAGTTGTGGAAATGTTATTATTTGTCAAGTAAAACTAAAAGCGGACGTCAACTATATACCCAGTATGGTATTTAGGCTCAGCACAGCTAAACACCTATGGTATAATTGACATATTTAGTTTAAACAAAGAATCCTTTGGAAATAAAGGTACGCCACAAAGCTTCCGAGGTTAGTTCAACACGAGAGTGTGAACTGTTCCAAAGAAATCTAGAGGTAAAGATACTTCATAATATTCTTTTAAGTCATTAAGTAATGTAACAATGAAGTATAATTTTGGTTAGAAGATATGAGTTGCTTCGGATTGGCAGGCCGGAGAATATCTTAACCAAGCAATCATCGATCATGATAATGTAGCGTGGAGTAATTTCTAAATGCATGTTTCCTTATCTACATCATCGTGTTGACGTTCATAAGGAGGATCGATGATAAAGTCTTACATATTAACATTGATCAACAAACATGTAGCGTGGAGAAATTCCTAAATGCATATGTTACACATCAATGTATGATGTAAGTTGTATCAATGTTTCAACTTACGGAAACTTCCATCATATTTCAAAAAGGTGATTTGAAAATAACAGTGTAAACCCATAACCAATATGACAACTAAAATGACAAATGGATATCATATGAGTCATAGTATGATGGAAATCCATTATGTTATAGGACGTGTTTAGATGCAAAGCATTTGTTAGGATTTAAACAAACCTGCATCAAGTTAAACATGTTTTGCATCTAAGTTAATTATCCTAACAATTGCTTAAGATATTACCTAAATCCCTAAGATAGAAAAGATGTAGTCAAGTATTAGACTACATTTCTATACAAGGGTGCACATCTCTATTAGAGATAGTGGGAGCTGAATTGACTTGGGCTTAGTCAATGCTCGAGATGCACAAATTTTTGGCATAGGGAACAAGTTCCACAAGTACATGTGGAATAGGAATGTTCCAGAGACACATACTGCGTAGGAAGTATGAAACCATGGTGATGGTTTTATATTCACCGCGGTCAGTGATATATTATTTATTGAGAATAATAAATCCTAAAAGTAAGCAGTATAAGGCAAAGAGCTAAGATTTACAAGATCAACTAAAATTCAATAATGGATTCCATGAATCAAATTGCAAAGGGGATTATGAATTGAATATTGTGGTGGGTATTCAAATAAAATGATACATGGATGATACAAGTATAGTACCAATAAGGAACGGTTGGTTATACCATTTCGGTATGCCTAAATCTATTATAATTTTACTTGTCATAGCTAAACTTCTAAGATCTTTTTTATTGGTCATTGGATGTCAAGATCATTTTTCATGGAAGGTGTCTATATGACGCAACCAGAAAGAGATGATGACATAAAATAATTTCAATAAGGGTTGAAAGTTACTGAAATCCAATTCTGGATCAAAGTAAGCAACAAGATCTTAGAACATTCATTATAAATGAATCTTTTCCTTGTGTCTACCAAAGGTTAGTGGGAGCGCCAATGTTTTCCAAACGATATATGTTTGGGAACATATGAAAAAACAGATTTTGATCTTACAGTTAGATAAGATCAGGTTAAAAGCAGTTCTCCAATGATTGAATTCATGTAGAAACCTAAGTTCTAGGGGAAAAGATCCAATGAGGTATATCCAAAGGTTTCTTGGTCCTAGTCAATCATATATATAGTGACATTGTATTGAAAAATACAAGTTGGAACAATTCAAGTTCAGAATTGTTGCCTATGTCACATGGCTTAATCTCTCCAGGTTAACATGTTCGAAGCATGTGTAGAGATTAAAGTTGTGAATTGATACCATATGCTTTAGTGATGGATCAATCACATATGCCATAATATGTAAAATAATTGATACTTCCAGGATATAATTTATTATAGGAAGATATCAATTATTTCCAGGAGAACTGCAAGTGATGCAGTCAGAACTATCATCTTGTACTTCGGCAAGTACAAATGATACGTACCTGGAATATGGAGAGGAAGGTATAATAGTTTTTGTGGGCCACAAACTAGTAATCCTTAGATCAATTTGATCTAGTATCGTAGTCAGGCAAATGAGATGAATGAGTCAGGCTCATAAAAGCTTATGGTAGCCATACCTACAAATACCGAGTACATTGCAGCTTCTAAGGCAGCTAAGAAGTAGTTATAAATCGCAACGATTTGTCCCAGTTCTTGGATTCACACCTAGTGAGAAAATTATTATCATAATAAGAATTATGATATTCTTACTAGCCAAGTTGTCAAGTTATGACAATGGAAAAAAGTAATATACTCGGGGATACCTTATCTTGAGAAGTTTTACTCAAGTCAATGAGGTCGTATATAGAAGATATGCCACGCGGTGAAAACATGGCAGGCCCAGCAGTTAAATCTATTACTCAGCAGAAGCATGATATTTATCATGTGAGTAGCTAACAAGTTTAGTTAGAAAGTTGGCTCTAGTGAAAGTGGGAGTGTTGAAATAGTGGGTTCCCTAGACCCAAATATGTAGTATTTTTGATTTCCGTATCATGTGTATAGTTAGATATGCATGATGATATCTTACCATTATAGTGTAGACTTTTCTGCATCCTCTATAATAATGGTAATGTGCAAAGGTTGATTGTCATGTCGAGAGGTTATAGAAGATCCCAGGCTATAATGAGAACCTCGAGATACAATGACATTGATCTTAAATATATGTTCTATAGTCTAGATACATCTTACTGACTGGACATAGTAGATGTCTGACTATCAGGTGTTGGGGGCTCATAAGCATTGAGACTTCTTCTCATGAAGTTCGAACTTGGTGATCTCTAGTCGTGAGATCATGAGGACAGACCTGTCAATAGGAACACCACATGTTTTGGGTGTCATTGGTTGTTCTTATCTATGGACATGTGTATTGGTCTCCTGACTTGAGACCATTACCAATGCATATCATTTAATTACGTACTTTCCTGGTGAGGTAGTTTGTGTTGGGTGTGTTGTTGGTGGTTTGACGTTGGTTGAATGGTCAGGAAAGGATTTATCGCTTCCAAGTTTAAGAAGTTTATATCTCAAGCTTGGTTGATCAGGATGGTGCAGCCTTCATAAGTCTTTGGCCAAAGCAGTAGAAAGGCAAATCCATCCGGATAGATCAACAAACAATAAAGTAAGATAAGGATGATGACACAAGAGTGCGTCCTACTTTATAAGATATTTAATGACAAAGAGAATATAGTACACAGTCAGTGTTCGTAGGATGGTAGTTGTTGCTATGAATGTACTTATCTCTTTAGGGGCCATGATGAGTTGCTAGACTCCGCTCTTGGTCTGTGGATTTTATTCACTACTATCGAGATGAGGGCCTAGAGGGTCACACATGATAGCATATTCAAGAATCCGCCCTATTCAGTTGAATAGGTATATGGACATAGTGGGCCCCATCATGGGGTTTGATCGTTTTCCAAGTTGTTGATCACAAAAAGAATTAAATAAATTCATTAATATTCAAGTTATGGATATTTGGGATTGAATTTATTTATTGTATTTACGAGTTTAGTAAATACGAGAAAATATTAATCGAACGAATATTATTTTAATATTCAAGGTTCGTTTAATATTAAGTGTGACATCAAGTTGAGTTAAATACATCAGATTTTATCACGTAATATATTTCATATATATTACAAGTATGTGATAAAATAATAAATAATATTGGCAAAGTTTAGTCAGTCGAAATTATTTATTTAGAGAACGTTGATATTAATGGGGGTCGGGGAACCCTACCGGATATTTATAAACGTCTCTATAAATAAGAGAGTAGGCTCTCTCTCTTTGATGTGCATATCACTATTCATTCATTTATGGAATGAAAAATTGAGACCCTCTCTCTCCTCCTGCTTCCTAGAGAGAGAAGCTGATGATCCAAGAGCTCGGATCAAGTTCTTCCTCACGCATCACAAGATAAACGATGTAGTGATCGTCAGGACGTCAAAGATATCATTGAATCGCCACGCTAGCACCCGGAGTTCGACGATCGAAGTTCCCGAGGATTTTTGGAGAGCGTGTGGACGATATAGAGGGATACTGCTATGGATCCTTCAAGCGACGATCGCCATCGGCTAGCGTGAGTCGACCGTGCCTTCGGATTTGAAACAAGTACATTTTCATTTTTATTTTGTGCTCTTAATAATCTACGCGAGATCCTCGGACTTCTCCAGGGCTCGGATCGTCAGCAATGACAAGTACCGTCATTCCGCCGACAAAAATTTTAAAATCCCTGGCCCACCGGCTTCCGTTACAGGCCCCGGAAACCTAACGCACTATTCCTAAAAAATTCAAGTATTTCAAAAAATCCCAAAAATTCACCCCAACCATTTTTCAACGTGTAGAATCCAAAAATGAATTCCATTTTTCAAAAATAATATTATAAATAATATTATTTTAATATTTAATTAGAATCATAATTTATTATCAAAAACTAGTTTTAAAAAATTCATCTACTTATTCTAAAATATAGGTACATCATACTTTCACTTGAATATTATTTATATATTATCAAAGGTAAGGTTACTATTCATTAGGGTATGTTACTATTCACCAAAAATTAATTTTTTCTTATCGGACTCCAAACAACTTACTGATCACAACTGTGTATGTCTGATTTTTGAAATTCCAAACATAGAAGTGGCAAACATATGTTTAAAGGTCACTTATCACTTTGTAGTTCATTATGTTGTGTTTTCATGTGATTTTATGACATATTTATAAGAAGGTAATTTCCATTGAAAAACATTGGGTCGTTATAATAATACAATCTTCAATATTGTATTTAATGAGTTATTATATGTTTGATTGTGGATGTGCTATTTTTATACCATTCATGGTTTATGGTTAATGTACCAGCATTTCATATGCTAGTTTTAATACGAATGTTTATGTTATGCTTTACCCTTTTCATATGAGGAATGCATTGGACATAGAAAGTGATGGGAGGGGCCTGCTATAGCCCCTCGATGCATCGATAGGTCTCATGAGACAAACTAGGTATGGACTTGGCTGAGGCCTTACCCATTTATTTTTAGATATGGAGTTGATCGAGGCCATAACCATTTATTTTTAGATTTCTTGGATGAGGCCTTGATGATATGTTTCAGATGTCTGGTATTATGCATTTCTTCATTATGAGATGAGTTAATGATATTACATGTTATTATTCGACTAGTAGAATATACATGTGAAATTTTAAATAGAATTATTTGATTTATTCTTGCCATATTATGCTGAAGATTATTTTTAAAAGGCTTTTGTTTTAGTTTTATACCTTAATTTAAGAGTTTATGTTTATTTATGATAGATTTGGCTATATTGTTTATCCTTAAGGAGAATCTAAGCTCACCCCTTTATTATGTTTTATTTTTCCAGGATGCAAAGAAGTGTTTTATGATTAATATGCTAAGGTAAGCTGGGGGAATAATAGAGTTCTCAAAAGATTATTTATGTAGTGTTTTATGTTAGAAATTGTAATTTAAAGTTTATGTATGTAATATATTTTCCAAGACTACAAAACTGATTGGTCCTTCAGGGATTGATTCCTTATAATCATGCCAATTTATTAAAATAATGCACCAACTCCAGGCTTCTAGGGTCAGGGAATTTATAGATGGTATCGAAGGAAGTTTATAAACACCCTTGGAAATAGATTTAGAAAACTTAGATTAGGGATCATAACCCTAATATATAATTTGAGGATAAGTATAGAAAACCCCCCTAGAATTTTGGTAACGATCATGGATAACCTATGATTAAACCTAAGATTTTATAGATTGAAATTATCTTCCCTTGATTATGTGGTTTTCTTCAATGAGATGTGTTTCTTACCTTGTTCTTTTTGGTTTTAGTTAATAGAGGAAACCAGAAGGAAATGTATTAACATTGATTTTGATGGAAAATTTGGTGATTTTGAGTGACAAAATTGGATAATGATTGGAGAGAAAGATATTGTGATTATGTTGAATCATTTATCACGATATATGATTAACAATGTGATCTTTGATGACTTTCCCAACAAATTTCATAATAGGAAGATAAACGTTTATAAATGTTCAAATTTTAAGAAGCATAAAAGAAATATGATTCAGTTTCCTACATGTTAAGAGGAAGGGAAGAAGAACATTGAGGAATACCTCAAATGAAGGGTAAGATGTTATCTCTATAGAAAAAAGGATCATAAAGTGACCAATTTTTATGAAGCTCAATGTCTCATCTTTGGAAATCATGGGTATTACCCAACTCAATTCCTAGACATAAGAATCTACTTCTAAACCAAGGAAGGAACTATTCCATTTCAACCATAAAATTTGAAATATTGAAGTATTTATGTATTTAAATACAAGAATTATGGATAGTGAATTATATAAGGAGTATTCAGTTTATGTTTTTTGCTAATGATTTTCAAGAATATGTTGAATAGTAATAATGGACAAGAAAATTTATTTAAGGGTAATATTATATTTAGAGAACATATGATTAAGGTAAATATAACCCTTAATATGCTCCTTATGTTAAGATAATGATATTTGGATAAAGATATGTTAGATTTGAATAAGTAAATTGGATGATGCTAGTTAATTGAGAACTAATTATGGATATATTGACAATAGGGTTATTCCATCATAGATGAAGTATATAACTTTTTGGGACTTAAGGAATAATCCACTATGTTTTGGAATAAGTAAACATGCATGTTTTCAATAAGGATATCTAATAATTCAGGTAGTTACTGTGACTCAATAGAATACATGATGAAGGTGTTCACATGTTTGGAATGTGACAACCAATAAATTTACTATGAGATATGGGAGATAAATGATAAGCTAATTGGTTCACCTCTTTCTAAAGTTATAGATTTTCAATTTTTGGAAGGATTGTAAGGTTATGAATTTATGGATTGTATAAGTTATACTCCAGTTGAATTTTGTTGGATTAATTTATTATCATGCTATATGTAGAGTTATGTATATGTGGTAACCTCTGCTAACTTTTTTTGTTGAGACAGATGGAATGAACTATCATTCTATTTATGGATCACATGATCTTCCAACACTTCAGGAATGAAAAATTCAACATCATTTCTTTGAATAAGTGATGGAGTGGAAATTGTTCAAGGCATGACCAATGATGATATTGTACTGAAATCATTTAAGTATTTCTTGTAATGTTCTTCAAATTTAGGGAAATGATCTTGAAAACTAAAAATGTTTTCCCAGTAATTTCTTTTGCAATGAATCAAATGGTCCCTTAGATCATCCTAGATTTATGGATTTCAGATTGTTAACCTTATCCTAATAATATTCTCTATCACTCTCCATTAAAACATGATGGTTAAATTTTTCTTTCATGTTCATGTTTTTCTACATGGAAACCTAGTATGTGTTATTTATGGTAACCTTCAAACTTACCTTTCTTTATTTTAAAATAGAGGTCTCATTAATCCATTTTTCAATGTGTGATTTCAACTAAGATAAGTTGAAATGTAAAATCCATAGATTTAAATCTTGATTTTAAATTTAGATAACTCAATTTATTTAAGGATGGTATAATGTAACATCCCAAGTTTCCATGGTACACTTCTTCTCAATAATTCAATAGCTTGTGCTATACACAACACTGAGTTCAGGCACACTATAACCTATCAAACCAACCATTTAAAAAGTGTATATGAACAGTACTAACCATGTTTTAAATTTTTTATATATCCCATATAATTTTAACATTTATATTATGTGCTTTATAGTCATAATATAAGAAAAAAAAATCAATTTTTCAGATAAAATAAATATTTTCCAAAAAATGCAGTTTTTACGCCTTTTAAAGGAGAACCATTTTTAAATCCAATATTTGACACTTTTATATATTAAATTTGATGAAATTAAATTATTATTTATAATTGGGTTATAAAAATTTAGTTTTGATAAATTTTTTGTGTTTTTCTGATAACTTTCATATTTTAATGAATAGTGAAAAATACTGCATTTTAATTCAAAACTGCTTTTTCCTCTAAATTATTTATATAGTTACATTATATTTTTAATTGGTTTTAAAGTTTAATTGGATTATGTTTTTATAATTTAATCCAATTTTGGTCATTCTATGTAATCTCACATTTAAATTAGACATAAAGACATGTCAATCTTTTGATAGTTTTTACTTCTTAAAAACCTGTTTTTTGGTTTTGACAACATGAATTAATTTTAAATTAATTTCTGCCAATTCTTGGTTTTAAATTTGTAAAAATATATTCAATATATAAAATCATAAGTTATAAATTGTGTAAATAGTTAACCTTTATTTTTAGACATTATGAATAGTAACTTTAGTAATTATTTTTATTTACCATGTTTAAAGGGTAAATCTGGTAAATAAGGGTAAGAGAATAATATTATAATAATATAAAACTACCCTAAAACATGAACCAATAATATTTGATGATATATGGATGAACATTATCATTATTAGATCTATTTTAGGACCCCATGTAGTAACTTGGGTGTAAAAATGACAAGTTATATTAATTAATTTAAAGTAAAGGGAAATATAACATAAACATGTATCTTATTACTAAAAAATTTTTAATTCAAGTTATATAAGTGATATATTCAAATAAAAATATTAATTATAAATATAAAAATATTTCTTACATCATGTTATTTTATTTTTAATTTTTAGACATTAAATATTTAAATTTATTTATGACACAATAATGATGCATTATTTGCCTTATTAATGAAAGAATCAAATAAATGATATTATAAATATTAAAATAAATGTAATTTGAAATTTTTTATGCCATTAAAGAATTTTTTATATGAATATGAAATGTTATATTTGATTTAATTTTTTTTGTTGAAGGAATCAGGTTGTTATGTCTTAAAAAAATCAATTACTAAATAGTGTCAAAATTGACATAAATGAGTTTTCAAAACAAATATTATTTTGTTAAATGATATAAAAATCCTAAAAATATTATATTTGGAAAATTGACTTAGATAATTTTAAAAATTTCATTAATTATCCACTTTATGTTCTCTTGTAATTTTATATTAACAATACTAACACTATAGTATAAAAATACAAGAAGACAGAGTAAGAGTTAAACTGTTTAACTAATGGTTAATCCCAAATGATAAGGTTAATTTCATGACCTAAACTTGTATAAAAATCATTGTATGAGATTATTTCGATCCATCCTCGTCTTATCCTATAAATAAATCATTTTTTATATTTTTTAAATCATAATTAAATTTATAATAAATTAATATTTCAAGATTTTTCTAAAGTGCCAATCACCTCTCTTATAAAATGGCACTTCTCCTTATCTTTAATTCACACCTAAAAAACCCTTTAGATCAGTAGAAACTTAGCCAAATATCCTACCAAATTCCATAAATTCATCCTATAGGCCACCCTTTAGGGAAAAAAACCAACTTAAGGAGTCCTTTTGTACAAATCAAAAAGAGACACCCGAAGAAGAGGTAATCGTCTTATCCGTTCTTTTAAAGTTCTTTTCTTCTTCTACTTCCTCTTCCTAAGTTTTTACCATAATAAAATAATAAATCCAGTATCTAATATACGATGATACATTTTTATGATTATGGGACAACAATATTCATCTTTTTACCCATCCTATGAAAAACAATACCACCATGCGTGCGCACTTACGACTTACCGTCTCCACACCATAGTGTAAACTGTTTTTCATATATACTTTATTTTGATGGGTATAATGATGAATATAAATGAATTAAATAATAAATATAACATAATATTATTTCTTTAAAATTCATATTCCATACAATTTCATACCATTTAATCATTAAGAAAATGATACCGCTGCTCATGCGTACGTACGACTTACTGTCTCCACGATGCGATGAGACTCATCTTCCACATACACCATCCAAGAATAATTATAAAAAATATATATTATGAATAATTATTAAATATATGAGATAATAAGGCTGATTTAATAATATATATATATATATATATATATTCATATATTTCATTCACTTACTTCCATTCAATATGACAAGAAAACAGTAACAACGTTCATGTGTACGTATGAACTGCCGTCTCTATGAACTGTGTATTCCATTTCATATATCTATCTATTATATATATTTATATTATGAATATATATGATATATAAAAAATATTTTACATTATTTACATAATTAAATCATGATCGAAGTGATATGATCAAGAATAACAAGTCAAAACACGTATGATAAACAAAGCGATTATTACCCGAAATATTGCATTAACTTAGAATTGTTAATAAATGGGTAACATAGAGTCATAAAAAATCATATATGATATCATAAATATTATTACTATTCTGATATATGTAAATAATATGTTTAAAAACATTATACATGAGTTTTGGATACGTACAAAGAGTATCATACCTAAGGTAATGGTTAATTCTTCAATCTCATTATTATCCAAGATTGTTTATGTGTAAGTATTTAGTGTAAAGTATTTATCATCCATGTCCATGTTTAATAAAAATATTTTCAAAAGGAATGTTTTAAGGTTTTATGTAAGGGACTCTTTAACTAGATCATCATTTTAAATGTTTTAAAGATTTATTTTTTTACATCTTTTTAATTACTGTCCATATTATCAAAATGATTTTAATGATTTATTTATATAGACATGATTGTTTTAAAATGTTAATTCATTTCAAAAGTTTCAAATAGGTGTGGGACACTTTGATTCAAAAATAAAATTTAAATAACTTCGTTTATAAATTGTGCTACTTTTAAATGATTTCATGAAAAAGGGATATTTTCCTCAAAGAGTTTTATTGATTATTTTCATCTATGTCAACATCCTTTATTGGATATTATTCTTGATTGAGGTTGATTTATTATAATATAATCTTCCATATTTTATTGAATGAGTTATGATATTTTTTACTATGAATGTGCAATTTTTATGTCATTCATGTTTTATGGTTAAAGTATTGGCATTTCGTATGATAGTTTTAATATGAGTGTTTATGTTATTTTAACCCTTTTCATATGAGGAATGCATTGGACTTAGTAAGTGATGGGCATGGCCCGCTATATCCCCTCGATGCATCGATAGGTCTCAGTAGATAAACTAGATATGGACTTGGCTGAGGCCTTTCCCATTTATTTTTAGATATGGATTTGGCTGAGGCTATAACCATTTATTTTTAGATGTCATAGCTGAGGCCTTAATAGTATGTTTCAGATGTCCTACATTATGCATTCCCTTATAACGAGATTAGTTAATGATATTTTATGTGATTATTCGACCAGTAGAATATCCATGTTAAATTTTAAATGGAATTATTTGATTTATTCTTTCCATATTATGCTGAAGATTATGTTTAAAAGGCTTGTGTTTCAGTTTTATACCTTGCCTTCAGAGTTTATGATTATTTATGATAGATTTATCTATATTGTTTATCCTTACCGAGCATTTGAGCTCACCCCTTTCTTATATTTTATTTTCCTAGGATGCCAATAAGTGTTTTGTGATTGATATTTTGGGTTAAGCTGGGGGAATAATGGTGTTCTTAATGGATTATCTATGCTGTGTTTTATGTTATAAATTATAATGTAATGTTCATGTATGTAATCTATTTTCCAAGACTGCTAAACTGATCGGTCCTTTGGGTATTGATTCCTTGTAATCAAGACAATGTTATAAAATAATTCACTAACTCCAGGCTTTGGGGGTCAGGGCGTTACATCCATACCCTCGATCTCTTCCACCAATAGAAGAGGGATTTTATGGTTTGTTAAATCTTCAACTTCCTCTTGTCTTTCACATTCAAGAATGAATCATCATGAATAATGTGGTATTAGAGGATAGCCAATATTGCGACATCCACCTAATCATATGCATGTTTCAGCAGAGGATATTCTCTTGAATCTTTATCTCACCTTACTTTAGAGTGACCCCATAGGTGTGGGTCCTCAAGGTCATGGATCAACCTTAGGGAAACTCAGATCATGTGGTTTCATGGATAGTCTATTTAATCTTTTTTCTCACACCAATCATGACTCATGTGGACTTAGAGTTTGAAAACGGTCATGAAATCTACATGATCCCAAAAATTTTGGGATTATTCCTCAGGAGTAAGCCCCAACCAAACCTATTTTGGGAAAAATTCCAAGTGTAAGTCCCACCTCATCAACGATCCTACAATTTGGTATAAGCAACAATCATAACCAAAACATAGGTAATACTCCTTAGGCGAAAGTCCCAATCACAAGCCTCTAAATAACCATGGGTCGATACATCCCTCATGGCCCCATTCATAGGGAATCCATTTCAGGAATAATCTCTAACTTAATCCTCTCAAAGGACTATAATTCACAAAGAGAAAAACTTGAGGGCCACCACAGGTGTGGGTCCTCATAATTTAACTATACGGGATGTGATTCCTATAAAAAGGGGATATGTAGGAAGCCTCCCTGAGGTTGAAACCAAACACCCCAAATTGACCCTATTCTATTTGGGACACACTCCCAATTGGGTCTAATTCAACCTAGAAATTCATATTCCTTCTAGGTTCCCTAGGATTCTTTAGAATAAGTACTAAACAAAACTTTGACTAGGAACCTTTTTCCTATAAATCTTTTCAGTATGATGATAAATTACATGGTTATGTCACATGACCTTAAAAAAATGATGTTCTCTATTAAGGGAATTAAAATTCATGGAATCTAATCCCTTTCATAAGGATATGTAGGAAGCCAATCCATGGGTCTGATACCAAAATCAAAACAACTACCATATAACTGGATGATGATATGCTATAGAGTTCCCCATTATGTGGATGAAAACCAACATCATCATAATAAAGAACAAAGAATCTATAATTAGTACATAAGTGGATACCATCAATGGAGAAATTTAGATACATACATATATATACTTTGATTAAGAAACTTAGATACATATAGAATATTATAATATCCATACATGTTAATGATTGATTGTTAATTCAAGGGTGACCCACACCATACTTGGGACCAAATGAAGGATTAATGAACATATTTGAAATCTATATGAAAGTCCTAGATTAGGAAATAATTCTCCCCCAAAGGGTGTGATGACCATGAAATCCCATCCCCTCGACCAATGTGAGTTCTTAAGAATTTTTGTTGAAACTCCCCAACGAGAACATATCATTAGAAAAAAGGACCCTGATGGATATAGAACCATTGGGTGTTTCCAGTTCTATGAAAAAACTATTTGAAAACTATTCAAAAATAGTGAACCTAACGTGAATGATTGTATAGAACTCAATCCACAACAATCGACCGTCGGGTGACATGTCTCTATTGGAAACAAAAAATGGTGAACCCAACACGAATCCTTAACCAAGATGAAAATCCCACCTACTATTAAATCCCCTTTATCGATCTAAAAAAAGAGGGATAAGCAAGAAAATAAATCATACACGTGCTTATTCAAATGAGATACTGCTTTGACATGGTTTTCTTGTTTGTGTTTATTTTCTAGGCACTTTCTCTTCGGACTCCCTTCAATCCAATGGCATCATTCCAGCTTTCACCAACATATTCCATGAATACTGTTCATGATGGGCCTTCATCCAAGAAAAAGACACTATCACCAAACCATCATCTTTAATGCTGGGTCTCAAATACCCTAGTCAAGGTGTTTAATAAAAAAAGTACAATCTCAACCCTGGAGGCTGCCCAATAGGCCCTTTAACTCATGAATCCCCACTGGTCGCCCAACCAACAATGTCCATTGGTCTAGAGACATATGGAACCTATCACCGCCTTCAACCGTTTTGGGATTTTATCCATAGAATGAAATAACTATTCCCTCCCTTACCTTAGTGTGGTAGATCAAGAGGCCACACATGACCTTGTCCAAAAGAAATAGGGGTCCTAATAAAGAGATCCTGAAAAAACCACCACCACCAATTCCACATGGTAGGGAACCCTCAACATGATGAGGGTGATTTCCTCAACCATCCGGCCTAGGTCATTTAAACCCGAGCATGAAATACGACCCTCTAGGGGAAGTAACCAGTCAAAAGGGGGAAGGAATACACCTATGTCCCCTTCGGATAATCCTACCAACCAAATTTGGTGTCCAACTACAAGTGGGAATATACACTCACCCGTCTTAACTCATTTAGCCATAAGATTTTCCTAGAATCATCCATGGAAGCCTATTGTTTAAATTCAATGAAAAACCATGATAAGGAACATACACCTGACTGAACTAAACAATCCTACCAACAGACTCATCTAAAATCACTCAAATAAGTCTTCTAACCAAGATTGGTGTCCATCCACAAGCATGTGTGCACACTTGCCTTAATTCATCAAGCCTATCAATATTTCATCAGGCAGCACCCGGAGAAGTAATTTGGAAAGTACCAATGATGAATAGGGGTAGACCCAACTATTTTCCCCCACATGAAAGTACTATTAGTATCCATTGATAGGAAAGTGAGGAAAGGATCAGGAACACACCCTTGCTCCAAAAACAGAATGGACATATATCTTCATTCCAATCACTAAAGTCACCAAACATATTCTAACAGAGGTGAAAGGGTGGACGTAAATCCCTACCCACATTCTATAGTCCTATCATGACATAATAACAATGATAGTGGTAATAATAGAGGGATGTACACATAGTTTCATCCCCACAAATGGGGTGGCTTATCATCATAACACTCTGGAGTAGAAACACACCCCTCTCCCATCTAGGAGGGTATTGGGGAAAATCCCCCATGATATATAGACAATTGGATCAGGAACATACACCCATTCCCACAGGAGGTAATTGGCCTATCCCAATAAAAAATACAATGTAGGAACAAACCTCTATCTATGAAAACCACTTTCCCTAGAAAGTGGCTTGAGTCATTTTCATGAATGCATCAAAGAAGAAGCTGCATGAAAGATGTCTAGAAAATGAAGATCCAAACTATGACTCGACTCTACTTAATTCTGGAGTTCTTGAATCCATTAGACACTTATCTATAACAGCTCAAGATCCTAATATCCTATTACCAAATTATGGGAACATTATTAGTAATCCAAAAGGTCATCATCCAACACTTCATCATGAAGGCTTACTTCATGACCAAAATCTAATCGATCTCGAGAGTCCATCTCCAGATGAGAGTCATGAAAACTCTCTATGTGGATAGAAGATCAAGGAGCAAGATGGTTTTCCCCTTGCTATAATCCACCATGGTAATCCTCCCCATGATGGAATTCACTATGAATTTTCTCTATATATTACTATTTCACATCCTCAAGAGGGTCCTCCCCTTAGTAATGCAGTAATGAGAAAACCCTCCTTTCGCGAGGAACTTGGGAAAACAAGGCTAGTCATGTATGATACATTGTCATTGGAAAGTGAAATTATTTTTCAACTAGAAGACAACCCAAGGTTATGATCAGTCTAATAACCTCCCTTGGATCTTCTACCTTCCAACATAAATGAGTAATTCCCTAGAAATTTCACTACTTATGATAAATAGACAAGAAAGAATACACTCTGGTTAGACCATGTTGGAGATCCTCTAATAAAAGATGAAGAATATGTTCTAAACATGATTAAACATCTAGATAAAGATGATATACTAGTTATGTTATGGCCTTTATCCACCCCTCAATATATCATTCTAGAGGTACTTTCAGAACATTGTGTGCACAACATCTACCCCAACATATGTAAAAATATTCGTCACTTGAGAGTGAATATGTTACCCTATAATGAGTAAAAAAGTCATGTAAAGTTAATAGAAGGGATGAAATTCCAAATTGACTTAGTGGATCTCCTGGCTACACGACATCCAAAATTATGGAAGCAGAAAGGATACCTTTAATGCGTAGGCCTCAACAAATTAACAATATTATGACAACTAGTCATAGATACCTCATCTAGTGTTCATATCATAAGATAGGGTGATCATGTAGAGTTACATTTTATTGCACTCACCAACTAGTATAGCCCATTTAAAGTGGTATCATGAAATGTTATATCTTCAATCCAACTTCAACAAATAGATCTTTTCCACTACAGGTGATATTCTCAAAAAAATAGGCCCTGACCAATTCTCACCGACGTCAAGCCAGAAGAGAACAAGATATAGAAATATTTTTGCGTTGAGAATATGAAAATATCGATCAAGACTCCAGATTAAGAGAATTTATCCATTAGAAATCACAAATGTTAGAAATATGATAATGATCTTCGAAAGTGGGTAATTGGAGTGCATACCAAAATATTCACCCATCCCTTGTTTGGAAAAAAATCTATAGAATCAGAAGGGAAGCTATGGCAGTAAAATACATGATAGTTTAGGAGAAACCCCAACCTGTTTGGGTGGGGAATTTTTTAACATAATCTTCAAGGTTGAAAAAATAGACCCGAAGAGTTTGGAATATGGAATAAAAACAACCCCAGCCCTCATGGATGGGGGTGTTTTCACATCAGAAACCCCCTAATCAGTGGGAATAATTATTCTTATGACTACGGAAAATTCCAAAGAATGGATCCTCCTAGTTTGTCCCATTTTGTGATCTGGTACCCACATTAGGTGCACACATGACCTAACCATCTAAAGATTTCCTCTGGATTACTATACTCAAAAAAGCTCCAAGAAAATAAAAAAAGGAGAGGAAAAGGCCTCATGTAGGGTGTAGGAAGAGGCAGTCTCACAAAGACACTAATAGAATGCTTGCAATGCATTATGAATCAGTGAATTTCATCAATGTAACCCTTAAGGATTATAATAAACATGAGGCCAATTCAGAGGAGGAACAAGAGGAGGAAGTTCTAGTTTATAATACAGTCCACACTAAGACAATTGAAGGAGGTGTGTGCACCCGAAACCTAAGGCTTGTCCTAAATTTGTGAATTTCCTAAAAAAGCATCCTTACCTCATTAGAAGGCATCCAACAATGAGAAGGGTAAAGGATGAATTGTGTCTCACCTACCCCCAGAGTGGTTAAGTCCATCTCACTTGAGGAAATATTTTCTTATCAAGAGGAAGAGATGAAATAATTAAGAAGACTCAATATAGAACTACTATAAGGTAGTATACATTCTAGATATGTTCTATGAGTAAATCCTAAACTCACACTCCTAGACGACATGCCTCAGTAGAGAGGATTTTCCATATAAACTGAAATGGATCTGAAACATCTGCTCAATGCAGGATACCAGATACCAGTATATTTGGATCCCACAATAGTTGGGAGAGAGTTACCTCCATTGGTTTTACATCCAGAACAGGTTCATGAACATCCTTACAGGACTTTCCCCATAGGTTACCCTTAGTAGATACCAATGGTTCCGCCATAGATGGCCCTATAGGCCACTGAACCTGTTCAATATCCGACTCAACTAGACATTACTTGAGGGATCTTGAATGATCTTGAGTCACTTAAGGATTGACTGGAATCCATGTAGGAATAATGTGTGTCGATAAAACTGGAAAAGAAACCTTACCCTGAATAATTAGATCTGAATCTTCCCCCACAAAACTTTTGGAATCCTATGTTTCTAATTTTTAATGGTTTGGGTGTCCTGGATCATCATTTGATGCATTTCTTCTCTCGTTGTGATACCATGATGGGGACCCCTGAACAACATGAGGAAGTGAAACTCAGGTGTTTTATATAATCACTATAGGGACCAGCCTTTGTATGGTACATGAGTTTTTAGGATTAGTCAATTACGGGGTGGTAAGACATTCGTCTGAACTTTCTCTTCCAGTTCAGATCAGTGTTATTGAAGTGAACAATCCTCAACCTCTTAAAATAAAATTAGTGGGAGAATAAAAGGGTCTAAGATTTAATCTCTAGGTGGAAAAGATTAAAATATTCCTTAAACATATTGCTTCCTTAGGAAGAATTATTTCCCATCTGTATAGAAAATCTTCACAAAGAGTTGTGCACACCACTTATCCCCCTGAAGTATACATGAGGGTTTTGGTACCATGCTGAAATTGCTCAAAGAGTGGAAGAATCCATCATAGAGACCAAGGATAACTCTTGGGTAATTCTATCTTCTCAAGGAAAGTTAGAAAAAAGGTAGAGGTTGCCACTGTTACACTTAATCAAGCCTCTGTATCGGCTCCCACACTATATAGTGTGTAACACCCCGAGCTTCCACGATACGCTTCTCTTTCAATAATGCAATAGCTTGCATTGTACGCAAGTTCGAGATTCTAACACACCGCGACCAATAAAAGTAGTAGTTATGAATAGTAATACCCACTTTTTGAAATTATATAAATTTTATATTTCAAAATGGACTTCATTTTTGTATTCGGAATATCGAAATTATCCTAAGTTGAATTTTTGTAATTTTTAGAGAACTTCCATTTTTTTTATGAATAGTGAAAAATACTTAAAACAACTTTTTTAATCAAAATAATTTATAGTGATAAATTATACTATTGAGTGGTTTTAAAGTATAATTAGAATATATTTTTACCATTTTATCCAATGGTGTTCATTAGAATTAATTTCACTTTGAAATTGGACATAAACAATTGTCAATCTTTTGATATATATTGTTTCTTAAAAACACGCTATTTGTTGTGACAAAGGGAATTAGTTATAAAATTAATTAATGCAACTTATATGTTTGGAATGTTGTAAAATAGACATCATTTTTTTAATTCGGAATATCAATTATAGCTTAGGGTGAAATTTTGGCATAATTCTGAAAAACTTCAATTTTTGATGAATAGTGAAACCACTAAGTGGTAGTTAAAAAACTGATTTTTCGTTTAAATGAAACATTACCACTTCTGTGATTTGATTTCCAAAAATCCGACATAAATGGTTGTCATTAGGAAGTAAAATGTGCTTCGGATTAAAATAATTTTTTGGTGAATAGTAACTTTTAAGTTTAATTAATCACGATTAAAGGTAATTAGTGAAATTTAAGGTAAAAATGATATTATAAAAATATGAAAATACCTTTACACTTGTCCTACCCCTATTGTATGTGTCATGGCCGACCAAGACAATCCATGGGTCAACTTGGGGACCCCATGGAGCCACTTTGGTAGGAAAATGACATAAATAACTTTTTATTTAAAGTTAAAATAAAAATGTCACAAACAAGAGTTGTTTTACTAAAACAATTTTTAAATGGGGTTATACAAGTCATATTTTTGACTATAAATATTCATTAGAAATCTAAAAAAATTTCCAACATCAAAATATTTGTTTTATAATTTTTATACATTAAATAAATTAAATTATTTATGACACCATGATGATGCAGCGATTACCTCATTAGTTAATGATTTAAATAAAATGAAAAGATAATGTAAAATCTAAGACTTACACTTGTCAAAAACCTATTTGATGAGTATATTTAGAACCCTTATCACCTTATACTAGAAATATATAAGTGTGGGACCTTTATAATCCGAAAAATCATTTCATAATAAAGTAACATTTCAATCTTTCCAAGAGTGCCCCTCCTCTCCTCTTATAAAAGGCCCCCACCACTACCACCTTATTCACACTTTCAAGCATTTTTTCTCAGCCAAAATCTGCCCAAATACTCTCTAAACTTTCTTACCCTACTCTTAGAAGCCTCACTTTGGGCAGAAGTCTTCCCAAGGAAGCCTTTGGCTCAAATCAAAAAGAGTTACCTGATTTTAAGGTAATGTCTTCTCTAATGCTGTTTTGTTTTATTTTGCTTATCCAACCCCTTGAACTCTTTTTATTCCTTTCTTTTGTAACAAAAACAGTATATAAAATATACTAGGATGTTTTTATGATAAGGATTTGGTTTACACTTACACACACCTTCATCTAATGGTTAAAGAACATACTGTTTCTGTGGGTGGCGAAATACTGCCTCACGAAACGATGATTGTTCAATATTCTTTTAACACCTCTAATGGTGGCCATTTTGATGACACTATTTTCATATATGATATATATATTATGTTTATGTTTTCCTTATGCTTCTGTATTTCTCATTTACGACATACTTTATGATTTCCATTATGGGTAAACACGATAATTTCATTTTAGGAAGTGCGGACTACCGCCCCCTCAAAGTGATTTGAATCGTTAATGCCATATGTGGGATGTATAAAGGATGGAGTAAATGGTATTATAAATTATATTATACTGGAAGTATATTATACCTTTTTATAATTATTTTTCATTCCATTAAAATATGAAATAGAAATGAAAGTAGCGTTCATGCGTACGTACGGCTTACCGTCTCCATGAACGGTGCATTTCATTTCTTACCTCTAAATGTTATGTAATATTATAAATGCATGTATATACTAGATATATATGTTATATATGATATCTAAATCATGAATATATTTCTGGATATAATGGATATTTCACCACATGAACAACTTGTAATTATAAGATATATATTTTTGACTCAAGTACCAAAGATCGACAAAACGATTGTTATTAACATAAATAATTACATAATTTTTGTAACATTGTAATAAGTGATATAAAAAGGCATAATGAACTTGAAAAAGGTTCTTAAGAAGGTAGATATTAACTCTAGTTTATTATTCAGGAGGTTAAAGAGTGGTCGAGTCAAGTCGGACACGAGGTAAGGGAACTTCTTAACCCAATTTTCGTTCTTTGGGTTAATCTCCTAATTTCAAATTATGTCATGATATTATTATGTCCTATCTTGTATTTGTACTTTATTTATGTGTAATTATAGTAAATACACATAATAGATCTATTTTATTTAAAAAAAATGATCTTTGTAAAGATTTTGTCTCAATCTCCTTTCATTGAGGCATATTTTGTTTTATACACAACTTTCCATTATACAGTGTATAAACCCCTTTGACTTTTACTTTTATTCAAAATGAATATTTTTATACGAAGATTTTTTACTAAACGACAAAAGGAATGTTTTTTCTTACGTATGTGGCGACAACTACTTCTTCGCTGCCGTGACTATTATTTGAGTTTCGACTTCCTCTATAAGCCATAACTTTTTTTAAAAAGAAAAATAAATACCATGTTTTACATTTCTTTTATTTTGGTATTGAAAATGGTTTTGATAAAGTTTTTATTATATCAATGTGTTGTATTGATATCTTGTGACTGAAGTGTGGGAATCTTATGTTTCCTTTATGCATGTTTTATGTGATACAATTATGTTATGGTTTATGATATGTTTAAACCTGTTCATATGAGGAATGAATTGGACTTAATAAGTGACGGGTGGAGCCCGCTATAGCTCCTCGATGCATCGGCAGGTCTCATGAGACAAAATAGTGTCTTGGCACGAGGCCTTGACAAAATCTTATTTGTGGCCTTGGCACGAGGCCTTGGCTACGTGGTTATGATAGTCTGCCATTATGCATTCCATCATTATGAAAGTGGTTATTGATATTGCATGTGATTATTCGACCAGTAGAATATCCATGTGAATAAGTAAATTGCATTATCTAATTTTACTTTTGCCATATTATGTTTAAGTTCAAGTTTAAAAGGCTTTTTTTAGTTATACATTGCCTTAAATGTTTATATTTACTTATGAAAGCTTCCGCTATATTTTTATCCTTACTGAGCATCTGAGCTCACCCCTTTCAATGTTTTAATTTTTCCAGGATGTGAAGAAGTATTTTAGGAATGACCTGCAGGGATAGTCTGAAGGGGATATGAGTGTGGAAAATAGATACTATGTTATTGTAGTTTTTCACTTTATGATGTAATGTAACATTTATGAATGTATCTAGTGTTTCCAAGGCTACTAAACTAATCGGTCTTTCGAGTCTTGATCTTTTGTGATCATGCCAATGTTACGAAGTAATGCACCGACTTTGGGTAACTGGGGTCGGGGCGTTACAGTTGGTATCAGAGGTAGTTTAGTACTAACCTTGGAAGCTAGATTTAGATAAACTCTGATTAGAGAACATAGCCCAAAGATAGACTTTGAGGATTAGTATAGAAGAACTTCCAAGAATTTTGGTATTATAGAGATTTTGTGAGTTTTCCGAGCAATAAATCCCTGTCTGGATACGAGCAGGTAGAGGTGGCTCTAGCACAGATGTACCTAGGGGTAAAACCCAAAAACACCACTTTGAGCTAGACTCGAACAAGAACTGGTGCACGACAACGGGCCTTGCTTCACTCTTGGTTACGACACTCCCGGGGGATATTCTTAGGATAATTCTCATTTTCTTTACAAACCACTATGAAGGGTTATGAGTATATACTTCCTCAAAGAAAACTTTTTTTATGATTATGGATTATATCCATAAATAGTTCAATTAGTGTTAAGTGTTTTACAAGTATTGAATTATATATTTTGATTCATAAACTAATCTAGATTATGACATTGTTTAGAAATTGCGCCTAGTGGAAGGAATGGAAACCGTATCAATGCACACACTCCGTGTAGGGATTGCCCTCCTGCTCAAGATAATTATTGTGGATCTGGAGATACAACTGGTGATGATCAACTTATTACCATACTGGGACAACTCACTCAGGTTATGAATAATAACCTTACTCGTATGGAGCACCTTGATCCGCAACGTGGAGGATCAATGTTAGACTGCTTCATGAGGAAACAACTGCCAACATTTAATGGGGGTACAAATCCATTAGTAGCTGAGCAATGGATAAACTCCTTAGAGAAAATATTCCATGCCTTGGGAAGTAGCGAAAGGGATAAGGTTGTCATGGAAGTCTACCGCCTCACTGGAGATTCCGATCAATGGTGGTCACTGATTCAAAACACAAAGGAAGATGAAGAAGTATCAAGTATGGAATGGAGGGAGTTTAAGGAAATTTTCTTAGAAAAATACTTTCCACATGACCATCGAGGAGATATGGAAATGCAATTTCTGAGTCTGAGGCAGAAGGAGGATGAGAATGTCGCAAAGTATGAGTCTAACTTTACACAGTTAGCGAGGCATGCATCATATTATATACGTAACCCAAGAAGTAAGATTGATCATTTCTTTGATGGGTTAAAACCATTTCTCCGTCGAGCTTTAGTATCACAATCTTTCTCAACATATGAGGATATAGTCTCGTGTGCTATGAAGACAGAAAAGGAATTCTCTAAGTCTTATGACAACATAGTAAAGCAAGAGAAGAAGAGAACGGTGGAACAAGAGACAGATAAAGGGAAAAAGGGAAAGAAGGATTTTCCATTATGTGATAATTGTGGGAAGAATCACCCTGGTACTTGCCTAAAAGGAATGGGAGTTTGTTACAAATGTGGAGAAGAAGGTCACTAGGCTTGTGATTGTAAGGGAAAGAAAGAGGCTATCAATGTTGAATGCTACACTTGTAGGGAAATGGGGAATTATGCAAATGAATGTCCTAAGCATCAGGGAAACTTACCTCAGAAAAGGACAAGGGATCAAGGACAATCTTATGCTGTTACTACAGTTGAAGCAGAATAATTAATGTATTGGTGATTTTGGACTCATGGATTATATTCTGGTTATTAGAATAATGTGATATATATATATATATAAGGACTGTACTGCAGTACTTGTTGATTTCATTAAGGTTTTAATATGACGAAGGTAATCATATTTTTGTATGTGACAATAAGAGAAACTTTACCTTGTTTGAGGAATCTGATGATACAATTGATTTTGGAATTTATAGACCTTTTAGAGAAAGTTTGGACGGAGGTATTTTGGATAACTATAAAGGTTGGAATGGATTAAGTTGAACTTTGGATAGTATTGTTTAAGGTTAAAACATTTATGAAGATTATTTTTGGAATATTATAATACTATAGTTTTAGGAAAAGGACAACCTACAGGGTGGGGCATAACCCGTCATGTCGGACAAAGCTGCAGGAATCGAACCCACAACCATAGTGCGACAAGCCTTTATTACCTACCACTAGCCTACAGGAAGTCCCTGGTTATTACAAAATATTTTTCCTAATCTAAATGGTACGTGTTAATATTTTTTACCTTGTACGATTAGGATAAATATATTATTTTTGAGTTCGATTATCTTTTTGAGTAAAAGATGAGTTTGTGGTAGAAATTAGTTGAAGGTTGAAACTCTACTTGTCAAGAATAAATATATATATACCTATCTCTTATTCTATGAATAAATTAATTCCTAAACTTTAGTAAAGGGATATTAAATTTTTTTTATCATAATACCTTATGTCTTGTTGAACTGATAATATTTTAAATCAACATAGATTGAAGGCTTTGAGGCCCTCAAATTTACACTTGTTTGTGATTGATGACCTCAATCACTCCCTACAAATATTTACGTCTTTCCTCCAATTATATGTCTCTAATTTCCACTAATGTTCTCCTTATCGAGATCATAATTTGGTGGTGACTTTTTCATTTCCCTTTCCCTCTTATTAAGGCTAAATTTTATTAACCTTATTTTCGATGTGGGTTTTCCACAAAGGTATTTTCTATTTTCAACCTTTTATTTTCAAAGAAAATTTTCAAATTGCGAGGACGCAATTTATTGAAGGAGGGGAGAATGTAACACCCTGAGCTTTCACGATAAACTTCTCTTTCAATAATGCAATAGCTTACATTGTACGCAAGTTCGAGATTCTAACACACCGCGACCAATCAAAGTAGCAGTTATGAATAGTAATACCCACTTTTTGAAATTATATAAATTTTATATTTCAAAATGGACTTCATTTTTGTATTCGGAATATCGAAATTATCCTAAGTTGAATTTTTTGTAATTTTCTGAGAACTTCCATTTTTTTTATGAATAGTGAAAAATACTTAAAACAATTTTTTTAATAAAAATAATTTATAGTGATAAATTATACTATTGATTGGTTTTAATGTATAATTAGAATATATTTTTACCATTTTATCCAATGGTGTTCATTAGAATTAATTTCACTTTGAAATTGGACATAAACAATTGTCAATCTTTTGATATATATTGTTTCTTAAAAACACGCTATTTGTTGTGACATCGGGAATTAGTTATAAAATTAATTAATGCAACTTATATGTTTTTAATTTTTTAAAATAGAAATAATTTTTGAATTCAGAATATCAATTATAGCTTAGGGTGAAATTTTGGCATCATTCTGAAAAACTTCAATTTTTGATGAATAGTGAAACCACTAAGTGGTAGTTAAAAAACTAATTTTTCGTTTAAATGAAACATTACCACTTCTGTGATTTGATTTTCAAAAATCCGACATACATGGTTGTCATTAGGAAGTAAAATGTGGTTCAATGAGATTAAAATAATTTTTTGGTGAATAGTAACTTTTAAGTTTAATTAATCACGATTAAAGGTAATTAGTGAAATTTAAGGTAAAAATGATATTATAAAAATACGAAAATACCTTTACACTTGTCCTACCCCTATTGGATGTGTCATGACCTACCAAGAAAATCCATGGGTCAACTTGGGGACCCCATGGAGCCACTTTGGTAGGAAAATGACATAAATAACTTTTTATTTAAAGTTAAAATAAAAATGTCACAAACAAGAGTTGTTTTACTAAAAAAAATTTTAAATGGGGTTATACAAGTCATATTTTTGACTATAAATATTCATTAGAAATATAAAAAGATTTCCTACATCATTATATTTGTTTTATAATTTTTATACATTAAATAAATTAAATTATTTATGACACCATGATGATGCAGCAATTACCTCATTAATTAACGATTTAAATAAAATGAAAAGATAATGTAAAATCTAAGACTTAAACTTGTAAGAAACCTATTGGATGAGTATATTTCGAACCCCTATCACCTTATCCTATAAATATATAAGTGTGGGACCTTTAGAATCCGAAAAAGCATTTCATAATAAAGTAACATTTCAATCTTTCCAAGAGTGCCTCTCCTCTCCTCTTATAAAAGGCCCCCACCACTACCACCTTATTCACACTTTCAAGCCTTTTGGATCGGCCAACCTCTGCCAAAATACTCTCTCAACTTTCCTACCTTACTCTTAAAAGCCTCACTTTGGGAAGAAGTCTTCCCAAGGAAGCCTTTGGCTCAAATAAAAAAGAGTTACCCGATTTTAAGGTAATGTCTTCTCTAATGTTGTTTTGTTTTATTTTGCTTCTCCAACCCCTTAAAATATTTTTATTCCTTTATTTTGCAACAACACCAGTATCTAAAATATACTAGGAGGTTTTTATGATAAGGATTTGGTTTACACTTACACACACCTTCGTCTAATGGTTAAAGAACATACTGTTTCCGTGGGTGGCGAAATACTACCTCACGAAACGATGATTGTTCAATATTCTTTTAACACCTCTAATGGTGGCCATTTTGATGATACTATTTTCATATATGATATATATATTATGTTTATGTTTTCCTTATGCTTCTTTTTTTCTCATTTATGGCATACTTTATGATTTCCATTATGGGTAAATGCGATAATTTCATTTTAGGAAGTGCGGACTACCGCCCCCTCAAAGTGATTTGAATCGTTAATGCCATATGTGGGATGTATAAAGGATGGTGTAAATGGTATTATAAATTATATTATACTGGAATTATATTATATCTTTATATAATTATGTTTCATTCCATTAAAATATGAAATAGAAATGAAAGTAGCGTTTATGCGTACGTACGGCTTACCGTCTCCATGAAGGGTGCATTTCATTTCTTACCTGTAAATGTTATGTAATATTATAAATGCATGTATATACTGGATATATATTTTATATATGATATCTAAATCATGAATATAATTCTGGATATAATGGATATTTCACCACCTGAACAACTTGTAATTATAAGAAGTATATTTTTGACTCAAGTACCAAAGATCGACAAAACGATTGTTATTAACATAAATAATTACATAATTTTCGTAACATTGTAATAAGTGATATAAAAAGGGATAATTAACATGAAAAAGGTTCTTAATAAGGTAGATATTAACTCTAGTTTATTATTCAGGAGGTTAAAGAGTGGTCGAGTCAAGTCGGACACGAGGTAAGGGAACTTCTTAACCCAATTTTCTTTCTTTGGGTTAATCTCCTAATTTCAAATTATGTCATGATATTATTATGTCCTATCTTGTATTTTTACTTTCTTTATGTGTAATTATAGTAAATACATATAATAGATCTATTTTATTTTAAAAAATGATATTTGTAAAGACTTCGTCTCAATCGCCTTTCATTGGGGAATATTTTGTTTTATACACAACTTTTCATTATACGGTGTATAAACCCCTTTGACTTTTACTTTTATTCAAAAGGAATCTTTTTATACGAAGCGTTTTTACGAAATGACAAAAGGAATGTTTTTTCTTACGTATGTGGCGACAACGACATCTCTGCCGCTGTGACTATTATTTGAGTTTCGGCTTCCTCTATAAGCCATAAATTTTTTTTAAAAAGAAAAAATAAATACCATGTTTTACTTTTCTTTTATTTTGGTATTGAAAATGGTTTTGATAATGTTTTTATTATATCAATGTGTTGTATTGATATCTTGTGATTGAAGTGTGGGAATATTATGTTTCCTTTATGCATGTTTTATGTGATACAATTATGTTAAGGTTTATGATATGTTTAAACCTGTTCATATGGGGAATGCATTAGACTTAATAAGTGACGGGTGGAGCCTGCTATAGCTCCTCGATGCATCGGAAGGTCTCATGAGACAAACTAGTGTCTTGGCATGAGGCCTTGACAAAATCTTATTTGTGTCCCTAGAACGAGGCATTGGCTACGTGGTTATGATAGTCTGGCATTATGCATTCCATCATTATGAAAGTGGTTATTGATATTGCATGTGATTATTCGACCAGTAGAATATCAATGTGAATAAGTAAATGGCATTATCTCATTTTACTTTTTCCATATTATGTTTAAGTTCAAGTTTAAAAGGCTCTTGTTTTAGTTATACATTGCCTTAAATGTTTATATTTACTTATGAAAGCTTCCGCTATATTTTTATCCTTATTGAGCATCTGAGGTCACCCCTTTCAATGTTTAATTTTTCCAGGATGTGAAGAAGTATTTTAGGAATGACCTGCAGGGATAGTCTGAAGGGGATATGAGTGTGGAAAATAGATACTATGTTATTGTATTTTTTCACTTTATGATGTAATGTAACATTTATGAATGTATCTAGTGTTTCTAAGGCTACTAAACTAATCGGTCTTTCGAGACTTGATCTTTTGTGATCATGCCAATGTTACAAAGTAATGCACCGACTCTGGGAAACTGGGGTCGGGGCGTTACATAGTGTGGATCCACCTCTTGATCATCAGCAACAATTACTGCCTCATCAGGATGATCAAAGAGAGAAAAGACAAAAATATTTCGAGGAGATGAAAAACAAGTTATATTCCTTTATAAATGACCAAGTCCTAGACTAATTCATCTCGGCATTGGAAAACAACTTGATCAAGATACCAAATCCTTGGATTCATAGTAAATATGGTGATAAAGATCTCCCAAAATATTTCCCCTTTCATCAAGTATTGGGGTACCACATCCAATAATGTTTTTTCTTCAAATAAATCCTAAAAAATATGGGGGAATATAGGCTAGAGAAGCAAATAAATTCACCTACTCAGGTAGAATATGTTTCTACCACCAATCCAAAATAGAAAAATTAATGGAAAAAGTTAAGAGAAAGAGAACAAAGAAGTTTTGTGACTGGATGGTCATAGAAATGATCAAATGAACTCATGATATCCTATGAGTGCATTTGGAACAACCAACTACACACTCTATTTTTTCTTCTAGGAAACAATTAACCCCTTCAATGTTACAATATTCTGAAGGCTAGTCCTCAAAAAAGTGACATAGACAAAAGATAATGAATAAAACCTAGAAATATGAGCCTCTTCTAAAGCCAAATATTTCCTTAAAATTATAGGACTTCATGCCTAAAGTCCCAAAAGCATGAGCCATGCCCCACTAAATGGTACAATAAGGGTAAACTCACCAAATAGAATCTTTATCAGATGGAGAGCTGGTATTTTATTCCATTAATGTTGTTCACTTAATGGATACCTTCCCAAATGGTGAGCATGATCATGAATTAGAATTCCATACACTTTACTGGGGAACTAGGGTAAGAGTCCATTAGATTCGAGGATATATGGGGGGAAACAGTTTTTACAGGGGTAACTACTTTAACCATGTCCATGATTGAACTTTCTACATGGAAAAAACTCATGGGAGAACTCTCTAGAGAGCTTAGAAGGAGAAAAGAAGTTCCCCCAAAAATTTCTGGGTCTGTCCAAACATGATCATACTAGAAAATCAGTTAGAGGAAACATCATTTTCTAATAAACCTTGGCATGTAGAAAGACCTAGCCAATCTAATCCCCCAAGAGTAGAAGCACTGTCATCTCATACTCCAAGGGATGATCCATCCACATCAAGTACTTAAGTTCATAAATCACCTGTAAAAGAGAATAACCATGCTAGGAAGCATAAACCTTTGGACCAGAAAAATGATGTTTTGAGATAATTATCCACGATGCTGGCTAAGTTATCAATCCTAGATGCCTTGAGTCTATCAAAAGACATCCAGGAAGCACTCATAGAGGCCTTGTCAAGCCCTCATGTTTTTTAAGTTAAGTTCGCCACTACCAAAGTGTATATTTCAAATAATGATCCTATAAAATTCCAAAAGATCATATCTTTCATAGACCAGGATGAGGATTCCATCATATATGGGCACATCAGACCAATTTATATATCTGGCAAGATAAATGACATTGATATTTGATGACATTTAATTGAAAATGGATCAGGAGTGAACTTTGTTTCAATCCAAATTCTTCAGCAACTTGTTTTCAATGAATCTCACTTCTCCCCTCCACATTAATATTACAGGGTTATGAAAAAAATGATAAAAAACCCTTGGTGAAATAAAACTCATAACTCAATTTGTGGATATCTTGTCTGACGTAGAATTTTTAGGTAGGATATATCCTTCCACATTTAGTTGGGAAGACCTTGGACAAATCATCATGTGGCCATCACCTCATTATACTACCAATTCCTCTAATATTGTATCAATGTGAAAATTGGGACATTACATGGTGATAAATACCCATCCAAATTCTATGAATCACAAAACATTAATTCAGTATTCTATTATAAGGGAGGTAAATAGTCCATAAATGATTATGTCGCTCAAATCAATGCCCCAAATGGTTTTAAAATGATCCCAAATAATACTTTAAATAAGATCAGTGTAGATTATGTGACTTCCATCAATCAAATAGAAAGGTTGGTCCGGAATTCAATCACACATTTAGTGAATTATATGATGTAAGTCTCAATAACTGAGCCCAACGACACTAGAGAAGTTTTCAAATCTCTGAACGATAATGAAATCCTAGATGAAAACATCTCTATTCCACCCCTTGAGCTCTATGAAATCCTTATTCCATCATATGGTTTGAAAAATTTCTCATGCCAACATGGGAAAATGGAGATTCTCATTCTCATTCCCTCATCTCCCCTTCAAAGCTTCAAAAAGATATTTCACCATTAATAGATCCATAAATGGTTGATTCTTCTTCCAAATGTCCAAATATTGTCTCCTCCCCCAGCTTTGAGAATCTTTATTCATCACTTAATTCATAGGAAAAGTTATAAGAGGTAAAGAACGGGGAATGGGAAGATAAGAAAGACCTCATGAATGCCCCTCCATAATTTTAGGAAGGTTTGTCCACAAATATTGATGAACTCAGAGAAGTAAATCTAGGTATGGATGAAGATCTATGACCCACTTTGATTAGTGTGTCCATGACATCAAAAGAATATGAGGTGTATACTTTCTTCTTGAAGAAACACCAGGATGTGTTTTAATGGAATTACATATATATTCTAGGCATAGACCCTGAAGTGTCCACCCAACACTTGGGTTTTACAGAAGATCATCAGGGATTCAATAGGCAGCCAAAAGGACATGCCTGAATCATGCCTAAAAAATTGAGGGTAAAGTGGAAAATATCATTAAAGATAAATTTATATGAGAGGTACAATATTTGAAATTGTTTTCCTACATTATCCTGGTAAAGAAGAAAAATTGAAAAATCAGGGTCTTCATCGAATTCAGAGATCTCAACCAACATTATTTGAAAGATGACTTATTGGTTTCAATCACATAAATCCTGATCGATACACAATCTAGTTATCAAGCCCTCTCCTTCATGGATGACTATTCAAGGTACATCTAAATTATAATAGCCCCATAAGATGAAGAATCCACCACCTTCAAACCCCCCAGGGAATATTTTGTTATCGAGTAATGCCCTTTGGCTTGAAGAATGCTGATGCCACATACCAACATGCCATGCATCACATCTTCAAACCCTTCATAGGTATTTTTTTTGAATGCTACGTTGACGATCTATTGGTTAAGTCCCAAAAATGTTTTAATCACCTGGATGACCTTGAGACCATCTTCAACAAGCTATGACAATATAGCCTAAATATGAATTCCTTAAAATGTGCTTTCAGGGTAACCTCAAGGAGGTTCATTGGCTTCATTGTACACCATCACAACCTCGAATTTTACCCTAAGAAAACAAAATGTATCCTTATCATATCTCCTCCTCGAACCCTTAAAGAGTTGAGAGGACTTCAAGGACATTTGGACTACATCCGACGCTTCATATCCAACATTGGAGGAAAGTGTTTTCCCATCACCAAATTAATGAAGAATTGGGACACATATTAGTGGACCAATGAATTTTATGAAGAAATTGAAAACCTCAAGAAATATATCTTGAGCCCACCAGTTCTAATGCCAACTGTTGAGGGAAATACACTAATATTGTATGTGATGGCCTTGGAGAAATCACTAGGTGCCTTCCTTTCACAAAAGAACGGTGATAGGAATGAAAATAACCTTTATTATCTTAGTCGAACCATACTCTACATTGAGACTTGTTATTACGATATTGAGAAGAGATGTCTAGCATAAATCTTTGTAGTTCAGAAACTGATGCACTAACTGTAGCACCATGAGGTCAATTGATCTCTTGCAATAACCCGCTCAATTATATCCTAAGACATCCTATGTTGATAGAACATCTAGAATGGTGGGTAGTTATTTTTTAGTAGTTTGATATACAATTCATGTCTCAAAAAGTAGTGAAAGGCCAAGCCTTGGTGGATTTACTCATATAACACCCATATGTAGAACCAATGTCATTAAATAATGAATTTCCAGATGAATATATATTATCTATTCAATATGGATCCAAAACATGGGAAATATATTTTGACAGTGGGTCTAGGATCCCAATCGGGAGATGAATGGAAAACCCTATGCTCAACAAAGTAGGGTTAGGGATCATGATTATCTCTCCATAAAATAAAGTTTTACAATACTCCTTCCTATTATCAAAAGGATGTACCAATAATGAAGAGGAATATTAGGCCCTCATTGTAGGCTTGGAACTGGTGATCTATATACCAGTGGACCACTTATGGGTGAAAGGAGACTCAAAGTTAGTAATGAAACACATGAATAAGGGTTATACCATAAAAAAGAAGTGCTAATCCCCTTTCTTGATTATGTATGAGGGTTCATGGAAGAATTCCCCTCAGAACCAACATTGACTCATTTCCAGCGAACATAAAATTCCTAATAATATGCACTAGATAATGCAGCTACAACACTAGAAGATCCAAACTGAGATGAAATGGCCATCAACATTGACCATTGCTGAATGGTTTCATCTTTTGTTCAATTCAATATGAAAGAGATCAATGAAGTCCTTCCTATCCATGATTCATGTGATCCTACCACTGAATGGATGATACCCATCATAGAATACCTATAAAATGTATTACTCCCACTAGGTAGATCTTGGAAAGTGAAAATTTGATGGTGAGAAGACAACTTCACTCTTTATGATGGCCCAAATCACTAGAAAGTACTCTAAAAACGAGGAACTGATGGAGTACTTCTCAAATGTATTGATGGAGAAGAGACTAACACTATCATAAATGATGAAAATGTTAGGGCTTGCAGTGCCCATCAGTCTAGATATAATCTTTACAATCAAATCCAAAGGCTTAGATACTTTTGTCCTTTCAATGATGCATGATTGTATAGAATTCACCAAGAATTGTCTTTCCTTATAAGTTCATTCCAACTTCATCCATCAACCCCCGAAGTTGCTATATACAACCAAATACTCCTGACCATTTTCTATATTGGGAATGGATATTGTGGGGCCATACCCTCTAGCTATGAATAACCAGTACAAATACATCTTAACTACTATCGAATTCTTCTCTAAATGGGCTAAGGAAATACCACTCAAAGAATTCGGGTCCAAAAGCATTGTCAGCTTTGTGTAAGATAACATCATCACCATATTTCATTTCCCCTATACAATCTTGATAGAAAATGACACCATTTTCTATTCTTTTTCTATGGAAAATCTATATCAGGAGTACAATATCAGATCTAACCATTCACCCCGCTTCTATGTAGTTTCTAATGGATAGATAGAGGCCTTCAACCAGACCCTATCAAACATAATCTAAAATATGGTGGATAAAGATAAAAAGTCTTGTCCTGATAATATATTTAATGCCTTATGATATTATCAGACTATAACCGATACTACTACACGGGTGTCCCCATACTCTCTAGTATACATAATAGAAGTATTCCTTCCCATTGAAGTCCAATTTCCATCACTCCATGTTTCCATATGTGATTAGTTATCCACAGATGGGAAATCCGAAAAATGACTTGATGAATTGGAGTGACTGGATAGAAAAATATTTCATACCTTTCATCACTTAGAGGTCTATCAAAATAGGATAGCATGAGAATTTAACAAGAAGGTTCACCTTCATTCATTCATACAAGGATAACTTGTATTATTCATAATAACTCTAATGATACAAGGAAAAAAGCGTCCAATGATTAAACTAAAGTGGGAGGGACCTTAATCAATACATATGGTTTACTCTAATAGAGATTAGTCTTTAATATCAATGGATGGAAAGATCATTACGACCCCAACCAATGAAATATTCCTAAATAAATATTTCATGTAACCATATGAATGTGTTCTTAGTTTCAAGATGTTAAACTATATAGTTGGTATTCATCAAATGACCTTAAAAGGCATGAAATAATTTCCCTTTCACATGATGATAAACTACATGACATAAGGTCATAGTCATATGACCTAAAATTGAATGTCACCATTTGTGCTCACTACATGACATTAAACTGCATGATCAATGTCCCCTTTATTTGATGTTTAGAAACCATCAAAGTACCATGATTTGAGACACTCCCCATAGGTCCCTTAAATATGGGCCTCTATCTTAGGTGTATGTCCCAATCGCATTCCTCTAACCCCTCATTGGGTCGAGATTCCCTATTGGTGAAACATGAGGAAGAAAGGATGATCAGATACCATGCGTAAGCCCCACTCACATCATTTCCACCCCACAATGGTACTTGGGACCCCATTATGGGTATAATTCCTAATAGTATCATGTCCTTATCACATTATAATAAAAGCACGACCCTTTAAAGAACTATGTGTGTATTGATTCTCATTCCAATGAGATATGTAGTTATTCCTGGACCTCCCATCCTAGGTCCAATAGTGATGAAGGAAAAGAAAACCCTTTTTCCCCTATGTACGAACCAAATATGCATAGGGAACTATTCCAGAACATATGTCTTGATTCTTATTATAATAAAATTCATAGTGGCACCTAGACCTCGTGTTTTTCTCCCAACCATCATTTTGGAAAGTTTTAAATCCCCATTTCCCCACGATTAAGCCTGATTGATGTGGGGAAAAATTTTCAAAAACTATGCATGGCTTGATTCTTACTAGAATAAGATACACAGTGACACCTGGATCCTATATTCTGGTTTAGTGGAAATGTTTCTTTCATGTTAGGTACCGATGTCCTTACCACAAGACATTATACTACACGGTCAATTTCCTCATGGAATAACGATAAATGACACAATCTTTCAAGAACCACATGTTTCTTGAATCTCATTCCAATGAGATATGTAGTGACACACTGATATATAATTTTGGGTCCAGTTGCAACAACAAAAATTCCCCTTTTCCCTATGTAAAAATCATACCTGCATGGAGAACTTTAAAGAACTACATATGACTTGATTCTCATTCCAATGAGATGTGTAGTGATGCCTAGAACTCCAATCTTAGGTCCAACTAAAATATTTCATTTCCCTCACATCAGTTCATCTTCATCCTTACCACATGAAATTAAAACGCATGGTACCTCAATAATGAAATGTGTCTTTATTCAAATTACAAAAATACATGCAGAGATGCCGAGATCATATCTCTTAGCCTAGCCACCAAAAAAATTTAAATGTCCCTCTCTTTCCCTTATATTTCTTTTGAGTAGTAGAAGAAAACCTTTACACTCCTTGTTTCTCACAATAAGAATAGATTATGTGAGCTTAGGGGTTACAGTAAAATAATTACCTGCATGAGTAAAGTATATCAATTTACATTAGGGATATTAAGGTCATAGATATAAGACATTAAAAGGAACACCAGGTGTCCTCATTGCATGAAAATAAACTGTGTGATTTATTCTAGAACTACATGTGACTTGATTCTCATTCCAATGAGATATGTAGTGAAATCAGGATCTTCAATACTAGACCCAACTGCAACATAGTATTGGAAATACCCTCACTCTCATATATACAAGTTAGATCTACATAAGATAATTCAATACAGGTTCTCTCCCTATGCGTGATCCCGTACTAAACCCCCCCCCCCTCTTTAATCCACACATGAATTTAATCGGTGTGGGGGATCTTTATTTTTGAACTACATGTGGCTTGATTCTGGCTCAAAAAATATTCATAGAAATTCCTGAGTTCTATACCTTGGTCTATACAAAATCATATCGAGTCACCTTCATCCTTATTTCATGATGCAAAACTACACAATTGATGTCCAGAATGCATGAAATTAAACTGAATAGTACCTCAAGAACTACACGTGGCTTGACTCTCATACTAATGAGATATGTAGTGATACCTAGGCATCATTTCTTAGTCCCATACATGAGGTAATAAACAAATTACCCCTCTCCTTCACATAAATAAAGACATATGCATGGGATTTTAATTTGGGTTCCCTCATTAGGGGGTCCACTAAGGAAAAAAATATGCCCCTTATACATATGATTCAAATATATGAAATAGACTCTACAATTAATGGAAAATATTGAACCAAATGATTCCTTCTTGCTTGGACATATCCCCTCCACATTTCATACTTCTAATCTTGGAAAGTTTTGGATATACATAATCTATATTTAGGTTTTAATGATAAAATGGATGATACCTGATGAATCCTTTGAATGAATATATTGTAACACACCTCATTCAGCTTTGCACAAGTTTCCCACAAAATAAGAATATCAACTAAAGGATGCCACTATTTGACTATACTATAACATTCCCCAGATGTATTTTCCTAAAGTATCTAAAAAAATGGGTTTATCAACCAGCAATAACTTCATCCTATTGAGAAGATTCTTCTATATTGATAAGATTGGAATGACATTATGTCGAAACCTATAACTCAAATCAGTTCATAGTCATCCATTGCATATTTTGTCCCACATCCATTCTCCCAATTTGAGAACCTCTGAGACCATGATTTACAACTTCCTCCCTCTTGTATAAAGTATGCAGGAATAATCTTGGTTTGGCAGGCCACACACCACCTATCATTTATATATTAACATGGTCCTAGTAATATGACCTAAAAACTACATACACCACATATCTCACACTTGGATCAGACTTCCGTAGGGAACCTATTCCCCCAATTCTATGGTAATTTTGACTTGAAATGCTATTTTCATGTTTAGGTAATCACTTTCCAAAAAACCAGAACCTGTATCTGGGGAAATCCTAATCTTAATAAACTTCCTTCATCCATCAAGGATAAAATGTTGAAATTCCTAAGAACTCCTTTTCCTAACTATTCTATACCACAGCCCAATTGTCTTTTCATAAGTCTCTCACAAAACGTGTCTATCAACTAAAGGATTCCACTATTTAAGTATCAAATATCATTCCCCAACTGTCTTTTCATAAAGTATCCCCTAAAATGGGTGTGTCAACCAGCAGAAACATCATCCTTAGGAGAGACCTCATTTATTTCCATGATCCCTTTTCCCCACACCATTATTCAGATTCAAAAATCCCTGGATTATATCTTACAATATTCTCGTCCTCATACCTAAATATGAATGTGCATTCCCATAAAGATTACCAAGGATGGTAGAATCATTAAACTTTTAATCAAAGATAAAGACCTTAAATCATATCCCCATAATGTCCTTATTGCATGACTTCAAACTGAATAACATAATATTCTTATTGTATGAAATTAAAATTCATAGCATGATATCCTAGTCATAAGAAGTTAAACTATAAAACAACATCCTTTCCATAAGATATTAAACTAACCAGTCAATGTCCTAGTCTCACGACATTAAACCGCGTGACATTTCATCCTTTGTTATAAATAAGCCTTCCTCTCAATGGAATTAGTCTTTTAATTAAACGTACCCTCCTTCATATATTCCAAATTTTTGTATGAGTGGTTTCCAATTCAATTCTATTTACAATAAAACGTATCTTCTAATTCTTTGACATATTCCCTTAGAAAAATAACTCATCATGGTATTAAAAAATATAAATCTCATAAAATCCTTCCATCCACCAGTAATATAATTTTAGAATTCCTGAGAAATCCCTTTCTTGACTATGCTGTAACATGACCTAGTTGTCTATGCATAAAGTTTCCCACAAAATAGGCCTTTTATTCAAAGGATTACACTATTTTACTATGAAATAATATTCCCCACCTTTTCTTTTCATAAGGTATCCCATAAAATGGGGTTTTCAACTAGAGATAAGTTTTTCATTAGGAGAGATATCCTCTATTTTATAAGTGTAATGTTTCAGATTTGGGAACCATAAAATTACAGATCAAAATTCCCCATCGAGTGTCTAAATAATTTAGGAAAATTAATGGAAAATACGTCTTGATTGGGTCATCATTTCAAAACTTATAGTCAAAGTTGTTTGACCAAAAACATCAGTCACATGAGTCTGGATGACATGAATTTAAACTGCCCACAAATAGAGAAATAATAATCACCATACTGAAAAAATTTAAAGTGAACATTGATTTTTTTTTGATTTTATTCTCTCTAGACCTGCAATCTATATGGTTTTAGGCAAAACCAGAGCAATGAAAAAAATAGGCATAAAACTTGTTAGGCTGAAATCCCAAAAAGGGAGGTCTAAGAAAAATCCAAGTATCACCCACTAAGTCTTCCTTATATTGGTATTAAGAAAAAATTAGGGTGATGAAATAGAAGAAAAAAAGTTTATAGGGTTTTCCATATGATCCTAGCAATAGTCGAACTATTCCTAATAGGCCCCATGGATTGGGAAAAAGTTAGAGCGACTTTCCATCCCTGTCACTATGGTTACGACTAGATAACACAAATATATTTTTTCCATGTAGATTAGTTTCAATGTTACACTATGATCATAGGATGAAAATAATGATGAAGACATAGATTATTAGAAACAAAATTCATTTCATTTATGAGAAAAAAACATTTGAGGAGTATCCACAAAATGGAGTCTCTCTGGAATGCTTTAAAAAATACCATCAACATCACTATTCATTTGTTTAACAACATCTCAATACCCCTCATCATATTTTTTAAGTTCAACCAACTGAACAACTTTGATCTTCTCAGCCCGAAGAGGTTCCTCCACCATAATTGTAATAGCAGTTGACCCTTCAGTTTGGAATCCTTCTACAGAATGATGAAGTTTTATAAGATCCCCCTAAGAGTCATCTATTTGTTGATGAATAGGAAATATTTTATTGGTTTTATCATTGATCCATTTTCTAAATTATTCAATATTCCTAGAATGGTTGGACTCCGGTAGGTATAATGCAGCTCAAAGATCATCAGTATTGATAAAAAGATTTACCTTTATGAGGTCCTATTGAAACCTATGTTCTCACTCCTATTTGCGGATGATCTCCATCATGAAATCATGAATTAAGAGGTAATCAAACCTACCATATCCTACCATACCAAACATGAGCATAAGTCTACTAAACTATGAAGGCAGGTCTTAAAAAGGTTTTCCATAGAAAATTTTCTATATGTACTGCCAAGTCGCGTGATGTGTGATATGAAGGGTACTCTGCGTTTCCACGCCTGACCTAGATCCACTACCAATAGAAGTGTATTTTAGGATTAGATCACTCAATTAGGTACCCTACCTACTCCCTCCTAGATATTAGTGGCCATGAATTTTAGTATTTACTGAATTGGTGCAGAGGCTCTGCCCTCAGACCTACCCACAGAAGTTGATGGCACAGGAAAATTGATAAAATTCGTTGTTAGCCTCAAAAGGATAACATATTGAATAAATGGGGGATGGTTAAAGCATTGGGTTACACTCACCTAGTAACGAAGTTGGTGGATTGGGTGGATTCTTCCCTATCATCTACGACCTCAGCAGTTTGGCCTAGAACTTTGCAACAAGGGTCACTCTCCTGGGTCTGCACAGAGTTCTCCAAAAGAGGATAAAAAAGACTCCCCATTTCAAGATCCACATAATATGGTCTCCCCTCAATAGTGGGACTAGTATGTAATTGAATTTCTTGTTCATTCATCACCACTACGACATTCTCTGGGGATGGAGCTATGCATTTCAACCAGTCATGATCAAAGAATTAGACATATGAGTTTGGTTGCACAAAAATAAAGACTCACATCCATTCAATTCCCTATTAAGTTCCTCAAATCCTTAAAAAGTAGTGGGAAGATTAATATTTTATAGAATTTCATAAATGGTCTTGTGAATATTTCGCATGGCATGTATTGATGTCCAAATCCCCATAGTAATTTTAATCGTGGGGATTATTGGAATATCTGACTCAGGACACGACACATCACCCTCTTCTGATGACTTGATACCATGAATAGATTCCTTAGTGATAGTTGTAGGGTTAGTTTCAGTCATCATATGGTTCTATGGTGCATGAGATGAACCTAAAATATCATAAGGACAAAGTTAGCAGTCATCATATGATGCCTTATGATGTATCTTTGGCATTACCAGAATCCTCCACCCTCTCTATAGTGACAGAAGCAGTGACAATAGAAGATAATGTATCCTCAACCCTTGATACTTATTTTGTCAAGGGAGATGACTCACCGGTGGGAATATTTGTTTGGACCAGAACATCCTACTCAGTTCTCAAAGGCTTATTTCCAAGTCCCTTAAAAGAGGGGAGGGAATGAGATTCTACAACCATAGATTGGGTTAAAAAAAATTTAGATAAAGAAGATATTAATGGTACCATGGTGAGTTACCATCACTAATGAGGCTCTTAACCAAAGATTTTATCTTCCAAACTTCTTTATTTTTCGATGGTGGAAGGCTAGTACCAACATCCTCAAATATAGTTATTATAGGAAGTAGTGGTAGTTATCCCACTATTTCATCCACCATTGTCTTTTGACCTGGTGATAGATCTCCTAGTTTGGGGGATGATTCATCGGTTCCAAAAAGGGTTCCACTTGATCCATATTTCGATGATGGGATCTCGACTAATTTACCCCTAGACCATTGCAATTCAAGACGAAATTTCCCCTAAAAAACCATAATTTTTTTTAAATTAATGGAAGGAAGAACATACTAAAACTTGATAAGAAAAGAACTTACATCCTCAAGATTGAGATATCAGTCCATTCCTCAAAGGATGAGTGGCCAACCCCTTCAACGACACCCCATAATGACATTTCCTCAACCAGTCTTGTAGTAGGGATATAGTTTCCATTTTAACAGATTAAAATCTATATTTATAAAATATAAATCCCCACATAAGTGGGATTGTCCTCAAAATAAAGATCAGGTAGGGAACAAGCATCTCCTATCTCTAGAATCCGCAACCCACCAAAAAGAAGAAAACACACGACTGTAGCATTAGAAGGTATGTCCTACCAAAATTGTATTGCCTTTAGTCACATGTATTCAGAGACCATAATAGATTTTCATGAATTTGGTTTGATAATATTCAATTTTACAGGCTTACCAAACCTCTCCTTTATAGATGAAGGGTGGGAAAACGAAATTCGGGTCTCTTATTGACAATGACGAATGGACCGTCTAGAATCAACCTCAGTTGGAATAACCCTTTTGATTATATATTTTGGGCCAAACATTTATTGAGTTTTTTTGGGAGGACTTGGGACCTCATTATATGCACCCTCTAAAGGGGAAGAAGAATCCTCTTGGGGAGACTAAGCACCTTATATAGTAGGAGGAGTCTTTCTATCTCACATTCCATGATTGGCAGTTATTCTAGACATGACTGAAGGGACATATTCTAACAAAACCCCTTCAAGATATGATGCAATATAGGAATTGGAATACCAAGAGGTCAATCCATTGGGTGCATCATCTAGAGGTAGGTTAATTATCACTTGAGTTAGATCCATCGTTGTAAGCATCCATAGTTGTCGGGCTACCATCATATGTTTTTCTAACTGGACACACATTGGGGGAGATATAGTTATTTTTTGTAGGCACTTTTATTGGTGTGAAAACCTATATAGACCATAGGACTCACACATAACATATCTATGGATAAGATTCTCCAAAATATCATCCATACAAGAAATCATGTACAACATTACCTCATATCCATCCTTTACATCATCTATAAGTCTCCCAATATGTGAGTACCCATATGGAAAGAAGTTAAGCTCCTTGAATTGGATCAACCTCGTTAGGGTATTAGTGGGATTTAGGGACAAGGTATAAATACCAGAAACGGCCTGAACATACAATTGAAACTGGGTCCCATGAATCTCAACTGCACTTAACACATCATAGGATCTAAAGTGGGTCATGAACCATCCCCAAAGTACCAAGAAAGGACTTGAAATTCTAATCAGGTCCTTCCCCATGTGAATATTTAGTAGTATTTAGTAAATTTTTACTAGTATAGGGATTTATAACCCCACTTTCTTCTTCTATTCCAGATTTTCCACTATGAAAAATGTCCCTAGCCTCACACTGTCATTGGAATCACAGACAAGAAATAGGTATATTCTTAGACACATGGCTAAAAATCCCATGATATGTTTCTTCATAGGTATTCTAGACTTGGTCTTGTACCCCTAATTTTTATACTCTCCCTTTTCAAAAATTGGAAACAATATACCAAGAGCACTCCTCTTCTCCATCTTGGGACACCATATTTGATGTTTAAAAGTGGGACCTTGCAATGTAGGCTCTACGAAAGTACTCATCCACACTATAGAATGGATATCTCCCTTAAAGAGGGGGATTTCTTCTTAATATACTGAGCTATTTTTATTATCTCATGTGTCAGAGGTGGTTTCCTTTCAGAATCATCCCATGTTTCCCTCATAGGGATGAAGTCATCATATATATCTCCAAGGATTTGAGACCTTGAGATCTTGTGGGTGTCCCAAAATCAGATACCAACTTCACCATGCATCAGGTGGAAAGAGTTTATTTGAAGACTCCACCAGCTTAACAACTCAAGAATGAATTAGAAATTATTTTATAAAAGTTTCCCTTCTTAAATGAACTCATAAATTTGGAAATCTTGCAGATTATTTCTAAATTATGCATAAGTCTGGGAAACCCAGTATGTCCACATCCACTCTGGCCTAATAGCCCCTTCAGGGTGAAAGTACCAGTCTTCCTTCAAACCCTTTGACTGGAATATCTAGGATTCATTGAAGAAGGATGGATAACATTAAAGAATTAATTAAGGAATGTGAAACTTCAAATATGAAGCACATTGACTGTGATACTCTATGTAAGACATGGATGATGTACCGATATTAATATATGCACCCATGCTTGAGATAGTGGCAGTAGAGAAGTTTACGTAGTCTCGAATCCATGAAAGAGGAGTGTAATTATTTGAATTAGGTATAAGGAACTCATTCAGATGATCATGGTTGTAAATTAGTAGATAAATACTCTCAAGGAAGTTATGGTGATATTTCTTTCGATGTCCCACCATATCAGGTAGAGTAGTGTCTTAAGCATCGTAGTAGTCTTTCCCTACAGCTTTTACCACATCTTCAATGATATTTCCATCTTTTCTATAAAACAATTTGTCCTTATGAGTATCCATTGAACCTATAAATAAGCACTAGGTTTCTCGTTAGATAAAATCTTAATTTCAAAAAGGTTTAAAAAACATGGAAATTTAGAAAAAGAATGAGCTCGCGTAGGGTACCTGCTCAAGTGACCTCATGCAGGTCACACAACCAAGAGGAAATGTACATGTAGCTCACCTAAACATATGTATAATGCAGGCATGTGGATACCTTGTTTGTGTGAATAATTCTTTAGAAAAAGAACATTAGTGGAAGGTCTATGAGGAACACTATCATGACAAGGCCAAAAATGCCGAGGCATGAGAACCTTCCATTGAAATAGTTTACCTATTAATAGGTGAGTAAGACTCTATTTAAAACCTACGTTCATGCCCTAATTACATGAAGGACCTAGGTAGATGAATTGTGTGAATGAACTTCACGATTCATTCACCCTTTTCATCCATTTACCTCAGGATCAGACCGATCTTCTTTTTATTAGGTCTAATCTTGAGGTGGGGATTTTTTTAAACTCCATTTATTCACATGAATGAAAAGGTGTGAAAGGGAAATATATTAAAGGGAAGAGAATAAGTGAAATTAAGAAGGCTAAGGATCACATACTCTTCTGAATTACCTTCACACAAGTACTACCAAGTAGCATCGGCGCATAGGGTACCTGCGTAGCAGTTTGCGTGACCGACTTGCACACCAGCTAGCATAGAACACCAACATAGAACACCTGAGTGAAAGATCCCCTTTGAATAGGGTCCCATATTTTCCTATAAATAGGACCCTAGGGTCTACATTTGTATGGACAAAAATTCCTAAAGAACCCACTATTTTATGATCACCCAATTACTTTTCTCCGAGCCTCGAAAACCATCTAGGTATCCATCCAATTACTAAAGAAGATGAAATTAATGAGTGATAGTATAACCAAAGTAATCATAGGGTTTAAAACATATAACACCTGCACAAGGAACCATCCCACCTTATAGTTGAAAAACACTATCATGTGGTTCCCTTCCCTATCTAGGGGTCTACACAAGAAACTTCCAAGAACACCTATTATGACCCATGAAGGCTTGAGAAAAGCCTCTCCAAAATTTTGTTTCCCTAGTGTTCTGTTTCCCAAGGTACCTCCAGATCATGCAGACCTACTTATGTAAAGTACCCCTTGGATCACCCATCCTTTTCCATGTACGATACCCCTTTGGATCACTCAGCCCATACCCTATGTGAGCCTTCTATCAAGCCCTCTTTCAAGCCACCAATGGCTAGGAATATCTTCATTTGGATCCCTTATTTGAAAGGGACCAAGTTAAATCCTACATTAAAGCCTTAGTAATTGAAAAAACAAGGTAAGAGTTACACCATCATGTCTCTAAATTGGATATTCATTCCTATAGTCATATGTTTCCCACACATGTCCTACTAGATGTTTATGGTCCTCAGGGTGCATGTGGATGTTCATTCCTACAATAATGAGGACCTCAAACCTAGGGGAAGTTCTAGGGAACTCCTAGTCTTGGGTACTAGGGTTAAAACCATGTTCTTCCCTAGTCATATCTAAGGCCTAGAGCCTCTGAATCCAAGTAGGGTGGGTAAGGATCATGATTTTTTTTATATTTGAGAGGTAATGATATCCTCCTCTCCTGATACAAAAATAATTTTTGGGAAACCCTCCAAGAGTAGGACCTTAGCCTTTTTAGGACCTCTCATTCTTCTTTCCTTCCTTCTTATATCCCGATCACCAAAATGGGAGGGGATATAGGCATCATCAAATCTCTTTATATATACCTTTGGGTCCAGGGTATGATGATGGGTGGGAAGTTCCATACCCCGACCTCTTCCACCAGCAGAATAGGGATTATGTTGTTTTCTAGATCTTATAATTCATATTGTCTCTCACATTAAAGCATGAATCATCTTGAATCATGTGGTATTATAGGATATCCATGATTTTGACATACACCCAGTCAGATGCATGTTTTGGTAGAGGATCTTATCCTGAATATTTCTCTCACCTTTATTTAGAGTACACCCATAGGTGTGGATCCTCAATGTCATGAATCCAACCTGAGGGAAATAAAGATCGCGTGGATTCTCAGATAGTAATGTCCAAAACCAAAACCCAAAATTGAACCTATTCTCTCTCGACTTCACTCCCATCAGTGTCTAATTAAACATGGAAATTAATATCCTTTCCAGGTTCCTTGGGTTAATTTTGAATAAGCACCACACCAAACATTGACTAGGAAAATTTTTCCTAGATTTCCATGTCGTATGATGATAAAATATATAGTTAGGACCTTATCACATGAACTTAAAAGGTATGATGTTCCCCATTAAGTGACACAAAACTACATGGGCTGTAATTCCTTTCACAAGGATATATAGGAAGCCCATTCATGGGTTCAATCCCAACATAAAAAAAAATCATGTATCTCATTGATGAAAATACACTACAGAGTGCCCCATTGTGTGGCTGAGAACTAGAATCATTATAATAATGAACAAAGAATATCTAATCGATACATTGGAGGATACCATCAATGGATAACTTTAGACACATATAGATAATGTCATTGATGAAGAACCTCAGATACATACAGATGATTATAAGATCCATACATGTTAATGATTGATTGTTAATTCAAGGGTGACCCATTTCATTATTGTGAATTAATCAAGGATTCAGGAAAATATCTTAAATTTATAAGAGAGTACCAGAGTAGGAAACAATTCACCCTAAAAGAGTGTGATGAGCCCGACCTCCCATCATATCAACCAATGTGAGTTCTTAAGAATTGTTGGAAAAAATTATTCAATGAGTGCCTACCTTTGGAAAGAAGGTTTCTCATGGATATAGAACCATTAGGTGTTTCCAGTTCCATGAACATACCTATTGAAAATTGTTCAGAAATAGTGAACTTGATGTGGATGATTTCAAAAAACTCAACCCCTTGAAATCGACCATAGGGTGAAACATCTATGTCAAAAACACATATCTAAATAAATTTTGAATATGGTACATCTTCCCACTCTGTTATGAAAAATTTTATTCTGAAATAATGTGTCCAAAAGATAAGTACACCCAAAACACATATTCAGAATAGAAAACTAAAAATGATGAAAATTATTAAGCAATCTACATCCAATCTTATGAGGTCAAAAAAACTTTTTACAATCCCTAGAACATAAAAAGTAATGTTTTTTATTTTAATGACTAAAAAATAAAAAACATTCAGAAAAAAAACATCTTCAAGCATCCAAAAAACAACTTCCAGCAAGCTTGGTCCCAACAATTTTCTCTATGAAAGATCCTTGGATGCACTGTTAAATTCCCTAAAATATGTAAATAAATTAACATTATAATTACTCAGATTAAGTTCAAAATCTAAATTAACTAGGGATTTAGTTAAGGAGGATTGATCAAGGTGATGTAGTGTGTAACATCTCCTAGACATGAATGGATTCCACATGGATTCAACTACATCATTATTTTACTATAATAAAAACCACACAATTTAAAATACCAAGAAAATTTAATTGAAAAAGAAAATTAAAAGGGATAAAGATAATCTTGGGATAACCCCATAAGGGGTGTTGTGTTTAGACTTCCCATAATTGAAAAACCATTGTGTAATAAACCATGTCTGAATATGTTAAATTTTCAACAGGAATTTTATTTTTCATTTATTGGTGGAGTGGATGTTCTAGGATATGAAAATGGATGTAACAATCCATTCACATTGTGAGTCCCATTCATAATGTGAATGGGTTTTTTTTGGGTGTGTCCTAGGGGTTTTAGGATGTGAAAGGGGAGCTAAATACCCTAAGTAATTCATGATGTGAATCTAGTTCACATTGTGAATTATGTAGGGATATATTTTTAAAGTTTTAATCAGAGCCTTGGCCCCTTATTTCTTTGGGAAAGCAGGGAAACACATGGGAGGGTCTTAACTGAATCCTCCCTTCCTTAATTATTCACTGATAGTGGTGATCTTGGGTTTTATTTGATGGTTTCAGTGATAAGATTATTCCTCCTTCCTCTTTCAACGATGCTTTCACCTCATTATCACTGAATCAGAAGATATTCATTTTAGAAGAAAATGAAGATTTCACAGAGGATAGTGAAATCACCAGTTTTTATTAGGGATTTCTCTTATCCTAGAAAGAGGTAATTCTGAGAATAAGTCCTATTATGTTCTCATACCAATCCATTGAGGTATGACTCAATTTAGATTTTATGGAGGTTTTTTTTCTAAAAATAATTTTATCGGACAATGGAATTGGAAGAATCAATTATGAATTTTGTGCATCCAAAATACATTAATGCATTGGGAGTGGAACACACCTTTTTGCTGAAGGTTTTAGCATAACAGGATGACCTGGTGAGTTAATCTCTAAATATTACAGGTTTATATTAAATTAATTAATTAATTATAATTAATATAGTTAATTAATTATTTTTTTGAATGAGTTAGGAGGTTGAGGCTCATAGATGGGTCTAGTTGGAAAAAGATGAGGCTGGATGATATTAAAGGGACTTGGAAGATGTTTTTATCCATTTTTGTCAAATTGGAAAATCTATTTTTGAGTTAGGTGGTCTTTCATACTTTCCCTATGGATTTTTATTATCATCTATGTAGCATGTGGGTGTTCGAGCACACCATTGAGAGCGATGACCTGATTAATTTAATTATATAATTTTTTTAATTAAATTTTATTTTTAAATTGATAGAAGTGAATGATTGTGGTCATGAACAACCCCAATGCACTTTCTAGACACCTCAGTCACCGATGGCCAAGACTAAGAATATTTTACCTGGATGACCACCAGAACTCATGCAAGGTGAGGTTAGACAATTACAGAACTCTATTATGAGTTTTTGAGCACACCATCAAGGGGAATTCAAATGATGAATTAAATTAAATAAATGATTTAATCAATTCAAGCGGCTTAAAGAGAATGACTAAACACTAGGGGTCACGAACAACCCCTACGTGCTTGCTTGACACAATGATTGTTGATGGGTGATGTAAATACCTTGAGTGACCCAGATGAATGCGATGAGATACAAGCCATATCTTGACTACCTATTATATGGAAAGAACCATGTAGTTGATGAGGCTATGCTACCCTATTGATGATGATGTAGAACACATTTTCCCATTGTTTTAGGTGTTGACCTGATACTTTGATTAAGAATGAAGACCAGGTGATGGTGCCTCAACTAGGTTTAGACCAGGGGGGAAATTGTGGGTTCCTTGCTAATAGACTGACCCTAATCAAGTGACATGATATGGTAGTAGGTGTCATCATGGAACCCATACCATACCTGGGATCCCATGGGGCTATGGAGAGAGATGAAGAGCATGGTAATTCGACCATCTATTTGTGTTTTCTTTTGGAATCCACCCTCTGAGTGAGTGTGACAAGGTTTGGATACCATGATTGAAGATAGGGTACTAGGATGGACTTCCATGTTTTGGAACTAGATAATGCTGTAGCTTCCACGAATCTGGAGCTTGGTATTGGATACGCTATGGATTTGGGTTTCAGTTATGATAGGAATACTACAGATAAGTGTGTATCCTCAGAGTAAAAGAATCTGATCCGAATTCTGTGGGGTTCATATCTAGATGTGTGATGACTAAATTATAAAAAATGATTTTCAGGAGGAGTGTGTATCCCCAGATTCGAGGAATCTATTTGGAATTCTGCGGGTTTTATATCTAAATTCATGACAACCTCATAATATGATAGGACTATCAGGGGGAGTGTGTATCCACGAAGCCAAGGAACTTGATCATACTTATATGGGGTGCATACCTGGAGTTTTGAATACCTCATGAAATGGAAAAACTACTGGGGGTAGTGTGTATCCCTAGAGTTGAGGAATCTGATCATACTTTCATTGGGTGCATACCTGAAGTCACAATGACCTCATGATATGAATATAACTACAGGGGGGAGTGTGGATCCCCAAAGTCAAGTAATTTGATTGAACTTATGTGGGGTGCATACCTAGAGTCATGAATACCTCATGATATGAAAATAATTCCAAGGGGGGTGTGTATCCTCATATTTTAGTAATTTAATAAAACATGCATGGGAAGAATCCCTAGAGTCATGACGACCTTAGAGGATTGCCAGGGATTTGGAACTCCAATACTTACTTGGGAGGCATGTTCATCACGATGTGAGTAGAGACACTCTATAATCGGTCCAATGAAGGTATGGTCAATTGGGTGTAGCATACCTAAGGATCAATTGTAATTTATTATTTTTAGTTGACCTTTTTTTTCCGCTAAGCATGTCACATGCACATATCACTGCATATGATGGTTAGTATGAGATTGCGCTGGTGGTTCCCTACTGAGTTATGTACTCAGACCATGCTCATCTCACCACTGCACTTGGGTACCCAAGTATAATATCACCATGTTGTAGGAACAGGCTGGTCTGAATCCCACGATAGCATGATCGAGAAAGATATATCATTTGGTATTAGGAGATCAGATGAGGTTTGACTTGAAGAAGAAGTGGATCCCTTTTATTGTAATTTTATTTTATTATGTTATGTATCTATAACTGGCCTAGTAGGTGGTCTTTGTATACATAACACAACAGTTCTAGACTTTATTGAATTTCTTGTATTATAGTTGGATGTTTATTTATTTATGCATACTTTGAATATTTTTGGTTTTGGTTGAAATTTGGTTATTTATTTTCTATTGATCACTATGATATAGGGTTATAGTCTCCCCACATTACCATATCAGACCCCCACTTCTAGTCAAAATCCTATAGAACATGGAGAGGCACGTCTGAGGTCTTATGGAGAACTGGCCCGACTACTGGTTATTGAGTGAGTCGGGGTGTGATGTTATAAAGTGATATCAGGGAATTATTTTTCTTTCACCTTACAATTTTGGGATTTGGTAGACTGAATATTTAAGAATGTTTCAGAGCCTATGATAGATGGTAGGATGGAACATTGTGAAATACTATTCTGGTAGTAAGGATAGGTTACCAAGGCATAGAGAGTTTTTCCTGATTTGTGTAGTTACAATTGTATTTTATTTTCACCTTCAGTGATGCACATTTGGTTTGGTTGTTTTGATTTATGATGGATATATGGATATTTTTCCATTATAAAGAGTCCAATGATTTGATTTTGAATCTTGTCCTGTAAAGGTAAGAGGTGTCTCATTCATCATATCAGGCACGTAAAATTCACATGACATATAGTATTGTTAGTGTGCGATCTTACATGCATTCCTTATGATGACTGGTCATGTAGATGTAGAGTGAGGTGGTTGATATCGAGTAAGACAACTCAGTACTCATTCACATGAGGTGGAATAACTTGATGGACTTATTTGGTACTTGATGCATAAACATTGGACCCCTTGATAGTGGTATTTTTTCAGGTTTGGTTGTGTAGCCTAGTCTTCAAGGGAGCAATCTATTTTTCAGGTGCTTGGAGAGGATTGGTTCCCTAGTTTTGGGTGAGAGGTTTTTATTTTTATGCATTTCGTTTTTGATACCCAGAGATTGAATTCATGGAACATGATTTCATGTGATGTTGGGACTAGAGAATGACTTAAACCACATGATTTTTGACCTTATAAGAGGTTGACCTGTGGACTAGGTGTTCAGACATAGTGGATATTCTAATACTTGACCATTGGGGATAGGTGGGAGACCTAGAGTCCCTCAGTTTTTATTGGGGCCATAGGTTGGATTTATGGTTTTTTAGAGGGGTAGGATCATTAAGAAGCCTAACCCTGTAATTGTGATATTGTTTGGTGCAAAAATCGACATTGAAATTGGATGGGTGATTCAAGGGGGAATGGAGTGTGGGTAGATGTTTTTGACCAAATAATAACTCCCGAGTTGATGGGTGGTCATGTGGTTGAACTTTACTCAAGTGAAAAGGATAAGATGGTAGGAATACATTAGATATGCATGATTCCATTTGGGACATGTGAAAGGGCAGTTTGATATTGATGAAATGATTTTGGGTAGGGAGGCCCATGGCCCTTAAATGAGTTTAAAGGAGTAAATACCAAATACATCTTAGTGTACTCCCAGTCTAGAGACGATCATTCCTAGTACCCCAACATCATCATTAGTATGCTGAGAGAGAATTATCTATACACCAAGCTACATAAATGTGTTTCTAGTTGGATGTAAGTCCATCCTTGGGGTTTCACTCAAAAAGAGGTGTAAAGAAAGTCATATGATGGGGAGACCACTATAGGTTGCTGGAGGATGACCCTGATGTGAGAAGGGTCATTAGCTTAGTTGGATTAGAAGTTAGAGGGTAAAGGATTCATGTGAGAATTGGTGAGTTGTAAGTCTAATTTATCTAGTTCTATGAAAACAGTTAATTAAGATTCATATAAGATTCTGGTTAGAATCTATGTGTTGGCATCATGCTCGGAATGTTCTGGTGTGGTAGGTAGAATTTTCATGGAGTGATCCCCATTTCATGATATGTTTTGTGTGTGATCCATGATTTGTGACTTGGTTTAGGGGGTGAAGTAGTTTTATCTCTTATTTCAGGGGGTGAATCCCTATTTCTTAACATGTTTTAGGGGGGTTTAAACATGCAAGGAAGTGTTTCATGACATGTTTCAAGGGGTGAAACATGTGAAAAAAGTGTTGAAGGGGATATTTTATAAAAAATGTATGGAAAATATAGGGAAGTTGGTATTGTAGTTTTTTAATATCAATTTAGTTATGAGGGGGTTAATCTATGGTTTGGGTGGGACCTTCTAATGAAAGGTCGGCATACACAAGCCCTATACGCGGGCAATATACACTCATCCATTTTAGGTTAGAATAGTATGGTGAGAGGTGGCACTAGCATTGTTAGGTGTTCAGATCTTGTTTAGGAAAAATGAGATGGAAACCATGTTGATTGGTTCATAGGACCACTAGGAACATATTTTTATAAGCGATCCTGATGGTGGGGAGCATTGTGAGTTGGAAGTTGTCACAACAAGTTGGGTTCTATAGTGGGGAGCCCCATGAACATACAGAAGACATGACTGATGAAACAACGATGTTTTAAAATAGATAGGTGCTAAGAAACACCATCTAGGGGTTTTCTAATGGATATGAGCGGTGGCTCGGGTGTTTAAGGATAACACACTTTGGAGTCATACAGTGGAAGCTCAATCAACATTATGAAGTTAAATGCAACGAATAAAGTGTGGTTTTGTAACATGTGGAGCTTGGGTTCATCAGGTACATGATATTCAAGGATTCTTAGGGATGAGAAGTTTTATATTGGGGATATTGTAAGATCCCATGTTCAAACTGGTTAAATTTTTTGTGGTAATTTTATTTTCTTTCTCCATTTGAGGAATAGGGGTGTTGGGATATGAAAATGGATGCAACAAGTCATTAACATCGTGAATCCCATTCATGATGTGAATTGGTTTCACTGAGTGTGGCATGGGGGTTTTTGGATGTGAAAGGGGATCTAGAGACCCTAAGGAATTCACAATGAGAATATGGTTCACGTCATGAATCTTACAGTGCTATATTTTTAAAATGTTAAATGGGGGATTCCCCCTTATGTATTCATAAAAGTAGGGAAATGTGTAGGAGGGTCTTGGCTGACTCCTACCTTCATCCATTATTCACCAATCATGGTGATCTTGGATGATATTCTACAACATTAGTGGTAATATTCTTCCTGCTTCCTATTTCCATGATGTTTTTCCCTCAATGTCACTTAATCAAGAGATGTTTGTTTTAGAAAAACATTAAAATTTCACTGGGGATTGTGAAATTGTTTGTTTTCATTAAGGACTTTGATTAGCCTAGAAAGAGGGTATCTTGAGTGCGTTCTCATGATGATTCATTTATGTATGACTCCGTTTTTATTTTCTAAAGCGTTTTACCCTAAATTAATTTTATCATGTTTTTGAATTGGAAAAATTGATTAGTGATTTTGTGTAGCCTTAATCTGGTAATGCACTGGGAGTAAAAAATACCCTGGTGTTGAAGGTTTCAGCATGGAAGGATGACCCAGTGAGTCTGAATATTCCATGTTTGGATTAAATTAATTATTTATTTATAATTGATATAATTAATTAATTATTATTTTTTGGGATGAGTTAGGAGATAAAGGCTCATGGACTGGTCTGGGTTGACAAAGATGGGGTTGGATGAGCTTAAAGGGTCTTGGGAGATGCTTCCAACCCTTATTGTCAAATTGGAAAATATATGTTTGAGGTAGGTGGTCTTACATAATTTCTATATAGATTTTTTTTCTCCTGTATGTTTCATGTGGGTCTTTGGGCATTCCATTGAGAGTGAGGCCTTGGTTAATTATATTAAATAAATTTTATAGTTAAATTTGGTTTCCAAATTGATAGGGGAAAATTCTTGGGGTCACGAACAACCCCAGTGCACTTTCTTGACACCTTATTCACCGATGGCCGAGGCCAGGACTATTTTACCTAGATGGTCTCCAAACCTCATGCGATGTGTGGCTGTGCTATTATAGAACACTCTTGTGAGCATTCAAGCGCACCATCTAGGGAGATTCCCGTGATGAATTAAATTGAACAAATGATTTAATTAATTTAAGTGGCTTAATGATAATTACTAAACACTAGGGGGAATGAGTAACCCCTATGTGATTTCTTAATACAATGACTACTAATAGACGATGTAAAGACCTAGAGTGACCCAGATAATTGTGATGGGTTATAGGCTATCTATTGACTACCTACTATGTGAGAAGACCCACATAGACAATGATGTTTTGCTACCCTATTGATAATGTTATGGGATGCATTGTCCCAGTATGATGGTTGTTGACCCAAGAACATGACTAATTAAGAGGACCAGGTGATGGTTACTCAATAGTGTTGAGACTAGGGGGACCCCATGGCTTCCCCTATACTAGACTAACCCTAAGTAGGTGATGTGATATGATAGCCGATGTCACTGTGGAATCCTTACCAGACCTGTGATCTTGAGGGGATATGAACAGAGATGATGAGAATGGGTGTTCAAATAACTGTTTGTGTTTTCTTTTGGGATGTTCCCTTTGTGTGAGTGTGACAAGGTTTGGATTCCATGATTGGAGCTAGGGTACCAGGATAAGCTGCCATGTTTTGGATCCAGACGCAGTTAGAGCTATCACAGAGTTGCAGCTCGATACCAGATCCATCATGGATTTGGGGCTCAATTATGATAAGACTATGGGGGAGAAGTGTGTATCCCTGGAGTTGAGGAATCTGTTTGAACTTCCATGGGGTGTATACCCAGAGTTGTAACGACCTCATTATATGAAAAAACTACTAGGATGCTAGGGGGAGTGTGTATCCCCATATCTGAGGAATCTAATTGGACTTTTGTAGGGTGCATATTCAGATTCATGATGACCTCATGATATGACAAGACTATCAGAGGTGGGGGGTGGGGGTGAATACTTGGAGTTGAGGAAGCTAATCATACTTTTGTGGGGTTCATACCTAGATTTTTTATGACCTCATGATATGACATGACTTTTGGGGGGGTGTGTATCCCCGGAGTCAAGGAATCTAATCAAAATTCCATGATGTTCATAACCGGACTCATGATGACCTCATGATATGAAAAAAGTTGGTGTGGGGGGGGATTGTGGATCCTGGGAGTTGAGGAATCTGATTAGACTTCTATGGGGTGAATACTTGGAGTGATGATGAACTCATGATATGAAATGAATTTCATGGGGTGGGGTGGGGGGGGGGTGTATCCCCGGAGTCAATGAATATGATCGGACTTCCATGGGATGTATCCCTAGATTCGTAACAACCTCAGAGGGTTTCCATGGATTTGGAACCCGTATTGTTACATGGGAGTCATGGTCATCATGTTGTGCTCAGAGACATTCCAACATCAAACCGAAGTAGGTATGGTCGATCAGGGTCACAAACTTTAGGACTGATTGTAATTTATTATTTATATTTGTCCTTTATTTTCAGCTAAGTATGTCATATGCACATATCACTACATATGCTAGTTAATGATGGATCACATTGGTGGTTCCCTACTGAGTTATTTACTCACACCCTACTTAGGACTCCACTACACTTGGATAACCAAGTAGACTTTTACTTGGTTGCAAGCACATGATAGGCTAAAGCCTATGATAGCATGGTCGAGTAGTATAGCTCAGTTAGTATTAAGAGATTAGATGATGTTTGACATGAAGATGCAGTAGATCCATTTTGATGTACTTTTATTTTATTCTAGTATGTATCTATAACCGACCCAATGGATAGTCTTGGTATGTATAGCATTGTTGTTTGGTCCTTTACTTTATTTCTTGTATTATAGTCGGATGTTTATTTATCTCTGTGAGCTCTGATTATTTGATGTTATAGTTACAATTTTATTATTTATTTGTTATTTTTCACTATAATATAGGGATTATAGTCTCCCAAAAGTACCATATTAGACCCCTTATACTAGTCGACATCATTTGGTGTATGGGTATTCACACATAAGGTCTTATGGAGAACTATTCTGACTACTGGTTATTGAGTGATCTAGGGCAGGATGTTACAATTTGGGTCAACACCAATCTGAATAAGGTTGTGGATTATTTTATAAGAACCACCATATGTGATTCATTCTATATTTAATGATTTTTTATTTTTAGAGTACCCCTTTTACAATTTCAAACCAATCCACTCCTCTTCATTGTAGTCCTTCTCAGGTAAAGGGAAGGGAAACAAGATGTAGGGGTATTATCCCTCCCCTTCATTTGAAGGGTTAAAGTGCATATGTGGTATGATTTTAATTATTGGATGTGAATTATCCACTAGATCAATATAATATGTTATTTCCTCTTTGACCATAAGAAATGTGTTTCCATCCTATCAAACAATTGTAAACAACTCCCTCATCACCTCTTCTTCAACAACTATCAAACCTGAATTTTTAGTAAATATCAGGAGATCCAAAAGTTCCTCAGTGGGTGCAGCCAAAAGTTCCTATCGAATCTTTATGGAATCACAAAAATGACTTAACTCTTTAATACCTATAATAGGAGAAATAAATTCCAAATCAACTATAATAAAATAAAATTAAAAAAGATTGCATCTTCTTTGATTAAAGAAGAATCTCCATATAATAATTCACTGTGTTTTTATTCGTGGTTAGAAAGTAATTCTAAGAGTGTGACTAGTGAAGGAGTGAGGTAGTAAACTTCCTCAAGTATCTATTCAAAACAGACCACTTCATTTTGGGTGTCTTCTAAGGATAGGGATAGGATATAATAAATTGGTTCAATCTATTGAGTCATTGAAAAATCATTAGAAAATCCAAAGTAATCAAAATAATTATAATAAATAATAGGGATAAAATGATCATAGAAGAGTTGTCTATAATCTTGAATTTCTACATGCCCCACCTAATTACAAATCGTAAAACATATTCTTCAATGCGGATCTTGGAATTATAGTGGTGATTCAATGGAAATTTCACACTCAAATATTGGGATATCTAACTTCTTATCGCTTTCCTCGCTTATTTTTAAATTTTCTTGTCAGTTAATTCCCAATTTTTTTCAGTAGGTTGCAAGAGTTATTACTTTTTCTTTTGGTCCTTTCCCTAGGTAAGTAGTTTCTAGGAAGTTTATAATCTTGTTAGTATCTCATAGATTATTCTCGATAGGTTCCTTCCCCTCTTGATAATTTTTTATTTTATTGAATGTTTGTGTAAACATTTTCTTCATTTGATGAGATATAGCCCACAAAACATCAAAACATTGGTAAAAAAAAGAAAAAGGTTCCCCACCACAACAATTCTAATTTGGTGAGCATATAATTATCATAAGGACAATAATAAACAAATTTATATTATCCTTAGATATATTATATTGACTAAATTCAGGGTCGATCTCAAGTAAGAAGTTTCCAATGTCCCAGTGATTTACCCAAAACTATTTTTTGTTGTTTTTATATATTTTGAAATAATTAAATGAAAATAGTATGAAAACATGGATTTGGAAAGTCATGTTGACATTAATTGGAAAGGAGATAGTGAAACAAATGGATTAGAGAAGAAATAATAGAGACAAGACAAATATGTTTGCATGAAACATGCCCAAAATCAGGCCAATATACTCATAAAATAACTACCATTGATCTCATATGGATTATATCATTTACCAACCTCACTCAATGTATGATTTATCTCTCAAGTCACATAACTCTCTCACCTTAAATGATGAACACTCAAACACAGAACCTCTTCCTATGCATGAGAGATCTCCCAAAAGCGAAAGATCTCCCAATAGGATAACTCCAACCAAGAATCTCTTCATGTTTAAAGTGACTGTCATGAGATCAATAATCACACAAACACAGTTAGAAATTATCTCATGTGATATAAGAATAAAAGGAGATAAATATAAAGGAAATTAATAAACACCTCCCTTAGGTTCTTGTGCTCCTGAATCACCACTTACATTGTCATTTCCCTACAAGATAAAGGAATACAGATGATGATTGAAAAGAAGTTCATATCTCCAAGACATATTAGAGATTCAATCCCTAGAACTAGACTCGTGGGTTATCCCTTCATCGCTGAAGGTCTGAGATCACAATAAACAAAGAGATAATAACAAATGTTGTTGTATTTACAATGGGAAATAAAATTACAAAGTGAGTAAAAAGGGACGAGAAAATGGAATTAACTACTATCTACGGGAATTAATAGTTGATTTAAATGTTTGGGTATGGTGAATATAGTGGTCAATACCCTTATTCAAAAACAAATTAGAAAAATAGTGACATCTTAGACTAACAAGTGAAAACAATCCACATGTAATGTCTTTAGGTGCTCATCATCTGCCCCCAATGAATCCCAGTGTGGGTATAAATATTACCATAAAACAATTCTAAATCCTAATGTGATTATCATGGACTTGGAGTAATCTACCACTCTATTCTTAGTTACCAACAATATTCAGAATATTTAAATGGTTTCTCATATCACTTTAATTTCTTCACTGATGTGTTTTAGGGAACCATTATATTTAAATTAATTAACCGGGACTTGGAGAAGATTTAACCCACATGACTATATAATTTCTATGAACTGATTGAATTTTCTCAATAAAATTACTGACATATGATCTTGACTCTCTCATCATATTTTAATTCAAGTGATACACTTCTTAAATTCATCCAACCTGTACCGATCTTCAACAAAATCCTTGCCAGCATTGGTGTGACCTCGCAACTGTAGCATAAGAGAAATCCAAGGTCTTTTCCATTATCAAAATGGTCCATAATTTTAAATTCCACTTCATGTAAATACTCACAGATTCAGTCACAATCTTGATTCATCCTAAACCGATCACACTAGAGTGGCATCGAGATAGATTTCATGTTCTCAATACTAATTCATAAAATCTTGGTATTGGAATATTAAAAACCTTTAAACATAAAAGGATCATCAAATTCCCTATTGACTAAATTTTTATTGAAAAATAATAAAACACAGATCATAATTCCCATGTAAAGGTTGAGTTTTTCAAGGTCAGTAGGAATTTCAACCAATTCTGTAAGCTGCACTTAACTGGAATTTCTATTTGGCATTTGATTGAGAACCTACAATGAACTCTAATTGGAACTTGTAGCTACATAATTAGGGTACATACAAGGCCCACATAATCATCAATTAATCCTTTCAAAATAAGCAAACACAGAAGCATGTTGGGAAATATGGAAAGTAATGAACTTGCAAAAAACACCAAAGAGAACACGCACACACACACACATTTTGGAAAAGTGACCACCACTTTTATAGAGATAATTCCACAAAATTAAAATATATATCATCAATTATATCATAAACCTACTAATAGAAATCTATTTTTGTTTCCTTTTCATTTTTATATCCCAGGGATAGATGAGGAGGTGCCCCAAGAATTTCCCCTCTGACTCAACTGGGGATCACCGCCAACCCTACAATTAGTAGACAAGTCTCAGATTTACCTCTGGGTAAACTCTTGGTCAACATATATGATCCATTGTCATCAATATAGATCTTATTAAGCTATAACTATTGATACAATGGTCCAAAGGCCTGCATTTTTTATTTATTATAAAGAAAACCCCTTTTAAGGGAAGAAGGGGGAAACCCAAACAGACTTCATGACCATAATAAAAATAATGACCTGAAGGTCTTAAAGAGTAAAACCAGATTGATAACATGGAGCTACCCCTCCCTAGAATTTGAATGTGATAAATCCCTTCACTATTTCATGGTTTATCGGCAAGAAATTGGCCTATGTCAAAGCACTGGCCCGATCCGATGGGGACGCCATACCCTCTCAAACATCCAAATCCAAAAAACTTTGCAAAGATGAATGACCATCTATTGAACCACCTCCGGGGACTATTACATGTGGTCGAGTCTGGGTGCATCACCACTCCAAAAGAAAACATTTTCCACACACCAAAAAAGGAATTATGCATCAAAAAACTCAAACCAATCACAACATCAAGGATGAAAACCATCACCACCAGCTCAGAATGACACTAGAAGAAGCAACACAGAACCATTGTAAAAAATGACCCCACCGCAACGATCCCACAAAATCCCTACAACACCGCAGCAGTGATAAATACAAAGGGTTAGGTTCTTTAATATGTAAGGTGTATAGTCATCACTACATAGGGCTAGAAGACCCATCAAGCACACCACAAAAATGCCACCGAGGAGGGGATCCAAGTTGATCTGGACCAGAAGCACCTATCTAGATTGAAACTGGGAAGATATAAATAGAGGAGGGACCCTCACCGGCTGCCAAGTTAGAAAAAACCACTAAAAAACAAGAGGAAAACAACGAATCAGAAGTAGGGTCATGCCGATGGTTTCAAAACCACAGATAGAACAAAAACCTACCAAAAACTAAAACCACCGCATCACCATAAATACTCCCCCCTCCAAGACGCTGTGGAGACAACGACTCGCCTCACATCATCAAAACATTGGGAACTTCATGAAGCTTCATACCAGATCCACACCAGAAGCCAAAGACACCGAGCCAAGCCACAGACCAGATTCAAACACGAACCGTCTCCAATTCATGCCAACTCTGAGCCGTCGTGAAGCTGTAGACCAGGTCCACACCAGAAGCTGAAGACCGAGCCACACCAAAGGAGACGAGCCTGAACACAGATGAGCCATCACCACACCTCACTAACCCTGAGCTAAGGAAGAATATGCTAAGACTCCTAAGCACACTAGAGGAGGGTATGAGAAAATGCCAAAACATAGTCAGAGTACTATTTTGATTAAAAATAATTCTACCTTTCATATAAGGTCAACACATATCAATGTTCAATGATCTAATTATACCAAAAATTGATATGTTTCAACAGTCCATGAATGGTGGAATTATTTTTAAACAAAATATTACTCTGACTATTATAAAATAAAACATATCTATCCTGATTAATATTGAGATCTCAAATAAAAGTTTTTATCCACAATAATTCTTTAAATGCCTCTACAGCTCCAATAAAATTTGACTCTATGGAAGATAGAACAAGACATATCTACAATATATAATCCCAATATAAAACTCCCCATACAAAAGTGATCAAATAGCCTGAATCATACTTCCTTGAATTAAAATATTCTACCATATCAGAATCTGTGAAGCCACAAAGCATAGGTTTCCCACTGCCAAAACACAATCTCAGACCATAAGTACCATGAAGATAAAAAATATATATTTCACTATTATCCAAGGCTCTATACCTATATTAGATAGAAAATGACTAACCAAACCAACTACATGATCTATATCAGGTCCAACACATACCATCACATATATCAAATGGCCAATGACAGATGAATAAGGTATGTGCTACATCTCTAATCTCTCTTCATTAACAGAAGGTGATTGAATGTTATTGAGATTAGAATGTAAATAAAGAGGAGTACAAACCAATTTCTCATTGTCCATATAAAATATATAAAGAACGTTATTAATATATATCTCCTAAGATAACCAAAATTTATTTTCTTTTTAGTCATGGGACATTGACATGCTAAGAATATATCATGTTGACTCCAAGTATTTCATCACAAAATACTAAAAAAGATCCTTCTTCAATTTATAAATTATAGAAGTATCATGGACAAAAATGATCATGTCATCAACATAAAGCATTAGTATAATGAAATCTTCATTAGAAAATCTTTGAAAAAAATAAAAATGATCATAAGATGTCTTCCTGAATCATTAATGAAAAATGAAAGATTCAAACTTCTCATACCACTACCCTAGATCTTGTTTCAAACCATATAAAATATTATTCAACCTATAGAAATGATTCAATTTACCTGTTTAAACAAAAAACTCTGGTTGCTCCATATAAATCTCATCCTCTAAATCTATATGGTGGAAAGCCATCTTCACATCCATCCTCTCAATCTGTAGATACAAACTAGAAGCCAAACCAAGAATAACCTGAATAAAATACATTTTGACAATAGGTGATAAAATATAATCAAAATAAATACCTTTCTTCCGATATAAGCCTTTAACAACTAACCTTTCCTTATATTGTTGAATAAAATTGAATTATTCATTTTTAATATGATAAATCCATTGATTTTGAAAATATCTCTTACCTATAGTTAATTTTACCAGCTCAAAAGAATGGTTTTCATGCAAGGATCTAATCTTATCATCCATTTCCTCATCCAATTTATCCTTATGTACACTTTCTATCACCAAATAAAAAGATTCTAGTTCTCCCTCTTTAGAGAGGAGAACATACTCATCAATTGAGTACTGAGTAGAAATGGTGTGATGCTAATATGACCTCTGGAGTGGAATCTTGGGTTAATTAATAACCCCTAGAACCAGATCATCAGAAAAAAAGTTTCATTAGAAATATAAACTATGAGCTTTTCACCATGATCATCATTATTCACATCAACATGATCATCAAAATTAGCAATATGAAGTAATTTTGAATCAAAAATTTGCTAAAGAATGACAATGACATCAGATGTTGGAGAATTATATTTTTCTCCCTTATCAATATCTATCATAGTCTGATCCTTCTTAATCACCGAATCATGACTTCTGAAAAGTTTTTTCAAATTAGTATCATAGAACCTATACCCAAACTCATAGTTTCCATAGCCAATAAAATTACATTTCTATGACTTACCATCCAGCTTAGATCTCTCATCTATAGGCACATGAAAAAAATCCTTACAACCAAAAACATGTAAGTGATTGTAACTGATCAATTTTCCATAACAAAACATGTTAAGAGTGTCTATATTCAAAGAAAACACAAGTGATAAATTGATAATATAAGTATCAGTAAATAAATCCTCACCCTAAAAATGTCTAGAAAACTTTACTTCAGAAAAAAAACAATGAGCTCTTTCCAATCAAGTCGTGTTCATCTGCTTAGCTACACCATTTTGATGAGGTGTATTAGGAGGTGTCTTCTGATGTAAAATACCTTCCTACCTACAATAATGTTCAAACATACCACAAAATTCACCCCATTTTTAGTGAAAATGCATTTCAATTTCTTACCAGATTCCCTCTCAAAAGAAACATGAAATTGCTTAAAAACACTGAGCTCCTGACTCTTGGAATTCAAACCATAAACCCAAATATTATGTGAGTAGTCATAAATAAATTTCATAAAATAAGCACAAACACTAAATGTCATATATTTCAAAGCAACATAAGAATCATAATGTACTAATTCAAGTACTCGTGACTTCCTGTGTAAAGGATGACTGCTGAAACTCACCATGCTCCGTTTTCCTGCCATACAATGATCACAAATGTCTAATTTGAAACTCTTAAAATCTGGAATAATATTTCTATTTTTCAAACAACCAATCCATTTCCCACTAATATTTATGAGCCTTTTATTCCATAATTTTGGAGAAGCACTGCACTCAACAATGCAAGAAGTATCATAAGAAATAAAATCTCCAATCGAGTACAAACAAGACTACTTCTTCCCCTAAGCCACAATAAAATAACCTTTATAAAAATTACATTGGAAATAACAAAAAATACTGATAAACCCTTCATCATTAAGAAATATAGTGGAAATAATATTCATGTTAAACTCAAGAACATGTCAAACATTATTCAAAAAACAGCTTATTTCATGTACTGGTCTCTAAACAAATAGTCCTGATACCTACAACATCAGCATGAGCATCATTAACCATCTTCAAAATCCCAAAATTACTTGGTATTTAAGATATAAATAGCTCCATCCTCAATGTAACATGAAAAATAGGCACCACTGTCAACAACCCAGTAATAATCATTAGAAACAATATTAATGGAGTGATAAACAATAAAAATATAACCCCCTATAGCTGCTCCAACATGATCACCTACATCACCATTTTTCTTCTACTGATTTCCATTATTATATTTTATCTTTTCATATGATAACAAAACTTTTTAACATGCCCTTTCTTACCACAATGATTACATTCAAATTATATATGCTTTGACCTATATTTTCTTCTACCTTTTCTCTTACCATGAATGCTCTGTCCCTAATTATTTTCCAACATTCTCCCCCTGTTCTATATGACTAAAATATTTGAAGAATATTTCTCTTGATTTTGTATCATGACTTCTTAATTCAAAACAAAAAACATAGAAAAACTAAATGTTACAACACCATTAGGAGTAGAACCGATTAGAGTAACACGTAAATTATCCTAGTAATTGGGTAAAATGTTAAACAACAATAGTTCTAAAATGTCATCTTTAAAATTAATAACTATACTAGAAAATTGATAAACCCCCCTGATATTTAATAAAATATTCAAAAGTAGAAATACCATCTATGTACCTCAAATTCCTCATTTTTTTTGAGGAAAAACAATTTATTGTTTCCTTTCTTGAAATCATAGGTAGTCTAAAGATTATACCACAATGTTTTGGCATGAGATATGTTGAAAATATAGTTCAACACATTATCTTCGACCCACTTGTGAATGAAACCACAAACCATCTCATACTAAAACACCCATTATTCATCTGAAATTATTTTTGGATTCTAAGTACTAAACACTGGAAGATGAATTCACTTGACAAAAAGAAGATCCTTCATTTTTATTTGCCACATATGGTAGTTGGTAAAATTCAACAAAATCATCCAAGTATAATTGGTTTCCATAATAAATATGAAATAAAATTCAAGTCTTATGATGACAAATGTTGAAAATATGGTGGTGAAAACAATAGTAAATCGATGTGAAGTGAATTTTTTTTTCTTTCCCTTCAAACAACCCTGAAAAATCAAAGTGGATACATAATGACTAAATATATTTATATGGAAAAATAAATGTTGACACTGGAAATTTTAATGAGGAAAACCCTAAAAGGTAAAAACCACAGGACCATCTTAGAAATAAGGATCCACTAATAATCAAGACTACAAGTTAGAGAATCCAAAAGATGAGAGGGATCTCAAAAAACAATACTCAAATAAAGTAGCGAATCAAAGGAAGAAGACATATGTTTTCTAGAGACATCCTAAAACAAATAACGCATCCTGATAAAGAAACCCAAATAGATCTGACAGACAAAGTAGGTGTTCATTGTCCGAATGAAAGGTACAGATAAAAAGTACTGATATTGGATCAAAGACCATCCTAGATGAAATCTCATCAAACCCATAGAGTTTTAAAGTTTTCAGATCTGAAAATTACTTCTTTAAATCATAACTGCACTATGCTTAAGTTTTTGAATAGATCTGCACACACACACACACATTTTATAAGATTTATTTCCACATGCCTTTGTAGAGAGACTACCACATGTATCAAATATATCCCATCAAAGATATCATAAACCTCCTAATATATATTTATTCTTGTTTCCTTTTATTTTTTGTATCTTAGGGCCATATTAGGAGGCGCCCCAATATAGTGAACAAAAATATTTATCTTGGTCTGCTCGATCTCTGTAAATTCCACAAGGTTTTGTATTTAGTTTTGGTTTCTCTATCTATAAAGTGGGAGATATTATTCTTGAGTTTGGTCCCCCTTCATCTCTCAAACCTAAGTCTTCCCAAGGTCATGTCTAAAAACTCGAGCTTTGGTTTCATCTTCATAGCATCACAATAAGTGAGAACTCAACAGTGGATCGGGCTCATATTTCGTCCCTTCCAGGAATGAACTCCCCTCAAGATCCAGGTTTCAATTATATTCAATATTATCATTTTTATTCACCTTTGATTCACTCAGAAATAATTTTCACATGGGCATGTCATCTTTTCGGTTGGTCGTCCTTTTGATCAGTCAATATCATAGAAATAGCAGAGCATGACTGTTCGACTCCACCTATCTTTTACTATGACTTTCTTTTAGATGGGATTCAATTGATTTTAAGAGATACAATCCAATTATAAATTTATTTAGTGTCTTAAATTGGTTCTTTCTTCCCATATTTGTTATCCTTATTGTTCGAGAGGTGGGAGAAAACCAAAAAGTGTTTTTATATTATAAAAAAACTCAATGTACAAAATAATTTTTATTTAAACAAAGAGGAATAAAAGATATAATAGATGGGCCAAGTGTAAAAGAGAAACAAAAATAAAAATAAAAATAATAAACTAACACAACCCCTCAAGATCGATGTGGAAACCGACCAAGATTGGGAAGAAAATGATGGTGATGAGAAGTGAAAAGAGGCTTCATAAATATTTTTGTCAACTATGTAGAAGTTAAAGTATAAGAGAGGGAGAGATGAGGCCCTGCTAAAGATGGTACCATAAAAAATGAAAATTAATGTCTATGTGCTTAGTACTCTCATGAGAAAATGGGTTCTTAAGAATATAAATGGTTGTTTGATTACCACATTTGAGATCAACCAAATTAATTTTATCAACATAATGCTCATGTAAAAGGTGAGAAAACTAGAAAAATTTATCTATGACCCTACACATGGATCTATGTTCACCATTTATAGATTATAAATAAACTATGACTTTCTTCTTTGAATTTAAAGATAATGTAATTCGACTAAATAATATAAAAAATCTACTAATAGAACATCTAGAAATAGGAAAAGATGACCAATTAGAGTCACAGTGTATTATGAGGGTGAAATATGGAAAATAATTCATCAGAAAACCTTTAATAGGATGACTATGAAGATATTTTAAAAAATGTATAGTAGAAACCTATGAGAAGAACAAGGAAGCTGATTAGATTGTATAAGATACTGAATGGTATAAGTAATATCAGGCCTCATATATAGCATAAAATTAAGCTTTCCAATAAGCATTTTCTAGTTAGTGGGGTTTGAAAGAGGTTCTTAATCTGTACACATGGTCTTGAGATGGGAAGTAAATGGAGGCACATCTTGAGGTAGTGATGAAACTACATATTCTTCAAATGAAACCAGGGTGTACTTATGCTAACAAATAATAAGACCTTGGGGAAAATGAAGAAACTCAAGCCCTAGGAAAAAATGAAGGGTGCCCAAATACTTTATCCGAAACACATAATGAAGAAAATACTTCAACTAAGTAATTTCATTATAATAATCCCTAAAAATCAACAAACCTTCAACATAGACAACAACAATAACCATTAAAGTCATGATTGTTTTAATGAAAAGAGAATGATCATGTGGAAACAGAATTTAACCTCTGTATTTTAATTTTTTAGAAATATTATCATACCACTAATGAAAATCTTGTTTAAGTCCATAAATGGTTTTCCAAAGATGACAAAATAAGGAATTGTTAGAAAGTGATAGTGAAAGAGGTGGTTTCTTATATTTATTTATTCATCAAGGTAACCATGTAAAAAATCATTAATAGAGTCCAACTAAAATAATGGATAATATTTCTTAACAACAATAACAATAAGAGCTCTTATTGTGGTGAATTTAACTACAGGTAAAAAATTGTCCTCAAAATCAATTCACTCATTTTTAGTAATTAATTAGACAACTCACGAGCTTTAAACCATTTAATAATCCCATCAGAATTTTCCTTAACCTTATAAACCCATTTACAACTTATAGGTCTCTTTACCTTAGGAAATTTAACAATATCCTCTTATTTGATTCCATAGAAGAAAATTATTCATCCATCACCGATTTCCATCTAGTATCAATAGAGTATTCTGAATATGACTGAGGTTTAGTATCATGAATCATGTATTAAAATAGATTTTGATCACTTTGATATATAGAGAGAACTGAAGAAAATAGGATGAATAAAGGACCCTAGACCACCCTGAGAGGGGGGGGGGGTGAATCATGGTGTCAACATTTTCTCTTCTTTACTAGATCTTGTTCCCAAGTTATTAGAAACTCGTTTAAACTTGTATGATGGATATGTATAGTAATTAAAACATTCACATGCATAAGAAAAACACAAAACTTTTATTTGGTTTACCACTAAGGGCTACGTCCAAGGAGAATATGATGACAGGTTTCCAGTCGTACCTAATTAAACTAATCTTCACTAGATGTGGATTAAAAAGATTTGGGCACAATCACTCTATCCGAGACACACTTCCAAAATGTTTAGGGATATCTCACTACTTCCCTCGAATCACTTCTGTAGACTCCCCCTGGATCACTGCCTTGGAGAGGTCTTCGCTCAGTTTATCGACTTAAAGGTCGCTTTAACAGATTGGCATGAAAGTCTTTGTCTCTATTCAACATGAGACACTGCTTTCATCGATGTCCTGAATTGATTCTCTTTTATATTCAGTTTTCTCCTTTAGTGAAATTACTAAATGCACCCAAAACATCTTCTTATTTTCCATAGAATCAAAAACTCCCTTTATGATGTTTCTGCTTCTACGAAATGTCCCTAATTTTGTGGACTATCTCTGATCTGCATACCACGCCTGCTTCGTGTACTGCATCTACTCCACATAATATACCTGCTCTGCGTACCATGCCTACTCCGCGTACCGCACCTACTCCACATACCGGGCCTATTCCGCACACCTGCTCTACACACCTTCTCCATATGCATTCTCCGTGTACCATGCCTACTCTGTGTACCATGCCCACTCCGTGTACTACCTTAATGTAATGCCTCTGTGTATCACATCAGTGTACCGCCTCCGCGTACCGCCTCCATATACCGCCTCCGCGTACCGCCTCCACATACCACCTCTGCGTACCACCTCTAAATACCTCCTCTATGTATCACCTTATCATACTATTTATTTCTTCCAAGGAATTATTCAAATTTTGTGAATTATTTTGTCTCTTGCATACCACTTTTTCCAATGCATAATCTCTTCCGCGAACTGCTCCTTCCAATTTTACAAATCATTTTGTCTTTCAAATACCACTTCATCTTACATGGAATTTCTCATTTGTACCACTTTTGGACCTAGCCGAGTTCTTCCACAGTGATGATATTTTCTTATCAAATTTATCTCTATCACTTAATAATGGGATTATCAATCCTTATATAGTCAAATTACTCCACAAATTTCTATATTCTATTTTACCCAAATTTTCAATGTGGGACAATCTTCACGGCATACTGAACTCCATCCGTGTACTATAATCCTCCACTGCGTACTTCGATCCTTTACTGCATACCATTAACCTTCCGCATACCATAAGCCTGCCGGTCCGCGTACTACATATCTTCCACCAACGATGAGCCATCCTTCGTACCGTAACTCCTTACACCATGAACCATTTTTGGTACTGCGACCTGTTCCGCGAACTGTCCCACATACCTTTCATTCTATATGGTACAGAACCACGAACCATTCCCATACATGGTACACGGTCCATGTTCTGAGGTACACAGATTGGTTCCTTTTCTGATTTCCTTCGCCATTCCACATCTCATTCAATCCTATGCAGAAATCCTTCCATTGGAAAAAATACCAATTTGGAGGTAAAAAACTTTGGAAAATGCTGGTAAACGACACCACCATAAATTTTAGCTTCGACAAAAACACCCATGCTTGTTCACTGTCATCATATTTCATCACAAACTCCTTCTACCGTGATATATAATATTTGAATGATCGGTTTCTATATTGTCAGATTCTCTAAGGAAATTACTAAAACTTCCCAACATCCCTTTATTTCAACCACATTAGTCTTTCAGTCAACACTGAATACGAGTTCCATCATCTTATCATCTTTTTATGATAATTATTAAATCTTCAAATCTTCACATGATCCATCATGAAATAATTCATGTCTCTTTAGGTAAGCTCTTGCATGGTCTATTTGAATATTGAGATGTTTCATGATCACTTTATAACTTCAATTACTTCAACACTCTTTCATTGTTGTAGACAATGTATCACCTTTGATACATGTACTTTGAACATAAGATCGGTTCAACAATATTTTGAATTACCACTCTCAATAACTTTGAATTTCTTTGTCGTCTCCTTATTCATTTTGATATTCATTGACAACTACTGACAAAAAATACAACATTATACAAAAAGTGGTCCCAACAATCTCCCCCTTTGTATTTTTTTTGTCAATACTGTAAATTCGTCCTCAAATGAACGTGTCAATATCAAAATGATAATATTCTCTCTCCCCGTTTTCTATTTATTTATCTCCACCTTGCAAACTTTCATTTAAATTTCTCTCCCCCTTATTAACAAGAAATAAAAAGTTCATGGGAAAGGTTATCAGTCCTTTCATAAGAAATGTGCCATCAATCATTTCACTCTAAGTCTATATGAGCAATGCTCGATGTAGAAAACAAGAGGATTTGATTTAGACAACAAGGATGTCCATTATTCACTGATCCTGATACCAGATGAGATGAGAACTCATGTACTTTGTTTTCAAGAGTTTTCCACTTTCATTCTAGGATGAAGATATTGAATGTAATAGGAAATAATCAACCTGAAACTCTTGCACTCACTTCAACAAATAGATCAAAAATATTAAAGTGCAATTGATAGGATAATTGGCCTAGGGGAACTTCCATTCTTCTAATGCCACTAATTAATTCCTTTACTCCTCCTTTGTAAAATTATCTTCATTATAAGTTATCAAGGATGAGAGATTGATAAATTACAAACCTTTTCCAATGACATGTTCTTCAAGAAATTTACCGATTAATTAAATTTAATCCCAAATGAAGTTGATATTGATTGAAATAATAAATATGGAAGATTCTTCATTTTTCTCCCCCTAAAGGGAATATAATATTCATAAAGGGAGATCCTTCATCATTTTATTCTTTTAATATCAATTGAAGAATCTTCCAAGGTTGAAAACATTTTCATCTTAGCTATCAAGAGTTTAAAACATTCACTACTTCTCAGGTTCTCTCCCTAAGAGCAAGAGTCACCTTCAATTCTCTGTATTATCAGGACAAATAAAATACACAAATGATTAAGGGAATAAAGTGGATTATCCTTACTTCATTAATATGAACTTCATGGTTGAGATGATTTTCTCAACCAAGTTCTTCCATTTACTCCAGTATTCATTCTCGCACATCTGAATATATTTTCTGATCTGTGTTGATGTGGCATGGATCACTTCACAATCACTTCTAGTTTTCATGGAGAATTGTTATTATTCCTAATAGCCATCATGGATGAAACATTCTTACTCCTATTAAGGTTTTATTCTTGATCCGGTATTAAGGTTAGGAAACCTTTTGAAATGTTACTAGATTTCATACATCTATCACATAGAACTTCTTTAACAAATGTGCCTTTTTGGTTTTCATTCTCTAATGCACTCTATATTTACCACGTGAAAGTTTTCCTTTTACTTTATCACTATCCTTGGCATTTTAATATTCAAGTTTCCTTATTCTTTTCAAATCTTATAGATATATGACCAACATGTCATTTGGAACAGTTTCAGTAGGTTTAGATCTTCCTCACGGGTTCATCTGAGTGTCATCCCTCTTAGTTTCTCTTTTGGATAAATTTCCCTTCATTTTCATGGATCTAAAATCTAGGGTCTTCTCAGCTTCCGTACTTGAGATATTCTTTGGGAAATTTGTTTTTTACTATATTATTCTAATTTCTTTCCAAGGTAGATTCTTCATACTTAGCCGACGTCGGAGGTATTCTCTTCTTATCAACAATGGATGAATGTTGATATGGGAATGCACCTACCTTATGACTACTATCATTACATACATCACAGATGTTATCAAGTATTCCAAATTTGTTTGTTCTAAACAGATGCTTCTGGACCCACAGACGTTGCTTCTTCATTTCTGGAATTCTCCCCTTATGAGGTAGGCCTCCTTTGTGCTTTTTTATGAGGATTGTACCAACAGTTTAATGCATAGTTCCCAAATCTATTGCAACAACAACATTGAACCACTGATCTTGATTTATTTGTATTATGTTGTTATTCCTTCTTCTTGACTTGTTATGATATTTTTGTAGAACCAACTTCCACATTATTCTTTCTATTCACCCCAGACATGTTGATAGGTAACTCTTCACCTTTCCTCATCCATACTTGTTTTGAATTTCTCTCCCATACTGCACTACTTGTTGAAACAAATTTAGAAGTATGAGTACAAGATGGTTTGGATGCTACCTTATTCATCTTAGCTAATTTTGGTATATCATCAAAAGATGTCATGATATTCTTATCACATGTTGGAGGCCTTTAAACTTTAGGTTCCTTCAGTGAGCATTGAGTAGAAAGATACACTATTTCTTGAGATAGATCATTAATAGATTCCATGATCTTTTTGTCACATATTGAAGGTAATTCATCTTTAGAAACCTCCAGTGGACAATGTGTACCAGTAGCAACTATTACCTTCTTTTATGAAGTCTCAATATGTGTCTTCTAAATATTGGTCAACTGAGCTTCTAATTATAGACATTTCTTATCGAGGATGACTTTTTGATCTTCAATCATAGTCATATTCTCTTCAAAAGCCTTCTTCATTATAAAAACTTCTTCTTCATGCAACATAATTTTATTTTGAATGAAAAAGTCATGTTCCTTGATCTTCTTGGACATCCCTTCCAATTGTAGACCCTTTACATCAGTGCAATTTTTTGGTTTCCTTTCAAGCAAATGGATCTTTTCTTCAAGATCCTTTCTGAATATCTATTACTATTCAACTTTTTTGAGACATTTTGATGTATTTATTTCATGTTTCCTTTTTTTTATTTAAATACTTCAATATGTATGGATATATTTAAACATTCACGAAATTTTACTTCCAATAACTTTTCTATATTCTCTACTTCTCTTTCCAACTAGGTCATCTTATCCCACATACATTGAAAGATTCTACAAACAAAGGCAGTTCTTTCTTTAGGAAATTCATACAGATAATTTTATATATTCTCAATTACCATCTCATGTGAAGTAAAATATTTATCAACATCACCACTTGTGTTGGAAACCTTATTTTTAGTGGAAACCTGAGCCACCTGATCTTTAATTTCCTAGCCTGATATTTCTTAATTATTGGAAAGACTTAAAGAACCCAAAACTTCATCATATTTAGAAATGATGAAAATTTTCAACTGTATCTTCTCATTATTTTTCCTATTTATCATGGTCTTTCAATATATAGACTTCTGCTCAGGAATAACTGAATCTTTATCAATACTGCACTTCATTGTTGACTTAGGAAAGAAAACTAAAATCCTATTCTGAATATAATTATTGTAGAGTATCCAACATATGCAAACCTCTCTTTGATACAAATTGAAGGACCCTAGACCACCCTGAGGGGGGGGGGGGGTGAATCAGGGTGTCAACTTTTTCTCTTTTTTACTGGATCTTGTTCCAATGTTGGTAAGAACTTGTTTAAACTTGTATGATGGATATGTGCAATAATTAAAACATTCATATGCATAAGAACGACACAAAAATTTTACTTGGTTCACCACTAAGGGATATGTCTAAGGAGCTACACTAGAAGGTTGCTGGTCTTACCTAATACCACTAATCTTCACTAGATGTGGATTAAAAAGATTTGGGCATAGTCAATCTATCCCAGGAACACTGCCTAAAAGTTCATAGATAGTTCACTGCTTCCCTCAGATCACTTCCATAGACTCCCCCTAGCTCACTACCTTAGAGAGGTCTTCACTCAGTTTATTGAATTAAAGGCCTCTTCAACATATTGGCATGAAATTATTTGTCTCTATTCAGCACGAGACACTGCTTGTATCGAAGTCCTGAATTTATTCTCTCTGATATTCATTTTTTTCATTTATTATAATATCTGAATACACAAAAAACTTATTCTTTTCTCTATAATCACACTCCATTTATGATGTTTCTACTTCTACAAAATTTCCCTAATATTGCAGGTTGTATCTGATCTATGTACCATGCCTGCTTTGCGTACCACACCTACTCCACATACCGCGCCTTCTTTGTGTATCGTGACTGATCTGCATATCACACTTGCTTCGCGTACTGGGCTTGCTCTGCATACCACACCTGATTTGCGTACCGTGCCTACTCTACATACCATGCCTACTATGTGAACCATGCCTCCTCTGCATATAGCGCCTTCTCCACATACCGTGCCTGCTCCATGTATCATGCCAACTACATGTACCAAGCCTACTTTACGTATCGTGCCTACTCCGCCTACTGTCCCTGTTCTGCATACCACATGTGCTCTATGTACTACCTCTACATACCGCCTCTACATACCGCCTCTGCATACTGCCTCTATGTACTGCCTCTACGTATCACCTTGATGTACCATTTATTTTTCTACTAACTTCTTCTTAAATTTTTTTGAATTATTTCATCTCCTTCATACCACTTTTTCTAACAGAGAATCTCTTCCGCGAACTGCTTCTTCCAATTTCATGAAGCATTTCATCTTTGGCGTACCGCTTCATCCTATGCAGAATCTATCATGCGTACCACTTTCGTACCTAGCCAAGTTATCCCACAGTGATGATATTTTCTTATAAAATTTCTCCCTCTCACTTAATGATGAGATTAACAATTTTTACATAGTCAAATAACTCCACAAATTTCACTATTCCATTTTACCCAAATCTTCATTGTGGGAAAATCTTCACCGCATACTGAACTTTATCTATGTACTCTAAGACTCCACCACATGCTGAGATCCTTTATCATGTACCATTAACCTTTAACATACCATAATCCCACCAGTTCACATACTACATATCTTCCGCCAATGATGATCCATCCCACATACCGTAACTCCTTCCACCGTGAACTATTTTCGATATCGTGGCCCGTTCCATGAACTGTTCTGCATACCTTTCCCACTACATGGTACGCAGCCACAAACCGTTCACAAAAATGGTACACGGTCCATGTTCCAAGGTACACTATTTTATTCCTTTGCCTATTTCCTTCATCATTCCGCATCTCGTTCCCTCCTATGAAGAAATCCTTCCATTTATAAAAACAAAATCCCAATTTGGAGGTCCAAAACTTTGGAAAATGCTGGGAAATGACACCACCATAAATATCATCTTCGGAAAGAACACCCATTCTTCTTCACTATCATTGGATTTCATCAAAAAATCCTTCCACCATGATATATACTCTTTGAACGATCAATTTCAGCATCATCAGATTGTCCAAGGAAAGTAATGCAACTTCCCAACTTCCCTATCTTTCAGCAACATCAGACTTTCCAGTCAAAACTAAATATGATTTCCATCATATTCTTAGCTTTGTATGATCATTCTTAAATATTTAAATATCCACATGATCCATCATGAAATAATGAATGTCTCTTTAGGTAGGATCTTTCATGGTCTCTTTGAACAGTAATATGTTGCATAATCACTTTATAACTTCAAGCCCCTCAACACTCTCTGAGATGGTTTTATTGTTGTAGAAAAATTATCAACTTTGATACATGTACTTTGAACTTAAGATCGGTTCAACAATCATCTGAATTACTACTCTCAATAAATTTGGAGTTCATCATCATCTTCTTATTAATTTTGATCTTCATTGAAAACTATTGACAACAAATACAACCTTATACACAAAGTTGTCCCAAAATTAATGGTATAACAATCATTGGTGAAGGTATGAGGGGAAAAAGTTGAAACTACCTCACTACATTCATTAGCCACAATACTGAAAACATAATCTTATAAATGCACAAGTGGTTTGGATTTTCTATTAGAAATTCTAAGTGGAGGTAATGAGTGCACAATAGTGGGTAATGTGGGTGATTAAGATAAAGTAGGAGGAGACAAGGATGAAGTTGGAAGAGGCAAAGAAGAAGATAAAGGAAGATGAAAGTTATCTGAAATCGGTAAAGGAAGAGAGACATGAGAAGGATTAAACCCAATAGTCTGAAAAGTAAATATTGGCTCATAAAAGATAACATTTCAAGAAATGATTATTCGATTAGTGATTAGGTTTATAATGTTTTAATCTATTTTTTAAAAAGTCAAAATAAGGAACAAACCTAGATGAGCATGAGAATTGAATTTATTAGTGGTTAGAAAGGAATTGGAAAAGGTATAAAAAATCTAAAGGACCTAAAGTTTTGAAGAGAATTTTTTTTTTCCAAGATAATTTAATAGGGTTTTTAAAACACAAAACATTATATAGAATTAAATTAATGAGATAAATGGAATGTAAAACCAACTCACTTCAATATGTTTTTGGAAGGTCAGATTGGAAAAGAAGGGCACAAAAAACTTATAAAATATTCCTATTCCTATGTTAAAAACTCTATTTTTTATGGTATAAGGATTAGAAGTTTTATGAAAGATTAACAAATAAGAGAAAAAATTTCCATCATTAGAGGAACCCAATTCAGATGCATTGTCAAATCTAATGATTTTTATGGTAGTGGAAAACTGAGTACAAACCATAAGAATGAAGGATTCCAAATCATGAAAGGATAAAGATTTATTAGAATGAAGATTCAACCAAGTAGTCCTGCTAAAAGCATCAATTAGTGTTAATAAATAATGATGACCTCAAACTAAATTGGGTTTTTATGGTCCTTGTACATCAACATGGATAATGTCAAAAGGAGCTTTAGTTTTCGAGGTACTAATTGGGAAAGGAAGCTAAGGTTGTCTAGACTCAGAAAAAATGATGAAAGGAAAAGAATAAACACATTTATTGATATGTAGAACATTTATAGGTAAATGTATTGGCTTGTAAGAAGGAATATGAACCATTTAAAAATGCTATAAATTTAGATTTTCAAAATGAGTAGAAGAAAAAAGACATGATTACATGGAAAATATATACTAAAATTAGATGAAGTGTGAAAAAACATAGGAGGGAACAAGATTAATAATCCTCCTTCTCTATTTCCAAAGATAAATGGTGTTCTCAATTAAGTAGCCTGGAAGAAAGAAAGAGAATGAGTGAAAGTAATGGTCCCTTAAAATTGAGAAATCAATTTGGAAATGGATAAAAAATTTAAAGAAAATAAAGGGACATATAAAACATTAGAAAATATGAGAGAATATAAAAATATCACAGAAGCCACATGTGTAACACTATTTGAAAAACCATTAGGAATAGAAATATAAAATGATATAGAAAAAATGGTTGAGTATATAAAAGAATGTTTTTCAAAGAACTTATGATCAGAAGCTCCAGTATCAACAATGCATATAACATTAGGTACTTAAACATATTCAGTAACAAGATTACCAGCAAAATTGGAATGGACTACTGTGGAAATAGGATGATCCACTGACTCTTGAGAGTAAATGCATGAGTTGAGAATTTTGATCAGGTGATATCTAGAACTAGGACTTGGTGAAGAAAAATTAGAAGCATCATTCTGAACCATAACATCATTTTGAACTAGAGAATAAATTCATTTGAACTTGGTAAATTTAAAATCAGTAAGAATACCATGAAGATGATATTATTTATACTTCATATGATCAAGATTCTTGAAATAATTTCAAATCATATTAGGTTTTTTCTCTATCTATTTTTGATGAAAGAATAGGGCTGGGAAAAATAGTAGTGAGAGAGGTAGCATCACTATAGAATGAAGTAAAAATAGAAGAAATTTACCTTTGCCTCTCCTCTTAGATAGTCATTGAATAATCCTGGTTTAGTGAAGGAAATGGGGAAATCATGAGAATATGAAATTGAATAGAAACAAAATAATTATTCAAACACATAAGAAGTTTAATAATTCATTAGTCTTTAAGAAGTTTTGCAATTTCATTGACCACACCACATGAGCATGTAGAAGTAGATTGATACTCACTCAATTCATCCCAAAATATTTTAATATTAGTAAAATATGCTGATACATAATTAATACCTTGAGAAATAGAGTATATTTTGTTTTGTATCTGGAAAATTTGTGTTCCATTTTCATTCTCAAACCTTTTAACAAGCTCAATCTAGATTTAATGAGCTGTGGCAAGTTAAAGAACACTTTCCATGATTTCCTTGGATAGAGCATGAATCAGCCAACTTATAACCATATTATTGTAATTATTTTAAATAGATAAAAAAGTGGAAGATGATTAAAGCTTTGGAACATCACTGGTAACAAATCCAATCTTGTTTATAGCTAAAAGGGAGATAATCATCACACAATTTCATGAAGAAAAACCATTGTCATAGAAAACCTTTGAAATAAGAACTATACTAGGATTAATAGAAGATACAAGGAAGAAAAGATAATAAGGATCAAGAACTCCATCACGAATGTAAGAATCATAGGAAATTGAATTCAAAGTTGAATCAGCTATGATGGAACCCTAGAATCCCTCCAATACCATGTTGGTCAAGAGTTGAGAGAAAACCAGAAAGGATTTTTCTATTCTATAAAAATTCACTGTAAAAAAGAGTTTTTCATTAAATAAAGAAACAAAAAAAATACGTACTAGATGGGAACATATATAAAAATAGAAACAAAATATATCATAAAATAATAAACTAACAATCTTTTACTACAAGCTAGTTGTGTTTTTAGTTTCTAGTTCCATAGATATGTGAGAGTGAGTCCATGAGTGGTGGAACTATAGAGATGGATCCATGAGGAAGGAACACATAGAAGAAGTGAAAATATGGGAAATATAGAACATTTGGGGTGGTAAAAGGGAGTTCACAGATTTAGGCAGATGAATAGTAAAATGTTTGTCGATTCCTCTATTCTAGAATTTTTATTCTCACACCAGTAGGGGAACGAAGAAAGGTAGGGGAATGATATCAAGGAAAGGGAATGGTAGAAAATTTTATAGATCAATAGAAAGGGGAACCACAATAGATTTTATATATTCAATAGACTTATAGAAATGGGAACATAGAAGAATTCAGTCAATGGTACTAGGGGAGTAGAAGAAAAATGTTATTTTTCAGAATTAGACTTTTTTCCTTCTTTATGGTAGATGAACAGTGAACAAAAAGAGAATGTTATAGTCAAAAAATATGATATTACCAAATTATACCAAATAAACACAAAAATTCATAATTAGTTATATTTTAAAAAAATGATGATTTCAATAAAAAATTAATCAATTAATTTTTCAAAACAAAAATTGAACATTGATTTCAAAATGTGATGTTATACAAAATTACATATAAAAATGTTTAAAATAAAATAATAGAGTTAATTAAAGAATTATTTCATTTAATCCACACAATAATTTTAAAAAATACTAATTTTATTTCATCATTGTTTCAAACGGTTTCCTAGGGGTCACTACGTCACACTGCTTTTTTTCCCCGCATTCCCAATTTCCAAAGGTGGATGACTTATATTACTTTAATCGATGATGTCAGATCCTTGATTGAAATGGGATGATGTGATTTTGGTTTCTCCTTCCATGGATTCATCCTTAGATCTCAATGGATAGTATGAGTCTCCCTCATATATTTAATTCTTGTTCATGAAACTCATTATCAGTTCCATCTTGAGGTGGATGTTGGTTAATTATGCTGCTTCTGTCTTGATAGGGAAGAAACCTTTGGTGAGAGTAGATAGTAACATTGGTAACGTGTGGAAATTTCTATACATTTGGTTTTTTGGGAACCTGTAAAGTCTTAATCCTTTTAAGGTAATTCCATATTAGGCATCTTATGCATGGAACCCAAAGCATCATGTGTCGGCCATGTGGTAGTTGACGTTAGGAGCATAAGTCTTATAAGGATTTTTACCTCATAAATCCCATGTTTATTATATGGGTTTGATCTTCTGGATCAGGTCATAAGTTTAACATCCTGTGGATATGGGTTGGGCATAGATTTAATATCTTGAGGGGACAGATAGGTCATAGGTTTACCATCTTGCAGAGATAGATGAGTCCCAAGTTTAACATCTTGTAGGGACATGTTTGGTGTAGGTTTAAAATATTGTTGGGACATGTGGTTCAAAAATTTGACATCTTTTAGGGATAGGTGGGTCACAAGTTTTAAGTCTTATGGGGACATATGGGTCCTAGTTTTAATGTATTATAGGGATAGGTTGGGTGAAAGTTTAACATCTTGTAGGAAAAAATGGGTCACATGTTTAACGTCTTACAAAAATAAAAGGGTTTAAGTGTGTCCTTAGGGGGAAAGATGATCAAACCTTGGAATGTTAGGATTGAACCTCCGAGAGGTTTCCTACATATCTAGTTCAAGAGACAGGGATAAAAACCCATTCAATTCAATGTCACAGTTTAAGGTTGTGTGTTAGGAGCAATCCATACAATTTAGCATTATTTGATAATGATGACCATGTTATGAAAGGAGAATCAATGAGGTATGATGTGAGGATTACATGTAGAAGATTCCAAGAGTTGGAGTGTCTTTGGTAAAGGGTATTTGACCCAGAGAATATGTCCATGGTGGTTTCATCCCATGGTGATTACACATGGGGAATCTTGTGAACATCACATGGGGTAAGGCTATTGTTTAACTTCATGTGATGAGGATGTTGTCATGTAGTTGGATGTCATAAAACTAGGATGATTTTGTAAAGTTTAACATCATATGATTAGGATGTCGAGTTGAATATTTTTACATCATATATCTTGGATATAGAGATCAATAGTTTTATGTCATGAAACTCAAACATCGATCTCGACAGTTTTACATCACGCAACTCGGATGTGAATATCATTAGGTTTACAACATTTAGCTCAGACATGGATGGTGATTATTCCCTAATGGGGGGTCTATGTTGATGTGAGAGTAAGATTTAGAAAAAGGAATCTCTACCAAGATAGGTAAGTCATTTATCTCATTGATTCCACCTTTAGGGATTACGTGTCCCATATTCATGTGCATGCACCTATGGGTGGGTCATGGTGTAGAAACTGTTGTGGAGGAGTGTAAATCAAGGGCTCCAATGTTAGGGTGCCTATGCTCAGGAGAAAATTTCATTAGGGTACCTATTATTAGGAGCAAGAGGTAAGGTAATGGTATATGCTACACTTTAAGTATAGGGGGAATCAGGTCAGGTACCAAAAAGTTATTTTATGAAACTTTATTATATTGAATGAAAATAGGGTTTCCCAAGAAATGAGATCTATCAAAAGTACCACACATGGATTCAATAGGTCTAGGTACACAATTTTTTTTGTGTTACAAGAAACTTGGGGTTGCAAGAAAGATACTTATCTTGTAGGAACCCAACCACCCTTAGAAAGAATTTTGTGAGGAACTCTTGAATATTAGAAAGAACATGTTGGGGTCTATAGTAGGTCAGTTTCATAAGTTATCTACCTTTGAGAGTCCATGTGATTTTGGTGTTGTGTGCTTCCCATCCCTTTTTAGTGGGCCTTGACCGCACAATGTGTGGGATTCAACATCAACTTTCACATGCAAGGTTCTAGATGTGAAAATGACAGTTTATGAAAAAAACTCCCCTTTTGTGTGTACATTCCTTTCCGTCATCTCATAATTGGGGAGAACCCACAAAAATTTTATCTCCAACTTCTCTTTTTTTCATGTATGTTCTTTGCGTGTGAGTCTGATAATTTGAGTGCATCACTCAATAGTTTTAAAAAACCTGCTCCTCACCCCTAGGATGTTCCTTCAGAGGGGTCACATAATTTTTTTTATGTAGAAATGGTCTTTTAAGGGGAAAGAAAAATTTTTAGCACTAAAAAAAATCCCCCTCAAAATCAGATCTGACTGGGTACTAGAAGGTTGGGTTCCAAGGGAAATAGTGAAGTAGACGGATGGTTTCTAAATTGTCACGTAACTCCCACCTTGAGTCATGAAATTTGGTTGACCTATGCCTATAAATAAGGAGAGGGTCCCATTGTACATTAACTTGACATCTATCTATATCAATCCTTCCATTTTGTGAAAAAATATTTTCATTTGTGTGAAATGTGGAGCTTTCATCCATGACTTTCGCACAAACTCCATTTTCATGAATCAATTTTCACGCTTGAGTCATCCTTTTGTGTGAAGAACCTGTAAGTTGTGAGACACGATTCACATTGATTGAAAAAATACCAAACATTAGATAATTAGAGTTATACAATCCTAAGAATAGGGAAATGTACATCCGTACTGATCAAGTCGTGATTGAGGTTGCTGTTGCGACCTAGAGGGAGAAAATGATAAGAAACCCAGAAATTCCCCATTCCAGAAGAGTCATTTATGATTATAGGGCACTCTTAAGTCTGATAACTGAAGCCTAGAGGAAATAATTGTTGTGAAATCACTTACCTATCCATAATTTTAGGCTGATGGACAAAATGTATGTCATATACATTGAAGTGAATAGACCTTAGTTTTGGTTTTCTCTTCATGACAAGATTAACCATTGGAACATCACTAATCTTGTTCATCCTACTTAATAACATGAATATGCATCCATATAGACTTTGATTGGATAGAAAATGATGATCACTGAGGAGCTTCTAGAGGATGAGGATTTCCTGTCCCATTATCTGAGCATCTCCCAGACAAGCATTCACAACAACAACATAAGATGGTATAAATATTGTGACTTATGGGATGGGGGAAACTTTATCACTAAGTGGGAATTGGAATACTATGTACACTCCACTTATTAGGAATATGTGGATTAGATACATCACATTGGGATATATGAAGTAGTGTAAACATCCAAATTCCATATTTATCGATATTCAGAGTTGCTTCCAGAGCTCCTCAGTCGGTGGTCCCTAGGAACCAACACTTTCCACCTCCATCATGGGGAGGTGGGGATCAACATGTGGGAACTCCACTACATCGGTGACATCCTGCTGATGGGATTTCAGTTTGATGAATTCATTTTAACGATGAATTACTAGGGTGATAAGGAGAAGATCCCATTTTTAGTGAAAATTCTTTTGGATGTGTTGAACCATGTAATGAAACACCATCCTCCCTTCAATTAGGACATTGCTTATAAAACATGGTTAGGAATGTTTCTGAAAATCGTAGCTGTTAAGATGTCCAAGTGAATGAAACATTATTCAGTGGCACAAAAAAGAAGGAAATCAGGAACATATTGGATGATCTTGGAATAAGGATGATACTAGGAGTGAGTCTATAGTATGAAGGAGGGAAAGAAAATGGTGGTTCAATATACTTCATTTTGGACAACATACTTAACGGCTAGCTACTTCTAGTGAGGGATTCATGCATAGTATTTCATCTGGGTATGCTCGTGATGGAATCAATTATGGTATTTGATAACTAGGTAAACCGAGGAGTACCGGTGATGGCTCAAATATACAGTCAATTAGGCCATGTAGTAAGAGGGAGTATGCCTAGGCGGATATGCATCCCATTCCAATTCATACATGGGTGGATAAAATCACATTTTGGGGGATAAAAATTTCCAAACTGCATTACTCCTCTAATTATAGTATGAAAATTTCACTCCTCAACATCTTTAGGGTTTGACAAGGGACTCTCAATGAAGTCTTAGTCACATTTAATATCGAAAACATTGAAAACTTAAAATTAGACCCATTCTCAACTCTATCTGGTGAGATGATTGATAATATAGAGGGAATTATGGAGAAGTGGGAGTATTTGAAGACCTTATGAGGTACAATATTGGTCATCAGGATAGATAGTAACACTTATTTTGAACCATATTCTCTATCTCAATTTTCCCGGTAGTTCATATGCATCCAGAATCCAACAAAGTGATTTTACACGAGGATCCACATGGAAAGGAATCCATGTATCCTTCATCCATTTTGGTGGATGTTCATGAGTGAAGGTATGAGGGAGATCATCATATTTACACCCACTAACATCAATGCCAATATTTCTCAAGCATATGAAGACAATTGGATAGCAGTATATCCAGGTGTAATCCTACCCCAACATGTAAGTAGAGGTGTATTACTAGGAAAGTTTCATGAGTATCAAGGTGGAAGATGAGCTATTTTTCAGAGTATCCATCATTTGTCAAGGGCTCCGAACAAAGATTTAGTGGGGGAAACTCAAAGTGATGCTACACCCCAACCTTATGAAGGGGCAGGACTCCCACAAAAGAGACCTTATGAGCAAGTAGGCAGCTCTCAAGATGGGACCAGAATAACCATTGATCCCCCAAGAAATGATCTATAATATATATTGTATCCAGATACTAGTGCTTCTTTCCACACACTATGGGTGGAATGAGAAATTTTGTGACTAAACCTAATGACATAATAGATACAAAGGAAGCTAACCCTGGAGGGGATTGATCTCCTAAATGAGGTTAGGCTCTCCAAAATCACTACAAGTGTGAACTTCACTGAGGGACTTACCTGGCGAATATGGAAACTTTTTCACACCAATGTGAGGGAATAGATATTTCCATTGACCAGATATGTGTAATGTTTGGTGGTGATATTAAGGGGAAAACATCCATCGGTAAATAAACCCAATAGGTGTTAACCTTCGCTATAGACATGGAGAGAGATATTGATGAGGAATACTGGGGATTGACCCCTGATCAGTAAACACCCCATTATATTAGGGAGGTCACCCCTAATGGTGATTACTTGACCAAGATTCTATTTGGTGAGGTAAACATAGTTGGTTAACTTGCCTATCTCTTTCGGTCCACCCAATCCTTTTTTTCAAAGGTTTTAAACTGGTATTTTCTCTTATGTAGATTCTAGATGAGGACCAAGGGGTCCCAATCAGAGGGGATGAAGGTGACTCAATGGGTATATATGGGAACACCTCAAGGTTTGTGCTCGGGTTCTCCACAAAGGGAGTGTATGATGAGGAGGTCAAAAGGGTGGTTTTGGATCCTCTGGTACTCCTAGTCATCTACGGGTGAGCACATTCATTAATTTTGATGAAAAATACTACCACCAGTAGGGAAGACCACTCAGGGTGACTCATCATTGAGATCCTCATACCCCATGGTAAGGCCAAATCTTAATCAAGATGGATCTCTTCAAACATTCATGGATATTTATGAGTATACCAATTTAACATGTTTGTTTGTTCTATGTAGCACCTAGTCAAATAGTAATGAAGGGTATGGTACCATCTATTGAGGTGCCTACCAGTGTCTAGGGGTATTTAGTGGTGGAATTTCTTTTCAAAACCCCATGACTAGATTTCACCCAAACTCTTTCTCTATGTGAGTCTTTATCCCTTATGTGAGACACATTTTCCTAATCTGTTGTCACTGATTAAATGAACTAGTATGTTTTTTAAAACAGTTCTTGAGATAGTGCACTTCCAGCAAATGATCATGGATAGTGAACCCATGAAACATCCCCTAATGTCTAGACCAACTATTGGGGATTCAGTCTCTCAAGATGATATGGCCTTCATCTTTAGAGTGAATCCTATCATCGATGTAGGTGATATTTCTAGGGAGGTGGAGTTCGAGGTTGTCATATATGGTGTTTCCAATAAATATTTAGATGAAGATGATCTTCCTCTCGACCTGTATCCCAAACCATCCAATAAGATCTCATAGGAAGACCCTATCATAGCTTTTCTCACGACCTTCTTAGAGAATAAACCTACACCACTTGAGGAATAAGAAGATTCTGGTATATAAATTGTTTAGGAGAACAACATTTTCTAGATTAGGGCATGGAGGAGCATGTGTAACTTCATTACCAACACTCTAGATCCATATATAGTAATTCGGATGGGGAAACTCTACCACTAGATATGAAACTTGGGCACCTGAGAGGGGTGGATGATCACACACTCCATACACTGGCCCATTATTATATCGCGAATAAAGTGCATGCAGAAATTAATAAGTTTGACATCACCTAACACTAGGAGAAATACGATGGCAGTAAAAAGTTCCAGGAGGTAGACTAGTAACTCATACTATTGGAGGATCTATTAAATGAGAACGTGTCCATCATCAATACTCAATTGGAGATCATCAACTAGTTAAGGGATCATCTAGTTGAGACTTAATCTTGGGAAAATGATGCGTTATCTCCAATAGATGAGTTCTAAGATGATTAGGGATGGATTTGGATTAGGTCTAACGAGCTTCTTCCCATGGTTGAGGAGGAGTAGGTAGAGCTGATTAGGCTACAATAGTTTCTAGAGGCCACACGCTAGAAGATGGATGGACTGGATTTCCCATTTCCAATGCAAAGCCCTAGGTAGAATCACTTTTTTTGGGAAAAGAGAGAGGCTCTGGTGTGTGGATAACCCTTGAAAACCTTTTAAGTTTATTTGTTTTAAACTCCTCATGTGCATAGTTTTTTTTATTTTTCCTCACTTTAATCACATTAAAGAGAAAACCAACAATCAATATCTAATCCCACATGAGTCATGCTCAGTGTGAGAAACAAGGTCTGAACATGATATTTCTCACTTATATGAGAGTGACAAATAAGGGTCGAACACTCAGGGTTTGAACTTCTTGTTTACCACCAGGAGTGTCTCGACTAGAATGACTATGGCTGAACGAAGGGGATCTCTGAACAGTTGATTTTTTTTCTCAATGTGCATAGTTTCATGAATGGGGTAATTCTAGTGGTGCTTAATTCTTCTTGAAGAAAGGGGGGATAGAGAGCATGAATCAAGATTCCCAGAATCTAGAACATAAAGGGTGTGGTGTCAAAATGGAGGTTAACTAATGATCATGTTTGAAACATAGAATCCATTATTTCTTTTTCTGAATATGAGGAAAAACAAATGAGGGTCGACTATTGACCATGTTTGAAACATGATACCTATTTCAAAATACTATTAGAAGTATTTCATTGGGTGTTCCCAAGATGGTGGGTGAGAAAATTTGGCCAGGAACCATTACCATTAGGGGCCCCATTCAGATGTAAAAGGTGATGGTGATGCAAATCAAGGGAGGAATGAAGCATGGGAATGAGTTGATGGAATTTTTGAATTATGTTAAAAACTCTCAGAATTAAACCACCATGAATTTGAGCACATTGGGTAGGTGTATCGGTCTGAAAAAAAGTTAGAATCGTCTTCCAAGGAGAGCATCATCTCAGATTCCAAGCGTCAGCTGAAGAACATGAATTATATAGTAGGTTTTTGACGCTGAATGGTGAAAGTGGATTCTCAGGATAGGGCCTAAGTTTTCCCATAGTTTTACATCATGAAATAACGAAGATGGACACATATTTTAGAGTCATACAGTGAGAAATACATACACACAGTTTAACATAACACAATGATAATGACGCATCACACATTTTAATGTCATGTTATTGGGACAGTGTATCACACATTTTAATATATTGTGGCTGGTTCATTCATAGCACATTTTAGTATCTTGTGATGAAGATATGGCAACCGAGGTGCATAACACCCACCCGCCAAGGTGACGGAAGTTTAAGAGTGTAACACAATGAAATAACTCATAGTGGGGCTTGGGGGCCAAATTGAACTTGAGATTTTGATCTAATTTTTTTCTAAATTGATGGGTTCAGCGAGAAAAACCATGTTTTTTATGGGGTCTATAGTGGGTCCCTACTGGATTTTTACCTCTTTCTTTTTATCACATTATTTTTTTCCAAGTTGTGGGAGTGTCTTGGATGAGAAGTATAAATCTTTATCAGGATTTACCTGTAGGTTTTCAACCTGACATATGTTTATCTATCTTACCATTGATAGTTTAAGGTCTTTCTAGTCAGAAAAATAAGTTTTAAATAGTTTTCGGTCATAATGATCAGACAAAGACTCATAGTTTGAATTCATAGAGATTATACATTGGTGATTCAAATAGTTTAAGGTCATAATGCTTGTATCAATTGAAAATCTCATCTCAAAAGAGTGTGCATGGAATAGAGGGGGGGGGGCACCCGATGTGAATTGATGGATTAGGAGGAAAGTAGCCACATGGAACAATCCTAGGATGCTTCACACATAGTTTAAATTCATGATTCTTGGACTTGGGATCCTAGTTTAATTTCATAGAGGTTGGATAAAAAAAATATTTTATGGTTATAATGTTTGGACCAAAGTTTTCAAATAGTTTAAGGTCATAATTCTTGGATCAACAAGGCATGTATCAAAGGAGTATGTGTGGCATATAGGAGAGGTAACCCAACATGAACTGAGGGTCTAGGAGACCCAATGCGACATGAAACATACCCAAAATAACTTGCACACAATTTATGGTTAGGATGCTTAGACCTAGGCTCATAGTTTAAGGTTGTATAGGTTGGACCAACGGGTTCAACCATGAATCTCAAACTTACATGAGGAAAACTCCATCCCAAATCCTAATACCACATAGGCAATACTCAATGCAAGAAACAAGGAGTGACATGAAGTTACCATTGTTTGTTTGGGAGATCACAACAAGGGGAAAAGTGACCCAAAAATCCCACTTGGGTAGGTCGTGACATTGAACACCTGGATAGTAAAAGGGGAATGAACAAATGGTGGGGAATAACTATTGACCATGTTCAAAAAATAGGTTCCACACCCAAACTAGTCAAGTATGGGGATAAAAAATGTGGGGTCGACCATTGAACAAGCTTGAAATATGGGAGCGACTATTTTTCACTAAGGATCCTTTGAGGTGTGAGGCCTAGATGGTAGGAGAGCCAGTGTGGCCAGACACCAATGATGTTAGGGAGCCTGTTCAGATCTAGAAGACTATGATTATCTAGATTGAAGAAAGTATGAAATGGATGTTTATAGGTGAGGATCATTATTGGACCAAAGGGGGACATACCCTAAAATGAGCTGATAGTATGGATGGACCTAGGATAGGGAATCTGAGCATCACTACGTATTCTATGGGAATGGTAATCAAGCCATATATATTATAGAACACGATTTGGTAGGAGACTAACACTTTAGGGGAAATATCCTCTCTAAAGAGGATATATAATCATATAATACTTTTCATATGAGTCATCCTATGTTCATCACACAAGGTAGGGCTATAGTTTAATGTCATATGATGAGGATTCTAGTTTGGTTCATCTCACATTGGGCATGTTAGGCATCCCTATTTTATATGGGGTAAGGCTAAAATTTAACATTGTGTGCGGAGGATATTGGAATGGTTTACATGTTGAGATACCCCTTCATTTCTTCCTCATGTTAGGTCATAAGGGAATCTCTACTCACTGATGGGTAAAGGAAAATAATTGGGGCTTATACTTGAAGAGGAGGCCCATGATGGGTGATAGTGAAATTGGTAATGGGTGGTTTTATGGTGAATTTTTTGTTGGGTATGAATATAGGAGGTCTAGGTGTCACTAAATATCCCATGGGAATGGGAATAAAGACACACATAGTTCTAGAAATAACCAAGGGATTTGGTTAGTTGAAACACTTGTGATGAAACAACTATGCGAATGGGGGGTGAATGAAAATAGTTTAAGGTATTAATGCTTGAACCATAAGTAGGAACTTCAAGTATGTTTATGTGGTGTCTAAGTTAAATCCTTATGTGAAGGATCCAATGAGGATTTTCACCACAAAAAAAACTATCCTGAAACCATTTTCACATAGATTATGTTCGAAAGGTTTGGATTAGGGGAATTTGGAAAATAGTTTAAAGTCATGATTATTGGTATGGGGGAATGTTTGTTTCTAGAATGTTCTAAGGAAATTAAATAGGTAAAATACAACATGAAAAGAGGTAAACATAATCCAACATTCTACATAAATACCCTGAAAAAAATTACACATAGTTTAAGCTAATAATTCTTGGATTGTGATTGGGGCCGAAGGGCCAATGGTTGATGAACATAATCCCCCCCAGGGGGAGTGATTCATGATGAATGTAAAGCTGGTAATGAAAAAAAAGGATTTAAGTGTCACTAAATATCCCATCAAAAATAAAATCAAGACACATGTAGTTCCAAAATATGGTGTGGTAGAAGCTTGATTCCAGAAATGGGGGGATATCCTCTCCGATGAGGGTAAAAAAGTGTCCCATGGTTTCCAAGGGGTGTCCCATTTTTATGATACCGGGTAAGACAAAATCATATCATTTTATGATGAGGAAATTCATTTTAAAATTCTCTAATACTTGGTATGTGAGGAATATTATATTTATTTCATAGGGTAAGACTATAGTTTAATGATGTGCACTGAGGACGTTGGGATTTTCAATTTAAAGTCATAAAGCTTAGACTACAGTTGATACTAGTTTAAGGTCATACAACTTGGACCATATGGTTTTCAAATATTTTACGTTCATAATTCTTGAACTATGGATGTTTCTATTTATGTCCATAAAGCTTTGACCATGGGGGTATAATTTAAGGTCACGTTTCTTTGACGATGGCTCTTAGTTTAAGGTCATAGAGTTTGGAGCATGACTCCCAGTTTAAGGTTATAAAGTTTGGACTAGGACACATAGTTTAAATTCAAATATTTCATACCACGACTCTTAGTTTAATGTCGTAGAGTTCAAAAAATGAATCATAGTTTAAGGTCAAAGAATTTGGATTGTGACTCCAAGTTTAAGGTTGTAGAGTTCATACCGTGGTTTCACATTAAGTAATTCTTGAGAAACATGGAATTGGTGGTTGGTGTGATATAATCTACATCTAAGGTGATTAAATAGCATGATCCATTGGAATAGACCTTATGGATAATGTAATGTACTTCCCTATTTGGGATCTAACTTCAGCAGATTGTTTTGGGTATCATTGGCATTCTGAGATCTAGTACCATGTCACATTGGTGGAAGGAGTGGAGGCGAACCTTCTTATTGAAATCTATATTTATCCTATTTTTGTACCTCCCAAATTTATACAAGGCTTAAATCCTATTTTCCTCAAAGGATTCCAACTCAGCTAAACAGACTTATGTAATTCTTTTAGAATCTGTTGGTAATAAATAACTGTTCTTAGTGATGAAAACTGATTCTCAGTGAAAAATATTGACTCTATTATATACACCAGGGAACATGAGGTTTCTCGAGTGGAATTTTGAGTCATCATATTGTAGTCCCAAAGGTAATTGGGAAGTTTTTTGGGCCAACTATTTATTCTATCCTACCATTTTCATCAAGATGTTAGAGAGGGTCTTACTAAACTCCTCAATCTTCCCATTTTCCTACATATGGTAGAAGGAAGTATGGTTGGAATAGATTTTGTAATTAACATACAATTTATTCATCTCAACACTGCATAAATTGGTTTTCTTGTCTATGAGAATAGTGTGAAGAACCTTGAATTGATTTTTGATGTGGGAGCTCACAAATTCAATCACAGACTGAGTTTTGACTTCTTTGAGGAAAACCAATTTTTTCCATTTTGGAAAGGAAGTTGGTTATGGTCAAAATGAACCTCCACTATCAAGTTGCAAAAGGTGGGTATGGTCCCATTACATGGAGTCCCTAAACTTAAAAGGGACAAGAATACTAGGTAGGGTGGATAAGATTTGGTGTTCGATGCAAAAACGTTAACATGGATCTGACATGAATGACACCTCTTAGTGAACTTGATGTAATAGAAAACCATGGTGGGAAAAAAGTATCAAAACCTTTAATGTTTTCGGGTGATCTTAAATCCATTTTTATGGGCTCTACATAACTCAACATGGACCTCCTACATAACTTGAGGCATATAATATCCTAGGATGCAACAGAGGGATATTCTGTCAAAACCATAATTGTAGAGGGTTTTCTCAAGGTTAGGCCCACTATGAAGAGTAAACTGGTCTATACAACATTATATTTTCTCATGATCATCTCAGGATGGTGGGAGAAGGTAACATTGGAGATACTTGAAAAAGGGAGTCATCCAATCAGGCGTTTCCACAACCGTAGGGGGACTTGAGGGTCCTGACACAGAAGTATCAACAACCAGTTGATATACGTGTTAGTTTTCATCATCTATGGTGGTGGGTTTGATGAAACTTTAATGTGACACATGAATTAGGAGGTCATCCTATTTGAGTTCTAAAAGATACAAAAATAGACATACAAATACTTCAGTTCAACCATTTTGAGATCAAGTAATATGGTTCACCTTTGGTTTGGAAGGGAACTGGGACATCTACTGATGGGTTAATTATATAAGGGAAAAAATCTCTTAATTTTTGATGAAATAGTCACCCTTTATTTTATTGATGACAACATCAGAGTCTCCATTCACATGTATGCAGGATACACCAATCTTCAGGGAAACTTAAGACAAGTAATAATGTCTTGGAACACTTCTTTATTGTTGGTGTAGCCTTATGAAAATAGGAAGGAGTACAACACGATGACCTATTATAGGGTGATAAAGATGATCCCTAAAAAAACATTGTTGAGCTTGGGGTTATTAATCCCTCTATCAATCACGCTCTATTAGGTATCATCAAAGTGAATCTTCCAACATAGTATAGCCTGATCCACTAAAATAATAGCTTAACCAAAAAATCAACATTAATGGGTAGTTCTTAATTGGATGGATGTTTATCTAGTAAGTATGCTAATTCATGTAATTTAATGACCTTATATAGGATAAACATGATGTAAAACTATTGGAGGATTATTACCCAGCACACCGATCCTTATGTTAGAATGGGGTTATTGAGGATTTACTTTAGCAGGTCTACTCAGGACACCATATGTATCTCATAGTGATGAAAATAATGTCACAACTCCTACTCTAAAAATACTAGCATGAATAAACTATTATTGATAGGGGATCATCTATACTCTTTATTGAGGATAATATTGTAGAGATAATATATACCATTTTTCCTACCCTCGTTGTTTTTCTAGTTTAGGAGGGTGCCAAGGAACCATTCCATGGTGGTTACATAAAGGACCAAAGGATTTCTTAATACATTTGGAATTAAAACTATAGGCAGTAGTAGGTAATGATTAATATACTCAAAGGTAGCTTGGAAGTCCTCATACCACTAGTAAACAAAATTTTTTCGTGATACTTGAGAAGAGATTACACTTTTTGACCGTATTTATAATAAATCAACATATGTAGGATAAGTGGACTTGGATCCCTCAAAACCCTTAAAGATTTATTAGTGAAGGAATTTTATTGATATTCTTTATTTTCATAGGTTCAATATCAATTCCACTAAATCTTACGATGAAACCAATAAATTCTCCATAGGTAACCCTTAATGTGAATTTTAGGGGGTTCATCTTCAAGTGTTGGGAGAATAAGAAGTTAGAAACTTTATCAAGGTCCTTGATATGGTCCTAAATATGGTAGTATTTGACCACCATATCCTCCACATAACATTCAAACAACTTATTGATAATTGGACTAAAGATGTGGATCATGACCCACTAATAAGGGGCTATATAATTTTTTAAGTTGAAAGGCATCAACTGGAAGAAAAATGTTCCTTGGGGCACCCTAAAGGCGGTGGAATCTTAATCCTCAGGGGCCATTCATATTTGATTATACTTGGAGTATCCATCAACAAAGGAGTGGGCCTAGAACCCATCCATATAATCAATAAATAGTTCTATCATCTAAATGGTAAAACCATCCTTTGGAAAATTGTGATTTAGGTTCCATAAGTTGATACAAACTCTAATCCACCCATTAATCTTCTTAATTGAGACAATGTTGGATATCCATCTGGGGTATTGGACCTCCCGAAAAAAGATGGATTTAATAATATTTTCATCTTCGACCTTGACCATAGAACCAGGAGAGGGGTTCATCTTTTTGAGAGGTTTTTTGAACCCTTGATGACCAATCAGGTGGCCAATATGATGAAAAACAACATGAGGGTCTAGCCCTAAAATCTCATCATAGCTTCTAGAAAATCATCATGAAGTTGTTTTAGGAAGGCCACATACTACTGCTATTTCTCTAGGTACATGGCTGCATTGATCATTGTCATTCTTGGATCTTAACCAATACCAAGGTTAACTTGGGTTAACTATAAATAGTGGTGGAGAAACCCTCTTCAAATTTAGGTGGGGAATATTCCAAATCCTCTTTTTCATATGAGACAAGGGGATAAAAGGGAGGAAATGTCTCCTATATTCTATCTAACCCACCAATACCTTCTCTAGCAGATATATAATCCATAATTAGGGGTTCTTTCTCCACTAAGACTATGGTGAAAAAAGCTATTGATCCAATTCCATTTGGTTTACAGCTATGCTGTTCACTTTTGATATCAAAGTAATAGAGATGAGTCGACCTTTGCTGAGTTAGACTTGCTTTGTGGAACATGTGGGTGTATTGTGGATCAGTGGCCATGGGGAGAATTTCTTAGTACTTTATAGGAGTAGGGTCTTCTGGTATTAGTAGGTCTGGTTTGGTATATGAGTATGAGGTAATCTATGAGAAATCCTTAATTTTGGAGATGAAAAAGAAACCCCTCTAGCTCAGGCTTCATGGGTGCTTACCAATGAATCAGGAGAACAACAGTGTCTTTCAAGTCTACTCATAGATCAGATACAATGGCTGTTAGATCATAAGGGGAATTAATATGCTCAATCCTATCGGTATGTACATAATTTTCTTCCCTTTTGTAGTACCCAACATCCAAATATTAGGCTACACAAGAGTAAAAGGGGGAATCATCACTCTGAATTACCCATACTCAACCATTAATGGGTTACTTGAGGCAATAGTGATACGAAGAGGGGATTTATGTATGAGAATGAAGCTAGGTCCTGTGTTGTAGGATGTATCTCATAAGAATAGAATAAATTCATTTCTCAATACTAGACCACCAAATTGAGTGTTTAATTGAATTTTTACCCATGGATTCTACTCAATCTTATCATACCCATGAATCATTAGGTTATAGGGATTATGATTTGCCTATATAAGGCTCATCTTATGAAGTGTATACATCATGATGAGGTTGATCTTGAATTTAGTATCCACTAAGTAGTGTTGGATTTCCATTCCATTGAACTGGCCTATGAAATATAGTGGGTGTATGTTCCCCTGAATGATGAATCCCTTTTCTTCTCTAGGATATGAGATAACGACTCAAAATTTCTCTTGCTCGACCTCCTCTATGTAGAAGGCCTCACTAGAAGATACCTCAACCTCAAATTTAAGGGGGAATTTCAATGCTTCGTCAAGGTCCTCACACATTTCTTTTGATAAGAAGAGTGCCTCGAGGATCTAAATCCTCACGGGTATACCAGAAAGGTGCTTTATCACATCACACTTATGTTCGAGGGGAATATTTTTACTTCCGGAAGGTCTCTCCTTGGAAGGGGGAACAATATATTCTATTGTATTAACCGATAGGTCCTAGACAGTACTGGTGATATTCAGTTGTTGACTATGTGGGATGCTCTAAAAAAGTGTTAAATTCATGATGGTTAGATGATTTAGGGCCCTGGATGAATGTCGTTGATCATGGTGTACTCATGGATAAGCTGCATGGTCACCCAAAACAGTCAGTTATGGGGGTGTACCTACAGAAGCATACTAGATGGGATGGGCTTGATGAGTTTTTTTATGTCTTGATACCTAGTTTTAGTAGCATGAACAACCTGGTTTGAAGTAATAACACGATAATTCTATCTAATGGAGTGTCCTTTACCTCTCCTTTGATGGCATTCGCTAGAGGTGCCTGATAGGTCTGAATGACATTCCTTGCTCCTAGGTATTGTGAAGAAATCCACCAATTCAACAACATTCATGGCGGTCCACTCTTAATCTTCATCAGTGGAATAGTCTAGTTATGGGTGGAACCTGTGTGAATCTCCCAACTCAGGTGGCATGAAGTCTCCAAGGGTATGGGTTGGCTTTGGCACCAGGGGAGGACATTGATTTCCCTTGTTCAAACATTATATATTCTTCCAAGACTTGGAAGACTGCAACACAGATGTATAGGCAATGGTCTGAGGATTAACGTTTACTATAAGGGGTTCTTCCTTACTAAAGTGGCCACAAATAATACCATGAGTGTGAGATAATATATTACGATCCAACTAATCATCATACATATACTCTCCACGGTTGGGAACTTTTTTCCACTCATCATAGCTTTTTATGTCACTATTATAGTTAGTAGACACATGTTCCACCTATGATGGAACATTTCCCAATTTGACTAAATTTCTATCTACTTGGTCCAAGACCCAATATTTGAATACAAAGCATTATTTTATGGTGTGTCCGAGGATCCTGTGATAGAGGCAATGGTCAGCTCAAGTAGTGAGTCTGACCTCCTAGGGTCGTTGACATTTTGAAAACATTAGGATCCCCTTTTCTATGATGCAAATGAAATATCACAGGACATGGTAATCCTTAAATGGATAGGTTTTGTTCCTTATTTTTATGAAAGGAACCTTGAAATCTTGGCCTTTATGGGGTTATGAGGCCACATTGTCTCATCGAGGTGACTGTGCTTAGTGAGGCTGTTCTTAGTAGGACTGTACAGGGAAAGGTTGTACCTGGAAGGGTTGCACTCTATGAGACTCATCCAATAAAGGTTCTAGTAGGTGTGATTGAAAAGGATATTATTCATGTACATTGGTGGATATATCTTATTTTAAAGGATTTATCATAGGAGTTGGAAGGGGAAATGGGTATGGAAATTTAGTCTACTGAAAGGCTTCTTCTAGATTCCGATCCTTTTCTAAGAACTCTAGAAATCTTCTCTGGTATTTGGAGAAGATGAGAGTAGAGGAAAGATCATTTTTTACATTCTTCATGCACATCATAAGCAACTATTATTAGGACAATGACATGCCGAGCGAGTATGTGAGTCCCTTCCATCGGGAAACAAAGTTAGCGAATAGATCATCGGACCTACATTTGTATTTAAAGAGGTTAGCAATTCCTGCCTTGTGAAAGTTGGAGTTTAAATAGTAGAATAAATATAATAGGATGTATTCTCAACTAGAAATTAACCTTGTGGGAAGATGACTACACCAAACAAATTCAGGCCCTTACAACATATGGATAAAGCATCAGAACTTGATAGCTTCCTACTGTTCTAGAGTCCCCAACATAAGAATATACCTTGAGGTGAAATGGCATATATGTTGTAGTGGGTCCCCCATACCATTTAATAAGGTGAATATTAAATTTCAAAAATATTGGGGGTGCTTGAACACTATCCAACCATGCTGGGTATGACTTTCCTTATGGCCGAATTGACACATGTTGTGCTTCTAGAGCCTCAAGATAGGCAATGAGAGTAGGTATCACGTCATCCTGATGAGGGTTTTTGGTTACCAATGCATTTATAGGCTCATCAAATTAGGGTGAAGCACAAACTTGGTCTCAAGATGAATAATCATACTGATTAGGTGTGGTGTGCGACTCATATCCTGGTCGATTCTCATATCATCACACTTTTACCCTAACTGAGTGTGCAAGATCACTATGTTCGAATTGAGGAAACTAGACAAGGAGGAATAAGTGTCCCACTGGATTAGACATGGGGTCCCTTATGAAACTTTTAGAGACTAGGTTCTACACAGCAATAAGCTCAACAGTGACCATTTTATACTCCTCAAGATCCTAAAGCAAGGAAACTATCTTGGGATATAATTTAACTTTTAACACAACCGTGTATGGGTCGGTGGGCTCATTGGGATTCTTTCCTTTATCAAAGTACCTGCATGAAATAAATAACTTCTCATTAGGGGGTTGATTCTTAGGACCATTTCCTATCTCTAATAATGAGTGTAGATGCCTACTGGGGGTCTTCTTGGTAATATATCCCCCATTGATGTGGGATCTCCCTATCGTACCCTATATTGTTGGACCTATTTCTTTGATCCTATAGAAGTTCGATGTTGACCAAATTCATCATGGTAGTTTTTAGAGAGAAACCTTCACTATCATTGGATGGTCTAGATTGAAAGTCCTATAGCTATCATATTATAGGGATTAAATGGAGGGAAACTAACTACCCACACCCTCCAATCTATACATGTAGAGAAGCCTCTTATATGATTTGGCAGAGAACAATGAAGATCTTAAAATATGTTTATCAGAGATTCAAGAAGTATCCATATGACTCAGGATGCTGAGATACTATGAATGATACAATATTAAACTTATTTAACTGTTGGTGAATGACATCAAGGTGATCGTGACTCCCTGGATAGGTTAGCTGGCAGTCCAATAGGCGATGAAGCATCACCCAGATAATAAGGTGAAGGAAAAATACCTTTTCATTTATGAGGGACTCTAGGATGACCAAATCTAGAGTTGAAGGTATCCAAAACATGAATGATAGTTGGTTTATGGATAGAAGCTCACAAAAGTCATCTTGCTCATTACTGAGGGGATGGTCTAACTCATGGTCATCCCAACCCTGATTAGTGTAGGATTAGATAAGGGTGAAAAAAACAACACATACATTCTCTGCTATTGATCTATCAGGGGAGGGTAATTTTCACATGTAAAATACCCAATATATTCTAGAATATCCCTTGGAGTCAAATCCATATTAAAGATCATATCCTTGTAGGATGGTATTTTTTACACTTCTTCATGTGAAAGGGTAGAAACATCACTTTGATGCTCAGTGGAGTGATCTCCATCATTTGAAGGTGTCAACCTAGACCCTGAAATCTATATAACTTCTCATGTGGAGGTATATAAGAGGAAAACCGATGGTTAAAGATATGATTTCACTATAATTTCTTCGAAGGCGGCCAAAACATCCTCCATCTACAAGTATCTATGGAGGGATCTCTGGATCCTATAGACTTTGGTCTCAGTTGACAGGCTTCTTCCCCATACTATGGAAGCATGGGTAAAGATTCTATCATTGATTCATTTTTCACCTTAGATTATAAGCGTTTGATTGTGACATGATGCTTCTCATAGTCCTTCCTCTGATGGTGTGGGAATTCTCCAAGAAAGGGTTTCTCTGATTTTCTCAATCTCCCCCATGTGTGTTGCAGCCAACCCCGTGGGGTTGAACCCCATAATAGTTGTTCTCTCTCTATTCGTGGGATGGTTCTTTAGAGTAAGGAATTTGTTCGTCTTAGGGGGGACCTACTCACTGGTTTATGGTGGTGTGGTAAGGACCTCCACATTAATTGATGGTGTCATGGATAATACCTTTATGTTGGTTTCCCTCATGATAATATAGACCACAATGACTGTCGATGGTGACAATGACTAAGAGATTCCACCATGAATACCTAAGAGGCGGATGAGTATCGATCATAGGTGGGTTAAAACGAATCCCCATTCACTTATTGTAGGGATTTAGTGGGATACACTAATGGTGGAAGGGGCTATAGGAGCCACAGAAGATGCCTCTTGTTTGGAAATGCTCTAGGTATTCCCCTAACATTGATGCCAAGTGTTATGGACTGGGGATTATGGATATTGTATGAATTCAACCATCTCTTCAACCTATAGGAGCAGTTATTTTTGGAACTAGAATGAAATGGTGGGGGACCTCCTATGAATCTCATGAGAAGTGGCTTCTGCAGGAATGACTTGAACATCCCCTACCTCCTCAGTATAAGGTTGTGAGTTTTCAAAACTTTCCAGGGAGTGGATCCCGAAGTGGTTAACTATTGCAATGTGGGTGGTTTTTCCCTATGTGTCCCTTGGGGGCAGTGGTGTCAATGAGGTTCTGATGCATCAAGGTCTGAACGGTCCATATATCTGGTGGTAATGATCCCTTCCTACTCATATCAATGAAAAAGGGTGCGATCACCCTCATCTAGATGATCTCAGAGGGTGATATGGGGTGTGGGGTCCTAGTAGCCAAAGACAAGGTGGCTGTTGTGGTAAGATTATAGTCGTGCAGGATTGTTGCACCAACATTTCCCCTTATCCTACACCTATTGGCGTTAGGTCACCTATTTCTAGTTTATTATGTCCTATAAGGCATGTAGATTCATTTATCAGTATAGATACAATGAAGGTGATTTCCAATGCCTGAACATCATCCATTAATCTTGAAATAGAGGAGGGATCCACACTAATGATGTCACAAACCAAGGATTTCCAACATTATCAGCCCTAAGTTTTAAGTGAGTTTAATGCTGAGTCCATATTTTTCTTGGAAGGACCTAACGATGATTATTTGTATCCAATGACATGAAAATATTATGTTTCCTTAATTCTACTAGTCCCTATAGTTTTAGGAGAAGAGTTTCATGTCAGTTTCCCCATTTTTTTGATGTTTTCTCTAGGGCCAACACATTGAGCTACTTTTTCCCTCATATTCCAAATTTCTAATGGAGAGAAAATTCTATCACTTTAATCGATGATGACAGTTCCTTGATCGAAATAGGATAATGGTATGTTGGTTATTAATTCCATTTATTCAAACTTAGAGATCATCTCCTAGTCCGAGTCTCCGTCATAGATTTAATTCATGTTTGAGAAAATAATTCTCAGTGCCATCTCAAGTTGGACACTGGTTAATTACACTACTTTTATCTTGATAGGGAAGAAACCTTCTGTCAGAGTAGATAATAACATTGGGCATGTCTGGGAATATCTAGATGTTGGGTTTTTTTTGGAAACATTTAAATTCTTCTTCGTTTGAAGGAAATACCATATTAGGAATCTTAGGTGTGAAACCTAAAAAATACCCTATCATACATGAGGTAGTTAATTCCAGGGGAATAAGTCTTCTAAAGCTATTTAACTCAGGAATACCATGTTTACTGTATAGGGTAGAGATTTCAGATTAGGTCACAAGTTTAACATCCTACAGATATGGGTAGGGGGTAGATTTAATGTCTTGAAAGTATAAATAGGTCACATGTTTAACATATTATGGAGACACAAGGGTCATAGGTTTAATGTATTGCATGGATAGGTTGGGCTTAGGTTTAACATATTGTGGGGAAAAGTGTGTTTCATGTTTAACATCTTATAGGGATATGTGGGTTGTAGGTTTGATGTCTTATGGACAAATATGGGTTAAAAGTTTAAAATCTTGCAGGGATAGGTTGGGTGTAAGTTTAACATATGGTAGGGACAAATGGGTTTTGGGTTTAACATATTTTTGGGATATATGGGTTTAAGTAAATCCCCAAGGGGAATACGATTTTTAGGTTCACTAGGTCAAATACCTTGATAGGGGGGTGAATTAGGGTATGATAGATTAAAAATACTACCCCTTTGGATCTTGTTTCATCATTAAACAACACACACTTCTCTCTTTCTCCCATAGAAATATATGAATAGAAATTAAATCATGCACAAGACACATTGATTTTACATGGTTCACCCTCACTAGGATACTTTCAAGGAGAATAGAACAACAATGTGCTGATGTACCAAATCCACCAAAAGCACACTACTATTTACAAGGTTCGAGATAGATCACTTATATACCCAGGCTCACCACCTTTACAAGGTTTAGGGTCTTCTCACTATATTCCTAAGGGTCACTCCCTATTTCTCTTTATTTGGATTACTTCTGGTGGAAAGGATCACCGTCTTCCTCTTCCTTCATTCACTACTCTTGTAAGGGATTCAAACACAGTTTAGGGACTTGTAGGTCCCTTAATTATCATGAATTCACACATCCTCAATTTTAGGTAGATGATCTATTGAGGTTCCACTTTCATCCAACAAATAAATATCAATTTAACACAGTTCATTGGGAAATCACATTTAAAACACTTTCACAATGAACAATTCCTTTTAGAAGATCCTCCTTTTAAGAAGTTCACATAGCCTTCATGAAACAAACCTCTTTTGTGAAGCTCAACTAGCCTTCGTGAATCTTTTCTCTTTGCACAAAGCATACTTAAAATTCATTAATTCCATTAATTTTTCAAAGCTCAAAACATTCAGTTGGATTATAGCCTTCGTAAAATTCTTCACATGTCACCTTCATGAACCAACCTTCATGAATATCCTTCACGATTCTAGATCCTTATGATTTTTATTAAGTCTCACTACTTTTATGAATGGGGAAGAGGCCTATTTATAGGTGTTCCCCACTGATTCTAGAAGCTTTTGGCTATGTTAACACCATTTTGCAGATCTTATTCATTTACTTAATGAAACTCCCTATTTCATGATGTTGTAGGACAATTATTCATTCATGATTCTCATTTTAATTGCGAAGCATTACATCAATCCTTCATGGCACCACAATGCTCCACTCGCGATGATCCTCACCATTGTCATAGACCACCATCAACATTATTTGACCCTTCACAAAAAACTCTTCATTAATCCAATATTCAAAAAATTTATGCCTTTACCATATTTTAATATGTCCTTCAAGAAAATATATTTTTCATGATGAAAACCAAACTCAAAAATTTGGACCAATTTTTTTTGGAAAACACTGGGAAACAATGTCACCTTGTGTAAGCAATTTTCTATACCGATTTCAGGGTATCCATTCCTTCATATTGAATATTTTTCAACATACTGTGTCAAAAATATCTCTGGAATCTAGAAATCACTTTGGAAACCCACTTTGTCAAAAAACACCATCAACCAAAAAATACTACAATGTTACCTTGAGAGATTTTTTCCCAACAATGTTCACCTTTGGGTTTGTCGAAAACTCTTTCATAATTTGATACCTCATTGAATATTCATCCATATCCAATAATTCTTTTCTTCTTGTGATTTTGATAGAGATCAAAGATTTACTTGTTGTGTTGGTCGGAGGGGATACTCAAGAGGGGGTGAATTGAGTTCCAATTAAAATTTCTGTTTTAAAACTTTGTCTTAAAAACCCCCAAATAAAATACTGAATTAAACTGTAGTGAATTTATATCAAAGTAAAGGTTCTGTTGGGTTCTCAAGGGATTGATTATTTCCCATTTAATCAAAACAGAAAGGTTGATTAACTTTTGAAACCAACTTACTGATTTACAACTAATATAAACACTTGCGAATTTAATTATCAAAGTGACTTTAAAATAGTTTTGGTTTTAAAGAAATTAGCAGCGGAATAAAAGAATAACTTTGAAAGATATAGCACATCATATATAACCAAGAGGTTCAGTCTCAAGCCGAGACTTAGTCCTCTCAACAATTTGTATAAATTTGATCCAAACCCTGGATCAGGGTTCACACCAGTTTACAACTGTCCAGGTCCAAGACCTCTACCACTGTTATTCGTGGGAAACAGAACAACAACAACCAGCTGTCCAAGTCACACATGACCTCTACCACTAACTCAGTGGGAAATAAAAGATGTAATAGTTTGAGTGAGGATTTACAGATCCTCCAGTTAAAGTATAGGAGACAGTGTGTGTGTTAAATGCATGAGATAACACACACTGCTCGAAATGGGAAATAATGAATCATAGAGCAGAGATGTAGAGTTTAGAAATGGCTCTAGTGATTACAGTGAAGCTTTGGACTCCTTGAGTTTGACCAGAGATGATTCTGAGTCCTATTCTGGTTTTTTTCTAAAAAATAGAGTGTCGTCTGCTTGGCATCCAGATTCAGAGATAGTGAGAAATGTTGTGGATGAAGTTCTTCAATGTCCTCGTGAATGTACAGAACTCTTCTTGAGTAATCTTGAGTGTGTATGAGGTTCTGTGTCTTCTACAACTATCTCATCCACCACTCTTTGCACTCATATATGTCTCGTCGTTGTCACACCAGTATTTTTGCACCAGCAGGGACTTCTTGTATTTATGGAACAAGCTCCAGTAAAAGAAATGATTTCTTTTTGCAGGTATGAGGTATGGTTCCCTGAAATCCAAAAACCTTCATTAAATAAATGACAGAGCATTAAAATATTCCTAATATGACCGTTGGTTAGATTAAATAAAGATAAAAAAATTCAAACAGCTGTTTATTACTATCGGTGAGACAAGTGATCGGTAGGTCATCAGCATCAACATCGGTGAGACATCTTCGATGACTCAGATTATCATCATCTGTGTGTCATCTTTGGTGACTCATTTGATCAGCATCGATGAGACATCTTCGGTGACTCAGATAATCAGCATCGGTGTGTCATCTTCGGTGACTCATTTGATCAGCATCGGTGAGACATCTTTGGTGACTCAGATGATCTGCATCGGTGTGTCATGATGGATGACTCATTTGATCTGGATCGGTGTGTCATCTTCGGTGAATCATTTTATCAGCATTGGTGAGACCGTTGTCCTTTGATATGGATCAGTGAGACCGTTGTCCTTTGATATGGATCGGTGCGACCGTTGTCCTTCGATATGGATCAGTGAGACCGTTGTCCTCCGATATGGATCGGTGCGACCGTTGTCCTTTGATATGGATCGGTGCGACCGTTGTCCTTCGATATGGATCCGTGCGACCATTGTCTGTTTGATCCAGAGGACTTCCAGAATACTTTTAAATCAATAAAAAAGAGATAAAAACATGATCCAACCAATATACACAGATTCACTAAGAGATTGTGATTATGTATATGATAAATCCAACCGGATTAAGTAATCGATGATTTGTGATTATTAAAACATCAATCATAGGAAGAATTCAACAATCTTCCATAGGGCTCAACAATCTCCCCCTTTTTGATAATCACAAATCTTAGCCATAAATAAAAATAATATATCATCAATAATAAGGCATAATAAGAATAAAAACATAATGAGATATAAATCTCCCCCTGAATTTATTCCTGTAAATACTTATGAAAGCATTTCCATAGAAAGGTTCTCCCCCATAGATAAATAAAAAAAATCTCCCCCTTGAGAGATGCATCTCCCCCATACCCCTATAGATCCATAGATATACAGATTTCTCCCCCTTTGGGATAATAAAAAAGGAGGGAAAATAGATAAAGAAGAGATTAAAAGAAGGCATCAGTGAGAATAAAAAGAAAAGAGAATAAAGTTTATAATACATCACAGTAAAATCACAACAGGGTCCACCCTATCAACAACAACACACAAATGTTTCTGTGGATGTAACGGGGCTTTGCCTTTGTCATAAAGATCAATGGTTGGTATGTTGGAAGGCTTAGAGGTAGGTTAAACTGGGTGAATTTGAAAAGGTGGTAAGATGACTCTGGAGGGTGGAGGAGAGGATTCCACTAGGATTTGCTGTGGAGGTATAGGAGCTGGTTGAGAAGATTGCTGAGGAACTGGTCGGAGTTGAGATAGAGCTTGAGAAACAGAGATCTAATTTGGAGCAACATCAGAGGCACTTAGAGGGACAACAGTAGGAAGCACAATGGCGGTGGCTTGTGCATTCAGATAAGGCTTCAAAATATTTATGAAATTATGAATAACTTCTTCACCATACTGCGTAGCCTTCTCAAAATCATCCTTATTCTCCATGAACCATTCCAAGGTTGGAGTAAAATCTTGCAACTGTCGAACTTTAGTCTTGAAAGCTTGAGTGACTTGAGGTAGTCTCAGATTGTCAGCTAACACTTTGAAATTCGCGGTCATCTCATGCTTGGTATAGATTTTTGAAAAGTAATGATCAACGTTTTCCTTTATCTCTCTCTGAGCTTTAGTGGCATCTGCTGAATATACTGTTACCATCTTATGAATTTGATCACTGTGCTCCTTCATCTTCCTCAACGAGTCCAAATCAAGAACTTGTCTAATGGCGGCCAATTCATCATGAAAAATATGCCTTAGAGCCTCTATCTCACGAGTAGTGATCTTGGTTACTTTGGCTGTACTAGCTTGAGCAACTATCTGAGTTATCTCAGCTTTCAACTTTCTCAGATCAGACTTCTTAAGATGTTCAATCAGTTTTCTCAACACTTACATCATACCAGAGATGGTGGATCTAAATTCGTTGGATAAAGAAACTAAGCCAGATTTTAGATCCTTCATAATCTGATTTAGAGAGGCTATGTGCCTGCCAATAAACTCACCAGTATTGGCCAGGTCTGGTTTAATAGAATTTGAAATTTCTTCTCTGACTGTATCTCTCACAGCAGTAAGCAACTCACTTTTGAACTTATCAAAATCAGACTGAGAGACAGTAGAACTAGGTAGATGAGCATCTGCAGCATCAACAGTATGAGAAGACCTTGCCTCAACCAGTTGGCTTTCCATCATAACCGCAGTAGATTCTTCTTCTTCTTCTTCTTCTTCAGAATACTCTAAACCTAAAACAAAAAAAACCAGGGTAATCATCCCAGATAGCAGCACACAAATTATATTTCGGTTTATCATAACTTTCTTTTCCACTGATTTCAAGAGAATATCTCTTGCCATTGACATCTGTTTCTGGTACAGTTTGATGTGTTTCTGTTGGAGGTACAGCAAGACCATCCAATGGTCGGTTATCACCATCATCATAATTATCATCATCATCATCATCATATCCATTCCCATTTCCATCTCTCACAGAAACTTCACTGTCAGATACTTCAGTGTCACTAGCTTCTTCATCACCAAGAACTGGTTCTGATTCAGGTAAGGGTAATGGTGGGATGGCAGATCCAAAGTCTATTCTTCTCTTAGGGCTCACAGTATCAGGATCACTCCTATCATCAGGAGGTGACATACTTCCTTCTTCTGTTTCAGCTTCTTCCATCCTTTGTTTACCAGACTCTTCAGTGTCTTTATTCCTTTCAACATCTACTTCTTCCTCATCATCAGCATAAATTGGCTCCTCATCTGATTTCAAACCAGGGTCTCTCAAACCCTTCGGCCTATTTCCATGATCAGTGGGATTGTAAGATTCATACAACTTGTCCTCATCAGCAACCCATCATTTCTTCCATGGGTTCCAGTTTATTTTCATCCGTTTACAAATTTCTTTGTTAACATAAGAAGCACTATCATATTCGGCTATCTCATCAGCTTCATCAACACATTCCATATTCTTTAACATAGCAGAGATCATTTTGGAATAGAATAAGGAAGTGGCTTTCTTAGAAGGTTTCACCATTCCAACTATGTGCACCATTAGATATCTGCACAAATTTATCTTCTCATGGGTCTTTAGTAAAAATAATAGAAAAACATCCTATTATCTTACAGCAGAAAATCTCCTTTCCTGGGGAAAATTTGGTGCTGAATAAACTTAAAGAGAAGTCTACATTCACCATCCAGCTCTGAGGCTGTGATTCTCCTTGACTCTCTGTTTCCAGTCAAAAGCTCTAAAGCTAACTCATAAGAGAAGTATTCAGTGGTTGGAGGAATGTTTCCAGCATAATCCTCATACGGACCCTCATGGGGTACATTCAAACATTCATCCCATTGTTTGGACTAAAAAGATATTTTCTTTCCTTTCACTACAGAAGACATTCTGGTAGCCTCGACACCATCTAAAGTAACTTGCAGATTTATATAAAACTCATGTACTAGCTTTGGGTAGTATACACGAGTGTTATCTGAGAACCAGGCTTTCCATCCTTGCGAATCTAAAACTTGTAACAACAGTGACTTACTTGTCAAAAGCCAGGCAGAACTGACTTCCTTTTCTACAGCAACAATCTGAGTTTACGGGTTAGAATTTACTGATCTTTGAGTGGTACTACTCGACTCGCCTCAAGCATGCTTTGAAGGTACATGACTTTCTGATCCTTTGCTCGGTCTCTTCTGCTTATCCATTTGACGATTCTGGGGAAAGCAGGAGTTCTAAGGTTCGAAGTAGAGGAGAAGAGAGGAAATAAGGTTTGGCGGGAAAGAAATGAAAGGTCGACGGTTTGGGGAATAGAAATAGTCGCGTATCATTTATTTCATCATTTAGGGTTCCCACAATAAAGATAAAAGTAATTAATTAATTACAACATAATAAAAATAATAATAGAAAGAAAGATCGGTTTGATAGATCAGTTTCACAGATCGGTTTCATAGATCAGTTTCACAGATCGGTTTCACAGATCAGTTTCACGGATCAGTTTCACAGATCAGTTTCACAGATCAGTTTCACAGATCAGTTTCACAGATCTCTCATACACAATTCTTGTTTAATAAAATTCATTCTTTCAGAACATAAAGGCTTTGTAAAAATATCAGCTAATTGATGTTCAGAACTAATAAATTCTAGAGAAATATCACCTTTCTGATAATGATCTCTTAGAAAAGTGATGTTTGATATCAATGTTCTTAGTCCTAGAGTGAGATACAGGGTTCTTAGATATGTTGATCGCACTAGTATTGTCACAGTTAATTGAAACCTATTTAAAATCAAATACATAGTCCAATAAAGTGTGTTTCATCCACAGAATCTGTGCACAACAACTACCAGTAGCAATATATTCCGCTTCAGCAGTAGACAATGCAACTGAGTTCTGTTTCTTACTATACCATGATACTAGGGACTTTCCAAGTAAATGACATGTTACAGATGTGATTTTCTTATCTAACTTACATCCAGCAAAGTCAGCATCTGAATAACTAGTTAGGTCAAATGATTGTCCTTTTGGATAAAACAAACTTAAATTCAAAGTATACTTAAGATATTTAAAAAATCCTTTTAACAGCTAGTAAGTGGGATTATTTAGGATTAGCTTGAAATCTAGCACACATACACACACTAAACATAATATCCAGTCGACTAGCAGTAAGATAAAGTAAACTCCCAATCATGCCTCTATAATAGGTTTTATCAACTGGTTTCCCAGTTTCATCAACATCCAATTTACAGGTAGTACTCTTAGGTATATCACTTTCCTTAATACTATCTAAACCAAAAAGTTTTAATAAATCCTTAGTATATTTACTTTGATTTACAATAATACCATCTTTAGTTTTAAAGATTTGAAATCCAAGAAAATACTTAAGCTCTCCCACTAAGCTCATTTCAAACTCATTTTGCATAACCTTTTAAAATTCAGTACATAAAGAATTTTTAGAAGATCCAAAAATAATATCATCAACATAGATTTGTACAATTAACACATATTTTGAAATCCTTTTTATAAAAAGAGTGGGATCAGCTATTCCTTTTGTAAATACTTTTGAAATAAGAAAGTTTGAAAGTCTTTCATACCAAGCTCTTGGAGCTTGTTTTAAACCATATAAAGCTTTAGAAAGTTTAAAAATATGATTTTGAAAATGAGGATTTGAGAAACCAGGTGGTTGTTCTAAAAAAAACATCTTCAACAATAAAACCATTTAAAAAATAACTTTTCACATCCATTTGATATAACTTGAAATTCAGATGTGATGCATAGGCAAGTAAGATCCTAATAGCCTCTAATCTAGCTACAGGCGCAAAGGTTTCCTCATAGTCAATTCCTTCTTCTTGATTGTAACCTTGTGCAACTATCCTAGCTTTGTTTCTAATGATGTTTCCAGATTCATCAACTTTGTTTCTAAACACCCATTTTGTGCCTATGGTTATAGTGTCCTTAGGTCTTTCTACTAATTTCCAGACTTTGTTTCTTTCAAATTGATTTAATTCCTCTTGCATAGACATTACCCAAAATTCATCATTGATAGCATCATTGATATTTTTAGGTTCTAACTGTGAAAGAAAAACTTGATGTTCAACCTGATTTCTTAGAGAAGCTCTAGTCTGTGTTCCTCTATCTAAATTACCTACAACATCATCTAACGAATGGTTCTTTAGAATCCTAGTTGGTCTAGAAAAGGTAGGACTCGAGATTTCAGGTTCATCTACAGGTTGAGGTTCAACAGAAGCAGGTTCTGGAAAATTTCCAGAACTGGATGTTTTAACTATAGGTCCACTGTATTTATCATTAAGGTTCAGACCAGAGAGATCATCTTCACGATTTTCAAGAGAGGTCTTAGGTTCATGTGGATCAGTTTCATCAAATTTGATGTGAACAGATTCTTCCACACATTTGGTTCTTTTATTGAAAACTCTATAGGATTTACTAGAAGTAGAGTAACCTAGGAAAATTCCTTCATCACTCTTGGATGCAAATTTTTTGAGATTGTCTTTAGTATTAAGAACAAAGACTTTGCAGCCAAAAACTTTGAAGTAGTTAACCTTAGGTTTCCTATGGTTCCACAACTCATAAGGGGTCCTCTTAAGAATAGGTCTGATCAAGACTCTATTGATAACATAAAAAGCTGTATTTACAGCTTCAGCCCAAAAATAAACAGGTAGGTCATACTCATTAAGAATAGTCCTAGAAATTTCTTGCAGGGTTCTATTCCTCCTTTCTACTACACCATTCTGTTGAGGTGTCCTAGGGGCAGAGAAATTGTGACTGTAGCCACTATGTGAGCAGTAAGATTCAAACTCATGATTTTCAAACTCACGACCATGATCACTTCTTAGAGTTTTAATCTTAAGTCCACTAAGGTTTTCTACAGAATTGGAATATTTTACAAAGCAAGAACAAGCTTCACTTTTGTGAGCTAGAAAATATACCAAAGTATATCTAGAAAAGTCATCTACAAGAACATAGACATAATGCTTCCCATTTAAACTAGAAACTCTTGAAGGTCCAAATAAATCCATGTGAACCAACTCGAGATGTTGAGAAGTTGAAACTTCTTTCTTTGATTTAAAAGAAACTTTATGTTGCTTTCCCTTTTGACAGGGATTACAAACTTTGTCTGCTAGAAATTAAAGTTTGGGTAGGTCTCTAACTAAGTTCTTCCTAGAAATGTTTATAAGTGAGTGTATATTGCAGTGTCCTAATCTTCTGTTCCAAAGCCAAGAGAATTTATGAAAAACATTTAAACAAGTAATATTTTTCTTAGCTAAAGAATTTAAATCAACAACATAAACATTTTCATTTCTTAAAGCAGAAAACACTAAATCATTATTATAATTAAAAACATTGCAAGAATCATTTTCAAATTTAACATAAAAAACATCATCACATAACTGATAAATTCTTAAAAAATTGTATTTAAGTCCATCAACAAATAAAACCTTAGAAATTAATACTGAGTCAGTGTTACCAATCTCGCCTAAGCCGATGATTTTTCCTTTTGAGTTATCACCAAAGGTGACAAAGCCTCCATCAACTCTGACTAAGCTTTTAAAACATGAGAAGTCTCCTGACATATGTCTTGAACATCCACTGTCCAAATACCAAGGCTTTCTATAGGATCTCTTTAAGCAGGTTCCCTACAAAACAGATTTAGATAGGAAATGATTTTGGTACCCAGATCTTCTTGGGTCCAGACAGGTTAGCGAATAAAACTTTAGGTTCCCATATTTGTCTAATGGGTCTCATAATATTTTTAGAGTTAAAAGATTTTGAAAGATAAACCTCATTAGATACATAACTATGAATATAACTAGTTGAAGCATATAAAGTTTCAGAACTAGCTACATTCTGTCCAGATTTAGGAATGAATTTAGTTTTGGTAATTTTCCTTTGTTCAGGTTGGTATCCTATACCAGTAGTGTATCTAGGTGCTATTTGTTTACCTAGCATCTGAGTAAGAGTATCTTTACCATTTGTAAATTTCTCTAAGTCTTTCTTGATTTGCTCATTAGATAATTTCAGTTCAGTGTTTTCTTTAATAAACTGAGCATTCTTTTCCATTTCAATATCAAGATCAGATATATGTTTAACAGTTAAAGCATACTGTTTCTTTAAACCTTTGTATTTGTCTTTCAGCTCATTACAGGTTTCTTCTAACATATCACAATATTCAAATAGTTCAGATTTTGACATGTTTTCTGATTCATAATCTTCTTCAGAATAATATGAATTTGAATCAGGAGTTTCAGATGTTACATCAGAGCTATTTGTCATAAAACACATGTTTGCCTTATTTCTGTGTTCAATTTCAGAAACTTCAGATTCAGTGGAGCTATCCTCAGAAGCACTCCAAGTATCCTTCATGGATTTCTTAAACCTATTATCCTTGTATTCATACCTCTTCTTGTATTTTAACTTTGGACAGTCTGCTTTTATGTGTCCCTTTCTTTTGCACTCATAGCAGACAAATTCATCTGATTTGTCAGATTTCTTCCAATTCTTTTTCCAATGTCCCTTGCTATCATACTTACCTTTATAATTTTATTTTCTGAAAAACTTCTTCTTCCTATAAAACATTTTAAACCTTCTGACAATGTGAGCCATCTCAGCATCACTATCAGAATCACTTTCACTGTCTTCATAGCTTGAACTCTCATTTATAGCATGAAGCTTCTCCTTATCCTTGTTCTTTGAAGTTAAAGTCTTGAAAGCAACTGAATTCCTTCTAGGTTCAGCTTCTTATTCTTTGTTAACCTTGAGTTCCTCTTCATAAATCATCAAATTTACAATTAGTTCCTTGACTGGTAGTTCACCAATATCACATGATTCTCTAATTGAGACAGAAGTTCCCCTCCATCTTTCAGGTTGACATCTCAGAATTCTCATAATTTGTTCCTTTGATGGAACATCCTTTCCCAGAGAAGTCACTATTTTGAAAATTTCATTAAACCTGAGATACATGTTAGAAATGGATTCATTAGGCTTCATCTTAAAATTATCATACTTAATAGTATAAGTGTTCAATCTCATTTCCTTAACATTAGTTGTTTCTTCATGAGAAATAGCTAAGGTATCCCAAATTTCATAAGCATTTTTACAAGAAGATATTCTATTAAATTCATCATCTCCTAAAGCACAGTATAAGGCATTCATAGCTTTGCAATTATTATTGTATGTAGCCTTAGTATCTTCATTCCAAGTAGTTCTAACAGTTGTAGGAATTTTATATTCTGATTCTACAGTAGTCCAAATATCAAAACCCATGATTTCTAAATGAATTTTCATCTTGATTTTCCAATGAGCATAGTTAGTTCCATTTAAAAATGGCGGTCTATTGGTAGCAACACCTTCAAGTCTATTATCCATGATAGCTAACTTAAAGCAAATATTTTAAAGAGATAAAAATTTAGAAATAACAGAAATTTTAAGAACTTTAAAATACAACTAAAATCACAGTTGAAAAATAGAGTACTTTAGAAAATATTTAAACAACATGTGATACCAACTGTTGGTCGGAGTGGATACTCAAGAGGGGGGTGAATTGAGTTCCAATTAAAATTTCTGTTTTAAAACTTTGTCTTAAAAACCCCCAAATAAAATACGGAATTAAACTGTAGTGAATTTATATCAAAGTAAAGGTTCTATTGGGTTCTCAAGGGATTGATTATTTCCCAGTTAATCAAAATAGAAAGGTTGATTGACTTTTGAAACCAAGTTACTGATTTACAACTAATATAAACACTTGCGAATTTAATTATCAAAGTGACTTTAAAACAGTTTTGGTTTTAAAGAAATTAGCAGTGGAATAAAATAATAACTTTGAAAGATATAGAACAACAGATATAACCAAGAGGTTCAATCTCAATCCGAGACTTAGTCCTCTCAACAATTTGTATAAATTTGATCCACACCCTGGATCGGGGTTCACAACAATTTACAACTGTCCAGGTCCAAGACCTCTACCACTGTTATTCGTGGGAAACAGAACAACAGCAACCAGCTGTCCAGGTCACACACGACCTCTACCACTAACTCAGTGGGAAATAAAATATGTAAGAGTTTGAGTGAGGATTTACAGATCCTCTAATTAAAGTATAGGAGATAGTGTGTGTGTTAAATGTAGGAGATAACATACACTGCTCGAAATGTGAAATAATGAATCACAGAGCAGAGATGTAGAGTTTAGAAATGGCTCTAGTGATTGCAGTGAAGCTTTGGACTCCTTGAGTTTGATCAGAGATGATTATGAGTCCTCTTCTGGTTTTTGTCTGAAAAACAGAGTGTCGTCTTCTTGGCATCAAGATTCAGAGATAGTGAGAAATGTAGTGGATGAAGTTCTTCAATGTCCTCGTGAATGTACAGAACTCTTCTTGAGTAAGATTGAGTGTGTATGAGGTTCTGTGTCTTCTAAAACTATCTCATCCACCACTCTTTGCACTCATATATGTCTTGTCGTTGTCACACCAGTATTTTTGCACCAGCAGGGACTTCTTGTATTTATGGAACGAGCTCCAGTAAAAGAAATGATTTCTTTTTGTAGGTACGAGGTACGATTCCCGGACATCCAACAACCTTCATTAAATAAATGACGGAGCATTAAAATATTCCTAATATGACTGTTGGTTAGATTAAATAAATATAAATAAATTCAAACAGCTGTTTATGACTATCGGTGAGTCAAGTGATTGGTAGGTCATCAGCATCAGCATCGGGGAGACATCTTCGGTGACTCAGATGATCATCATCAGTGTGTCATCTTTGGTTACTCATTTGATCAGCATCGGTGAGACATATTCACTGACTCAGATGATCAACATCGGTGTGTCATCTTCGGTGAATCATTTGATCAGCATCGGTGAGACATATTCACTGACTCAGATGATCAACATCGGTGTGTCATCTTCGGTGACTCATTTGATCAGCATCGGTGAGACATCTTCGGTGACTCAGATGATCAGCATCGGTGTGTCATGATCGGTGACTCATTTGATCTGGATCGGTGTGTCATCTTCGGTGACTCATTTTATCAGCATCGGTGAGACCATTGTCCTTTGATATGGATCGGTGAGACTTTTGTCCTTTGATATGGATCGATGCGACCGTTGTCCTTCGATATGGATCAATGAGACTATTGTCCTCCGATATGGATCAGTGCGACCGTTGTCCTTTGATATGGATCAGTGCGACCGTTGTCCTTCGATATGGATCAGTGTGACCGTTGTCTGTTTGATCCAGAGGACTTCCAGAATACTTTTAAATCAATAACAAAGAGATAAAAACATGATCCAACTAATATACACAGATTCACTAAGAGATTGTGATTATGTATATGAGAAATCCAACCGGATTAAGTAATCGATGATTTGGGATTATTAAAACATCAATCATTGGAAGAATTCAACAATCTTCCAGAGGGCTCAACACGTTGAAATATTGGGTTCCCTAGACCCAAATATGCCAGACTTTTGATTACCATATCATGTGTACAATTAGTTATACATGATGTTTTATTACCATTATTGTGTAGATATTTATGCATCCACTATATAATGGTAATGTCCATATATTAATTGTCATGTCAAGAGGTTATAGAAGATCCCAGGCTATAATGAGAACATAAAGATACTATGAAATTAATCTTAAATATATGTTCTATGGTCTAGATACATCTTAATGACTGTACATAGTAGATGTTTGACTATCAAGTGCTAGGGGTGAATAAGCATTGAGATTTTTTCTCATGAAGTTCGCACTTGGAGATATCTAGAAGTGAGATCATGAGGACAAACCCGCCTATAGGAACACCACATGTTTTGAGTGTCATTGGTTGTTCCTATTTACAGACATGTGTATTGGTCTCCTGACTTGAGACCATTACCAATGTGTATCAGTATATTTCATACTTTTATGCATGTCAAAGCATGGTATTGAAATCATGGTGAGGTAGCTTGTGTTGGGTGCATCGTTGGTGGTATGACATTCGTTTAGTTGTAAAGAAACGATTTGTCGCTTCCAATTTTAGGAAGTTTTATATCTTAGGACTGGTTGATCAGGATGGTGCTACATTTATAAGTCTTTAGACAAAGCATTCAAATGGAAAATCTATCTAGAAATATCAACAAATAATAAATCATGAAAAGGATGATGACACAAGTATGCGTCCTGCTTTATGAGATATTTAATGAAAAAGGTATTATAGTACACAGTTAGTGTTCATAGGTTGGTTGTCATTGCAATGACAATCCTTATCTCTTTAGGGTCCATGATGGGTAGCTATACCCCGCTCTTAGTCTGTGAATTTTATTCATTTCTATCGAGATAAGGGCCTAGAGGGTCAAACACAATAGTGTATTCGAGAATCTTCCCTATTCAAATGAATATGTATATTGAACATAATGGGCCCCACCACGGGGTCCGAGTGTTGTCCAAAGTCTCAATCACCAATAATTAAATAAATTAATTATTATTAAAGTTATGAATAATGGGTATTAAAATTATTTAATGTATTTAAAAGTTATGTAAATATTAGATAAAATTAATCGAATGAATATTATTTTAATATTCAAGGTTCTTTTAATATTAAGTGGGATTGTGAGTCAAATTAAATGGATCGGTTATATCATGTAATATATTTTATATATATTCTAGGTATGTGATAAAATAATAAATAATATTGATGCAGTTTAATTCATTGTTGTTATTTTAGTGGACGTTGAAATAAATAGAGGCCGAGGAAACCAATTGGGTATTTGTCAACTCCATTATAAATAGAGGTAAGGCTCTCCTTCCATAAAACTATTCATTCATTTCATGGAATGAAAAATTAGAGCCAATATCTCCTCCATATTTATAGAGAGAGAAGTAGTTGATCCAAGAACTAGGATCAAGATCTTCCTCATGCATCAAAGGTATCTTGATGTGGGGATCATCAGAACGTCAAAGGTGTCATCAAATCTCCATGCTAGCACCCAGAATTTGATGATCAGTGCTCTCGTGGATTTTAAAATCATGTGTGGATGATCTAGAGGGATCCTGCTATGGATCCATCAAGCGGCGATCACCGACGATGAGTTGCTGTTGACCGTGTATTCAAATTTGAAATAGGTATTTTTTCACTTTATTTTTGTGCTCTTTATAATTTATGCGAGATCCTCAGACCTTAACAGGGATCGGATCATCGATGACAATAAGATCCATTATCCCATCGTTGAAAATTATTAAAATCCCCAGACCACCGGCTTCTGCTACATGACCCAGAAACTTTCAGTGGTATTAGAGGGAGCGTGTAGCTTTTCTAAGCCTTGAAAATTAAATTTGCATTACAATTAAAGTAGATGGTTCAAATACGGACCCTGTGGTTCAGAATACATTTTGATCCGATCTCAAATGACTGAGTTATCACCATTTTAATTTTTTGGATTGGATAAAATTTGCAGTTTGATCACATGTATTAATTTTTATTTATTCCGAAGGACCAATCAAGTTTAGATCGGTTCATCAGATATAATTAAAATTATTTAAAAATTATAAATTTTACAATTTTTATAATTTGAATAATAATTTTATTATTATAATAATATAATAATAATCTAGTATTATTATATTATTAAAAGGCTAAGTAGCCTATGAAAAATAATTTTTTGATTGAAATGTGGAATTCTACATCTGAGAAAAAAGGGGGGAGGAAGACTTCAAAAGGGGGAGAAGACTTCTTTTAATAAAAGGGAATCTTTTTTTAAAAATAAAAGAGGAGACTTGTTTAAAAAAATAAAAGATTGATTAAAAAAAGGGGGTCTGCGTAGACCCCCTGGCCTGCTTCCTCAACATGCAATGTCTGGTTGCCCTCCCCAGCACGCCGCCCTCCCTCCAACCGGCTGCTTCCCTAGAGCGGCACCTCTAGCCACCTCCGACAGTGCCCCACTCTTGACTGGACTTCTCCCATAAGTCTTATCTCCACCGGCCAAGCGCGCCACACAGGCGCAGTGCCCCCTCTGGTCTTCACTAAGTGCAGGACCTCTTCCTCCTCCCGAGAAGATCCCAGACGCCACACGGATTTTCCACTGATATCCTCCCATATGTCGCCTCTAGAGCCCGACCACCCTGCCTCCCGGAACTACTGATCCACGACCTGCTACACCTTTAGACCGCCAGGCTCCTCCCAGCCCGCACCTTGTGCACAGAAACTCCAGATAGATCCGGGTGACACTCTCCTTGCATCCCAACTCCCACTCGATAGCCAGCCTTACCTCCACCCTTGCAGCGTCCAACATCCAGGAACAGACCTACCTAAGGTGTAGGTAATCCCTGTCAAATTTTGTAGGATTTGGTTTGTCTTGAAATAGGACTGGTTAGATCTTCCCGACCAAGTTTGGGTCTGGGCGGACCTGCCTAGCCCAGATAATCCAAGAATGGGATATGCCCAACCTGTTATGGGTCTGCGTAGGTTCGACACAACCTAGAATGGGTAAGATTGGGGTTTTGAGATCCGGGTTACAATTAAATTAGTTAATTTATAATTAAATCAATTAATTAATTAATTGTGTTTGAAATAAATAAATTTAAATTATCCTACACAATTAATTCAATTTGATTATTAAATTAAATTAAATTAAATTATTTTAATTTTGATATTAAAATTTATTTAATCAGCGGACCGATAAATAACTAAATTATTTGAATTATTTAATTCATTTAATTTAATTTATAACCCTCATACTTATTTAATGCAATAGAATTTTTAGTGCACTTTATTTTACTAGCCTACTAGTCTTGATTAACAAACCGTGTGTGTTTTCTTTTATTTAATTAATTATTTTAACTATGTGCGATGTTTGTAATTAAATAAATGACAGTCTACATATCGTTTTCGGTTAAAATATATAAGGGCATGCACGCCCAATTTTATTCGGTTTGCATATATACCCTTTGTTCCTCTCGCTTACACATGAGTATATTTGTACTTCGGAAAAAGATGAGTAAGTGTACGCTATCCAAGATGATGCAAGATGTGAGGTGGACCCCACCAAGACGAGGCAATACTCCAAGACGTGACATGGACCCCACCAAGATAAGGCGATACTCCAGATGCAAAGCAGATATACAGGATGGGGGTAAGCTATACCGGGAGTCAAACCTCGACTTAGTTATAATTCCCTTAGGCTATTTAGATGCTCAATACCAGTTGGGTAATAGTTTACCTTTTTTCATTTATTTATTATTTTATGCATTTATAAATAGTGGGAGAAATACATAAAATAATAGATAATAAAATTCATAAAGCGGAGTTTTTTTTCTATTAATGTTCAGTTGTGAGCTTAAAAACATAGATGAACAAGAGTAATATAAATGTATCACATTCGTCGAGAGAAAAACAAAAAACCCACATAGAAATATTAAGTTCATACCACCTTCCACTATACAAGTTTTAACAAAACTGAGGGTTTGGGGTGTCAGTCATGCCAAAGCTAAGGGTTCCTCTTACTACAAAGGATTTATTATGGGAGTGGTGGGTCTACTTAACTAAAGTGGTAGTGAGGTTAATTCACATATAACTTGCTATCAGTTTAGAGGCAAGCGTTGAGTAAATCAAGTTAATATTTTTGAAGAAGGGACTTCACTCAACAGATCAAGGAACCATGAGTTAATGCGGTTGGCCATTAAAAATCCTACCTTGAACCCTCTGAGTTGTGGCGTAGCCATAGCTTGTAGACCATGAGGGAGGTCCAGGGATCCATTCCACTATAATACTCAAATGAAAGAGTGTTTCAATTCTAGTACAGAGGGTTCCAAGAATTTGATAAATTAGTAAGAGAAATTTAATGAATAAATTAATCGGTAATGTCACATTCAATAATCAACATAAAAGTACTAATCAGCTAAAGTTTATTTATAGATAATGGAAAGTAATACCATAAGTAAAGGCTGCGATATTTAATGGGTAAATTTAATTTCCAATCTAGCCCAAAATTTTACGAGTAGTATAGGTGCATACACACATTACTACTATATTATAAATTCAAGGTTCCTATGTCCCAACCTATTAATCCACCTCGAGAAGTGTGGGTGTAAATTCTTAAAGGAGACTCATGAATCAATAATATTATGGTTCTTTCATAATTCTATCATAAACATATGATGTTAGTTGTTGTCTCTACATCATGACATGAGTGATGTTACATGTAATCTCATCTCCAAGAAGTTTCCAAGGAGAAATCTAAGCAAGATTTGAATGTGATGATTGCACTCGCTTGGTGTAAACATGGAAGATAAGCTATGATCTTTCATGGAATCTCATTCTTATACCTCGATCACCCATTTAATCTAGTTTTTGTTTAAGGATACAAACGAATAGTATATAGTAAGCATTTCATTACCTTTCAGTAAGGTTTTCCAAGTAATAAAATATTAAAGTATTTTCTTTAGTTTTTTATGTTGAATAAATTGAAAGACAAAGTGAAAAGGCAAATGGAAAGTACAATTATGAAGGCACATTCACAACATCTTTTAATGATGAGGTTGGTTATTTAACAGGTGGTTATTTTCATCGCATATTATGAAATAAAATTATGGAAGTTTAAAAACAAAGTGAATTGAAATACTAGAAGCAAGTACCCGCTTATCATTCAGGTATATTCATTAATATAAATTAATGTTTCTAACATATTTTTTGGGCATTGAGTACAAAATTCCAATAACATATGTGTATTTAAATACAGTAACCAAGTAACTATAAGAACATTATAAGAAGTAAAGTGTCTTCTCAATGTAGCTGAGAAAGGGTGATTCTTAAGTCGGCAGTGAGAAACACATAACTTCTAATTTCCAAGTGAATGATTTTAGTTTAACAAGTTGTTAAGTATAACAAAAAAATTATCTCACATTCTCTTTTGGTCATAATGAGACATTATTCTATGTTTTGGAATGAATGTTGTTTGTGGTAACATACTCAAAAAATAGTTCAATGGAACTTAAATAATTGGCAATAAGTGATGAATATATAAATGTAAGACGTTTTCCTTGTTGTGGCAAGATAATTCTTTGTCAAGAAAAACTAAAAGCAGACATCAAGAATATACCCAGTATGGTATTTAGGCTTGGAACAACTAAACACCTTGGGTATAATTGATGCATTTTGTTTGGACAAAGAAACCTTTAGAAATAAAGGTATGTCACATGGATTTTGGAATTAATTCAACAAAAAGTGTGAATTATTCCAAAGAAAATCTAGTAGTAAAGATACTTCATAATATTCCTTAAGTTATTAAGGAATTTAGTAGTGAAGTATAATCACGGTCAGAAGATATGAGTTTCTTTGGGATGGCATACCAAAGAATATATTGACCAAGCATTCATCAATCAAGATAATGTAGTGTTGAACAATTCCTAGATGCACATTACCTTATTGACATCACGAAATTGATGTTCATAAGGAATATTGATGAATATTTTACATATAAACATTGATAAACAGACATATAGCATGGATCAATTCCTAAATGCATATGTTACACATCAATGTTATGATGTAAGTAGTATTAATGTTACAACATCCAGTAACTTCCATCATATTTTAAGATGTTCTTTGCAAATAATGGTGTAAACCCATAACCAATATGTCAACTAAAATAAAAAATGGATATCATATGAGTCATAGTATTATGAAAATACATTATTTCACATGACAAGTGTTAAAGATGAAAATTGTTTGTTAAGTAAAAACAACCAAACATGCATCAAGCTAAACACATGGTGAATCTAAGTAAATATCCTAAAAGATTCATAGGATATTATATCAATCCCTAAGATAGAAAATATGTGGTCAAGGGATAGACTAAATTTCTATATAAGGGTACACATCTCTATTAGAGATAGTGGGAGATGAATTGACTTGGAATTAGTCAATTCTAGAGATGCACAAATGGTTGACATAGGAACAAGTTTCACAAGTTCATGTGGAGGATGCATGATCTAGTGAAACATACTATACATGATGAATGAAACCATGATGATGGTTTTATATTCACCATGGCCAATGATAAATTATTCATTAAGAATAATAAATCCTGTAAGTAAGTAGTATATAGAACTTATCTAATATTTAAAAGATAATTAAAAATTCAATAATGGATTAAATGTATCAAAATGAAAAGGGGCTTATAAATTGAATACTCTAGTTGGTATTCAAGTGAATTGATACATGGGTTGTATAAGAGTAGTACCAATAAGTATTGATTTGTTTATACCAAGTTGGTATGTCTAAATCTATTAGAATTTTACTTGACATAAATATCTTATAAGATCATTAAATTGGTCATTGGATGTCAAGATCATCTTTCATGGAAGGTGTCTGTACGACGCAACTAGAAAGCGATGATGAAACCATCAAATTCCATAAATGATGAAAGTTACTGAAATCCAGTTCTGGATTACAATATGTAATAAGATCTTATATCATTCATTGGGAATGAATATTTTCCATGTGTCAACCAAAGGTCAGTGGGATCACCATATTTTTTCAAGTGAAATATGTTCAACAACATATGGAAAAAATAATTGCCTTATAGTTAGTTGAGACCAGGATAAATGTAATTCTCTAGTGATTGACTTAAATTAGAAACCTATGTTCTATGGAATAGGATCTACTGAGGTAGATCTAATGGCTTCTTAGACCTAGTCAATCATACATACAGTGATATTGTATTAAAAAATATACAATTTTGAACAATTCAAGTTCAGAATTGTTGCCAATGTCACATGGATTAATATCTCCAGGATGACATGTTCATAACATGGGAAGAGATTAAAGTTGTGAGTTGATTACCATACACTTCAGATATGGATCAATCACGTATTCCATGTTATGTACAATAATTTATATTTCCATGATATACTTTATAGTTGAAAGATATCAATTATATCCAGTATAATTAAAAGTTAAGCAGTCAGAACTATCATCTTGTACTTCGAAAAGTATAAATGATATGTACCTAGTATATTGAGAATAAGGTAAACTAGTTATGGTGGGATAGAAACTAGTAATTCTTAGCTAAATTTGATATATTATCACAATTAGATAAAGGTGATGAGTGATTCAAGCTCATAAAAGCCAGTGGTATCCATACCTACAAATACCGAGTACATTGCAGCTTATAAGGCAGCTAAGAAGCAGTTATTAAATGTAACAATTTGTTCCAGTTCTTGTAATCACACCTAGTAAATAAATTATTATCATAATGTAAATTATGATATTCTTACTAGACATGATGTCAAGTTATCACCGTGGAAAAAAGGTATATTCTCGGGGATACCATCTCTTGAGAAGTTTTACTCAAGTAGATGAGGTCGCATACAATAGATATGCCATCCGGCGAAAACATGACAGGCCTAGAAGTTAAATCCATTACTCATTAGAAGCATGATATTTGTCATGTGAGTAGCTAAACATTTTGGTCATAAAGTTGGCTCTAATGAAAGTGGGAGTGTTGAAATAGTGGGTGCCCTAGACCCAAATATTCTATACTTTTTATTACCATATTATTGGTACAATTAGTTATACATGATGTTTTATTACCATTATAGTGTAGATATTTCTGCATCCATTATATAATTGTAATTTCCATAGTATAATTGTTGTGTCGAGAGGTTATAGTAGATCCCATGCTATAATGAGAACCTCGAGATACAATGACATTAATCTTAAATATATGTTCTATGGTCTAGATACATTTTACTAACTAGACATAGTAGATGTTTGAATATCAGGTGTTGGGGGATCATAATCATTGAGACTTCTTCTCATGAAGTTCTCACTTGGTGATCTCTAGTAGTGAGATCATGAGGACATACCTGCCAATAGGAACACCACCTATTTTGAGTGTCATTGGTTGTTCCTATCTATGAACATGTGTATTGGTCTCCTAACCTGAGACCATTACCAATGTGTATCATTATATTTCATACTTTGATGCATGGAAAAACAATGGTATTGAAATTGTGGTGAGGTATCTTGTGTTGTGTGCATCATTGGTGGTATGACATTGGTTGAATGGTCAAGAAAGGATTTGTCTCTTCCAAGTTTAGGAAGTTGTATATCTTAGACCTAGTTGACCAGGATGGTGCTACCTTTATAAGTTTTTGGCCAAAGCAGTCAAAATAAAAATTCATCCGAAAATATCAACAAATAATAAAGCATGAAAAGGATGATTACACGAGTGTGCGTCCTTCTTTATGAGATATTTAATGACAAAGAGATTATAGTACATAGTCAATGTTCATAGGTTGGTTTTCGTTGCTATGAAAATCTTTATCTCTTTAGGGGCCATGATGGGTTTCTAGAATCTAATCTTGGTCGGTTTATTTTATTCACGGCTATCGAGATAAGGGCCTAGAGGGTTACACATAATAGCATATTCGAGAATCTTCCCTATTCAAATAAATAGGTATATTGGACATAGTGGGCCCCAACATAGGGTCCAAGTGTTATCCAAAGTATTGATCACTGATAATTAAATAAATTCATTGTTATTCAAGTTAAGAATAATTGAGATTAAATTTATTTAATGTATTTATAAGTTATGTAATTACAAGATAAAATTAATCAAATGAATATTATTTTAATATTCAAGGTTATTTTAATATTAATAGGGATAGCGAGTAGAGTTAAATGGACCATTTTTATCATGGAATATATTATATATATATATTACAGTCATGTGATAAAATAATAAATAATATTATTGTAGTTTAGTTCGTCGTTATTATTTTAGTGGACGTCGAAATAAATGGGGATTGGGGAACCCAACAAGGTATTTTTCAACTCCAATATAAATAAAGGTGAGGCTCTCTTTCCATAAAACTATTCATTCATTTCATGGAATGAAAAATGAGATCCTATATATACTACCGCTTCCTAGAGAGAGAAGCAGTTGATCAAAGAACTAGGATCAAGATCTTCCTCAAGCATGGAAGGTATCTCGATGCAGTGATCATCAGGACATCGAAGGCGTCGTCGGATCTCCGCACTAGCACTTGAAATTCAATGATCGATGCTCCAATGGATTTTAGAAGCACGTGTGGACGATCTAGAGTGATCCTACTATATATCCTTCAAGCGATGATTTCTAAAAATGGGTTTTAGTTGACTGTGAATTCAGATTTGAAATGGGTATGTTTTTCAGTTTTTTTTCTCATTATAATTTATGTGAGATCCTCAGACTTTATCTGGGATCATATCATCAGTGATGATAAGATACATCACCCCATTGATGAAAATTATTAAAATACTTAGCCCACTAACTTCCACTATGGTCCCCAGAACCTTTCATTACTCAATACACGCTCTAATCCCACATGAGGAATGGTCGGTGTGAGAAACAAGAGTAGTACACAAAGTTCATAAATGAACCACTTCATTTCAAAACCATTATTGATTTCATCATGAACCTCATCTATAATGATATATATCCATTTATCAATCACTTTTAGCATATTCATATTTAAAACTCCTCTTATCTCATTGCTCCCCCTATCTCGCTGCTCCCCTATCTCGCTGCTCCACCTGTCACAACTTCTCATCATGTCTTTAATAAGAAATTTTCCCCCTTTATCAATGGACTTAAATACCATTCCTTTGAGGTTTGAAACATGGTAAAGAACACATATTATCACATTTGTGGAAAACACACCATACCCTAGGGAAATGGGGTCCCTCATCCATACTTTTTTAAGAGTATGGAGTTGACTGAACTCCTAGAGCTAGTCGATGCCCCTCAAATTCTTCTTTTGGTAACATATTTTTCAGAATGTCTGCAAACCTATAGTTATATAGGAAAATAATCCAACTTCACAAGATCTTGGTCAATCTTCTCCTTGATAAAATGATATTCAATTGCAATTTACTTTTTCTTGAGTGATGAACTGTATTTTTTCTAAGATTTATAACACTTTAATTATCAAAATATATTCTGATCAGAGACTTCACTTATACTCCCATATCTTCAAGATGATACTTCATCCACAATAGTTGTGTGCAAGCTTGAGTAGCTACAATATATTCAGCTTCCACAGTGCTAATAGAAATGAAATCTTGTTTCTTTTTTAGCCAAGAAATAAAAAAACCACCAAGATTAAATACACCACTAGACGCTGACTTTTGGTCATCTTCTTATCCGACCCAATATGCATATATATATACTAATAACTCTAGTGTAGATTTTTCATTATACATCAAGCTAAAATCCATAGTTCCCTTGATATACTGAAATATTGTTTTCACTACAATCTTGTGGATTTATTTGGGTTTTCTTTGATATGTAACTTCTTGGCATGTAGAAAATACAATACTAGGTCATGTCACACTCAGGTACAATAAAATTCCAATTATTTTCCTATATTCTGTGATATTAACTACCTTTCCATCATCATCCTGAGAAAGTTTCATCCGACTAGCATCCAGAGTCTTCATCTCCTTGGAATTATCCATTCCAAATCTTCTCAAAACCTATATTTCATATTTATATTGAGAAATGAATGTTCCATTCCATCCTTATGACACCTATAAACCAAGGAAAAACATCATCTCACTAATCATTTACATCTCGAACTCACTTTTCATGAATTCATAAAATTGTATGCACTGTGCTTCATCTGATCCACCAAATATTATTTCATTTACATAAATCAGAACTATAATCCTTTGATTATTATCATTATTAACATAAATATTGTAATCAATTCCACCACATTGAAAACTGAGCTTCTTAAAAAACTGATCTTTCCTTGAATACCATGCTCTTGGTTCTTGATTCAACCCATATAGGACCTTCTTCAGCTAAAAAATTCTATTCTCATCTTCATGAATTAGAAAACCATCTAGATGCTCAATATAAACTTCTTATTCCATAACCCCATTCATAAAATCTAACTTGATGTCTATATAGAAAACATTGAACTTTATTTTCACTACTATGGAAAAGAATAATAAAATTTTATCTAGCCTTTAAATAGGTGAAAATCATTCATCAACATCAATGCCTATATATGAGAGTACCCTTTGCACACTAGTTATGATTTTTTTCGAATCACAACATCATATTCATTAATTTTGTTATGAAAGACCCATTTTTCCCCGATGCCATTATTATCTATTGGCCTTAAAACAATCTCCTATGTCTGCTTCTTTTCAGTTTGGTAAAACTATTCATTTATAGCTTGAGACCAATTCTCATATCCAAATGATTCACTAAAACATTTAGGCTTTACCTATGATAATTATGATACTTTCTGTAGAGTCTTCATCCTCCTTCTCTGCACTGGTGCTGTCTGATCAACAATTATGTTTTTTCTATTAATTTCATATCTTATAACTAGTATTTGTGTAGATACTAATTTATCCTCATCCTTCTAATCATATAACTCTTTTTCTTAATCAACATATAGAACTAGATCATCCCCTGATATACTTATATTTTTATCACTATCCTCCTGAGACAGATCATGTATCTACTGAAGATTCTGCTCATTCTCCACAATAGTTACATCATGAATTTCAACTACCTTTCCTATCCTCTTATTGAATCATTTATATGATTTTATTTTCTTTTAATATCCAAGAAAAAAAATCCCTTTATCTCCATGAGATTTAGACTTTCTATGTTTCTTGTTATTGATAATGAAACACTTACTTATGAATACTTGAAAGTAATTCAATGATGGATTATTTCCAAACCCTAGCTCAAATAGAGACTTTGATTATTTTAGACATAGTAACTCTATATTTTAAGTGTACACTACTGTCATCACTACTTATTTACAAAATTTCCTTGGAAGGTCCTTATTATTGAGAATTGTTCTGGCCATGTTGTTGACAATCCGATTTCTTCTCTCAACTACTTCATTCTGATGTGGGGTTCTTACCACTGAAACTTGATTTTTTATCCCATGTTTCTCAATATAATACTCCACCTAGCTTTTTTTGAACTTTTTTCCATTATTTGTTTGGATCTTCTTGATTGTTTGACTCAACATCTTCTCAACTTCTCTTTGATATGTTTTTATGAAACTAAACACCTCATATTTTTGGGTGAATATTGGAACTCATGCCATTATACTAAAATCATCAATGAAGAGAACATAATATCTCCTTTCATCAATACCCCTTGGTGAAATTGGTCCACACACATCAATAGCTACTAAATCAAGATTTTTTTGACCTTTTCTCTTTTTCCTTATATGTCTTTCAAATGATCTTCCTCTATTGACAAGAATCACACATATGGGTATGATCACATGATAATATAGGGAGGTATTAAGCCACCTCATATTATACGAGATATTCCAAGTATGTTTGGATCATGTGGAAAAGACATTTAATCCATAACATTTTTTCTTATTCCTTGGGTAGAAAGAACATATCTTCTTATCTACTCACAATATAGAGATTTCCTTTCGTACACTTTCCTTGCAAAAAAAACTACACCATATTTTTCCTTGATGACACATAATTTATTTGAAAAGTTTATGGAATGTCTCGAGTCATGCAGTTGACTGACACTAAGAAAGTTGTGACAGAGTCCTTCAATAATTAAGACATTAGCATGTCTCATGTATTTTCCCCCGAACTTGTCTTTTCCAAAGCCAAAAATCTTCAGTCCTACATCATTACCAAATATTATGATACCTTCCTTATCGTACATGATTCTAGTCACCTAATCTTTGTTACCTATCATATTATAGGCGCATCTGCTTTCAATAATCCATATACCGGTGTGATCTAATGCTTTAAAGGGAATTTCTGCAACCACTGCTTGTTCAACTATTTTCTTCCTTTTCCTCCTTGTCTTTGGGTTCATACCTAGTAGATATTGATAATCTTGACCTTACTAAGTGTATGATGGATCAACTTCATCCCGTAGAGATACAAATTGATTTTAAATTTTCATCTCATTTGATGATACATTTGGCTGCTACTTATGACCATACTCAATTTAATTCAACACATTCCTCTATACAGTTGATGACCAATATCTTTACATGTGTCCAAATCCTCTATGCCTAAAACAGTGACCATCAAATTATGATCTAGAAAATTGAGATCTGTATGACTTCTTCTGTTGGTATTTCATCAGTCTATACCACTTTCCTATGGAAATTGTGAGTGTACCATCATTCCACAACAATAACATCTCATACAGGGTACATTCATGTATGGTAATAAAATACCATTGGTTTTCCATTGATTTCTACGAATATTTTTATTTTTATTCATAAAAAATCAATATTTAATCTTGGAGTGGGTTCTTTTGGTCTAAATTTAACTGTTATTGTTTTTTGTTTTCGATAAAGCCCCATACCAGCCTTATCAATTGAATTTGACTGTTGTTTTTGTTCTTCTAGACCCCTATTCTCTACTTTCATCTTTCCTGTTTCTTGTATGATATTATTTCCCAATTTCATACTAGTACTCAATAATTTTTTTGATCCTCAACTCTTTATCACTGGATGAAAACTTCCACTTCATGTTCTTTGATATGTTTTATTTGATCTTTTCCAATTTTAGTCAAACTATCGATTTCTCTTTTCTATTCTTCTATTTTGATCTGGTACTAAAAAAAATTATTAGAACTTTCAGGAATTAAAGACTTTAGTTTTTCAATTTCTTCATCTAGCTCAGACTTATCTTCTTCTTACTATTCCATATAATTCTTGGAATTATGAGACACATTGTTGGATTTCTTTATTTTGGTGCTCCAAACATCAATTTCTTCAAGAGAAACTTAAAGTTCGACCTGGATATCAACTCTTCCTTAAACATCACCTTATTTATTGTCTCTTTATTCTTTTATTACAGAATTTACAATAATTTCTACCATAGGATCAACTTCATGATAATTTCAGTCCTCTGAGTCTTATGCCTCAGATTCTTATGAACTGTCATCTTCACTTGAATGAATATTCCTCTTTTTAAAGAAATTTCTCTTAAAAATTTTCATTCCTTTCACATAGGCTGAAGACTTCTTCATGAGAATTTTAACTTCATCCTATTCATCTTCTTAAAACTTCTTTGTGAACCTTGCTGAAAGATGTCCAACATTTCCACATTGAAAGTATGCAAGTGGAAGTTTCCCTTTGAACTTTCCTTTTTTCTCTTTGGATATTTGATAGGAGGAATAACATCACATCATCTATCTCTTCATCCTCCTATCCATATTCAATAGATATCTTCCTCATGGAATTCAATTCCACCTCTTTGTATTTCCCCTTTTCCACAACATCATTGTCATCATTTCTCATTTTATATGCTAAAATGTTACTTTGAAAGTTATCCAATGTCATATCTTTTGGATCTGTATATTAAAATATTGAAACTTTAGGATTAAACCAAGGTAGAAGTTTCCTCAAAGATATTCTTCAAAATATTTATATCTTCAATTACTTCTCTAATACCACACATGTCTTCTACTACAACATTCACCCTTTCAAAGAATGTATCAACAAATTCATTTGGGTTCATTCTCAGATCTTCATACTTGTTCCACAAAACCTAAAGCTTTTCCTCTATATCCTTTGAATCTTATTCATATATATTCCATATATTTTCCCACATATAATTTGATGTTTTACATGAAATCACATTTTTATAAATTGTATTGGATAGAGATACCCCAAAATCATTGATTCCTTTAGTATCGACATCCAATTATCTTATTTCAGCTTCTAATAAAGTACCACTATTGATATCAGCTGATATTACATGCATAGCAGATATGAAGACATCCATTCCAAATGACCGAAAGTACTACTACATCTGATTTTCCATAGTTGAAATTTTTTTCCGTCAAAGATAGGAACCCATTTATGATTAAATACCTCCATTTATTATTCTTAGAGAGAACCACTAACTTTCAACCTCTTGATCTGATACCAACTGTTAGATCCAATAGGTTAAATACTATGGGTGGGGGGGGAGTGAATCAAGGTATGACAGATTAAAAATAGTACCCCTTTAGATCTTGTTTCATCATTAAACAAAACAGACTTCTCTATTTATCCTGTAGAAATATATGAACATAAATTAAATCATCCACAAGACAAAACAATTTTACTTGATTCACCCTCACTAGGATACCTCCAAGGAGCATACACCGATAATGTGATGATTTACCAAATCTATTGAAATCACAATGATATTTACAAAGTTTGGGATAAATCAATTTTATTCCTAGGATCACTGCCTATACAAGGTTCAGGGTCTGATCACTGCATTCCCAAGGGTGAATCCCTATGTCTCTTTCTCTAGTTCACTACCAGCGGTAAGGATCACCGTCTTCCTCTTCCTTCGCTCACTGATCTTGTAAGGGATTCAAGAATAGTTTATGGACTTGTAGGTCCCTTCATTTTCATGAATTCACACATCCTCAATTGTAGGTATATGCTCGGTTGAAGTTCAACTTTCATCCAACTGATTAATACCACTTTACCATAGTTCACTAAGAAATCTCTTTTAAAACAATTTTGTGATGCACACTACCTTCAGAAAGCTCACATAGCCTTCGTAAAGAAATCCCCTTTCATGAATCTCAATTAGCCTTCATTAAGCTTTTCTCTTTTCGTGAACCTTACTTATCCTTCACAAATTCCATTACTTTTGTGATCCATTGAAAATTCATCTAGCTTATAGATTTCACGAACATCTTCATATATCACCTTCACAAAAAACCCTTCATGAACCAACCTTCGCAAACCTCCTTCACAACTTCTAAGCCTTAAGATTTTTTTTAGTCTCACTATGCTTATAAAGGAGGTAGAGTCCTATTTATAGGCATTACCCGCCAATTCCAAAACCTTCTGGCTACATCAGCACCATTTTGTGGAGATCATCCATTTCCCTCATAGAACTCCCTATTTAATGAAGCTCTAGGATAATTATTCATTCAAAATTCTTGTCGTAATCATGGAGAATTCCATCAAAACTTCATGGACACACGATTCTCCGCTCACGATGCTCCTCAATGTTTGCATAGATCACCATAAAAACTATTTAATCCTTCACGAAATAGTATTCATGAATCCCATCTTCCTAAAATTCATGATTTTACCATATTTTAATATGGAATTCAAGAAAATATACTTTTCACTATGAAATCCAAACTCTAAATTTGGGACCCAAATAAATTTGCAAACACTAAGAAACAAAATAACCCTATGTATGAAATTTTCTATACCACTTCCAAGGTATCCATTCCTTCTTCTTGAATATTTGTCAACATACCATGTCAAAAATTTCTCTAGAATCCACAATTTACCTTGGAATCCCACTTTTTCAACAAAAACAATCAATCTAAAAATACTACAATGTTACCTTGATGGATTTTTTCCCAAAAATGATCACACTTGGGATTGTTGAGATTAATAATCAAGAAGGTTTCCTACATACCCTATTTAAGAGACTAGGATCAAAACCCACATAGTTTTATACTGCAGTTTAAGGTCATGTGATAATATTAATCCATGTATATTTGTGTCATGTGGTAAGGACACTCTTATCCTTAATAGAACATCAATGAGGGATGGTGTGGGGATTATATATAGAAGTTTCCCAGAGTAGGATTCTATGGGGATGAAGGGATTAGGCCCAATTTAGATGTCCTTGGGGGTGTCATCCCATGGTGATTACACATGGGGAATCCTATTCTCATCACGTGGGGTAAGGGTACAGTTTAATATCATGTACTGAGGGTGTTGTCACGCAGTTTAATGTCATATGACTAGGATTTTGTTTGTGCAGTTTAACATAACATGAATAGAATGTAGTGCTAAATAGATTTATATTATATATATTTGAAGTGGAGATCAATAGTTTTACATTATGTAGATCAGATGTGGATCTTGGCTATTTTACATCACGTGTCTCAGACATAGATCTCAGAAGTTTTACATCATGTAACTCAGATGTGGTGCTCAGTAGTTTCATATTGTGAATCTGAGACCTATCTTATGAAAGTTGTACATCATGTAGCTTGGACGTGGATCTTAGTAGTTTTATGTGTTGCAAATCAGACAGGGAACTCAATGGTTTTACGTCATGAAGATTGGACATGGATATTGGCATGTTTACATCATGAAGCTTAGATGTGGAGGTTTTCAATTTTACTTCATGGATCTTGGATGTGGATAGGGATTACACCCTGAGGGGATACCATTTTTAGGTGAGAGGAAGATTCAGAAAATATAATATATACCAAGTTAGGTAATTTTTTTCCCTGGGTGATGACACCTTTAGGGATTACATGTCAACTATTCATAGACATGTGCCTCTGGTTGGTGAATGGTGTAGACACTACTATAGAAGAGTGCAAATCATGGGTCTTGATGTTAAAGAACCAATTATTTAGAGTAAAAGGAATTAGGGTACCTATGTTTAGGAGTACAAGCCAAGGTAATGGTGTAGGATACACTTGAATCATAGGGGGTGTCAGGCCAGGGACCATAATTTTATTGCATGCAACTTTAGTATATTGTTATCAAATAGGGTTGCACAAGAAATTGGATCTTGCACAAGTACCACACATGGATTTGGGATGTCTAGGTGCACCAAAATTTTGGCATTGCACACAAATTTGGGTTTTTACTAAGGATAATTCTCTTGCATGAACCCAACTAGACTTAATAGGTGTTGCATGAGGAAATCTTGATTGCAAGCCAAAGCACATTGGGGACCACATGAGGTCATCCATGAAATTTCTCCACCTTTGAGAGACCATGGGATTTTGGTGTTGCACAATGTTATAGAAGATAGGTTTTCATGAGAGAGTGTCGAACTTTGTCTTCCATGGATTCATTTTCAAGTGTTGGGGTGAGGTTTTATTTATAGATGAAAAGGGTTCTTGATGTCATACAACTTCACAAGGGTGTGGAGAAAAGTTACATTTTTCCTAGACCTTTGTCAATGGGGTTGACCCCTTAATGTGTGGTATTTGATTTCATCTTTCACACAAAAATTTATATTCTCTCAAATAAAGGTTTGCATGAAACACTACCCTTTTGTGCGCACATGAATTGTCTATTATTTCAGACTTAGATAGAACGTGCAGAAATTTTATCTCCCATTATGTTTTTGGCATGCACATTCTTTACACATGAGTCCAATAATTTTCACAAATAACTCAATAGTAGCATGCAACCTTCTCCTCAACACCTGGATGTTTCTTTGGGCCTAGTTTCACACATGTTTTATGCATAACTAAAATTCTAAGGATCGTGACATGTTTTTGGTGCCAACAAACATTTTTAATGAATTTTTATTAAAAACAATTATTCTAAAAAAAATTGAAAAAAATAACTCAAGAAAATTTTAGCAATTAAACATCTAAACACACATTTTTTATGATAATTTCAAATAATGAAACATCCAATTCAAAATTATCAAATGATAAACAATTATCCAATTTAAAAACACTTCTTCTTTAATTATTTCATTAAATCCTAGAAAATTGATGAGTAAAATTGAATAAAAAATGGGCCACATCACAAACTCTACCCACTAGACCTGTTGTTGACCAATAAATCTTAGATATGATTTCAAAACTGTTATAAGTTATTGGATAGGGAGAACCTTGTTGAGAGCCCACTATTTCAAATTTCAAGTGGGTATTTTAGTTCTATAATACTAATTTTTCTGATTTATGATTATCCACATAAACTAGAGGATTTTATTGATCACATTCACTACATATTCAATAGAATTGAGACCTTTGAGAATAATAAAGTTCTATTGGTCACTTTTATACATTAAGGGGATATCCATCATTGGTTGTATGTCATACTAGTGGATAATAAATATTAGGATATATCATGGAATGGATTAAAAAAGTTATTACTTAAAAAAATATACCATTATACCCACAATTATATAAAATAGTGTGAATTTATGAAACCCTATAAAGGAATGATGATCATGATGGAGTATGCAAGGGAATTTAGTGTCTTTATTCAATTAAAACCATACTTGAGTGGGGATGAGGAATAAAAATCCCCAAAATTTAGGAGTGTTTTGAGATAAACTTTAAAGATATAAGTGATAATGTTTAACCTCTCTATACTCTCTAATATTTTAATAAAAGTTATTTTAATCAAAAAATGGGTTCAATATAAGGTTTATAAGTTGGTGATATAATACTTGGTTGATGTAAAATTGAGAAAATATTTAATGGGTAGAGTAAATGGAAGGAGGATATGAGTAGGGGTAGGCCTTTTCATTTTATTTAGGGTAGAAATAATCCGTCTACTCTTAGCTCAGGGAGATCTCCCATATGAGGGTATCAGTTCAGATTCCCAAAACACACTAATCCTCATTATACCTCTGAGGAAAAGTAGTGCCACTTTTGAGATTAGTGTATAAATATCTATATTTTTTAGGATAAACCTATTATAAATAATCATGTAGTGACCTTAGATAACCTCAGTTTCTCATGCTCAGTATGGTGGGTAGTTGACAGGGGCAGTAAACCACCTATAGGTATACCTAGTTGAAGAGGTATATAAGTTGAACCATGGTTCTAGTCATATATACCTTTTATTTGGAAGGTTTTTAAAAATATGTCCATATTGAGGGTGTAGGAAGAGTTGATTTAGTGGAGTAGTCTACCACTGATGCACGGAAGGTTCCATCTATAATTAGAGGTTTTATCTTTGTATCATCAACAATCTCTTGTTATTTTTTTAGAATATGGGACATATTTTTTTTGATATTTTAGAAAATTATCCCTCTTCTAGGGATAAAAGTGGAGGTGTATTCAATGCTTATGAGCCTTGATGGTCCACTATGAAAGCATGTTTAAAGGAGTAATATGTTTCTATCTTGTTCCAAAATCTTAAGAACCTATGAGAATATATTGGATTTATTTACCCTTGATATGAGGTCTTTAAATAGTTATTATTGGTATAAATTTGTCAACTCACTTATGAACCTATATAAATTATTGTCAATGGATGGTCTATTTCTCACCTCTAATAGGTATTTAGTACACACTCATCAGAGAATAGGAGTTCCCAGATGGTCGTGCAAGACTTGGTCAAGGGTAAGTTGGTTCAATAAAAAAATATAATCTCTAAATCTTAGAGTAGTTAAATATAAGTATTTTAGGATCATAACTTTGATGGTGTACCACTTCCCCAATGACTTCTCAAGATGTTTCTCAGGGATATATCCTAACTGATATTTGTAATTATCTATCAAATTATTTTCTAAGATGAAGTTTATTTCCATTATACTATATCAAATCGACTTAAACAAGATGAGGTAATTTAAAATTAAATGATAAGATCTCATGAAAAAGTTATTTTTGAGGCCCAAACCTTCTCCATGGGGTGTGTATCACCCTGATATTTTAGAATATATATTTCTCTAAATTAATATTATGTTTGATAGCTTTCTCCACACACAATCCCAAACTAAACCGAGTCATGAAATATTAAATGAATATTATTAATAAAATTTAGTAATAATAAAACCCCTCATAAATAAAAAATAATAAACAATTATAAATTCTTCCAAATAGGATTAAGAACACCTTAAATTTAAATAGTTCACTATTTTAAAAAATAATTTTTCATTTAAATAATTTATATTACTTAAAAACTAAATATATAAATTATAGAATTTGAATTTTCTAAAATGAAATACATTTTTTAATTCAAAATGAAAAAATTAGCTTATGATTTATTTTTGGAACATTATAAAAATAATTAATTTTTTGGTGAATTGTAAAAAATAATTTTTATACAAACACTATAACTTTTATGAATTTGTTATTATATAAGTAAGGAATATGAGTTTAAAAAAAATAATTTATCAAATAAGTATTTAAGTAGTAAAAATATGTATTTTAAAATAATATGTTAATCCTAGAAAACTTATGTTCAAAATTTTAGAACATAAGTCAAATTTCATTCTAATTTAAAAATTGTTCTCATTATTTTATTTTAATTAGAAATTTTATTGGTGATATTCAATTATGGATTGATTTATAAGCTACATAATTTTTTTATAAAAAATAATTTATGTCATAAAAATAAATAACATTGATAATTTTATCCAATAAATAAATTCTAATCTTAAAAACACACTTTTATTAAAAAATATATATACGTTCTGTGTTAATTTATTTTAAAATTAACTTTTGTTAACCCTGAAAATTTTCTTCGATAAAATTATTTATATACTAGAGATCATAATTTTTAAATTATTTAATAAATCAAATCTCAATTTTCTTCATTAAAATTAATTTCCATTTTTAATAATTTGTTACCTTAGTATAAGTAAATTATGGTAAAAGTTAAAAAACTAAAGGGAAAAGTATAAAATAACTCAAAATTTTCTCTAAAAATGTAAGTTTGAGAGGAATATAGATGATAAATTGTTATAAATTCAACTATTGACCACATTTTGATCCTTTTACCCTAGAATAGTGTCATTACATTATTGATAACTAAGGTGTATTTATAAAAATTTAATTTTTCATCACTTATAAAAGGGGATCACTTCCACTACTTCATGCCATCCCTTCAAATTCCATCCTAAAATTCTTTGATTTTCTCTTCCTAAAATCATATGTAAAGTTAATAATCCCCCAGTTTCAATTATTTAGCTAAGTTCAAAACTTACAACGATATTTTTAAGATAAATCTCAAGTTTTCAATGAGATTAAATCACTTTAGTGGAACGTGGGAATCAAGGTAAGGAGTTCTTTGTCTCAAATTTAATTTCTTGAAACTTTTTTCATATTGTACACCATAATATCTTTGATATGATTTTATTAATTCCTAATGTATTTATTTAATTTTATTAATGTAATTCATAGGGTTTTAAGAGTCATATCATGTTATTTATTTAAATGTTGTTTGGTTCAATGTATATAGAAGTTGTCAGGGGTTTTCACCTTAATTTTACTTCATTGAGATATGATGCATATTCACCAATTTTTTACTTTTTTTGGCATATATATATATTTAATGAATTTATTTTATCACAATTTTTTCATTAAATCTATGAGATTTATAATTCAATATTTATATGTCTTTTCAAGGGTTTTCAATTCATGTGTTACTAAAGCTATAAGGTATTTTGATAACTCAAATATCCTTTCTTTGACTTATAACACCTATTATTGAATTTATTTATTCTAGGTTTAGTTTATTCCACTATAATAACTTATTTCAGGGTAATTTACCTTAAAATGTAAGGATAATTAATTTTTAATTAAATGATTTTACCTTGATGAATTTATTCCTAAATAATTATATCATTATTGAGAATACTTATCATCCTTTTTAACTAATGTTTCCCCTACTTATTCATATCTCCCTACCCCTTCAATGTTATCCTTTATATTTGGAAACCTAATTATGTTTTATCTCAAATGAAATTAATATTTATATTCACATATTTTAAACAATAACTTTTGTTACACTTTTTATGACATGATTTTTCAAGAAACACATATCGAAATATTAAAAATATTTTACATCCTTTCAAAATAAAAAGTTTTATCTTATACTATAAATTTATTCTAAAAGAATTTATATACATTTCGAGGATCCATTATTGAGGATAATTTTAAAATTCAATGTTTTCAAATGTTTTTAATTCAATTTTTTGAAAAGTAATTTTTAATATGACCTGTAACTTTATCATTTATGAGTATGGTAACAATAGTTTCTAAAAAAATATTTACATTATTTCTAGACATAGGATCATTCTTATTTATGAAGATTAATTTATATTTTTTTAAAATAGTTTTTTAATATTATTTTAAGTCTTTATTATTTTGAAAATAAAAGGAAATATTCTTATATTTTTTGAGTGTAAATGTTTTGTTTTTAAAAGGAATTATTTATTTTAAAATAAATTTCAAAAGATACTATTTTAAGAAATAATTAATTAAGTGATTTTATGTATTTTGAAGGAAATATTTTAAGAGAATATTTCTATTATAAAATATTTTCTTGTAAAACCTTCTCTTTGGTTTTAAAGGATAATTTTTAAAATATTTTATCAAGCTTAAAGTATTTCATTTTAAAGAAAAAATTATAAAAGAGGTTTTATGACTTTCAAAAAAGGATCATTCCATCTTATTTTTCATTTGATTTATCCAAAGATATTAAAATGTTTTTTTTTCATCTATGATAACTGTAACATCCCGGTTCTGGGTTCTGCCCAGAGGTTCCCCATACCCGATTGGTCACATGTCCTCAAACAAATTTCCCCAAAATCCAGATGATTCCAACTAGCGGCGAGATCCTTGGGTGTGATAATGGGGAAACTATGCCCTCATTGGTAGAGTAACACGGTATAAATAAACATATAACAATAGCGGAAGCAGTAATAACATGAAATAAGTAAACAGAAGAATACTAAAAGTAAGTAAACAACTGGAGAACATATATAATTATTCATGTCACATATGTCTAGAAAAACAACCAAACAAGTCACAGTGCTGAAATACAGTACTAAACCAAAGTACAAAGGTAAATTAGTAAACAAATCCAGTAGCATCGCAAGCCTTTCCTTGGTCCCTTGATCTCCATCTTCACAGTAATTAGGTACCTGAAGTAGAAGAGCGCTTTCCCTTATCTATACCTACAACAATATAATCTATTTGGGCCAAAAAACATGACCCAACTAGGGTGTTAAAGGAATCCCTCTAGGAAACCACCCAAGGATCTGTGCCAAATAGTTTTTGAATATATATGGTAGGAAATAAGAAAAATGATGCAGTAAACAAAGAAGTACTCAAAAGTAAACAGTACTATAGTTTCAATTACATTCATTTCCATATATCAAGTAAGAATCTAATAAAAAACAATTAAACCTCTGGGAAGTACTCATAGCCTATCCCCTATGGTTCAACCAAAAATAAGGATATAATAACCCTCTGAGATAGCTCACACAGTCTAACCCATTTGGTCTCATGAAATCAAAAAAAATCTATAAGGAAGTACTCACCATCAATTCCCCCTATAGTCTTTTAACAATAAACTATAGAAACTCTGAAGAAGCACTCAACATCAATTCCTCATGTGGTCTTGTAACAAAACTATAGAAACTCTGAGGGAGGTCTCAACATCAATCCTTTCTATGGTATCGCAGTGTGATAATTATAACAGACACTCTAGGAAATCCCTCAACTTCAATTTCCCCTATGGTCTCACTACACCAGGTTCCCGCTACCCCATGTAAATCAATCATGCAAAAAATATAATCAACAACCAAATTTAACCTCAAAGTACTACTTAGCTAATAGCTACAAAGCACAACACAAGCATGGAAGATAATATCACTCCATCCAAACAACACTAGGAATGAAAAACAATCAGCCTAACAAGAAAGGCTAGACCAAATGGTCAATATCAAAATAGATATGCGAAACACATCCATAGCATGTCAAATAACCCTATTCACAATCAAAAAACCTCTACTCAGGCACACAAGGCATAATAGGCATTAACATGGCTAAAACCCATAAGCACGCAATACCACGAACAAGGGTATTAAGAACCTTTGCACATATAACTCAAAATATAACTACAGAAAGGCACAAACCACGTACCTCAACATTGTACGATCGGTATATGTGAGTATCAGGCCTTGAATCACCCTATAACTCCATAGATATATAAAAACATCTAAAACGTTCAACCTAGGATATCTCACGAAAGAAGAGAAATTAGGAAACGAGGCTCTAGAAGAAAAAGGATCTTACCATGGTGATTCCAACACAATTGAAGGAGGTTGAATCAGAGAACAGATGGCGAGTCGGGGGCTCATAGAAGATTTGTCAGTCTCGTTCGCTCCCAAATGGGGAGAGTCGAGAAGAAGGTGTTTCTTCCAATTAGACACGACCTTGGTCCATTTAATGAAATAAAAACAAAAGTACACAGTGTGTTCTTTAAATGTACAGGGCATGTACTTGACCTTTCTGGGCCCTACTTTAGGCAGCCTCTAGGTCACACCACACATCCATGCACTCGGCTCGGCTATTACACGACCAGTACACAACTACCCGTAGAAACCAGGTACATGTCGTGTACTTAGGAGTAGACAACGTGTAATCCTAAAATTTCTAGAAACTCATTTTTTTCTCAAAAAAACTCAGAAAACAAGATTCATACTTGAATAGAAGATTCGGGTTCCTACAAACTTCACCCATTAAATAAAATCATCCCCAAATTTCCCTAGTAATGAGGCGTAGAAGAAGAATCCTAAAACAGCTCTGGCCATTACGATCATACATCGGCCTCCCTCTCCCAAGTCTCATCCTGTACTCACCCGTGCTTCTATAGAACTCGTACCAGAGAAATATACCAGTCATAGGGAACCTTTTCACTGTGATCAAAAATCTGGATTGGATACTCCTCGAAAGATGCGTCCAAATCTAGCACAACCTCCTCAGGTTGAAATACTTGAGACAGGTCTGAGAACTAATTTCATAGCTGAGAAATGTGGAAGATGTCATTCATAGCTCAATACCTATGATGTAACTTCAACCGATAGGAAACTGGCCTGACTCTCTCAAAAACCTCAAATGGTCTGACATATCTCGGCGAATGCTTGACCTATGTCCTAATCCTTCTCTATCCCAACCTTGGTCTGACATGCAGGAAAACATGATCTCCGACCTCGAACTACAGAGGTCGTCTCCATCGATAAACATAAGACTTCTGTCGTGACTGTGCAATAGCCATCCTATTCCGAATCAACTCTATCTGGTTTGTGGTCTGCTGGACAATATGAGGTCCCAACATAGCTGCCTCTCCAACCTATGACCAACATAGGGATGATCGGCATGTCCTACCATACAAATCCTCAAAAGGTTCCATTTGAATAGTTGCTTGAAAACTATTGTTATAGGAAAAATTCACAAGAGGAATGTGCTACTCATACGAACCTACAAAATCTAGGATGCAATGTCAAATAATGTACTCCAACACCTGTATCGTATGCTTGGATTGGCCATCTGTCTGGGGATATTAAGTTGTACTCAAAAGTACATGTGTACCCAAAACCCTCTATAGCCCCTGCTAAACCCAAGAAGTAAAATGGGTGTCCCTGTCTGAAATAATGGATTTTTAAACCCCATGTAAATATACAATCTCTCAAATGTACAATCTTACCATCTCATCAACATCGAGGGTCTCTTTGATTGGAAATAAGTGAGAAAATTTCGGGAGTATGTTAATGAAAACCCAAACTGCATCATTCCCTCAAGTCAACCACGGAAAACCTATTACAAAGTCCATCACGACATCATTCCACTTCCACTCAAGAATGGATAATTGCTGTGAAATCACTGCTGGTCGCTGATGCTCCGCCTTCACCTACTGACAGGTGGAACACCCCATGAAAATACCAACAACATATCTCTTCATACCTGGCCACCAATACTAATTGTGTAGATCTCAATACATCTTGGTGACACTAGGATTAACTACCCAAAGTGAGGAATGAAAGTCCTGCATTATCTCCTCTTGTATGTCTGATGGAACCCAAACGCTCCCATGAAAACACAAGATCTCATCCTTGCCTATGGTCCATCCAGGAATAAGGTTATCTCCTGACATAATCTCCAATAAGACTAGGCCTTCAGAATCTGATAGTTGCCTCATTCTCACTCGACCAAGTATAGTAGAGGTAACAACTACAGAAGAAAGAAACTTTTTCCCCTGTCTTTCATGCACCTCCAAATGCATCTCAGATAATAGAGCCATAAGATTCCACTCACTGTTGGCCTTCTGAACTGCTTGTATCTGATTCCTACTGCTCAACACATCAGCCACTGCGTTGCCTTTCCCTGACATGTAGGAAATCTCAAAGTCAAACGACTGAAGGAACTCGACCTACCTTCATTGTCTCAGATTTAGATCACGCTGTGTGAAGATATACTTGAGACTTTTTTGGTCGGTTAAAACTACAAAATGCTCTCCCAACAAGTAATGTCTATAACAACGTAAGGCATAAACAATTACAGCCAACTCGAGATCGTGCATCGGGCAATTCCTCTCATGTGGCCTCAACCACCGAGACCCGTACGCAATGATTCCTTCCCCCCTTCATAAGAAATGTTCCCAGAATGATACCTGATGCATCAAAGTAAAAAATATATATCTTTCTAGGATATAGAAAAACTAGTATCGATGCTGAAATCAACCTTCCTTTCAGCTCCTGAAAGGTTAACTCACTAGAATCAGACCACAAGTACTTCGCAGCATTATTAGTCAGGCTCGTTAGTGGGACTACTAAGCATGAAAAGTCATGTATGAAATGTCTGTAGTATCCATCCATCCTTATAAAACTTAGTACCTCAAAGACATTATTTGGGTTCAACTAGGAAACTACTACTCTCACTTTCTCTGGGTCTACTGATACTCCTGTCTCTGAGATGACATGACCCAAGAAGTGAATCCAGTTCATTCAAAAGTGGCATTTTGAGAGCCTAGCATATAACTGATGCTCTATCGATGTACTCAAAATGATCTCAAGATGTTTGTAATGGTCGTGTAGAGTGTTATAGTACACCAATATATCATCCACAAAGACTACCATAAAAAAAATCCAAGTATGGATGGAACACTCAGTTCATTAGTTCCATGAAAACCGTAGGCATATTCGTGAGACCGAATGGCATAACCACATACTCATACATACCATACCTACTTCGAAAATCCGTAAGAGTTATATCAAAAGGTCTAATGCACAATTGATGATAACCGGATCTCAATTCTATCTTTTAGAACAATCGAGCTCCATGAATCTGAATAAAGATATCATCAATTCTAGGTAAGGGATATCAGTTCTTGACTGTCAACTGGTTCAACTTCTGATAATCCACACAAAGTCTGAGGGTACCGTCTGCCTTCTTTAAAAACAAGATAGGTGAACACCAAGGAGAAGTAATGGGTCAGATGAAACCCTTTTCCTACAACTCCTCCAACTTCTTTTTGAGCTCCTTCAACTCTGGTGTATCCATCCTATAAGGAAGAATGGACACTGGTGCCGCTCCTGACACGAGCTCAATAAGAAAATTCAACCTCTCGCTCTGGAGAAAAACCTAAAAATTCCTCTATAAAGACATCCTTGAAATGATCCACCACTGGTGAAAAGTCCAACTGTGATGTCCCCTGGTCATCCAGATATAGACTAGCAATCTAGGATATAATTCCTCCCAACCCTTGATGATCGGGTCCTGATCTTCTCACATGGACATCTCATTCACCCTTGTGTAAAAAAAACTCCCCTCTAGTGATGTGAAACTCACCCTATGGAGATAAGAGTTGACAACTCCCTAGATGGAAACTAACCAGTACATCCTTAGAATGACATCATAGCCCATCATCTCTAATACATAGAGGTCCCATAAGAAGTGACACCCACCAACCTCAAGAGGGAACTCCTTGCACTGATGTACAATAGCTGTTCTTGTCCCCAACGGAATTTCCAACATGAAGACATCAAAATATGTAAAGATACAAAGTCCAAGGATCTCCAAAATACCAATAGATATGAAACTATGGGAAGCCCCTATATAAAAAAGTGCATCAGCTAAAACTGAGAAATTATGACCTGTAGAGGGTCTAAGATCCTGCTCCTATTGGGTCTACTCTACTGCAAAATTATGACCTGTACTACAGCCTTGTGACTCTGCCTGACCACCCCAAGCTGATCCACCCTATTGTCCCTGAATTCCTAGAGACTGGCTACCATGACCGTGACCTCCACCTCAGCCTGAACGACCGAAATAACTCCAGTTCCCAGATGGGTGTGAAACTGGCAGTGCTGCTCCTAAATGTTGAGTCATAGAAGAATACCTTTCACTATATTCTAGTGAGAAGAACTGACATAAGTTCTAAAGATGGCCCATCTTTCTATAAGATCGGAAATCGACTGGGTCTCTCGGGAACTGTGGCCTCATATTCCTGCACTTTCCACACTGGTAGCATACCACCTGGCCACCTGAATGTGTATCTCGTCTACTCGAATCTTCTTGCATAGAATCCCTGTGGCACTTCCTACTATTTTCCAGAGAAGTACTAACTATAGATGCTGAACCTCCCTGGACCACAACTCCATAATCCCTCAGGTTGCATTCTGTGATTATCACCTGGTTGACTATGGAAGATATAGTCATCAACCTGAAGATGTTCACCTAAGATCAGATGTCATGCCTGATACCATCCTCGAACTTCCTCACTAAGAATAACTCATCACCCCATAGAATGGATGTGAAGCACTACAACTCTATGAAATGAGAAGAGTACTCCATGACGGAAAGAGTACCCTATTCTAGACTCATAAACTCTTAGGCTCGATCATCCCTCAAAGTCTCCAGGTAGAAGTAATCATAGAAGGTTTGCTGAAAATCCTCCAAATCCATTCCCTACTGGAGTCTCGCCTATGAGATCACATCCCCCCATCTCTTGGCGGAACCCTAAAGAATATACATAATGAGATTGACCCTCATCTCTGGAGGTGTCTATAGAAGCTCTAAGATCTTCATCATGGATTCTATCCATGAATCTACAACATAGGTTTCTCTATCCCATGAGAAATTGGGAGGATGATACTGTTGAAAGATCCACGTCAATTCTTCCATCGACAGGGTAGGAGGCGGTGCTCCCTGGAAGGTCTGCATAAACCTCATAAAGCCCTCTCAGAACTGTGTATTGACACCTGTATTTGGAATAACATATAGTTCGAAGACAGGAACGACTAGAGGATCTACTGGTAGTCCCTGATCAGCCATGTTTGGTGTTTGATCACTACCCTGTAACTGGCATACGACTAGAGGAAGTATCAGTGGCATGAATCTGCAAGATCAAGCTAACACCTTAGATCAAGAGTATCAAGGACTGAAACATAGAAGTGAAAGAAGGGAATAAGATAAATAAAGAATTCAAGTTCTTCAAAACATGGATACACAACGTGTATGTCCCCCAACAAAACATTTTCCTTTAAGCCTTCACATGGGCATGTACTCCTGCCAACCCTGGTCATGTAACACCCCATACACACGGTGTGTTTCTCCAAGACACGGTGTGTACTTGAATAATGTTTCTCTTCCAGAGTTCTTCTACACAACTAGCCCACATAGTTACCTTAGAACAAGACTACACGACATGTTTGTGCTATCCACGGTGTATACTAGCTACCCATCATCCACTTATGTCATTAGTCACACGGTCGAACACATTGTCTCTACAACACATCGTGTACATCCAGTACATGGCATGTCCCCCCAAAGATTTCCAAACCCCATGTCTCTGCCCACATAGATAGTGACATGGTTAGAGATTACATGGCATGTACATACAGTAAACAACATGTACTTAAGAAAAACATTTCCTCCCCGAACAGAAGGACACATGATGTGTATTCTGAAATACACACCATGTATTCTGGGTTTTTCTAGACAGTAAGCCTCATAAACTACTCTGGATCCTAGAAAAACACTAAAATGAATATTAAAGTACCAAATTCGGATTTGTGGGGGCCCATACTCCCCACGAATCAAATATTGACATCTTATACATGTCATAAACAAGCATAACAGTGTAATGATCTACCAAATTATGATCCATGAGGGCCCATAACACCTTAAGAACCAAAATTTGGAACTCATTAAAATGAAACCTTACATATTAGAAATAACATATCAAATAGCATGTATTCTATCAAGGCATATATCACAACAACATTCATATCTAGCACAACATCTATCACAACAACATACAATCAATAATGCACTCTAAATGGAATGGAAAGAATGCATGACATGTGATCTCTAGAAAGTTCCAATATGATGCATGAGATGGAATGCCCTCATCTCATCGGGTTGAAACATAAATAGAACCTCAATAATATCAACAATAACAATGAAAAACATTGAATCACCCAATAATGAAATCAAATCAACTGTAATTATTGAAAAACCAGAAAAATTGCAATAAATGAGGTAACTTAGATTTTCCCTATACATGGGTTAGCTACTCCCGGGTACAGGTTAGTACTAAGTACATATTCCATCCTATCCTTGGATATAGGCTCCAAATAGTAAGTCAAGAAGAAAATAATTCCTCTAATTACACTTTGTAATGTCATGGTTCTGGGTGACACCTAGAGGTGCCTCGTACTCGGTTGGTCACATGGCCTCAAGCGCATTTCCCCAAACACCAGAGGCTGCCGACTAGTAGCAAGGGAATTGGGTGTGATAGTGGGGAAACTATTCCCACATTGGGAGAGTAACAAAACAGAAATAAAAATATAACAATAGAAAAAGTATTAATAACATGCAATGACTAAACAACAGAAGACTAAAAGTAAGTAAACAATTGGAGCACATATATAATGATGCATGCCACATATGTCTAGGAAAACATCCAAACAAGTCACAATGATGAAATACAATACTAAAAAAAAGTACAAAGGTAAAAAAGTAAACAAATCCATCAACATCGCAAGCCTCAGCTTATTCCTAGGATCTCTAGCTTCACAAAAATCAAGTGCCTGAAGTAGAAGGGAGCTTGACCTTATCTTGACCTGTAACAATATAATCTTTTTGGGCCCAAAAACATGACCCAAATAGGGGTGAGACGAATACAAGTAAGAAACCACCCAAATATCTATGCCTAATAGTCTGTGAATATATATGGAAGGAAATAAGAAAAATGATGTAGTAAACAAAGAAGTAATCAAAAGTAAACAATCCTACAGTTTCAATTACATTCATTTTTATATATCAAGTTAGTAGCTAATAAAAAACAAGTAACCCTTTGGGAAGTACTCACAACCTATCCCCTCTGGTTTATCCAACAATAAGGATATAATGAACCTATGGGATAGCTCACACAGTCTAAACCCTTTGGTCTATTGAAATCAAAGACTCTCTGAGGAAGCACTCACCATCAATTCCCCCTATAGTCTTTTAACGATAAACTACAGAAACTCTAAGGAATCACTCAATGTCAATTCCTCCTGTGTTCTCGTAACAAAACTATAGACAATTTTAAAGAGCACTCAACATAAATTCCCCCTATGGTCTCACAACGAGATAATTATAACAGACACTCTGGGAAATCCCTCAATGCCAATTTCCCCTATGGTCTCACTACACCAGGTTCCCACAACCTTGTGTAAAGAAATCACGCACAAAAGATAATCAGTAGCCAAAGTAAACTTCAAATTAATACTTGGATAATAAATACAAATCATAACACAAGCATTTCAAATAATATCACTCCATCCTTACAACACTAGGAATGGAAAACAATCAGCCTAATAGGCAAAGCTAGACCAAATGGTCAATATCAAAACAAACATGGGAAACACATCCATAAAATGTCAAATAAACCTATTCACAATCAAACAACCTATAATCAGGAACACAAGGCATAAAATAAATTAATAGGGTTAAAAACCATAAGCACGCAATACCCCGAACAAGGGTATTGGGCACTTTTTCTCATATAACTCAAAGACTAACTACGAAAATGCACAAACCACCTAAATCAACATTGTACGATCAATATACATGAGCCTTAGGCCTTGAATATCCCTATAATTCCATAGATATAAAAAAACATCTAAAATGTTAAACCAAGGATATCTCATGAAAGAGGAGATATCGGGAAATGGGGCTCTAGAAGAAGGAAGATCTTACCGTGGCGATTCCAATGCAATTGACATCGGTCGAATCAGAGAATGGATGGAGAGTCAGGGGATCAGAGAAGATCTGTCAGTCTGATTCGATCCTAGAAAAGGTGAGTTGAGAAGAAAGAATTTCTACCAATTAGATGTGACCCCAACCCATGTAATGAAATAAAAACACAATTACACAAGGTGTTAGTTAAATGTACATGGGGTGTACTTTCCCTTTCCAAGTGCCACTTTAGACGGCCTCTAGGTCATCCCACACGACCAAGTACTCAGCCGTTACATGGCCAGTACATGGATACCCACACCAACCAGGTACACAACATGTACTTATGAGTACACAACATGTACTCCTAAAATTTCCAGAAACTATCATTTTTCTCAAAAACAACCAAAAATCAAGATTCATACCTGAAGAGAAGAACCAGGTTCTTACAATAACATCTTTAATGATCCTTATGTGACACTAGGGATATTTTTAAGATACCATCAAAATTATTTCATTGGAAGTAATTATGGAATGTTCTAGGAGAATTTTTCATGGAAACTATTTATTTTCTAAGGGTTAATTAATTAATGTCTAAAGGATGAATGTTTTCACATTATTTTATCACACACATATATAGATAATTATTATTATGAAGGTTAGGGTATTATATTTATCTATAATTAATTGGTTTATGATTTATATTTACTTGGATAATTATAGGAATCAAGTATTGATGTATGATCTAATATAGGAATCAATAAGTTATGCCTCCTCCACTATTTTGAGGGAATAAGGTAGCAATTCATAATCCACTAAATTTATGGGAATTAAGTAGTGATGTATACTATAGTATGGTAATTAGGTGGTGAGTACCACTGTACCATGTTATGGGAAACATGTAGTGATTCCTACTCCACTATTTTATAAATTTTATGCCTATTCTAGTTCCATAGTTACTGTTATGATTCATTTCCATGACATGTCATATCTTTATATATAAAATTATGCTCCATGTATCAGGTTCATTTTATCATGTTTCCTCACTCTTATTCCATGACACATGTTTAATTTTTTGATATTACATGTCTTGTTACCATGGATTATAGACAACTATTATTATTCCATGTTTTTTTAATAATATATTTCTCTTTTGATCATGTTTTCTCTCTTTATTATGATCTAACCCTCTATAAAATGTAGATGATTTTCCTTTAATGGATTTTTAAGATCACCCCTTTTTTATATTTCCATTCCTTATGTTATAAAGAAGTGTATAACTTATTGTAACACCCCGAGATTTTATGAAAAGTATTCTTTTTAATTAATGTCTTGTGTTTTATGCTACACCAAAAGGATATTGCACAACACGCATCCCTGACTTGCCTTGCATTACACACAATCACGACCTTCCTCGATAGCGTGTGTAGTACGCAATACTGAGTTTCACTAAACGAGATATTATTATAATATTATTATGAACTAACCGTTATGAATAGTATTAACTAAATTTTGAATTTTATAAAATTATTATTCAACTAAAACATTTTCTAGAACATGGTATAAGAACAAAATAAAATTTTCAGGTAAAATATGTATTTTTCAAAAAATGCAGTTTTGCCACCTTTTGATGGCGCACCCACTTTAAATATAGTTGTTGACATGTTTATAAGTTCAATTTGACAAAATAAAATTCTAATTTTGAATCAAGATATAAAAATTTACATTGGATAAAGTTTTTATATTTTTCTGATAACTTTCATATTTCAATGAATAGTAAAAACACGCTATATTTTAATTAAAAAAAACTTTTTTCATCGTAATAATTTATATGGTTAAATTATAATATTGAGTGGGTTTAAAGTATAAATAGAATACATTTTTACCATTTAATATAATTTATGTCATTAGCATTGATTTTACATTGAAATCGTAGGTTAAATGAATTCAATCTTTTTCAATGTTTTAAACAAAAACCCATTTTCATTCGACAACGGGATTAATTTTAATTTAATTTCTGAAAATTCTGTATATTGAATTTAAAAAAATGGATTCCATATTTGGAATCAGTGGGTCCAAATTATGTTAATAATCTACTTTTTATTTTTGGGCTTTAGGAATAGTAACTACGGTAAATTTTATTTACCATAATTAAAGGTAAATCGGGTAATTAAGGGTAAATATAAGATTATAAAATTAACCTAACACCTGAAAAAATCCTATTGGTTGACTAAACGTAGACCCATATCACCTAAGGGTCGGATTAGAATCATTTAATGGACTTTTTTTTTATGAAAATAACTTAATTATTATTAAAACCAAAGAAAGTGACAACATGTCACTCTCTTAAATCTTATAAGTATATTAATTTTAATTTAGTGATAAACTTCATGAAACTTCTAAAATGAATAGTCTACAGAAAGATAATTAAATTATCTAAATCATATAAATTTATTTATAATTTTTAGGTATTAAATAAGTATCATTAATTTTGACACAATAGGGATGCAGAAATTATTTATTTAGTGAAAAATCAATAATATAGTTTTTATTGAAATATTAATACATATCCAAATGCCCAAAAATATGAAAAAAACTTATTATTAGTGTATATATAAACCCTAATCATCCATTGGACGAATTATTGACCATTTGGTTCCTTATTAAGATGATTATGACACTTATATGTTTTTAAATGATGCCAAAGTTGTCACCTTCATAATTTAATAAATATAACAATTTAAATATTATGATTTTTAGATGATAAATTAGATTAAAAGTATTATTGTGAAAGGTAATAGATTTATATTCATCATAGTATTTTATTTTTAATTTTTATGCAACAAATAAGTATATTAAATAATTATACAAAAAATGATGTAGTAATTATTTTATTAAGAGATAAACCAAATAAATGGTTTTAAAAATAATAAAATAAATATAATAGAACTATTTAATGTTCTCCACTAATTTTATAGATACATATGACCTTTTAATAATCTATTAAAGCTTTTATTTAGATCATATATTCTGTATATATTTTATTTAAATTCAAATAAATGAATAGTGTCAAAATTGACACTATTGTTATTTTATAAAAATAATATAGTATTAAATTGTTTAAAAATCACAAAAATATTTAAAAATTATAAATTTAAATTTATATGGTAGAAAATGTTATAAAGTATCCAATTATGGACAATTCAAAACAAATAAATAATTATTTGTTATAATTTAAAATTTAGAATGTTATTACCACAAATAAAATTAAATTGATTAAATAAGGATAAATCAAGTTGATAATGTTTAAAATAAATTCCTAACATGTCTAAATTTAATTGGTTGATTATATTACAACGCTATCTAATCCAATATTTGGATATGAGTCATTTTTGGAGGTTTTAAAGTGGGGTTAGATTTATTATAAATTAATATTTTTAAAAATTGCAAAGGTGACCCTCTCCTCCCTTATAAAAGGGCATCTCCTCCCTCTCTTCCTAACACCACTTTGAGCCTTCAATATCATCCAAACCCTGACAAATTCTCTTCTCCACTTCCCTAGAAACATCTTAGCGGTCATGGTCTTCTTCAAAGACCAATTTTAGCACCCTAAGAGGAGGTCTCAAAGAGGCGCTTTAAAGAAGAGGTAATGTCCATTACCGATTCTTTCAACTTTATTTCTTCTTCCACTTCTTCTTCTTTAGTTGTTTCATTATGAAGTAATAACATCATTATCACTCATATACCGATATGTTATTATAATTATGAAACAACCCTAATTCACCATCTATCCATCCTACGAAAAACGAAATCACCGCGCGTGCGTACGTACGGAATACCGTCTCCACGTCATGGTGTAATCTATTTTCCACCACCACCTTACATGGATGGGTATAATGGTTAAAGTAATGAATATATATGATTATTTTAAAGTGATATTGATTCTGTAATATTATACATACACTTTAATACAATTACACGATCATGGGAATGATATCACCGCTCGTGCGTACGTACGGAATACCGTCTCCACGACGCGATGAGATTCACTCTCCATGATAACCATTCAAGAATGATTATAAAGTATATATAATAAGTAATCATGAAATATATGACATAATAATGCTAGTGGATTTATTTATATATATATTTATGTCATCTACTTAATTACATTCAATTCAATAAGGGAACGAAAACAACGTTCATGCGTACGTACGACCTACCGTCTTCATGAACGGTGTATTTATTTCCATTTATCGATCCATTATATATATATTCTGAATATATATTATATATAAATTATGTTTTACATTATTGATGTAAGTAATCATGATCTAATTAATCATATGAATAATTACAAGTTAAAACACGAATGACAAATGAAACGATTTTACCCAAAACGCTACTTTAACATGAATTTACAAAAGAAAAGGTAATATAAAGTCATAAGTGAACTATATATGATATAATAACAATGAATATGATTCTGTAATAAGTCAATGACATTATTTAAATCATTATACAGGAGGTTTTTATACGTACAAAGCATATCGGACCTAAGGTAAGGGAAAATATCACAATCTCATTTTATCCGAGATTGTTTATACTTTGGTATTTACTGGGGTGCATTTTATCATCCACATCCATGATTCCTCAATATGTAATATTGTTTCCATACACCTACAATTGTTTAAATCCAATTTAACCCTTCGGTGAGTTTTTAGTAAAAAATATAAAAGGAATCTTTTGTCGTTTTTCATACGAGGTACTTTTTTGACTTTTCAGAAAAAAGTACGGGAAGAAGTTTTTTTTAACTTATACGGTATGAATGTATTTTTAAAAAATTATTTCCAAGAAGCTTACTTTACAAGTTTTCAAGTTTATTTTTAATCAACTTCTTCTAGTTTATAATTGTATGACATGTTAAGAAAGGAAAATGTTTTTGAAGTAGAAAGGATATTTTCCTCAAGAATGGAGTTCAAGTGTTTTATCAAAATTATTTTCCATCTAAGATAATATAGGGTTATGTTTCTATACCTATTATTACATTGATTTGATTATGTTGTGATGGAATTATTTTTATGAAATCCTTTATCTTATATGATTTGTTTTATGATGTCATGTTGTTTAAGAATCCCATTTTTATTACATGGGTTATGCAATGATGTATGATTTATGATTTGGTGGCACACATAAGAATGGTATCATTATGAGATGGGTGGGACCTATATCTCCTTTCAATGCATTGGGTAAATATTTTATATCTCATGAGATAGACATGGATGGAATGGTATGTTAATCCGGTTCAGTGATACATGATTGACACGAGGAGTGTACTCAATTCAGAATGGGACTTTTTCCACTAAGATGGTCTTGGCAGCAATGCCTTGGCTACTATGGAAATCATTACATAAGCTTAATGGATGCCACAGTTACATGTTTTATTCCCATGCTATTTTATCATGGTTTATGTTCCATTATGATCTATGCCTTATGTACTTCCATGTTTTATGTCGTTGCTCAAGATTTTGATGTTTAAACATTATGTTCATGTTTTTAAGTTCAAATGTATATGGTATGTTTTATTTTATCCATGCATACCCTTAATGAGCATTTGAGCTCACCCTTTTTATGTTTTATTTTCCCCCAGGATCAAAAGAAAGGTTTTAGGTAAGGAAACAAAAAGTAGAAGATCTTTATGGGAGATGTTGAAGATCTTTCACCACGATTAGAAGATTACATTCCAAGTTTCCAAAACACTAAACTATTACGGTCCCTGTGTGTCTGTTTTTGTTATGTATTAAGTATTCCGCAAATGTAATGTAATGTCCATGTACGTCAAGTTTCGGGTCTCTACAGTTGGTATCAAAGGAATGGTTTTGTTAACCTTTGTAAACTAGGATGCGAAAACGTTAGTGAGATCCCTAGAGATATTTCTAAGGTATGTCTAGGGATGTACCTAAGGATAAGTATACATATAGGATATAGTCCTAGAACTACGGTAACTATCTTAGAATTTAACCTAAGATGTTAGATATTGAGGGTTCTTCCCCTTTAATATGTTGTTTTCTCTAGCATGATTATTTCCTCTCATAGAATTCTTTTTGTGTTTTAGTTAATGGAGAGAACTAGAAGGAATTCGGTTAACATTGAATCCAATGGACAAATTGGTGACTATGAGAAACAAAATTGTGTAATGCTTAGGGAGAAAGATATTGTGATTATGCCGAATCAGTCATCGCGATATATGATTAACAAGGTGAAAATTAGTGGTATTCCTAATTCATGAAATAAGAGGAAGATAGACTTTTATGCATGTTCGCATGTGGAGGATCATAGAGAAATGAAGATTGAGATTTCTAAAGAAGGGAAGAAGAACCTTGAGTAATACCTCAAATGGAGGGACATATGTTATCTGTGTGGAGAAAAGGGTCATAGAGTGACAGAATATTATAGAGTTCAATGTCTTATTTGTGGAGAACATGGGCATTACCCAACTCAATGCCCTGACCTAAAAAGTTACTTCTAAATCAAGGAAAGAATTATTCCAGGACAATCATTGAAGAGGATGGATTGAAGTGTTTACGTATTAGTATTCAAGAATAATGTTGTTGAGGTACTTTTATGGTTTATTAGAATATTTTTGTATTAGTCTATTCTGGTTTTCAATAATTTTATGGTACCGGTAACCATGAAAAGTGATTCAAATATTTTGGAAAGCAGATGATATGTGCATAATGAAGGGATAAGAAGATACTGAGATGTTTGATTGTATTCATGAGATCATGATTGATATAAGGACTAAGTGATATCATGGTTTGAGTATATAGAATTTTTGTATTTTGGTATGTGGAAAGAGTTAACTTTTGATAGCATTCAAGTTTTCACTAAGGTTTAATGGGTATTAATTTTTCAAGATAATACATTATTAAGGTATTTACATGTTTGTAATTTGACCAACAAGATATATCTTATGATATATTGGGGATAAATGATGGAATTCATGTGATTTTTATGTGACATTTAAAGTAATCATTTTCTTTATACTATGATCTTGGACCAAAGTATTTTAGATAAGCCTAAAGATTGGAATTGACTATGTTGAACATAAGTTAGTATTGTTTAAGGATAGAAATTTTTTCGATATTATTGATGGGATGTTATAGTAATGTGGTTTTAGAAAAAGGACAACCTGCAGGACGGGCGACTACCCATCGCGTCGGAGAAGGCTGTGGGAATCGAACCCACAACCGAAGTGCGAGTAGCCTTTATCGCCTACCGCTGGCCTACAGGAAGTACCTGTTTAGTAGAAACTAGTTTTATTATATTAAGCAGTATGATATATGAAGTATAAGTCCATTTTAGGAACCATATATGATTAATCTCACTATAGATGAACTTATTTATTTTTGATAAATTTTATAACCTTTTGTTTGAGACAGATGGAATGACCCATCATTCTATCACATGAGCTGATAAAACTTCACGAATGACAAATTCAACTTCATTTCTTTAAGATATGAAGTGGAAATTGTCCAAATAACGAACAATGGTGAGACTGTACCAAAATCACAAAAGTATTTCTTCTAATTCCAATTTCATCAACTTTAGGGAAATGATCTTGAAAAACAAAAATGTTGTCCTAGTGCTCTTATATCCGATGAATCAGATGGTACCTTAGATCATCACAAATTTATGGCTTTTTGATCGATGGATTTTTCATAGCCATGTTCTCTACCACTCTCCATCGTAACTTGATGGTTAGATTTTTCTTCCATATCCATATTTTTTTTCACCTATGTTTTACTACGTGGAAACCTAGTGATGAGTTAATTTGGGTAACCATTACATTTCATACTTTAGTTTTTAAAGCCAAGTATTGGTATTCCTTTTTACGATGTGGGTTTCTATTAAAGAAACCTTCGAGTAGTAAACAATTTATAACCCCGACGAATTTTGAGGGCGAAATTCATTTTAAGGGGGGTAGAATGTAACACCCCAAGATTTTATGAAAAGTATTATTTTTAATTAATGTCTTGTGTTGTACGCTACACCAAAAAGATCTTTCACAACACGCATCCCTGACTTGCCTTTCATTACACGCAATCACAACCTTCCTCGATAGCGTGTGTAGTACGCAATACCGAGTTTCACTAAATGAGATATTATTATAATATTATTATGAACTTGCCGTTACGAATAGTATTAACTAAATTTTGAATTTTATAACATTATTATTCATCTTAAAAATTTTCTAGAACATGGTATAAGAACAAAATAATTTTTTCGGGTAAAATATGTATTTTTCAAAAAATGCAGTTTTGCCGCCTTTTGATGGTGCACCCACTTTAAATCTAGTTGTTGACATGTTTATAGGTTCAATTTGACAAAATAAAATTCTTCTTTTTAATCAGGATATAAAAATTTACATTGGATAATGTTTTGATATTTTTCTGATAACTTTCATATTTTAATGAATAGTAAAAACACGCTATATTTTAATTAAAAACAACTTTTTTCATCGTAATAATTTATATGGTTAAATTATAATATTGAGTGGTTTTAAAGTATAAATAGAATATATTTTTACCATTTAATATAATTTATGTAATTATCATTGATTTTACATTGAATTCGTAGGTTAAATCAATTCAATCTTTTGCAATGTTTTAAACAAAAACCCGTTTTCATTCGACAACGGGATTAATATTAATTTAATTTCTGCAACTTCTGTGTATTGAATTTAAAAAAAATGGATTCCATATTTGGAATCAGTGGGTCCCAATTATGTTTATAAGCTACTTTTTATTTTTGGGCTTTATAAATAGTAATTACGGTAAATTTTATTTACCATAGTTAAAGGTAAATCGGGTAATTAAGGGTAAATATAAGATTATAAAATTAACCTAACACCTTCCAAAATCCTATTGGATGACTAAAAGTCGACACATATCACCTAAGGGTCGGATTAGAATCATTTAATGGACTTTTGTCCATGAAAATAACTTAATTATTATTAAAACCAAAGAAAGTGACAACATGTCACTCTCTTAAATATTATAAGTATATTAATTTTAATTTAGTGATAAAAATCATGAAACTTCTAACATGAATAGTCTCCAGAAATCTAATTAAATTATCTACATCATATAAATTTATTTATAATTTTTAGGAATTAAATAATTATCATTAATTTTGACACAATAGGGATGCATAAATTATTTATTTAGTGAAAAATCAATAATATAGTTTTTATTGAAATATTAATACATATTAAAAGGCCCAAAATCTGAAAAAACTTATTATTAGTGTATATATAAATCCTAATCATCCATTGGCCGAATTATTGACCATTTGGATCCTTATTAAGATGATTATGACACTTATATTATTTTATTTTAAATGATGCCAAAGTTGTCACCTTCATAATTTAATAAATATAACAATTTAAATATTATGATTTTAAGATGATAAATTCGATTAAAATTATTATTGTGAACTTTAATAGATTTATATTCATCATAAGATTTTATTTTTAATTTTTATGCAACAAATAAGTATATTAAATAATTATACAAAAAATGATGTAGTAATTATTTTATTAAGAGATAAACCAAATAAATGGTTTTAAAAATAACAAAATAAATATTATATGAACTATTTAATGTTCTACAATAATTTTATAGATACATATGACCTTATATGAATATATTAAAGCTTTTAGTTTGAACATATCTTCTGTATATATTTTATTTAAATTCAAATAAATGAATAGTGTCAAAATTGACACTATTGTTATTTTATAAAAATAATATATTATAAAATTGTTTAATAATCACAAAAATATTTAAAAATTATAAATTTAAATTTATAAGTTATAAAATGTTATAAAATATCCAATTATGGACAATTCACAACAAATAAGTAATTATTTGGTATAATTTAAAATTTAGAATTTTATTACCATAAATAAAATTAAATTGATTAAATAAGGATAAATCAAGTTGAAAATATTTAAAATAAATTCCTAACATGTATAAATTTGATTGGTTGATGCGATTAAAACCCTATCAAATCCAATCTTTTCATATGAGTCATTTTTGGAGGTTTTTAAGTGGGGTTAGATTTATTATAAATTAATATTTTTAGGAATTCCAAAGGTGACCCTCTCCTCCCTTATAAAAGGGAACCTCCTACCTCTCTTCCTCACACCACTTTGAGCCTTCAAGATAGGAAAAAACCTACCAAATTATCTTCTCCACTTCCCTAGAAACATCCTAGAGTTCCTGGTCTTCTTTAAAGACCAATTTTAGTACCCTAAGAGGAGGTCTCAAAGAGGCGCTTCAAAGAAGAGGTAATGTCCATTACCGATTCTTTCAACTTTATTTCTTCTTCCACTTCTTCTTCTTTAGTTGTTTCATTATGAAGTAATAACATCAGTATCACTCATATATGGATATGTTATTATATGTATGAAACAACCCTAATTCACCATCAATCCATCCTACGGAAAATGAAATCACCGCACGTGCGTACGTACGGAATACCGTCTCCACGTCGTGGTGTAATATATTTTCCACCACCACCTTAAATGGATGGGTATAATGGTGAAAGTAATGAATATATATGATTATTGTAAAGTGATATTGATTCTATAATATTATACATACACTTTAATACAATTCCACGATCATGGGAATGATATCACCGCTCGTGCGTACGTACGGAATACCGTCTCCATGACGCGATGAGATTCACTCTCCATGATAACCATTCAAGAATGATTATAAAGTATATATAATAATTAATCATGAAATATATGAAATAATAATGCTACTGGATTTATGTATATATATATTTATGTCATCTACTTAATTTCATTCAATTCAATAAGGAAACGAAAACAGCGTTCATGCGTACGTACGGCCTACCGTCTCCATGAACGGTGTATTTATTTCCATTTATCGATACATTATATATATATTCTGAATATATATTATATATAAATCATGTTTTACTTTCTGGATTTAAGTAATCATGATCTAATTAATCATATGAATAATTAAAAGTTAAAACACGAACGACAAATGAAACGATTTTACCCAAAACGCAACTTTAACATGAATTTACAAAATAACGGGTAATATAAAGTCATAAGTGAACCATATATGATATAATAACAATGAATATGATTCTGTAATAAGTCAATGAAATTATTTAAATCATTATTCCGGAGGTTTGGATACGTACAAAGCATATCGGACCTAAGGTAAGGGAAAATATCACAATCTCATTTTATCCGAGATTGTTTATAATTTGGTATTTACTGGGGTGTATTTAATCATCCACATCCATGATTCCCCAATATGTAATATTGTTTCCATCCACCTAAAATTGTTTAAATCCAATTTTACCCTTCGGTGAGTTTTTAGTAAAAAAATATAAAAGGAATCTTTGGTCGTTTTTTGTACGAGGTACTTTTTTGACTTTTTCGACAAAAGTACGGGAATAATGTTTTTTAACTTATATGGCATGAATGGATTTTTAAAAAATTATTTCCAAGAAGCTTAATTTACAAGTTTTCAAGTTTATTTTTAATCAACTTCTTTCAGTTTATAATTGTATGACATGTTAAGAAAGGAAAATGTTTTTGAAGTAGAAAGGATATTTTCCTCAAGAATGAAGTTCAATTGTTTTATCAAAATTATTTTCCATCTAAGATAATACAGGGTTCTATTTCTATCCCTATTATTAAATTGATTTGATTCTGTTTTGATGGAATTATTTTTATGAAATCCTTTATCTTATATGAATTGTTTTATGATGTCATGTTGTTTAAGAATCCCATTTTTATTACATGGGTTATGCAATGATGTATGATTTATGATTTTGTGGAACACATAAGAATGGTATCATTATTAGATGGGTGGGACCTTTATCTCCCTCCAATGTATTGGGTAAAGATTTTATATCTCATGAGATAGACATGGCTGGAACGGTAAGTTAATCCGGTTCAGTGTTACAGGACTGAAACGAGGAGTGTACTCGATTCAGAATGGGACTTTGTCCACTAAGATGGTCTTGGAAGCAATGCCTTGGCTACTATGGAAATCATTACATTTGCTTAATGGATGCCATAGTTACATGTTTTATTCCCATGCTATTTTATCATGGTTTATGTTCCATTATGATCTATGACTTATGTACTTTCATGTTTTATGTCGTTGCTCAAGATTTTGATGTTTAAACATTATGTTCATGTTTTTAAGTTCAAATGTATATGGTATGTTTTATTTTATCCATGCATACCCTTAATGAGAATTTGAGCTCACCCTTTTTATGTTTTATTTTCCCCCAGGATCAAAAGAAAGGTTTTAGGTAAGGAAACAAAAAGTGGAAGATCTTTATGGGAGATGTTGAAGATCTTTCACCACGATTAGAAGATTACGTTCCAAGTTTCCAAAGACACTAAACTATTACGGTCCTTGTGTGTCTGTTTTTGTTATGTATTAAGTATTCCGCAAAAGTAATGTAATGTCCATGTACATCAAGCTTCGGGTCTCTACACTTATGGGAAGTATTTAAGGGAGTTTAGTATGACTCAATTATAGAGAAATATTAAAAAGTGTTAAAAATTAGTTTATTATGATGCTAGTCCGCAAAGATACTAACCCATTATGTTTCTTGGATTGTGTGATTATTGTGAGATGTAATTATTAAATTATTTAAATATATGTATGTTTATCTTGGGTCATATTAACTTGAATCAAAGACAATGTTTAAATAATTTTTTTAAGAAACAAACCCAGGAGTGTGGGTCTGGGGTGCTATAGTTTTCATCAAAGAAAAATTTAGTTATTTTATAGGATTAGTAGAGTTATTTTGGGAATTAAGATAATGTAAATTTAGAGAAAACCATAAGTATAAATCTAATTATAGGATAACATCCTTGAATTTTGGTAAATTTTTGAGTATGTGGTTTTCCTTGAAATTACATCCATGATTAGATATTGTAAAGTGGATGTAGTTGCGACACAAATTAACCTAAGTAAAATCACCTTAAAAAATTATGGTTGAGTATTAAATAAATCATCACTTAGTTCATGATTATTTGACCAAAAACTACCCACATAGATAGAAACTCTAACTGGATATGCTTTAGTAAATTTAAATTCACTTTACGAATCATTATGAAGGATTTAGAGAAAATTTGAGGATGCAATATGTAACTTTTTAGTTTAGAGAACCTACCAGAAATATGAATATAGAAAACCCATAATAAATTTAAGTAGTTATATATTGATACATTTATATCATAGTCGACTGAAATTATCATAGGTTGAAATAAAGGTCTCATTGGAGAAGAAATATTTGGATTGAGTATTCACATTCATGGAATCATTTACTATAATTTTATTCAATATTATCATAACTATTTTGGTTTAAGTATTTAGTTGTATTATGGAAATAAATCTATAAAATATATTTCCTTATAAACTTATATAAGCAACTATAAATCATATTTGGTGTAAATTATTGAGGTAAATGAAAAATGTTAATACATTCCTATCAGGAAGGAAATGATGATTCTCAAAGTATTTAGGACTATGAGGTTTATATCCGAGTAGAAGATACATATTTTCTTTATTATTTATCCCTTAAATTATTCATTAGTGAAGGATAATTAACAATGTGAGTAAAAAATTTATTTAGGGGGAGAATATAACTCCTTGAGATTTTGGAATATATTTTTCTCTATATTAATACTATGTTTGATAACTTACTCCACACATAAACCTGAACTAAAATGACCTGTGACATATTTGAGGATAATATTAATAAAAGTTAAGAATAATAATACCACTATAAAATAAAAATATGACTTTTTTTTATAAATTCATAAAAAATAGGATTAGAAACACTTAAAACTTAAACAATTCATTTTAAAAAAATCATATTTCTTTATATATTTTTTTATTTAAAAAATAAATATATTCATTATATGATTTAAATTTTTTAAAATAAAATTCATTTTTGAATTTATAATACCAAAATTATCTTAGGATTATTTTTTGGACTGTTCTAAAATTATTAATTTTTTGGTGAGTAGTGTAAAATACAGTTTTTTACCAAAATTATAACTTTTATGACCTCATTATTATATAAGTAAGATCTGGAGGTTTATAAAAAAAATTAATTGATAAAATATTTATTTTAGTAGTAAAATTATGTATTTTAAAATAATATTATAACCCTATAAATACAATATATAACATTTTAAAACATAATTAACATTTCATACCAATTTAAAATCAATTTTCAGTATCTCATTTTAATTAAAAATTATAAGAGAGATATTATGTTTTTGATTCATTTGGAATCCAAATAATTATTTTTTTATAATAGCCAATTTATCTCATAAAAATAAATAAAATTGATAATTTTATCCAATATATAAATTTTAATCTTAAAACACAATTTTTAAAAAAATTGTTTTGACTTACTATGTCCATTTATTTTGAAATTAACTTTTCTCAACTCCCAAAATTTTATTTGATAAATTTAATTCAATATTATTGGTCATAATTTTGAAATAATTTCCTATATCCAATATTATATTTTTATATTAAAATTAATTATCGAGATTATAAATTTTTCATCAGAGTAAAAGTTAAAAAACTATGGGGAAAATACTAAAATCACTAAAGTTTGTCTTAAAAATATATGTATGAGAGTATTATAAATATTAAATTTTGAAATACTCCATTATTTACCACCTTTTTTGAATTTTACCTTTTAATAGGGTCCTTCCACTATTGATAACTAAAGAGTATATACAAAAATTCTATTTTTATTCACTTTTAAAAGGGGATCACTTCCACCACTTCATGCTACACCTATCCCTTCAAATATATTCTCAAAATTATTCCATTTTTATTCTAATAAAATTATTTATCATTTTAATAATCCTATAATCTTAATTGGTCATCAAAAGGCCTCAATTTCAAAGGACATTTCAAAAAGAAATATTAAGTTCTCAATGAGATTCAAATACTTTTGTTCTTTTCCTGAAATTATTATACTGCATAATATATTTGATATGATGTGATTACTATATAATTAATTTATTTTACCATATTCATAAAATTCATGGGGTTTAAAGATCCATATCATTTAACTTATTTGAATGTATTTTGATTCATCGGATATCAGGGTTTTTTAGGTTTTACATCTATTTTTTTTATTCATTGAGATATAATGAGTATTAACCTTTTTTTTAATTTTTATGGTTTATATATATTGGAAATAGATTTATTTTATCATAATTTTTCATTAAATATAAAGTATTCAAAAATCCATATTTAGATACATTTCAATGGTTTTCAATTTAAGTGTTTCTAAATGAATATGAGATTTCGATAACTCAAATCTATTTTATTTTAGTTATAATGCCTCTTCTTGAACATATTTATTCTATTATTGGTTTCTTACATCCAAATATTTTATTTCAGAGTAATTTCCCATCTCCTATAGGTATAATTAAATTTTAATTCCAAGGTACTACCTTAATGAATTTCTTCCTCAAAATGTTTATCATTGTTGAGAATAATCCACATCCTATTTAATAATGGTTCCCACTCTTTTTATATATTTCCCTTTCACTAAAAGATTCATATTTATATGTATAAATATAATTATGTTTTATCTCATCTGACCTTCATATTTCCCTTCTCTTATTTAAAAAACAACTTTTTTACACTTTTTATGGTGTGGGTTTCCAATAAAGGTACTTCAAAATATTAAAAAGGGTTTTTCTTCCTTTAAAAATAAAATGTTTTATATTCTAATCAAAATTTATTAGAAAAAAATTTATATATGTTTTAATGATATATTTTTGAAACTCTATTTTAAAAGTAAAATTTTTCAAATTTTTTCTCTTCACATTTTTGAAAAAGTATTTTGAATGTGAACTATAACATTATCTTTTACGAGTATGGTAAAAATATTTTTTAAAAAATCTTAAAGTTTATCTCACAATATAATAATTATTATTTATAAATATTAATTTAAAAATTTAAAAATGTATTTAAAAATTATTTTATCTCTTGATGATTTTTAAAGGAAAATGAAATATTTATATATTTATCGAAAATAAATTTTTGATTTTTATTAGGAATTCTGGATTTTAAAAATAGATTTTATTGTATTGTGTTTTAGGGAAGAATTATTTAAGTGTTTTTATTTATTCTGGAGGAAAATTATTGATATCATCAATCTCTTATATTTTTTTTATAAAGCCATATTTTTTTGAAGGATAATTTTTAAATTTTTTTATCAAGATCAAATCATTTCATTTAAAAAACAAATTAAAAAGTTTTAAACCCTTTTAAAAAAGGTGTATTCCCTATTATTTTTTAGTTTATTTATAAAAATATATTCAAAATCTAGTTTTTATATATAAAAACATAATTAATACTCCTCACATTAAAATAAGGATATTTTTAAGCTACCATAAAAATTCTTTCTTTGGGTGTTTTATAGAATGTTTTATGAAAGTTTTTCATGGAAACTGTCTCCTTTCCATAAGTTAATTATGTGATGTATGAATTATGAATGTTTTCACATTATAATGGAACACATATGTATGGAATATTATTAATATTATGAATCTTAGGGTCCAATATTTTCCTATAATTTATTTTTAAGGATTTATATCTCATGAGATAATTATGAGAATCAAGTATTGATGATCGCTCCACTATGAGAATCATGAAGTGATGACAACTCTACTTTGTTATAGGAATTAGGTAGTGATTCCTACTCCACTATGTTAATGGGAATTGGGTAATGATTCTTGCTCTACTATAGGAATCAGGTAGTGATTCCCACTCCACCATGTTATGAGAAATTGGTAGTTATTCTTGATCCACTATTTTATTATTTTTATGCCTAATTTAGATCCACATTTAATGTTATTCTTCATTTCCATGAAATTAAATATCTTTATGCCTATTATTATGATATATGAATCCTATTTATTATCTCATGTTTCTAAACATTATGTCATAGTATACATTTTCTCTTTTGAGATTACATGTGCTTTTGTCATAGCTTATGAACAAATCTTATTGTTCGATGTTGTTTTTAAGAAGATATTTACCCTCCTCTCATGTTTTATCTCATTATTATGATTTAACCCATAATGAAATGTTGATGGGTTTTACCTTATTGAGCATTTTAGATCACCAATTTATTATTTTTTCATTACCAAGGTTATAAAGATGATAATAACTTATGGGAAGTCTAGAAAGAAGTCTAGTATGGTTCAATTATGGAGAAATATTCAAAAGTGTTGTAAAATGAGTGTCTTATGTGGCTTGTCCTCTAATGCACTAAACCTTTAAATTTTTGGGATTATGTGATTATTGTGAAATAAAATGATTAAATTATTGAAATATATGTAATATTATATTGGGTTATCTCACCTTCTATCACTTCTAATGTTTAAAGAATTTTTTTAGCACCAAACCTAGGAGTTTGGGTCTGGGGCGCTATAGGGTTCTACAACCCTCTTCACCAAGTAAGATGGTGGGATTCTACAGTTAGGTGTGTACTATTTAAGGTTTAATTAGTTTAACAATATTAAATTCTACTTATTTCCCATAATTGATGATTTATTTGATAAGTATAAATAGTTGAAGTGGTTTTAGAAGATTGATTTACAATCTGGGAATCATCAGCTCTAAGTCAAGGTGGAAAATATTACTAAAATATGTTTTTGAAGATGATAAGTCCACTTTGAGTATCTCATTATTCTATTTCGGATAACCAATTCACTTACAGTATTCATGGTTCAATGAACTGGATAATTCATCTAATCTTAGAATGCTTCTTGGTAGTCTTTGTGGACAATATATGAATATTTTGAAAATAAATGGAGGATAATAGTGGATATATTCATATTATATTGAATAAATAATAAGAAAACTAATTTATGTTAAGTCCTATCAATTTTGATTCTAAATTAATAAATTAAAATTCCATATTAAATTGGTATCTTAAGATATAATATCTATTAATCCTAAAAAGGTGGAAATCATTATATATTAGAATGTTTCTATAAACACCATTGAGATCAGAAGTTTTTTGGGATATATAAAATATTAATGTAACATTATTCAGAAATTTTCTAAGACACTTGATCCCATGATATTCTTGAAAATGAAGAGGGTGAAGTTAATATGGTTGGATTAGTGAAAAACAACATTCCAATAATTGAGTAAGATATTAACCGCTACTCCTATCATGATACCACCTCATCCAAGAGAAGGACTTGGGGTTTATTGTGATTCCTCTTCAGAAGGTATTTGTCATGTGCTCATGTATGATCGGGTGACATATTATGGTTCATGATAACTATAGACTCATGAAAATAAATAACTATACCATAATATTAAATTATCTATTGTAGTAAATGATTTAATGTATTTCGTACAATACATTTTGCTTATTGATTTGTGGTATACATAGAAAAAAAAATCCTTAAGTGTATCTTTTCTCAAAAAGTCATAAACATGATATAATATTATTGGGTCGAATATATTTAATATTTTAATTTTGATCTCTTTTAAAAACCTATGAAGGGAAAAATGAATTTCTATGATCGTATCTAGAAATCCTAACTTCAATAGATTCAAGAATCAAGAAAAGAGTAGAGACTAATTTATTTGATGGCTAAGATTAATATTAATTTTACCAAGGTTTAATACAGGATAAAATTATTCTATATTAATCTTACATTATCTAGTTTTAATAAATTCAAGAAATCCCATATATGATCATGATTGTATCATTTTTTAAGAAACCCTCGATGTTATGTATATCCTTTCAGGTTGGTCTAAAGACTAAAAGTCCTTATTTTATGTTCATTGAAATATCAAGGTCTCCACTTGAATAAGGGAGAAATTGATAAAAGGGTATCACTCATTTGGGTGGGTTATTCATCATGGGGTTATAAATATATTCCATGATATTCATAGGCTATTTAGTGCCCTAACATGATGTGGTATATTGTCAGTTTTGTTTCAATTTGTTTTACTTTATAGAAAATAAAAATAGAACACAAATAACCATCTAGCGTCCCACAACCACTTCTTTTTACATATATAGAAATGGGATGAGATCCTAATATATTCCAAGAATATATTTACTTTACATACTATTTGGGTGATTGTAAGGTTCCTGACTATGATAGAGACTTTTTACCTTTTTAGGAATCCTTCTCTATAGATAAACTAGGAAAATTATATGTCCAGGATATTATAATGCTTCAAAAAGTACCAAAGAGAATTTTCTTTAATTAAAAATTGAGTTTCATTATCACGAAACCTATCCCCAAAGGTACCCCTTCTAGGTCGGATATGAGAGAAGGGTGATATTGATCACCCAAATCCTGCCTCCAATAGGCCACGAGTTTGAGACAAGCACCAAGGGTGTATCATACATACAAATGGGAGGCATTACCTTCTAAAATAAAATGAGTAAGAGATACATAAGATAAGTAAACCAAAAATTATTTCTCAAATATAGGTAATGAAAACCTAAGTAAATACATGTAATGTAATATAGACTAAAACAACCAGAAAGAAAAACTATAAGTACCCAAAGGTAAACTTGTCAATGGCCATGAAGCCCAAACAACTACTGAAAAACCAAGATCTAGTAATGTGTAACCCAATATCTAGCCTGTTTCTTCTAACCTAAAAAACAATTTATATATAGATAGGGTGATAATAATAGGTGTACTTTGTAGGGTCCTCTCTAGATCCTCTCATGAATAGGATAAATAAATCCTACTAAATCCTAGTGAACAACAAGTGAAGTTAACTCATCACCCAAATAGGTAAACTAACTTCCCATACTCACCATGGAAAACTCTAACCATGTACCACATATAAGTGATCATATATTATAGTGATAAAACAAGGGTACCTCGGTACCACTTCCCGAATGGTTTTCCACTCTTCCCCAACATCATATGTCTTGATCCATCTCTCTTTAAAAGGATCCAGCTTGACAAAAACTAGGCTAAGTATCATAACATAAATATCATGCATCACATCATCTCATCATCTTATCCACATATCTATGTAGTAACCAATTAGTTTTTGAGATCCACCACATTGAGTATGTCATGTATTGTATATCAGGAATTATTACTTAGGCCATCATAATCTTTAAATCAAGTAATATACCTCAATCCATCACAACCCATACATGTCATACATATAATAATATTTAGGATTCCATATCTGGAGATACATGTTTATGAAATAACCTCAAGTAATTACATCCCGGTACACACATATATAGGGAAGGATAACCACCATTCATACCAACACATAATAATACTATGAGAAGAGAGAAGGGCTAGAGTGGGTAGTCAGCCATCTATCCCTCACCAACTAAGTTGTTGGTGGGAAAATCCCTCCTAGAGTCTGTTGGGTGTTAGTCGGCCTATCGACATGGTTGGGGTAGCATATGAAACGAAAAAAATACAAGATATAATATATCTCACAACCAAATTATGAGCATTAACCTAGTCTTAGACTCATCTATAGCTATAGTCACTTGGACACCTAGTTACCACTGCTAAGATTTAAATCTCATATGTGCACACATGAATTTAAGAATACTTATATTAAGTTCATTATTTTATTTTAACATTTCACTGCATGTTAATTAATTCATTAACCATTAATTAACATTATGATATTTACATCTCATTAACAATCTGATTGGAATCCATTCCCTCAAGACATAATCCAACCGAGTCCACGGTTTCTCAAGATTAACATCTTTTCAGAATTCAAAAAAGAACCAACCCCATGAGTAAAAAAATTGATTATTCTCATACAATTCCATAATTTATGTTACTCTAGGGGTCATCATAATCCACCATAATGAGATGCATAACAAAGCACATATATCTTCCTTAAGAAGCGGAGAATGGAATATAGATATACATGAATCCTGACCATTAAAAATTAACATAACATTAATATGTAAATATCCCATCATTATGTATAAAAATAGGTAATCCCAACTTTAACCCATTCCATCAACTTTGGTTCCACCCCCACACCCTCATGTATATCACCATGCATCTAGCCAACACAAGAATCAACTTATTCCATAATATTAGGCCGACCCACCTATATCTCATCATCTATCCTAGTATCACATCACATCACATAGAAAGTATCAAATAAAAAGAAATATAGAAGCAATCAAATAACCATAAAGGTCTACATGGAATCTAGTCCCTAAAATAAGGCATTTAGCCTTCACATGAAAATAGTCTTTCTCAACCCTAAACACAAGACATTCAACCTTTATAACAAAATAGGCACACTCGACCCAAGATATTTATCTTTATCAATAAATTGGTTTTAATCCATATTGAATTAACTAATTAAATTATTATAGGTTAAAATAACAGTAACCTAAGGAATAATCTAATAAAAGCTATAAGTTATTTAAACAATGTTTTCAATCACAACTTCTAATTTCAAAAAAATTCTGAAAAAACTCTCATTTAGAATTCCTCTTTATTATTATCTGCAAAAAATATTATAGATTAATATTATTTATATAACTCCATTAATAAATGGAAGAATTTTGTTTATTAAACATGAATTTAACATAATTGTTATTATCATAAAATCACAAGAATCTTAGGATTCATTAATATATTCTCTTTAAGTTCTTTATTCAACAAAAAAATTATCATCTTTATATTATTTAACCATTTTAATGAAATTAACACATGATAACACAATAATAAACAACATTATAAACAAATGAAATCATAAATTTCATATTATATAGTAAAAATGAGGCAAACCATTATCATTATGGAAGAACATTCAACTAATAACCATAAATAATTATTTCATTAATCCAATTATCATTTATTAAATTTAATTCCACCACCACCCAAAAAGATAAATCATGATAAATTTAAGATTTCACATAAATAAAGGTGAATAAATGAATCCCCTAACTAAAGAAATCAATATTATTTACATGATAATGAAACAATAATGGGGATCATTTTTCACCTCTCTTATAAGGAAAGATACACCCCTTAAAGAATTCCATACAAAAAAAGTACCAACAAATATCACAGAAACTCCATTAGAATGATGGAGATAAAACTCCATAACATGAAAAATATGAAATTGGAGGATACAATAAAAATCGATTATGAAACCATAATAAAAATAGGAATAACTATCCTAATATCACTATATATTGGACATGGGAATATAGGGATCAAATTTTATTGAATGGGGATTCAAGTGCTTCAAAAATATATGTTGGGAACCTAGGGGTAGAGAGATAAAATTGGGAGGAAAGGTTGGTTTAGAGGGGTTGGGGGTATTTATAGGCCAACTTAAAAATGGAAAACCAAGACACAACCTCCTAGAACACTTTGTAGAACTGGCTGACATAGGGAGGACTATGACATAGTGCAAGGGATGATACTGCAACCTTCTCAGTTTAATTGTGTCCAAGGAAAATGGTTCCATATAAATTATAGAACATATAAAGGGGTACTGTATCACATCCAAGACCACCACAATATAGAACTACATCACCAAAAGGGAGGCTATACTGTAGTTTAAGCCCCATGACACAAATATCCAAATTTTGGAAGAACCACCCTTGAAGGCCAACATTGAAGCTGGCCTATCCACATTAAAGAAGTCACGTGGCCTATGAAACAACCTCACTATATGACACAACAACCCATACAGGATATGAAACAACCTACCTCTATAGTGAAACTATGGAAAAATAACAATTGCTACAAAATCCTCCCTCAAAAATCCTTACTCCACAACTGGGGTCTCCAAGATGTAGTTGACTACCCTATAGTGTAGCCTAAGGCTCTATACCATTGTCTAACCTTTATATATGATTTCACAAACCTAACTAATTTTCTTACCCCTAAAACTCCCTGTAACCTACTATAGACACCTCCACCACCCAAATTCACAAAGGAAAGTCTTAATTGGGTCTAGTAACTTACACCAAATACCTTTCAAACTATTCTCATACTTGAGAATTTAAAACGAAAACCAGAGAGAAAAGAAGAAAAAAGGGTTATCTGGACAACCACTTTGTGAAATACCTCTTAAGAATATTACCACCATAGGAACTTCACCACCTCACTCAGATTAAACAATCAAAAAACGATGAAAAAAAACCCACTATTAAAAACTCTCATGGGGGATATAATTCTCAAATTAGAGCTAGGTAACCAATAAAACATCATGAGGAAAACCTCTCTTAAATAAAAAATTTCAACATTCACAAAACAAGAAAATCTACAAGAGAAGATCTAAACAAAAAAGATCTTGGGTTACCGAGTGTGTATCTATGACTCATGTTCCCATGTACTCTCCTCCAATCCAACACACTTCCAGAAGACAAAAACCAAGGGAATAGAATGCCCAAAAAATACCTCCTCCCAGAGATCCTAGATCTCCATAAGTAATTCCTTGAAGGTTTCATCATCATAAACATTGATCTCACTCCTGATAAATTATGTAGGAATTGTTGTGAAGGTAACAAAAAATATATGACACATAGAATACATAATGTATTTGTCTTATATGTGAGGGAAGTGATATCCAATATTCTATGTATACAATAGGATCCAACACCATGAAAGGCCCAAAAAACTGGGGAGAAATCTTACTACCATGAAAAACCTTCACTGTCCAAGATGAGAATTATCCTATAAGAATATATAATATCCAACATCAAACTCTATAGGTCTCATCTTATGATTGGTATATGAATTATAGAGATCATGATCTTCTTTCATCCATTCATGGATCACATGTACCATATCTATCATACACTACACTATCTCCATCTTGAGTATTATTAACTCTCCAAACCCAGTCCAAAATGATAAATAATGGAAAGTATGACCATCTAAAGATTCAAATGCTGCCACACCAATGGTGGTGTGAAAAATATTTTTTCAAGAAAACTCAACCAATGGTAGGATCATTATCCGAGAAACTCCAAAATCTTAGACACAATAATGAAATATGTCTTCAAGAGTATGGATAGTCCAATTTTTCTAACCATCCATATATAGATGAAAAGAAGTTATAAGGAATAACTGAGAGAAAAAATCATGCTGAATACACGTCCACACCATGGAGGTAAAATGAGGATCATTATTAGAGATGATCATCCTCGATACTTCATAGAGTCTCACCAACACCTCCATATACTACCTTGACTGAAGATCCAATGAGAACAACTTTTTAATGGATATAAAGTGGGATGATTTGATGAAATGATCCACTATCAACCATATAGAATAAAATACTATTTGATATCTAGGTAAACTAGTAAAATATTCCATCAAGATGTCCTCCCACTTATGTTGAGGAACATCCAACAACTAGATAAAACCAATGGAAACATAATTCTTGGCCTTCAACTTCTGGCAGAGTAAACGTTGAGACAAAAACTCAGCAAACTGCATGGTTTAACCCAGTCCAAGAAAATTTCCCTCACAGAGCTCAATACATCTTTTTCATGTTAGGATGTACCACTAATGGGGATCTATGGAACTCATGGAGAACCACCTAACACATCACTAAAGGGATTAAAATATTTCCTTGAAATAACACCCAATGCTATTCATCCTTATAAAAATCATTATAATAATCACTAAAGAAAACTTGGTCTTTCTAGACCTCCTCCTCAGAGACCCTCAACTGGGATTCCTCCACTTACTACACCAAATATGACTACACTATAATTTTGAAAAGAAAACCTATTCCACCAACCTCTCCCATATCAATATTAAATGATGATATCTATTATATAATTATATAGGAATCTCCATATTCACATATGGAATCACTACATGGATTTCTACTTAGTACATCAGCTACAACATTTCCCTTTACTAGTGTATAAAAAATCTAAAATTCATAACCCTATAATAATTCCATCCACCATTACGCCACAAGTTCAATTTATTCTGGGATAATACACACCTTAAGCTCTTATGATTGGTAATAACCAAAAAATACTCACTAATTAGGAAATATCACAAAAAATTAATGGAAATCACGAATGGTGCCAACTAGAGATCATGGGTGGCATAATTATGTTCATGGGGGAATAAATACTAAGACCCATAAGAAACAACTAATATTTGTTTTCATCAAAAAACATCCCAAACCAAGATTAAAACCATCACATAAAACCACAATGTTAAATCCCTCTTCTTGATAATGGAGAAATAGTGCACTTTCAAACTTCTACTTTAGTTACTTGAAAGTTTCTTGACACTAATCAATATATAAGAAAACCTGATCCTTTCTATTCAGAGATGTTATAGGATTAAAAAACCAAAAAAAATTAACTATAAACCTCTTATAATAGTCTAAAAGACCAAGGAAACTCTACACTTCTATAGGAATCTTAGGGGATACCCAAGAATATGACTGCCTCGATCTTTGAAGTATCAATAGATACTCTTTTTTGGGACATGACATGCACCATGAGATGAACATCACAAGCCCAAAACTCACACATAGAAAATATCTTTTATAGATTATGATGATAAATGAATCCCAAGATATCATACAGACTCTCTAAATACTCTTCCTCATATGTAAAGTACACAAGGATATTGTCGATGAAAACCACTATGAACCGATCTAGAAACTCGATGAACATAGATTTCATCATACCCATGAACTTGGATGGAGAATTAATCAAACCAAATGGATCACATTTATCTTATAATTAGCATAACAACATTAAAATGCATTTTTCAAAATATCCAAGTCCTTCACTCGTATTTGATGATATCCTTATCATAAATCAATCATTGAGAATCAGTTTACTCCTTTCATCTAATTGAATAAATCATCAATAAATAGAATATGATAAAAGTTATTCATATTACCGTAATTTGAGAAATTACAATCAATACAAATACATAGACTTCTATCAACCTTTTTTATGAAAAAATAAGAGTACCCCAAGGTTACACACTTGGTAAACAAGACCTCGCTTCTATAGATCATCGATCTATACCCAGGGATCTCACAACTAAGAAGGATTCATCCTATAGAGATAAATTGAGATAGGAGAAACAACTGGATATAGCTAAATCCTAAACTCAATATCTCATGAAGAGAGAAAAAATACAAACTTCTTAGAAAAAACCTCAGGGTACTCTTCTACATCCCCGGGAAACACCATAAAATGAAACATCAGCTTGCACATCAAGGAAGATAAGGATGTAACTCACCTCCAACTCATTAGAGGGTCTCAATTACCAAATAACATAGAAGAATCTCTATAAAAATCATAGGACATAATATATATCCTAAATCAATCTAGATTATAAAAAACCAAATACATCTAATATATTTAAAAAATGAAGTTGTAAGGCTGTATCCATAAATACAGGAGGTCTCCCAAAGTTTGGTGCATCCACATCTTTAACTTACAGTATTTACAAAATTCATGTAGATAATATCGACCTCTAACTAGAATATTCAACAATAAAGGAATTAGAACTATCTCCACCCCAAGTCCCAAAGCATCGATTAGGGTAGGAAATATAAAGGAGTGTATATCTCTTGAGTCAAACATGGAATACACCCTATTAGAAAAAAAAGAAAAGGGTACCTAAAACGACATATGTCTCACTCGACACTAGAAACAATGGAGCATAAATATGGCCACAAATTGTTCTATAACCTCATTGTCCATGATGATGACCACTTCCACATCCACACTCTGCTCTCTAAGGGAAAGGAGCATATCATAAATTTCCATTGTATGCCTCATCTCCTCTTTGTGATCCAAAGAAGGAGTATCCTACTACTGCTACGTCGACTACAACTATCTAAGTAGATGAACCTAAAGTGGAAAACCTATTGAACACTAACTTCTTAGAATATTTGGTCACTCTTGATACTAATGAACTTATAATCCATAATAAACACATGCATGAAATCCCTCGGAAATGTCCTTTCCTAAGTTCCCCTGGGGAAACAAGATGACGAGGGAAAAGACCTACCTATAACTATTAGCAATATCTTTTTTCCAAGAAATTGGGAACCCTCAACAATAGTTCTACTATGTGTGGAATCCTGATGACTCCCCTCTCATGATGAACCATTTCTATCCAGTATCCTCTTAATAACCTATTATCTTACTAGCACCTCGATATATGTTGATAGCGTAAAGGGGTGACATAGAACTGGGTATCTAGATCTAAAGACCTCTAGAAATGCCTCCACCAAATCTCCTTATCTAGAAAAAGTTTTGAATAATATAAAATAAGGGTCCTAAAATAGATCCTAAACTCTCACAATCTAGAAATTTCATTTTGATGGGTATGTAGCTACTGGAGACTGGATACCTTCGCGGTTGAAGAAAGAAACTATGCCCATAACTAGTATTTTAACTTCTTTCATGAGACCTCTAACTCCCTGTGATCATCCTACAATAAGATACACTAGTTCCTCACTACTCTATACAGCATCATCACATCTAACAAAACCAAGCATTCCTTCCAAACATATATTGAACTAAAATCTATATAAACTACCTCTAAACAGGATTCTATCATTGATTCCAAAATAGATCCGTCATAATTCTATAGGCTCTAGAACTACAAGTCTTAGAGTGTCCTCCTCCATGTGTTATTCACTAATAGAAATTCAGGTATTTGCAATGGGAGCCCGTCGCAAATTACTTTTTGCGACGGGGTCCCGTCGCAAATGACCCATTGCAGAAAACGGTGTCAGAAATAAAATTTTTGGCGACAAGCCCGTCGCAAAAAACATTATTTGTGATGGGAAAGTGTCCTATCGCAAAAATATTTTCTTTTAAAAAAATATTTGAGACTAGCCCGTCGCAAAACATTATTTGTGATGGGCCCGTTTCCCGTCGCAAATATTTCCTTCGAGAAAACCATTTGTGAGGGGAAAATATACCCATCACAAATAATAATAAAAGATTTGTGATGGGCACATCACAAATAAGTATTTGTGATGGGAAAATATACCCATCACAAATAATAATAAAAATTATTTTAATTAAAATAATTGAAAAATGAAATATATTTCCAAATAATTAAAAATATTCCAAATAATTAAAAATATTTTAAAAAAATTAAAAAAAATAATTTATAATATTTATACATAAAAATATTGGACAATTATATAAGAAATTAAACACATTTAATAAAATTAAAAATCAATAAAAACATTAAAAATATTATAACTAATTACTAAATTTACAAATATTGAAATTTTTAAATATAATACAAATCATTAAAAATATGAAAAAAATTACAAATAAAAACAAAAATTACAAATAATTAAATTTTTTAATAAACTACAAATCATTAAAAACATCTTAAAAAATCAAATAATTAAATAATAAAATATTAAAAAATATAAAAAAATTAAATTATGCAACATTCACACCAATATAAAAGATAGGAAATGTAAATAGAAAATATTACAAATTTTGAATTCAAATGATTTTAACATGAAAAAAATCATTAGTCTGGGGGAGGTAGAGGAGCTGTAGGAGATGGTAGAGGAAACTTTATCCCTAAACTACGAGTAAGACGACGCATATACTTCATCTACATGTGATGTTATTGCTGTCATCGACTCATCTACTCCTCGTACTACTGCTGTTGTCAATGACACTCCTCCTCATGCTGCTGTTGCTACAGACACATCTCCTCCTGCTCTTTACGCTCTCTATCATCTCAATCTAAGCTCGCAATTGATCCTCATACTGTGAGCCAGAAGATGATGCATGAGCTCCTCTCGAGTTGGACGCCGACATCACAACAGTACCATAATAAGACCCAGGAGTCAATAGACTGAAAATTGTGCCAAGTTCTTAAAATTTATTAAAATTAATTACAATTTATAACTAATTATTACTAATTATTACTAATAATTACTATTATTACTAATTATTACCAATTATTACTAATTATTACCAGTTATTACTAATTATTACCAGTTATTACTAATTATTACCAATCAATTATTACTAATTATTACCAATAAATTATTAATAATTATTACTAATTAATATTAATTAATAATAATTATTGCTAATTATTACTAATTATTACTAATTATTCCTAAATTTTCCAAAATTTTCTAAAATTTTCTTAATTATTCCTAATTTTTCTAAACTTTTTCTAATTTTTTCTAATTATTACTAATTATTACTGATTATTATTAATTATTATTATTTTTTCCTAATTATATCAAATTATTACAAATTATTTTTAATTTTCCCTAATTATTCTTAATTATTACTAATTATTAATAGTTTTTCCTAATTATTCATAATTATTCCTAATTATTGCTAATTATTCCTAATTATTGCTAATTATTCCAAATTATTTCTAATTATACATAATTATTACTAATTATTACTAATTATTCCCAATTATTGCTAATTATTCCTAATTATTATTAATTTTTTCTAATTATTCCTAATTATTACTAATTATTCCAATTTATTACTAATTATTTCTATTTATTACAAATTATTCATAATTATTACTAATTATTACTAATTATTCCTATTAAATTATTCGTCTTTATTAATAATTATTCTTAATTATTAATAATTGTTAATAATTATCACTAATTATTGCTAATTATTAATAATTATTTTTAATTATTCCAAATTATTACTAATTATTAATATTTATTAATAATTACTGTTAATTATTCCTATTTATTAATAATTATTAATAATTATCACTAATTATTATTAATTTTTCCTAATTATTCTTAATTATTTCGAATTATTCCGAATTATTGCAAATTATTCTTAATTATTGCTAATTATTGATAATTATTCATATTTATTAATAATTATTCCTATTTATTAATAATTATTCCTATTTATTAAAAATTATTTCTATTTATTAATAATTATTCCTATTTATTAATAATTATTCTTATTTATTAATAATTATTCATATTTATTAATAATTATTCCTATTTATTAACAATTATTTTTATTTATTAATAATTATTCCTAATTATTAATGATTATTCCTACTTATTTCTAATTATTAACAATTATTACTAATTATTAACAATTATTTCTAATTATTATCAATTATTGCTAATTATTAACAATTACTGTTAATTATTCCTATTTATTAATAATTATTCCTAATTATTTGTACTTATTCCTATTTTTTCATATCTATTCTTATTTTTTAGTAATTATTACTAATTATTATTAATTATTCTTAATTTTTTCTAATTATTCTAAATTATTCATAATTATTTTTAGTTATTGTTATTTATTACTAATTACTCCTATTTATTACTAATTATTTCTAATTCTTCCAAAGTCTTCCTATTTATTACTAATTACGCCTTTTTATTACTAATTATTCCTATTTATTACTAGTTATTACTATTTATTACTAATTATTCCTATTTATTACTAATTATTCATATTTATTAATAATTATTAATAATTATTGTTAATTATTAATAATTATTGCTAATTATTTATAATTATTTATAATTATTCCTAATTATTCCTAATTATTAACAATTATTCCTGTTTATTAATAATTATTCCTAATTATTTCTAATTATTCCTAATTATTACTAATCATTCCTATTTATTAATAATTATTTATATTTGTTAATAATTATTCCTAATTATTACTAATTATTATTCATTTTTCCTAATTATTCCTAATTATTAAAGATTATTAATAATTATTCTTAATTATTACGAATTATTCCTAATTATTGCAAATTATTCCTAATTATTGCTAATTATTCCTAATTATTGCTAATTATTCCTAATTATTGCTAATTATTCCTATTTATTACTAATTATTCCTAATTATTGCTGATTATTACTAATTATTCTTATTTATAACTAATTATTCTTTTTAAATTTTTCTTATTTGTTAGTAATTATTCTTAATTATTAATAATTATTAATAATTATTGCTAATTATTGCTAATTATTAATAATTATTATTAATATTTCCTAATTATTACTAATTATTAACAATTATTAACAATTATTGTTAATTATTCCAATTTAATTATAATTATTTCCAATTATTACTAATTACTATTATTTTTTCCTAATTATTCCTAATTATTTCTAATTATTATTTATTTTTCCTAATTATTCCAAATTATTGCTAATTATTCCTAATTACTGCTAATTTTTCCAAATTACTACAATTTATTAATAAATATTTTTATTTATTAATAATTATTCATAATTATTAATAATTATTCCTAATTATTGCTAATTATTAACAATTATTACTAATTATTAACAATTATTGCTAATTATTAACAATTGTTGCTAATTATTCCTATTTATTAATAATTATTCCTAATTATTCATATTTATTAATAATTATTTCTAATTATTTGTATTTATTCCTATTTTTTCGTATCAATTCTTATTTTTTTCGTAATTTTTACTAATTATTATTAATTATTCATAATTATTACTACTTATTCCAAATTATTAGTATTTACTACTTATTATCTTTAATAATTAATAATTACCAGTAAATATTAATAATTAATACTAATAATTTAAATTTATTAACAAAAAATATGATGACAACAAAATAATCTAAATATAATTTAATTACAACTAATTAACAATAATTAAAATTAATATAAAAAAATGAAATAAATAATAAATTAAATAGACTATAAATAACTTTAAACTTGATCTTCAGTAGGTGTAGAAGACTTCAAAATCCGCTCGAAAAAAAATTGGCTTCTAAAACTTTTAACGCTGAAAGTGAGTTTTAAGAGAAATCAGAGAGAGAAGTTGAATGTGGGGAAGGAAAAACGGATGGGGGTATATATAGGTTAGATTATTTGCGATGGGACTATTTGCGATGAGAGCCCCGTCGCAAAAAGTCACTTGCCGACATACTATTTGTGATGAGGGTATGTTCCCGTCGCAAATAGTATTTACCGCCGTTGGGTATTTGCGACGGGAAGTGCCTTCCGTCGCAAATAACCCGTCACAAATAACCTTTTCGCAAATAATATGTCGGCAAATAAGTAGTTATTTGCGACGGGGTAAGGGTTCCTGTCGCAAATAACCTTTTCGCGAGACTATTTGTGACGAGACTCTATCTCGTCGCAAATAACCCGTCGCAAAAACTAGAATTTCCCATAGTGATTGTCACTAACCTCTACTCTATGAAGATCTTCTAACACATCCTGGTTAACATATTTGGCACGAACCTGATGAGGACGTCGACTCGGATCCATATATAAAAAAATAAAAAACAGTTAGAGACTTATATATGAATAATATAGAATATTTTACTTTACTTAATTAATTTTTTATTTATTTAAGATTTAACATAATCCCATGGGCTACCCATTTCAAACATAAGAATAAAGAAGAATATTGTATGATGCTTTCCTAGGTCTCTACCCCATAACTAGAATCACTTAACTTAGTAGGATCGATAAATTGAAATGTCCATGCATCAAATTATAGGAGCCCTAAATACCCAAGTCATAGCCAATCTCCCCTGTTTTATCACTTATTGACCTTAACTGACACTATTTATCAACCAAACCATGTAGTTATCACCTATGCCTAACTCCGAACACCATCATATCCATGAACCTAAAACTTTAATACCACTCTGTCACGACTGTTCCCCCAAAGGTACCCATCTTGGGCTAGCAATAAGAGAGATAGTGAGCATTTGAAGTCCGTGTACAATAGGCCATGGGTTGGTGAAAAACACCAAGGGTATATCATATATATAAATGGGAGTCATTTATTTATAAAATAAAATGAAAAAGAGAGAGATAATACAAGAATACCAATCAACTCTAGGTCAAGTATTGGTAAATAAAACCCAAGTACGTACATGTAATATTATATAGACGAAATTAATTGTAAATGAAAACTAAAAGTACCAACGGATAAACTCGACAATGAACATGAATCCTAAACATCTTCTATAAGACCATGAGCTACTAATATCTTGATCAATCTCTAACCTATTCCATATGACCTAAAAAACATTTTATATATACATAGGATGATCATAATAGGTATAAAATGGAGGATCCTCTCATGAAAATGATAAATGAATAATACTAAATCCTAGTGAACACTAGTTGAAACTAAATAATCACCTAAACATGTAAACTATGTTCCCAAACTCACAATGGATAATTCTAAATAAGTATTACGTACATGGGATCATATATTATAGAAATAAAATAAGGGTACCTCACTTCCACTTCCCCACTAGTTTTCCACTTTGCCCCAACATCATATATCTTGATCTATCTCTCTCTAAAATGATCCATCTTGAAGACACCTATGCTAAGTATAATAACATTCATCTAATGTATCACATTATCTCATCATCCCATCCACATCTCCATATGGTAACCAAGTATTTTTCAAGATCCACCATAGCTCATATGACGCGTATCACATATCAAGTATTATACACCAAGAAATCACATCCCATACACATAGTAATGTAACTTAAGCCATCAAAACCCCTACATGTCATACCTATAATAATCCTTAGGATACTATATCTGGATATAAATGTGTGTGAAATAACCAAAATCCATTATATCCCTCTACACAAATATATGGGAAAAAATAACCACTGTGCATACCAACACATAATACTATTAGGAGTAGAGAGAAGGGACAAAGGGGGTAGTCGACCATCTATCCCTCACCAACCTAGATGTTAGGGATAACACCCTCCTAGGGTCCACTAGGTATCAGTCTCCCTATGAAATGGGTGGGGTAGCCTATGAAATCACAAAAATATAGGATATAATATAGTTTACAATGAAACTACGAGTATTAACCTTGTCTTATAATCATCTGTAGCTATTGTCTCTCAGACACTCGACTGTCATCGCCAAGTGATAGACATCCTATAAGCATAAATTTATTTAAAAATACTTACATTAATTTTGTTCATTTATTTTAACATTTCACTTAACATTAATTTATATATTAAACATTAAAAAAATAGATTTTTATATTTCATTAACCAACATAGTGAATTCCATGCCCTCCGGGATTAATACAACAAAGTCCATGGTTTCTCAACATTGAAATATCTTCTGCATTTCAGCATACACCAACCCCATGGTTTAAAACATTGATTTTTATTTTACCATTCCATAATTCCAAGTACCATAGGAATCATCCTAAGCTACCATAAAGGGATCTATAATCAATCACATATAGTTGCCTCAAGTAGTGGGTAATGGAATGTATATAAATCAGCAACCTAACCATCATGACCTTTAGTATAAGATTAACAATAAAACACTCCAACTTTAAGCAAAACAAATGGTAATCCCATCTTCAAACCATTCCATTAACTTTGGTTCCATCCTTGATACCCATATGCATATCAATAGGCATATCTCCATCATATACATCAACTGCTTCCACAAACCCGAGCCTCCACACCCATATCTCATATTCCATCCTAGGATCACATCACATTACATAGAGAGTCTCACATCCATCATAAAAGATAAGTTAGTAAAGAACCATAAATGTAAAAATGGAATTTAGGCCCTAAAATATTTCTTTTATCATTTACATGAAAATGGTCTCACTCATCCCCAATCAAAATGAATTCAACCTTTATATAAAAATAGTCTCACTCAGACCCAAGAATTTATCTTTATCAATCAACCAATTTTATTCCATCTTGAATTAACTAATTTAATTATTACATGTTACAATTATGGTAAACTAATACATCATTTATAAAAATATATAATTTTTTTAAATAATATTTTCAAGAATAAATTATAGTTTCAAAAATCAATAGATAAGAACAACTATCATTTAACATGACTCTTTAATATTATCCACAAAAATAATTACAACATAATATTCTTTAGCTAACTCCTTTAATGCATGGAATAATAAATTCGATTTAACATGAAATTAGTATTAATTTGATTACAATCAAATTACAAGAATCTATGGATCCATTAAAAATTCCCATTTAATTTCTTTATACAACCAATTTTTTTAACAACTTTACATTATTTAAACATTTTCATCATATCAACACATAATAACCAAAGAATAACCAACATGTTTAACAAAGATTATTATAGATAGAACACTATCTAAACAATTATCATGGTGGAAGAACATGAAATCTCTAACCATAAATAACTATTTAATTAATATTATTTATCCTTAATTAAGGTTAATTACACCACCAAAAATAAAAGATAAATCATGACAAATTTATGATTTCGTATAAATAAAGGAGAAGAAATGAATCTCCTACCTCAAGATGTTAATGTTCTTCACATGATAATGTAATAAAAACTCGAATCTCTGATCACCTATCTCGAAAGGAAATCTATATCCATTAAAGAACATCATACCACAAACCGACTAAAAAATCAAGGAAACTCCATGAAAACTATGGAAATAAATCAAAACAATATGGAAAGAATAAATGGGAGGAAACATGACTGATCCATGAAAAAACCATAAGAAACAGATGAAGAACTTTTCTTGTATCACCATAGATCAAGCCTGGGAATCTGGAGACCAAATCCGATCGAAAGGGGCTTCAAGGCCTTCAAAAATATCTCTTTGGTGACTAGGGTTTAAGAGAGAAACTTGGGAGGAAAGGATTGTTTATATGGGTTGGGGTAATTTTCAGGAAAATTTAAAAATTGAAGACCATGGCATAACTTCAGAGACCACACCATAGAACTGGTTGACACTTGGAAGACTACGAAGTAGCATATAGGACTACAATGCATCTTGATCTGTCAAAATATAACTAAGGAACATGACCCCTCCATAGGTTCGATACTATAAGTGGGGGGGGGGGATAACACAAACGGGACCATCAAACAATATAACTCTATGACTAGAAGGGAGGCTACAATATTTCCTAAGAACCACATTAGAACTATATCGATTATGGAAGAACCACCCTTGTATCACTACACTACAACTAACCTCTCTATGCTACAGAAATCATCTAATCTACACTATATCCCCACTCCATGATAGAGTATCCCAAATAGTATTTACCATATTCTACCTCCATGGACCATCATTTCCAAAAATTTATGTCTCATAAATCCTCCCTCGAACCTCCTTATGTCACCGATGGTGTCTCTATGTCATAATGGATTACCCTATGGCGTAGCCTAAGGCTTCATGTTGTAGTCTATCTTGTAGATGATATTTCATAGCCTAAATTGTTTTCTTCCTCTGAAACTCCCTATAAACTTTTTCAAACACCTCCAAAACCCATACTTATAAAGGAATGGGATCCTAGGGCCCATTCCCTTACATTCATGTCTTGGTTTTGGAAAGGGGTACCCTGGGATCTTGGGAATCAGGTGAATATCACCCTCAAATAGATGGATAGTCTGAGTAAACTATTTATATTATTATAAATATGATATAGGACAAAATTCATTATTTTTATAGATCATGGGAATATCACATATCACTTATAGAGGGAACCTAAAACAACATTTCTGAACCATAGATACAAATGGATCTTTTTTAGTCCCTCTATGGTAGTATTTATCTGTCTCTACAAAACTGAAAATTTAAAACATTTTATGATGAAATAAAAAAATAGGTACATAAAAAAGGAGGAAGAAAAAAAATGGGGATAAAATTGGTGGATTTCGATAGAATCACCATAAATGAACACCAAAAAAACCCTTCGAAGGGAGATGACACCTAAAAAATAATTAGTGAATCCTCATGACTTCCTTTGGAAGTGAGAAAATACATTGAAAAAATTCCTCTCTTTCCATGTATGAAGAATTTACACCCCTTGAAGAATTAAGGATCTATTGGATCATATAATTTAAGAAATGTTCAATCTATAAGTAAGGATACTTGGATGAAAAATAATTACAAGTGATGAATATAATTTGATCACAGAAAACAAAATGTTCTTCCAGAAATAGAGATATAAACTATATAAAAAATCATGATTTTTATCTATATGAGAGTTACAATTACTATATAATGTAGACACATATAGAATCCAAAATCCTTAAAAATATAGGACAAGTCAACATCTACACATGATTCCTTGGATACTAGAAATATTTTTTATTTTTTGTTGAGGCCATGTCTTGGACCTTTCCAACAAACCCAATGCTTTGAACCTTTCCTAGATACGAGTACATTCATCATTGAGGATGGGTGAAGCTAATTTATGATGATAGATGATATATCATAGATCCTTTCATGTTATAAGATAAAAGCAATACAATGATAAAACCTATATTTGATATAATTACAAATTTATTTGATTCCATTATAGATGGAAACATTGCATAGCTCCTAAATCTCCTAACATATAACAATAAGAATATTCATCATAACGTGAAAGCCTGAGACAATACCTGTATTACACTGAAAAAATTAAATGGAGTGATCGATGGAAAGGAAATGATAATTATCCCATATAAATCCACCCATAAAAAACCAAATAAAGAGATACCCCCACCTTCATAGAATAGATGAAGAATAGATTTTTTATTATCACTCTCATAGAATACTCATTTTGAAGCTAGATAAGTAACTTTCTTATTAACTTCATCATCCATAAGTTGTTCATGTTTATGAATTCACCACACTAGGAATTTCATTTTTTATAGAAAAAATTGGCACCATAAATGGCTGACCCATGCATCCCCATTGATATAGATGTAGATGATACTACAAAATGTGGAGATAATGAAAAAAGAGGGAGTCAGAGTGAAGAAGCATTAATAATATTCATCATCCATATGAATAGTGGATAAATAAATCCTTTGATATGAGTTTTATACCATACCCATGAAAATAATATACCCACATTATCGACTAAATGTAATATTAGGTACCCGGAACCCATCTAAGAATATAAAATCAACACAATAGTTTTCCTTCCAAAAATAGATGTCACCCTTGACAATGATCCACCAATTATTTTCATACATGGTGGAAATGCATTCACATTGGTTTTTCCATATATGGGATCCCTTCAAAACATGATCAAGACAACTAGCTAGTGATTGGACATATTTTTTATGAATATGTATTTCCCATTTGGAGTTTTGAATGAAAGCCTCCTAAGAAAGTTTATATTGTATAAAATTCACAGTCCTTCATTTCTTTTAAGATCAATACATCCTTAATCAGTAGGCTTAATAATATTGGACCAATTGTCTAAGTTATGTTAACCCTCCTTCTTTTCATCCCACATAAAATAATTGATAATACATGAGATTCTTCTGATGAAATACTTGGTGGTCTGAATAACTGCAAGAACATACATTGTGATAAAATAAAGGACACTATTAAAAAGTGTGATCTGACCTCCAAATGAGAGAAACTGTCTTTTCCAGTTGATAATACAACACATAATTCTATTAATGATACCCTCAAAGTCTTGAATGTGAACTATTTTGTTCAATTAAGAGGCTAAAAAATAATCTGTAAGCAGTTTTATTCTAGAAATACCTATCATGTAAGTAATGGTCTTAGATCTCCTTCTTAAGAATTTATTTGAAATTTAAACAAAGATCTTACAGAAAGTAATACACTGGATCCTCCTATTTCAATGCTGAGTTAAAATCTATTCGATCCTTTTAATTGAGTAACTTGTGTTATTAATTAAAAATACCATCTCATCCAAAAAACATAAATAAAAAATACTGATGAGACCATACCATACATTGAAATGTTTCATCACCCACTTGATATGTTGGGGTTCTAGTTTCATTATATCACCTCTTGGGCCATGATTCACAGACTAGAAAAGACTAAGTATCATTTTTAAAGGGACCAGAGTGGTTTGAAAAACCCAAAACTTCTCCCCATAAGATAAATCATAAACTAAAGTTAATATAAATAGTGAAAAATGATGTCAAAACCCCATTATAAGAGTCCAAACCAAATTATAACTTTCAGATTGAAATTTAATTCCATTGTATCATATTCTTTCTCCATGTCAATCTTGATCATAAAATTATATTTGACTGATTTCTTATAAAAATTTGATAACAATTATTAAGATAAGAAAATTTCCCCTAGAATGCTCCTTAACTTGATAAAAACATGCTTCTTATATGATATATGAAGAGAAAATATATTGGATATTCTCTTTTTGAGAGTTAATTTAAGCACCTTGTATGATAAATTTCACTAGTTTATGGTCCAGGATTCATTAAAGTAGCTAAGATGGTTCATCTTTAGGATGAGAATAAGAATAATAAAGGAGGTGAAATAGGGGAGAGGACCACCATGGAAATAATCCTAAACTACCAAAATTTGATATCTCTTGATGCAATACCATGATGCAATATAGAGATAATCTTTAAATCCATCCATCCCCAAATTATTATTATGATTATTGCAATTAATATCAACTGACTTCTCATCATCCACTAGGTTAGACCTAAAAAAATTGTCATGATTTTACACTGACCATGGAATATTATAGAAAATTATCATCATCATCCGTATATGATTTCAACTCTCACACATCATAGGGAGGACCATCTAAAAACCCTATGAAATGAGAGACTACACCGTTGAGTCAAAATTCTATTCTACTATTAATTTTAAAAATCACGATCCACTCTTATCATGTTTTTAGTTCTAATATTTATTTTATTCCAAAGTATAAAGCCTCAATAGAAGTTCTGAAAGTATAAAGTTTTCAGTTTTACCAAATTGAGGATAATTATTTTACCATATGGAGATTTATAAACACTACTACAAATATGGCCTTTATCAGCACTAGAAAATTCTATTAACATCTCTAAAAAAATCTATATTAATCGAGGCGAGGATAAAGGGGGGTCCCTTTAATCAGCGCTCCAAAAAGCGCTGATAAAGGCCCCTTTTATCAGTGCTAAAAAAGCATTGATAAAATACCCCTTTATCAGTGCTTTTTTTTATGCTGATAAAATGGGTCTTTATCAGTGCTTTTAAAAAGCACTAATAAAACTAAAAAAAATAAAAATAAAAAAGAATTATCTAATACAGGGGGAGCTTTTAACAGCGCTTGAACCCCCCTTTTATCAGTGCTAGGAAGACCCCCCTCACACTTTCCCGCATGCTGCCCTTCCCGCGCATCCCCACACACGCGCACCCCTTTTCTTCCACCCGAACTCGAACCCACGACCTCCCCCCTTTCGCAGCTGCACCTTTACCACTACACCATTTCGTTTTTTCTCTATTTAATGATATATCTATTTATTTTTATATATATATAGTTATATTTATTCATATATTAATATAGATTCATATTAATATAAATATATTTATTCATATATTAGTATATATATATTCATTCATATATTAATATATATATATATTTATTTATATATATATATTTAGTTAATAGTTTTTTATCCGTATATTTATTTGTATATTAATATATATTTATAAGATTAGTTTTAAAAACATTTATGAAATATGTTTTTTATGTGTGTTTATAAATAAATAAATAAATACATACATACATATATACAACACACACACACACACACAGACACACACACACACAGATATATATATATATATTTACGAATAAATACAAATATATGTGTATTTAAAAAGACATAGAATGTTAAAACGACCGTAACTTATAATCCAGAAGACCTTTTCAACTCTAAAACTAGTAAAATTGAATAAAATGAAGAAATATTCTATATGATATGTGGTACAGGCCTAACGGACATCCGGATTAGAAGTTATATGTGTTTGAATGTTAACAAATCGGGGTATCCCAAATAAAAACTCAGTTTTGGAGGCCTTATTGGTCTTTTTGGGCCTTGAGAAATGTGACAGAAGATTTTCATCGATCACTAGAACGTAGATCTCATCGCAGGATTCGATTTGATATGCTGTAGAGCTCAAATGGACACCTGGATCAAAAGTTATGGCTGTTTGAAGTGTGAGTTACATTTTCAACTTAGTTTAGATCTTTTAATAATTTTTTTGATTTTTTTGTGTCTTCAAATTCTTATTAAATGATTTTTAATCAATAATAATTAGAAAATTATTAATTAATAATATTTTTTAAAATATTTTAAATCCATTTTCACTAAATTTATTAGATATTAAATGTAATAGTCCATTTATACTTATCTAAAACATATTAAAAATATATATATTATATTTGTATCAATATAAATATACTTATATAACAATATTTTATTTTTCATGATTTTTTTGAAACATAAAATTTATCAATGGTAGGAAAAAGAGCTGATAAAGCCCCCCTTTATCAGCGCTAAAAAAAGAATTGATAAAGCGGGCCTTTATCAGTGCTGGAAAAAGCAATGATAAAAGGTCACTTTTAACAGAAATTTTTTAGCACTGTTAAAAGTGACCCTTTATCAGCGCTTTTTTAGCACTGATAAAGGCCCCCCTTTTGAGTGATTTTTTTAGCGCTGATAAAGGGGTAGCGCTTCCCTTGCCCATTTTTGTAGTTGTGAAAGTCCATCGGCTTACAATGTCTATCAGATGAAGAATTATAAAGTAAATTGGATGTATATTTATAAATTTCATCATAAAAAGAATTATATAGATTATCATATGAATGATTATAAAATCTATCGAATGAAGAATTATAAATTCTATCGGATAGAGACTTATAAGATTTATTATATGGAGACTTACAAAGTTCATTGGATGGAGACTTACAAAGTCTACTATATGGAAAATTAAAAAGTATAATAGATGAATATGTATAAATTAAACCAGAAAAATATGTATAAATATTACCATATCAATATTTATAAATTAAAATGGATGAATAACATCTAATCCTACCAAACAGAACATAATATAAAGAATTGTAATGATGTTTAATCTAATAATGATAAGAAAAAGTGATGTTGTGATGAACTCATTAAGAGAAGAAGTTGTTTGTATAATGTAATTATAACTAATTTCAGGAAGTTTATAATCTAACCATTGAAATTTTGTTATAATGAATTCTAAAAATAATACTGAAACTTCAAGGAGATCTAGAGACTGGAAACATGTGATCTAAATATTGTTATTTAATTTTTGTAACATATTATTATTGAGTGTGACTCATATTGTAATAAATATAGAGATTTATTAGAGCATACACTCTATAAGTTTTCTATTATAAATTATCTATGTTTTTTTATTGTAATAATTATTTCTCAGATCATGTGATTGAGGTCTCCTAGGGATAGAGAGATAGAATTTTTTCTGATCAAGTAGATCAAGGGATCCTATGAATAAGGAGAAATGGATTTGTATAATCAAGTAGGTCTATGGATTCCAAAGTTTTTAAGAAAAACCTTATGATTGGTTAAAAATTAGGGATGTCTAAAGTTAGGTTTAAATACATCCTTATAACTTTAGGTAAAATTGAAGACCTCACTTAATAGAGGGTCTGTAAGTTTTGTTACATTATTTTATAAAATTTTGTTTTAATTTTTTATTATTGTTTATAAAAGTTTTATATTTATTCATTAAATTTTACAAAATGTTTATATCATGTTTTACTAAATTGTTTCATACTCTAAAATGTATCAAGAATATAAGAACAACCATTTGTCCAATAGTCTTTCTTCTAATCAAGGTGTTAGAAAATTATAAGATTAAATGTTTATAAACTATAACTCACCCACTCTTGTAGTATCTTCAATACCATTATGATCATATATATATTAAGAGATCACATCTCCATATATATTTCCTATACTAAACATTTTGGTAGGGAAAATTATTTTTGTGATGAAAGGTTTGTTCATTAGTACTTTAGAGAATCTAAATCTTAGCATACCACCAATCTTTGATGGTTTTGATTATGAATATCGGAGAGATCAAATGATTTTTTTTGATAAACCCTAGTGTTGATAATTTTTTTAGGATGAATGGTAATTATAAGATTCCTGATTAGGAAGTGATATATTTTTCTTGAAAATAAAATATATGTTAACTAAATTTTATAGCTTATAATACCTTGTTATGTTCAATGACTAGAAACATCTATATTCAGATATCTTCTTGTGATATAGTTAATAATATTTTGTGGAAGACTGAAGTAACTCATTTTGGAACCTCTAAATTCATGGAAACTATAAGAGATATGATTCAGGAAGACTATAACATTTTTATTTCCTACTAGGAGAATCTATTACTCAGATGCATCAAAGTTTTATGAATATTTTGAATAGTTTATAGTCATTTGGAGAGAAATAATTGATATATGATAAACGTATTAAAAATATTATTGATATCATGCCCATGGAGTGGGGATCTATGAGGATAGAAATAGATGATATAAAAAAAATATAAAAATGATATTTTCAGATAATTTGATTGGAATACTTATGTAATATGAGAGTATATTGAAAATAGATTATGATAAATAATAGAAGAAAAATGGTGTATCTTTTCTTCTAATTATGGAGCAGTTTCATCTCAGAAGTATAATACTGGTGAGAATATTTCAAAATATTATAAGTCTAAAATGTAATTTAATATTGAATCAGATAATAGTTCTTTATAGGAAAGTGAAAGTGAGCTTTCTCAGTGGGTAAATATAATGAATGAGATAGTTCATAAGAAATAATTTCATTATAATTATAGGAAAAGTTGAAAAGATATAAGTGAAAGTAAAGATACTTCTGAGTTGACTTTTTATGAGTGAAAGAAACCCAAGTATATTAGACCTAATTTTCAATGGTTGAAGAAAAAATAGAATATTTAAAATAAATATAAGGAAAAGGGAAGAAAATTTTGAAGGCTCTAGAGACTTATAGTGAAATTGGAGGGAATATATCTTTAGAAATTTCTTTTGATTGAAGAAATGATAGTCATAAGGTTTCTTGATTTTATGATAATGTTAAAAATAACAAACAATCATAATGGAAAAGGAAATTTTTGAATATCTTATGTACATAAATTTAAATGAAAATAAACCTAATACCTGTGATGAATAATTTAGTTCAACTTATTTGGAAGATGATAATATTGTTACATAAAAGGATGAGGATAATATACCTACATTTTAAGAAATTACAAGATAGATAACTTTTATAAAGAAAACAATTCTAGTTTTATGAAAAACTATGATTTTTGAAAATTTTAACTTTCTAAAAACAAGAATATAATTTCAAAACTTACATCAAAGATTTATAAGCATTCATAAAAGTCAGATAAATATTCTACTTCTATCTCAACTTCTGATGATAAGAATGTGGTGGTAAAACTCAATTATGAAATCCTTTGTCTGAAAAATATTCTATCTAATTTTACTTCTGGGAATGGAAATTTTGATAATATTTACAGACAGTTGAGAACACACAAAATAAATTTTTGAATCGATTTTAATTTAGGAAACCCTAATATTTAGTCAAACTATTTTATTCCTAAAAATGAACCTTTTTGTATAAAATATAAAAGAGAAGGAAATTAGAAAGAAACATTACATTAAATGATATTTAATCTTCTTATTTTCATAAAGCATACATTTCTAATGAATTGATATCTATAAAAAATAATAAAGTTAGCAGATGTGGATTCCATGAGTTTTATTTTCTGATACTTTAAAACCCAAGGAAGTTTGGGTTCTAAAATTTTAGTCTTTCTATTTAAAATATAAAGGCTAAGTACCATTATCCAAAAAATATAGTACATCGATATAAGAAATTCAAGTCCTGTAATAAGAAATATAAAGTTCTTTCAAAAAAGCTAAAATATGAATGGTGAAAAAGTAACTTTTGGTGATAATTCTCATGAAGAATTATTTGGAATTGGATATGTTAAATTTATAGGTAAATCTTTAATTCACAATGTTTTATATTTTGTAATAATTAATAATAATATCATCAGTATAATTCAGTTATGTGATGAATGTTACCTTGTGAATTTCAGGAAACATAATTTTAGTATTCAATGTTTATAAGGTAAGTTTCTTTTTTCTTTTGACATGCATCATAATTGTTAAAAATTAAAATTAGTAGACCTAAGAAACCAAGATCTACCATGTTTAAGTGAAGTGGAAGATAAATCTGGGTTGTGACATAGAAGGTTAGGGAACTATAATGTAATAACATTAAATAATATTTCTAATAAAGAACTTGTTAATGATTTACCAGAGCTCAGGTTTATTTTTATAAAGTCTATGACCCTTTTCAATATGATAAGAAAAATAAGAAAATATTTAAATATATTAGATAATTATCAACTTTTTAAAATTTACAGTAAGTGTAAAAGGATTTTTAGTCCCACACAAACTAGAATTTTTGGAGGTAAACAATATATGTATGTTTTAGTTCATTATTACACTATAAATACATGGTTATATTTTCTAAAAAAAAAAATATAAATATATTTTCTGTTTTTAGGTTTCATGGTTTGTGTTAAAAATGAGAAATATTTAACTTTGATTACTATTTGAAGTGATCATGGTGGTGTGTTTGAAAATTTTTATTTTGAAACTTTTTGTAGTAAAAAAGTCATTACACAAAACTTCTCATCTTCTATAACCCCTCAACAAATTGATGAATTTAAATAAATAAATAGAAAATTTTAAGATATTTCAATACCATGTTGAGTGAATACTAAATTCTTAATAAAATTTACACTAAAGCTATTAGTACTGCTTGTTATATTATAAATAGTGTTTTTCTTTGACCATTTTTTAACAAAACCCCTTATGAGTTGTGGACTGGAATAAACAAAAAACATTCTAACTTCAGAGTTTTTTTGATATAAATTTTTCATTCTGAATACTAAAGATAATCTATATAAATTTGATCTCAAAGCTAATGAGAGATTTTTTATTCAATATTTTAAAAAAAGTAAGGCATATCATGCTTTAAAAAAAATATATTAAGGAAATAGTTCATGTTAATTTTGATGAACTCTATCCTTTTATTTTTCAAAATCCAAGAGCTATATATTCAAATTATGTTTCAAAACTTATTATCAACCCATTTTGGAAAATTTTTAGAATATAAGATCTAGAGAAGAAATGATTTTAGAATTTTTAACATTAGAATAAGTTCAATTTTTTTTTGAAGAACAATTTTATACTTTTGTAAGAAATTATTCATTATTAAGGAATCATCCCATGGATAATATCATTGGAGATATAGATAAACCATTCAAAACTCATAGTTACTTAATAAATGAATGTGAAGATTGTGTATTATTATCTCTATTCGCACCTAAAACACCTAAGGAAGAATTAAGAAATGAATATAGGTTAAGGGAAATTACTGATGGAATAAATTATTTTGAGTGGAACAAAGTATAGACTTTATTAGAATAATATAAATATCTTTCTATGATTGGAATAAAATTGGGTTTCTATAAAAATGAAATAAAAATGGAATCTTTTTTATAAGTAAAAAAATCCTTATTTTTAAAGGCTATATTAAACAAGAAGACATATATTATGAAGAAATATTTTCATAGTAATAAGACTTGATTCTATGTGTATTCTTATAGCCTTTCTAAGATACTTAAATTTTAAACTTTATCAAATGGATATTAAGTGTGATTTTTTAATGGTTATGTAGAGGAGGAAGTTTATATTGAACAACTTCATAGTTCTAAAAATAAAAAATATCCAAAACATGTTTTTAAACATACAAAGTAACTAATCAAGCTCCAATATCCTGGTATGACAAACTTACATGATTTTTAATTCAATTTTTTTTGATAAAGGAGACAATTATTGAACTCTTTTTATAATATTTTTTAAATATACCATAATTATTTAAATTTATATCTAAGACATTATATTTGGATCAACTCAAAAAAATAATTCCAATTATTTTTAAGATTTTATGAAATCTGAGTTTGAGATAAACATGATGAGTGAGCTAAATTTTTTCCTTGGTTTTCAAATTTCTAAATATTTGGAGGGAACTTTTTTATCTCAATAAAATTATACAAATATATTTCCTCAAAATATTTGGTTTTGACAATTATAAGAGTATAATTACTCCCATAAAAACACAAAAAACTATTTATCTTAATGAATCTGGGAAACTAGTTGATCAAAAACTTTTTAGAGGGATGATTGTAATTTTATTATATCACATAGACATTTGACAAGATTTAGTGATTTCTATATGCTTGTGTGTGATATTCAAGGAAATACAAAAGAATCTAATCTTAAAGTTATTAAAAAAAATTCATTATCTTAGAAGGACGTAAAATATTGGAATATTTTATTCCTTTGTAAAGGATTTTGAACTATTTTTTTAGATATTGGATTTGGTAGATTTAAATTGGATATAAAAAAGTACATCTTGAAATTTTTATTTCTTAGGGGAATATTTAGCATATTGGTCGTGCAAGGAAAAAAACTCAGTTGAAATTTCCACGACTAAAGATGAATATATAGAAAATGAAAGTTATTGTGATCAATTTTTTTGGATGCAACAGACACTCAATAACATTAACTTAAGTTTTACTGAAACTCTAATTTCATTAGATAACACAACTTCCATTACATTTTCTATGAACTCAACACATCACTCACGAATAAAACACATAGACATAAGACACAATTTCCTTCAACATCACGAAAAAATGATATATTATCCTTCAATTAATCAAAATTCAAGACTAAATTACTAATATTTATATAAAACTTATTCATTTTAATATATTTGAATATATTAAATAGAATGTGTGAATGGTCAATATAAAGTGATCATTAATAATCTTCTTATTGAACTATCTTCTAATAGTGACAAATTCCTCAAGAAAGGGGAGGGAAATTTTCATTTCTTTTATTCTTTTTGTTTTTATTATGTTTTTTATTTGTTACATAAGTCTCTCTATATATATTTTATGAAACATATCAGTTCTATTAGAATAAGGTTTTTTTAAAGATTCATCAGATTTAGGTTCATCTAGAGTTTCATTAGAAAGACTATATATATATATATATAACTTATTATGTATCCAAGTTATAAAAACACATAATAACTTAAACATTCCTAAATATACTCTCTATTTTATTATTATAACTTTTATAAAGGAAATGATTTAAATTATTTGTTATAAATTTTTATTTTCCATTAGAATAATGGTTTTATGATGACCTAAAACATTCTAATAGACCATATTACTAAAATAAAGAGTTTAAAATATACTTTTTCTTAAATATTTTTCATGTTATCATATTATGAGATCAAATATTATCTATTGGTTCATATATAATTTCAACAAACACTCTCTTTTCCAATATATAGTGGTAGTGGTTTAACATTATTTCCTAACCTGCAGTTTGTGTGGATAATTATCACCATCATGAATATCCTATTATTGATAGCATTGTGAAGTTAATCAAAAAACTCTTTAGTCTATCTGATAAGTTTTCATGGTCCTGTTTAGTGTTTTTTCAACTTGATTGGTTTTCAGGGAAATAATTATTACCTGATGATGGTTTAAAAGGCTTTATTCATTTTTAAAATTAGGTATTCTTTTCCAAGGGTGTGAGAGTATATGTGTCACAAAATAGGATTATGAACTTCACTGTCTTAGTATCATTTGAGAATTCTATATTAGTTTTGTTTTTAATTAAGTAGATGATTTGAAAAATGTTTCCATTTGTTTATTTAGAAAAAATATAACCTGAATATTAAGATAATGTACAATTGATATACATATTGAAGGTGAATCTTCCCTTTTCACTCATAAACTTCCAGAAAAAACAGGTTCATTAGAAATACCTGTCACTAAAAAGTAACTTTTTATATTAATGAGAAGGTTATAAAAATGACTCATTTATTCACTGATGCAAGGATCATTTGTATTTGGATTCAATGTTTTCTTATTCCAAAATATAGAGACTTAGATTCATTAAAAGTTTAAGAATTTTTTTATTAACTTTATTTATAAAATGAATATGTTTAACTTGGTGAATTTCATGTGGAATTTCATCATAGGAATTAGAATAGGTACAGTGAAGATGAATATTTTGATCTTCCAAAAGTTTCTTAATATGGTTCTTGTCATGTTTATAGAGGTGAATAAGATTAAAAATAAATAAAACCTAGTTAAAAATGGATTCATTTTTTGGTGATGATACTATTACTAAAATGAGGTTGATGTTCTTCCATATTAAGAGGAAGTTTATAGACAAGGACTCAAAAATTATATTCAAGAGAATAAATTAAATATCTTAGAAATAAATTTCATGAAAAGAGGAATGTTATTGGTCCTCTCAAATGTATCCTAAACTTCTTAGAAAGAACATTAAGGCTATATCTTATGAAGAATTTACTGATTCTTTGAAGAAAAAAAAGGAAATAAGGAAGGTGATCTATGTTTTGGGATTGACCCTACTAAAAAAAGCCTCCAAAATAATAAGTTTTTGATATAATGAATAAATAAGAAAATAGAAAGAAATAAGTTTCTAAATAAAAGAAAGAGTAAGTTCCACAATATTTCGTTTTGGAAATAGAAAAATCTCATGAATTTGTTGAGAAGGAGAAAGAAGTTACTGTATTTGTTAATTAGTCTATCGCTCAATCTGTTTTTATAGAGGAAGAGAAAAAAGTTTCTCTATATATTTCAAATTAAAAAGGAAAGCTTGTTTTTAATAATTTGTTGATGATGTTGTAAAAGAGGAAAAAATAGACTGTTGTGGTTGTTAAGAAATCTTGTACTTGCAAAGACCAATCACAAGGGTCATAGAAATGAAATATTGTAAAAAAATTAGGAGGAGCTTCTAAATATTTTAAAAAATCATTGGATTCAAATGAATCATTAGTGGATATCTCAATATCTCTAACTTCTCAGTCTGTAATAAATTAATATATGTTTAGTTCATTGGAAGGAGAATCATCAAAAGGTGAAAATAAGGATTTAAATTTAAAATTATCAGAAGAAATAAAATCTAATGAAGATGTTTAGATTGAGAAAATTTCTAAATCTATGTTTTTGAGAAAGAGGTGACCTCACCTGCTAGATTTAAAAAATTGTTTTTTTCTAAATTTGTAGACGATTCACAAAATTCTCATACATATACAATATCTAATAGAACAGAGATACATTTAAATTATTTAAATGAGGCTATTAAGAGTCTTGAAGGTATTATGGATATATTTCCTGACTTACAATTGAGGTGAAAGTATATCCAATGGAAAGTTTATTTAATCTAAGAGCCAAGATTACTCAAGAAATTATTATCATATGTTATTTAGATAAAGTTTAGTTGATAAATATCCATGGAGAGTCCATAGTTGAATTTATAATGATGAAGAATATTACCAAGTGGATGATTCAAAAAGAAGAATATGTGAAGTTCTTTAATTTGTAGTTAGCTAGAATTAAAACTAACACAAATTCTGTTTTAAATTTGTTTGATAGAATAAATTTTGAATTGGGATAATGTTCAAGTAAAAAAAAGTTTATTTAAAGTCTTTTTCTATTAAAAAAGGTTTGTAGCTATCCTAATAGAAGAAATAATTTTATTTGTAGGAGTAGAGTCTTTTAAATCTAGAGTCTAGGGATAAAATAATAGAGAAGATGGAGAATAATCTTAAGAAGATGAAGCATATTGTTAAAAAAATTATAAGAACTATTGATTTATTTATAAAATATTGGTTATTGTAATAATTAATCTTTCTCTATTTACATTCCTACTTTCATATTATTCTATAAATGATTAATATTGTTTTGATAAATTCATATATATACCCCTCTCTAATTTTTATTATGTGTTTCTAACATTTTGGGATACCTTTATACCAAGTTTATTTCCTCTATATATATTTTCAAAAATGAAAAAGGGGGAGAAAGGTAGAGCACTCAAGAGTTGTGTAAGGTAGGTAGAGTAAGATTTCATGTTTTATTTTTCTATTAGTATTGTGTATTGTGAGTCAAAAAAGGGAGATATTTTTTGATTCTAAGGATTTATTTATACTCTTAATTTTAAAAATCACAATCCAGTCTATTAATATTTTTATTTATAATAATTATTTTCATCCCAATTATATAGTGTTATCGAAAGTTCTACTGGTATATATTTTTTAGTTTTATCAAATTTGGGATATCAGTTTTACCAAAAAAATATTTATAAAGTCAATCAGATGAATAATTACAAATTCCATCATATGATGTCTTATAGATTCCATCAGAGTGATACTTAAAAAGTTCATAAAATAAATATTTATAAATTAAATCATATGGAGAATTATAAAATCTATCAGAAAAATACTTATAAAGTCTCTCAGATGAAGACTTATAAAATCTATTTGATAGATACTTACAGCACTCATCGGACAGAGACAGACAATGTCTATCAGAAAGACACTTACAGAGTATATTGGATGAAGATGTATAAATTATACTGAATGAAGATGTTTAAAGTATACCTAATAAATATGTATAAAGTATTGCGGATGAAGTGATTATAATATTACCAGATGTAATATCATATAAGTTTTTTTAATGTTGATAAACCTGGTGATCATTGAAAAAGTGTTATTGTGTGGAACTAATCAAGAGAATAACCTTCTAATAGGTTGAGAATCATGGATACCTAAAGTTAGGTTTATAGACATCCTTATAACTTTTGGTAAATGTGAATACCCTACTTAGTAGAGGTTCTATAAGTTTGGTAACATTATTTTATAAAATTTTACTGTACTCTGTTATTATTGTTTGTAAAAGTTTTATATTACTGATATTCATATTATACAATGTTTATATTGTGTAGTATTAACTTGATTCATACTATAAAAGTTATAATGTTTATCATAAAAAATATTTTCCTAAAATATTTTCTTAAAATCAAGGTGTTGAGAAATTAAGTCTAAATTTTTATAAACTAAAATTCAACCCCATTCTTATAGTATTTTAAATATTTTTATGATATTATATGAACGTGGTCAAATGTTCTCAACATTGTTGCTGAAAGATCCATCCTCAAATTGAAAGTTATGTTTTTTAATTAATTTTTTTCACTAATTCATGTATGGAAATATACTGTGCTGTGATCACCTTCTTCAATACATTAAATGTGGGTTATATTATGCACCTCCCTCTATTCATCAATCCATATTACTTCCTAGATATCATGCTTACTGGATAAGATAAAAAATGTATCGTTATCCCAGCAGACCTGAATGTTTTCATCAGGCTATCTGATCTACACTTGTATCTCTTACATTGACTTTCCAGGAGATGGATGACTATTCATACAATTTTAAATATCACCCTTTATCGTACATGGTTTTTTTGGAACAAAACAATGCATGACCTTACATAGGTTCACTCCACAAATTAAAAAATATGTTCTGGAAAGATTCATTATCCATACATCCTTTAATAAAATTATAGTTACTACTATGATGATGATCTTAAGAACCTTGAATCTTGAGTAGCCATGAAGGGTGGATAGATAAGATCTGATCTACATGGGTAACATATGAGTGGGAGAAGTCTATAATTTCTTTCAAGTTAACTAATAAAATATCAAACCAAATTTATATTTTGAAACCTCATATCTTGTTATTGATCCATGTGTATTTTTATACTTGAAAACCCATTTCCATTAGATTAATGTGATCCAAAAATTCTAGGAACGAATCCAAGGAATTTCTCAAGTAAATCCCCTCCCTTCATTTTTGGACTGATCAATAATGTTTCTAAAATTCCCACATATAAACCATGTGTGAGGGGTAATGGGTGAACCAAATATAACCATAACAATGAATCCCAAAAGGACCAAACTTGACTATTGTGATTGGAAGTCAAAAATTATAGAACCATAACAAACATAATACAAGAATCAAAAGAAAATGGAAAAGAATACAATTATTTAACATGGTTCAATCCCATGGGGACCTACATGCATGACAAGAGAACCAACCATACACACACATTTTATTAAGATCAAAGAAACAAAATTATATAATAGAAAAATAGAAAGAACCATAATAATAGGAACAAAATTACAAGATCTAAAAGGATCAAAATAAATGAAACTGAAAAACTTAAATAATAATTATAGTGATGGAGTTTAAAGAAAATTCAATGGTCATATTTTCTTCACGCTGGAAGCTTGATGTGTGATGCACCTAGACCCGTATGGTCTTCTTCCTTCTCTTGTGCTCATGGAACTGTCACCAGGAAGGGGAAACACTTCTTTCTACAAGGAAGGTCGTACACTAAATCCCAAAAATGACAATGAGATGAGGCTAGGGAGAGTAACAGGCAAGGACAGAGCTCTGAAGAAGAAACTTGGAGACATAATCTAGGGATTTTCTTGGAAGAACCAAGAGAAAATCCTGAGGGAGAGTAGAATGATCAGGATACTAAAGAGACACTATACATTGGTTGATCAATTCCCCCTGACACAAGCCTGTTCCTTGAACAAAATGACTAATCAAGAGGGGCCCCGAAATCACATTTAATAGAAGGCAGTCATAGAACATAATTAAAGTGAACATATGGATGGCGTAAATGAAATGTGTGGATATTCAGATCAATTTACAGGGTATAACTCACATAGGATTGTGAGGGTGTCATAGGAGTTGTGGTTAACATGGCCAGTTGAAAGATAAGGCCCAAACAGAAGGCCCACATGGGAATGAAACCAACCAGACATAAAAACCTAACACCATAGATAAAATGGGCATTAAAAATAATACCATTATTTTTTCATACATGAAAAAAAAATCAAATTATAAGAATTAAAATAAGGAAAATTTCAATATGAAAATATAAGAAAAATATCATAGTTTATAAATCTCCACCATTTTCATTTTAAATTTGCTATGTTCTTACACCTATTGTTATAGATTGGGAAACAAATCCAATCCATAAAAAATAAAACATTAATTTATAAAATATCACATATTTAGTTAAACTATGAGTCGGGTTATCATCAATACGTATCTTATTGACACACACGGTTCTAGATGCTACATCTCTAATAAAGCGTAGCATAATATCTATTTGTGTAAATTTACCATGAAATACTATTTTTTGGTTAAATGAATAGTATACAGACTATCAAGATAGACATTTATAACATAATTTTAAAGAAAATGTTCAAAAGTAAATCCATTCAGTTATAAGGCTTATTTCACTGCCTTAGTTAAGAAAATATACTGATACTTTATAGTTGAAAGAGAAACTATAGAATTCATGTTGCATTTCCAAGAAATAGGGCCACCATAAAAAGAGACCAGTCAAGGATTTTATGGTGTCAATATTACCTTCATATTGAGCATCTACATATCTAGTAATAATTTTAGCCATATCCACATCTTAACCAAAAAATAGGATTGATTAGAACTAAAAGATAAGTATCTTAAAATCCATTTAATATCATGCCAATGTGGCTTCCCAGATGTGTCCATAAATATAATAATGGTACATATTTTATAGGAAATATCAAGTCGGATGAAAATCCTAGAGTACAAAATGCTATCAACAATATGAGCATAAGAGATTTTAGGCATAAATTGAATATCATCATCAGTGGTGGGTGATTATAATAAAGATAATTTAATGTTCTGTTCAAGAGGTACATTGGAAGGTTTTTGGGATTCAAACATGTTTCACTTTAGAATATTTAAAATGTAACCATGCTAAGATAAGTAAATCAATTTATTTGGTCTATCTTTATGATTTCAACAACTAATATTTTCTTAGCTTCACCGAAGTCTTTAATTTCAAACATGGATTTTAATTGAGATGTTACAACAATGATAAGACTCAAATTTTTACAAATGATAAGAATTTCATCAACATAAAGCATAAAATAAAGCATATAGTTTTATCTAATTTGAAATAGGCACATGAATCTTATTGACTCCTTATAAATTGGTTATCTGACATAAAGGAATAAAATTTCATACACCACTGCCTAGAGTATTGTTTCAATCTATATAATGATTTATTTAATATGCATACTTGATTTAGTTTGAATTACTTATAATAACCATCATGAGGTTTTATATAGATTTTATCATTTAAATATCCATGAAATAATGTAGTTTTAACATTAATTTGTTCAATTCCTAGATCACTATACGAAAAGAAAGAATGTAAATGATGAATAAAAGAATTCTTAAAAACATGGAAAAAATTTCAGAATAATAAATACCTTATATTTGGATGAATCCGTTATAAAATACCCTTTCTTGGTATTTTATTTTATTTCCCTCAATGATATCTTCTTTTATCTTGTAAATCCACTTAGAACTAATAGATTTTGAATTAGGTGGTTTATTAACAATAGAAGAAGTGTGATTTTTTCTTAAAGAGTGCATTTCTTCATCCATGGAAAAGACAAATTGTTTTTAGTCTTTTTCAATTAATGTTTGTCTATAGGTTTTAGGATTATTATATATAAGTTCTTGGGCCACATGTAAATATTATGAAGCCATTTTATACCGGATGAACCAATCTGGAGGTCTTGAGACTCTCCTTTCTCTATCACGGGTTAAATGGTAGTCCCCATCATTGGCTGGATGTTTTGGTTCCAAATATGTACTAGAAAAAGTCTCAGAATTACCCTCAAAAGTGGGATAAGGTGCAGGTGGAGTAGGCTAGAAAACAACCTCAAAATGAGTGGGGTATCATCTTCATTAGCCAATTCAAGGGATGGATCACTGCTGCATAATGTGGAACCCTTGTATTTAGGAGAAGAAGATTCATTAAAAAGAACATCCCTACTTATAATACATTTTTGGTAACTAGACTTATTTACCCAGAGTTTATACCCCTTAACACCCTTGTGATACCCAACAAAGATACATTTTAGAGCTCTTGGTTCCAGTTTATTAGTTTTAATGTGAGAATAAGCTGTAAAACCAAAGGCTATTAAGTAGTTATAGGAGAGAGTCTAACTATTCCACAATTCTTCAGGTGTTTTAAATTAATTTTTAGATGAGTGGATCTTTTTAATAAGGAGGAAAACAGTGCTGAAATCCTCTTCCTAGAAGGATTTGGGAAGACCTGATCATGCAAGCATGCTTTGAACTCTTTAAAGAATAATCTTATTCATTCTCCATACTAGGATTTTTAGGGAGTTTCACGAATAGTTATATGGCTTTTAATACCTTCATATTCAAAATATTTAATAAATTAAGTGGATAGGTATTTCATCTTATTATATGTTCTAAAGGATTTTATTTTCCTCCCAATTTGGTTTTCAAACAAAATATTGTAGGTTTTAAATTTTTTGAAGACATCAGATTTATTTTTTAAAATGTAAATATATACTATTTTGGGAAATTAATCTTTGAAAGTGAAAAATAGGAATATACATCAAGGTGGTAGTCCTATATGGCCCCCATAGGTTAGAATGAAAATATTCAAGGGTGATAAAATATATAGAGGATTAATTTTTAAAGGTAAATTTCTTAGCTTTTCCCATCACATAATATTCATAAAATGGAAGATTTCTTGGTGTGATGTTACTCAGAAACCCTTTCTTGTTGAGTTATTTTGGGAATTTGGAGCTAACATGTCCCAATATCCTATGATGAAGCATAGTATTATCAGTGTCAGTGTTTTATAAAGTACCCAACTTGTAACATCCCAGACCCGGATTCCACCCAAAATGGTGATCTGAGCCTAGTTTGTCATAAGGCCTCATGAACATCTCCCCAAATGACAAAGGATACTGACTAACAGTTAGGGCATTGGTGAGTCAGTGGGGAGACTATGCCCTATTTACCAAAGTATCACAACAGAAGTCATATATGTACAATATCAGAAGAGAAATAAATAGAAGAAAACTGAAAGTAAGACAATAAGACATGAAAACATAATAATAACCAAAAGTGTCTCATATAAAAAAATGATGCATATGGTACATGTGTCTAGAAAGAACCCATAACAGTACATGAAAATACAATACAAGTAACCCAAAAAGAAAAAAAAGGCAAAAAAGGTATCCCAACATCACAAGCCTTAGCTTGGTCATATGCTCCCCAGCTCCAAAGCCACAATCAACAACCTGTAATAGGGAGCTTGCCCCTGTCATCACCAGCAACCATATAATGCGTTTGGGTCCCCGAGGAGGCCCAAATAGGGTGTGAGATAAACATCATAGTAGGCAACCACCCTGGTCTATACAAATCTAACAGAAATTCTACAAAAGTGCTAGCAAGTGTAAACCAGTATGTAAGTGCATATGCCCATGGCATGAGTCTACTATAAAGTAAAACTGAATAGCCCTCAAGGCTACCTACAAAATAGATTCATCTCCTTATAAGGTAGCTATAACCAAGTAAACAAGTCACATTTCCATTCTATACATACATCAGTATCTTGCACCAACAACCACACTGCATAAAGAAACCAAGTGTCCCACAACCACACCGTATAGTGAAAGTATCATTCCACAACCACAATGTATAGTGAAGTAGCATACCTCAAGGTTCAGATCCAAGGTGTCAGTAGACCAAGGAATCTAAGTAAACAATATCTAGACCACGGAGGGATGAATCCAAGGAGCATGTCCAAGGCATCCCATCGAGTCCCATGGGCATCCCTGGTGGAAACTCAGTTAGGCACTAGTTGTGGTCCTAGAATCATAGAAATAGTAAGTCCTACGCGAGGCCAAGAAAGCTAGATCCTATGGGATATCAAGGTCCGATGCATCCCACAGAATTAAGAACCAAGGGGAAAATTCAACCCAAGGAGTCCACTACCACATTCTAGATTCATAGAGAGCAGTCCATGAAATCTATCAAACCATTCATTCAAGCATTCAAGAATTCAAAATAACCATTCATTAACATGTGAGTACACCCACTCACATTAATAAGAAAAATACATGAGTATACCCAATCATGCAAACCATTTATCAAAAGTATATGGGCCTAACCTTCAATATAATCTATTTAAATTTCCATTAGTCATTTACATATAGGTATACCCACCCATATAAACACATTTTATCTAAGTCAATCTATCAAAATAGACAAGTAATAACATGATATTCAATATTAGAGAAGGTTGTACATATTTAAAACTATATAATCAGTATATAAAGTCATCTAATGGATTCCTCTAACTAGTAAAGAACAAGCACACACCCCTTGGGTAGTTTAAACAGGTATTAAAAAGATAAACCCAAAAGGTACACCCCATGGGTGACTTTAAAATGAGAAAAGAGTACAAACACACCCAAACAGAACACATGGTCAACCTTACTAGATCCAAATGCAACTACTAAAAGATACATGCTAAAAAACAAGACCTCACTGGAAAGTACGATGAATGGAATATCGGCCGAACGGTTGGAAAACACCAAGAAAAGCTGAAAGAAAGTATAGACCACCTACCTCACCTCGGTAGTAGAAAGATCATCCAGTATCATGTCCTGATTCATCCTGATTTGGAAGAAATATGAAGAAAGAATGAAGAATGGAATATTAGGGCATATGATCCAAAATCTAAATAACATATTCATTGTTCCGAAGAATCAAGAATGACTAAAAAGGAATGAAGGCCTTAGCATTGTGGATCTGTAGAGGCGATCGACGATCAAAAAAAAAGTTGGGATGAAGGATTTGGCTCAAAGCCTATACTAGGAAGCAAAGAAGAGCTATGGAGGGTGGTTCTATACATAGAGTAGAAAAAGTTATTTGGTTTTTAAAAAAAAATTTTATTTTAATTTAAAATAAAAAAACACCCAGAAAGGGTCACACGATTTTACCGCACGGTTTCCCAAACCATGCGGAAACCTTGCACACCTCTCTACCTAACAGGGGCGCTTCACATGATTACCCCACATGGTTTGAATAACCGTGTGGTAACCACACAGAACCAATATATCCAAAACCTCTATTTTTTCAAACCTCTCACACGGTTTACCAAAACCATGCACAAACCATGTGCAAAAAGTACACTAGGTCATTTCTAGCCCAAAACCTAGTTTCAACCCCCAAACAATCCCCAAACACCTCCAAAACACCCGTGATCAAGATAATAATTCACATAAGTTCTTAAAAGGCATTTAAACTTAAAATAAAAAGATTCTTACCTTGTACGAAATCCCATGTTCTTACAATATTCCACCCGTATAACAATTTGTCCATGAATTTCTCTCTGAAGGGTGGTCAAGATTCGCATGAGATTAACTTTGACCACTGAGCATGTATGTCAGCCTCCCTCTCCAAAGCCTCATCTAGTAAACGACAATGATTCCATAGCGCTTGTACTAGAGGAACTGACCAGCCTCTAAGAACCTTCATGCTCCTATCAACGATACAAATCAGATGCTCCTCAAAGGATAAATCAACCCGAAGCTCAACCTCCTTGGGCTGAAAACGTGATATGGTTCTAAGTGATAGGAGAACAACTGAGATACATGGAAGACATCATGCATGGATCAATACCTCTGAAGTAACTACAACCTATAGGCAACCGACCCAACTCTCTCCAGAATCTCAAACATACCAACATATCTTGGTGAAAGATTACCCTGTCTCCTGATCCGCCTATGTTCTAACCTCGATGAAACATGTAAGAAAACTTGAACCCCTTCCTTGACCTTTATATGTTATCTGCGGTGATTGACATATGATTTTTGATGATATAGTGCAGTATCCATCCACTTCTGAATCAACAGGACATGCTCCGTAGTCTCTTGAACAAGACACGATCCCAGTAATGCTGCCTCTCCTACCTCTAACCAGCACATGGGAGAATGTAATGGCCTACCATATAAAGCCTTGTAATGTGACATATATATCATCACCCGATAGCTGTTATTGTAGGAAAACTCAAATAGGGTAATGTGCCTCTCCCATGATCTCCCAAAATCTGGGACACGTGCTCAAAGCATGTCCTCTAGAAACTGTATCATATGCTCTAACTTTCCACCAGTCTAAGTGTGGTATGTTGTGCTTAGAAGCACCTATGTACCCAATTCTCTCTATAAATGCTTCTAGAAACAATATTTAAAGTGGGAATACCTATCTAAAATGATATTATGTGGGATTCCATGAAGTCATACCACCTCTCAGATGTACAACATTACAAGATCATCAACACTCGAGGTCTCTTTGATTGGAAAGAAGTGTGAAAAATTCATAACCCTATAATGAAAACCCACAAAAAATCATTACCTTGAGGAAAACTTTGCAAACCTATCACGAAATCCATTGTGACATCATCCCATTTCCACTCTGGGATGGGTAGCTGCTGTAAAAGCTCAGCTGGTCACTGATGTTCTTCCTTCACCTACTGATAGGTGGAATACCTCATAACAAAACTAGCTACATCTCTCTTCATTCCCGGAAACCAGTACCGATGTCTCAAGTCACGGTACATCTTGGTAACCCCAGGATACACTTCCCAAGATTAATCATGAAACTCCTGCATAAACTCCTCACATATATCCATTGGAACCCAGACATGTCCATGGATATGTAGTATCTCATCATCACCTACCATCCAACCAGAAAGAGGGTCCTCACCTGCTACACCTTCTCGAAGAATTAGGTCTTATGAATCTGATAGATACCTCATCCTAACTCTTTACAATAGAGTATAGGTAATATCTAAGGATGAAAGAAAATTCCACCCCTATATATCGTTCAACTCTAGATGCATCTTAGAAAACAACACCATAATCTGCCACTAACTACTGGCATGTTGCACTGCCCATATCTTAGTCCTCCTACTCAGTTCATCAGCTACTATATTTCCCTTACCAGGCATGTAGGAAAGCTCTAAGTCAAAGGACTATAGAAAATCTATCCACCTTCACTAACTCAAATTCAGATCACGTTGTGTAATGATATACTTTAGGATTTTGTGGTCTTTGTACACCAAAAAATTCTCTCCCAGTAAATAATGCCTTCAACAGCGCAAAGCATGAAGAACTGTAGCTAACTCAAGATCGTGCATAGGGTAATTATTCTGGTGAGGCCTCAACTACCGAGACCCATATGTCACTACTCAATATCCCTACATCAGCACTACCCCCAACCTAATACCTGAAGCATCACAGTACTTTGTGTTACTCTGGCCCTGCTCTGGCAGTATCAGGACTGGTGTTGATGCCAACCTCCCTTTAAACTCTGGAAAGGCTATCTCACAAGATTCTAACCACAAAAACTTTACACCCTTCTTAGTCAAGCCCATGAATGGTTATTCTAAGCATGATAAGTTATATATAAAATTCTTTTAGTAACCAGATATCCCCAAGAAACTCTATTTGTCAAAAATGATCTTGGGATATTCCTAGGAAACTACAGCTCTCACCTTCTCTAGGTCCATTGACACTCCTGTCTCTGAGATGATGTGACCCAAGAAGTGAATATGGTCTATCCAAAAGTGGTATTTTGTGATATTATCATATAAATGATTCTATCTCAATGTATTCAAAATGATATCAAGATGGTTGGCATGGTCATGTCGATTGTGGGAATACACAAAGAAATCGTCCACCAAAATCACCACAAAAAATAAAAGTAAGGATGGAACCCTCGGTTCATCAGGGCCATGAAAACCACTGGTGTATTCGCGAGACCAAACAACATATCCAGATACTCATAGAATCCATACCTTCTAAGAAAGGATGTATGAGGTATGTCTCCAGGTCAAAACCTTACTTGGTGATATCCTGACCTCAAGTCGATCTTTGAGAATAATTGATCTCCTCGAAGTTGATCAATCAGGTCATCAATCTATGGTAAGGGATATTGGTTTTTAACTATCATCTGTTTCAGTTTTTGATAATCCACGCATAGCCTAAGAGTCCCATCTACCTTTTTCACAAAAGGACCAGTGAAACCCACAGAGAAGGACTGGGTCTGGTAAACCCCTTCACATCCAAATCCTCTAGCTGCCTCTTGATCTCTTGCAAATCTGTTATAGACATCCTATAAAGAGAAAAGGATACCGATGCATCTTCTCTCACTAGCTTGATAGAGAACTCCACCTCTCTCTCAGGAGGTAAAATAGAAAAGTCATTGGGAAATATTTCCATGAAGCGCTCAACCACTAGAGGAAAGTATGCCTGTCTCACTCCCTGATCATCCACAAAAAACTAGAAATCAGGTCTTTCATCCTACCAAGACAACAATTCTCAGGTCCAGATCTGCTCACCTGAACATCCCATTCAACCTTGTGAATAAACACTACACCCTCTGGTGTTGTGAAAGTCACCCTTCGGTGATAGAATTCAATGTGCGATCGATAAGTCATGAGCCAGTTCATTCTGAGAATGACATCGAACACTATCATCTCGGGGACATATAGACTCCAGAAGAAGTGTCACCCACCAACATCAAGGGGACACTCCATACACTGGCGTACATCACCTGTTAGAACTCACAACAGTGTGTCTAGCGTTAAAATGATCTCATAAAGAAAAACTAAAATACCAAGTCTCTTTACGACTCATGCATAAATAATACTATAAGAGGAACCTGTATTGAAAAGAGAAGATGAAATAGTAGAAGCTACTAAGATCGTACCTCTCATTATCGATGGTCTTAGATCCCGATCTTCCTGGGTCTATTGCACTGCATAAATTTGTCTTATACCATGGCCCTATGACCTTACCTATCTACCTTAAGCTGATCCACCATGCTACCTCTGAGATCCAGGTTTCCGGATACCATGACCACGACCACCACTTCCCTGGCCTGATAGGACTAAACTTCTCCATCTCCCATCCTAACGAGGATTTGAGGACCCTAACCCTGAACTTAACATCGGAGCTAAACCCCTACCACTCGCAACTAGAGGAAAGGTCCTGCAAAAACACTTCATGTGCCCCATCCTTATGCAGTATTGGCACTCAACATGGTTGAGGTCACACTGATTCTTCATGTGGCCTCACCTACCACACTGATGGAAAAACACCAAGCTTCCTGCACCCACATCTTGACTAGCACTCATGTCATCGTAAGCCTCAAAACAACGCTTCCTTCCTAAATACATAGATCCACTGGGGTGAGAAAAAACACTCCCATATTCTGTACCCCCAGCTTCCCTCAGGTTCCGATCTATAATCAGTGCCTGATTCACAATCCCAATGATATAAGGCAACATAAAAACATTGACATGAGATCTGATAGCATTTATAAGACCTTCCTTGAAGTTCCTTTCCATCGATATCTCATTAGTAAGATACATTGGTGAAAAACATTGTAGCACTATAAACTGTGCCGAGTAATCCATTACTGTCATCGCTCCTTGCTTCAGATGCATGAACTCACTCACCCGCTCTGCTCGAAAAGTCGTGGGGTACAATTAGTCATAGAAATGGGTTTGGAAATCATCCCAACCCATATCACGCATCCCATCATCCTGGTTTAAATCATCACACCATCATTTTTCCTCTCCACATAGCATGTAAGTCACGATCTTGACCTTCCACTCTAGAGGCGTCTACAAATTATTGAAAATCACTAACATGGTCTCTAGAAACAGCTCTACAGCATGTGGTCTTCCATACCCTAAAAACATAGGAGTATGCTGCTGTTGGAACACCCATGTCAGCTCATCCATAGTCAAGGCTGGCTATAATGCTCCAAGGAATTTCTACATACAGAGAAAGAAACCCTCATAGAACTGTGACTCAGTAACTATGTCTGGAAAAGCCTCAGGTGCCACAGCTGGAACTATATGAGGATCAAACGGTAGACCATGGCCCACCGTCTCTGAAGTATGTCCATCACCTTTATCGCATCATACCACTAGAGGTCGTCATGATGGAATGTCTCTATAATGACAAATGCACACCTCAGGAAAGAACAACATCAAGGAACAAAGCTCAAAATCATAGGACAGGTAAAAACCCTCATAGAAACCAATTTAAAACCACAACCTATTTCTAAATCAAGGACTATATAAAGAACAACCAATGAACCACTAGAAACTATGCCTCTCACCCACTCAAATTTCGGGTCAAGGTTAAGTATCTATTCATCATTCAAGTTTCCATTTCCATTTCACATTCAATTATTCAAAAAATTCCACCAAGGGCTTACCAATTTCTGATTCCATGAGGGCCCATAACACATCATGATCCCAAAACATGGCTCCCATTCAAACCATATATATATAAAAAAATCATTTAAAATTTACATTTCACTGGTTTGTCATTTCCCAATTCATAAGGGTCCATACTCTTTATAGATTGAAAGATGACATCACACCTTTATCTACTAAACCCAACTAACAAAACAACATGCACAAATAGCACATCAACTATCCCAACATTATGAAACATCTATTTCATCCTAGATGGAAAGGCATAAAACATGGAATGTGATTCTAATAAGTGTCTATATGATGCATGAGATGGAACACCCTCATCTCATCGAGTTGGAACTGAAATGGAACCCACAATTCCATAAATAGTAATAACATAAAACAATTGTGTCACCTAATGATGAAATAAAATCAACTATAATAGTCAAAATATAGAAAATTAGAACTCAATTTGAGGAAATTTGTATTTTCCCTATACATGGGGTAGCTACTTCCAGGCATAGTTTAATACCAAATTCAATTTCCTTCCTATCCCTGCCTAATGTCACCAAACAGTATGTCAAATCAGAAAAGAAAATACTTTGATACCACTTTGTAGCATCCCGAACCCAGATGCCACTCGAAACAGTGCTCTAAGCCCGGTTGGTCACAAGGCCTCAAGCACATCTCCCCAAACACCAGAGTCTGCCGACTAGCAGTGAGGGCCTAGGTGATTCAGTGGGGAGACTATGCCCTCATTACCAGAGTATCACAACCAAAGTCAAATATGTACAATAGAAAAATCTAATGAAACTGAAGACAACTTAAAGTAAGACAAGCATACAATAATATATAATAATAACCAAAAGTGTATCATATACAAAAAATTATGATGATGGTACAAGTGTCTAGAAAATAGCTAGAATAGAACATGTCAATAAAATAAAAGTATCCCAAAAATAACAAAAGTCTAAAAAGGTATCCCATAATTGCAAGCATCATACAATTCATATGCTCCCCTGATCTAAAGATACAATCAGCAACCCATACTAGGGTGCTTTCCCCTATCATCATCTGCAACCATATAATCTGTTTGGGTCCATGAGGAGGCCCAAACAGGGTGTGAGATAAACATCCTAGTTGGAAACCTCCCAGGTATATATAGTTCTAACAACAATTCTACAAAATTACTAGCAAGTTTAAACTAGTAAGTAAGTGCATATTCCCATGGCATAAGTCTACTATAAAGTAAAACTAAACATCTCTCAAGGCTATCTGAAAAAGAGATTCATATCCTAACAATGAAGCTATAACTAAGTAAATAAGTTACAAAACCACACTGTAAATCCATAAGTATCATGCACTCACAACCACCCTATATAAAGAAACCAAGTGTCCCACGACCACACCGTATAGTGAAAGTAACATTCCACAACCATGTTGTATAGCGAATTAGCTAACCTCAAGTGCTAGATCCTAGGTGTCAGCAGACCAAGGCATCCAAGTGATAAATATTTAGACCATGGAGGGCTGGATCCAAGGAGCATGTCCAAGGCATCCCATCGAGTCCCATGGGAATCCCTAGTGGAAATTTGGTTAGGCACTGGTTGGGGTCCTAAGAGCATGGAAATATAAATCCCTACATGAGCCCAAGAAATCCATATCCTACAAGGTAGAAAAGCCCGATGCATCCCACAAAATCAATACCCAAGGGGAAGAGTCAACCCAAGGCATCCAATACCACGTTCCAGATCCATGGAGAGCAGTCCATGAGATCTATCAAACCATTCATTCAAGCACTCAAGTATTCAAAATAACCATTCATTAACATTCAAGTATACCCATTCATATCAACGAGCACAAGACATGAGTATACACACTCATGTGAACCATTTATCAAAATCATATGAGCCTACCATCCTATATAAACCATTTAACGTGGCATTAGTCATTTACGTATAGGTATACCCACCCATATAAACACATTTCATCTAAGATAATAAATCAAAATAGACAAGGCATAACATGATATTCAATATGAAAGGAGGAAGTACATCTTCTAAACTAGATACTCAATCTATAAAGACATCTAAGGGCTTCCTCTAACTATGCAAGCACAAGAACACACCTCTTGGGTGGTTTAAATAGGGATAAAAAAGATAAACCCAAAAGGAACACCCCATGGGTGACCTTGAAACGAGAAATAAATGAAAATTCACCTAAATAGAACACATGGTCAACTACAACTACAAAAAGCTACTTGCTTAAAAACGAGACCTTGTCAGAAAGTCCGACGAATGGAATATAGGTCGAATACCCGGAAAACAGCATGAAAAGATGAAAGAATGTATAGACCACCTACCTCACCTTAGTAATAGAAAAATCATCCAATATTGGGTCATGATTCATCCTAATTTGGAAGAAATATGAATAACGGATGAAGAACAGAATATTAGGGCATATGACCCAAAATCCAAATAGCATAGTCATTGTTATCTAGAATTAATATTGACTAAAAATGAATGTAGGCCTTAATTTTTTGGATCCGTAGAGATGATCGACAATCAAAATAGAGTCCAGATAGATGAATTTGATCAAAGCCTATTTTAGGCGCGAAAGGGGAGCAATGGAGTGGAGTTTTATGTGTGGAGGAGAAAAACCCAATTGGGTTTTAAAAAGAAATTTTATTTTAATTAAAAATTAAAAAAAAACACCCACCAAGGGTCGCACGGTTTACCTGAATAGTTTTTCAAACCATGCAGAAACTGCGCACACCTCTCTAACTAAGAGGTGTGCTTCGTATGGTTACCCCGCAGAGTTTGGCTAACTGTGCTGAACCGCTCTGTCCAAAACCTATAGTTTTTTAAACCTATCGTATGGTTTACCTAAACCATGCACAAGCCATGTGAAAACCATGAACTGGGACATTTATAGCCCAAAACCTGGTTCTGGCCCCCAAACATGCCCCATACACCTCCAAAACACTCATGATCAAGAAAAGCATTCACATAAGGTCATAACAAGGCATTTAAATTTAAAAGAATAAGATCTCTACCTTTTACAAAAACCCAGTTTCTTAAAAAACTACCTTGAATGGGTGTTTCCATTCTTTACATACAAACCACTCATAAGAGACCCCTTAATGATGGTTTTAGAGCCTTTAGATATTTTTACATAACCTGTTTTAGACCTAAAATTAATCCCCTTTTGGTCTAGGATTCATAAGTAAATCAGGTTTCTATGAAGGCTGGGATCCCACCTTACATAAAGTAAGGTGATGATGGAATGATCATCTAGTTCTAACAAAACATAGCCTCTTCCATCAACCTTTTTCCTCTTATTATCACATAAGAGGACATATCCCTACACCCCTTTCAACAAATTGTAGGAATGAATATCTAAAGGGACACATGTGAAAGGAAAATATCGAGTTAAAGACCCACTCTAGATTGATTTCATGGATAGAAACATTTAGGATTTAAGTAGTGTCACAACTTGAGTCAACTATAAGGGACTAATTAGTGGGATATTTTGACTCTAACTCTTGTTTGGGTTTCCTACATTTGGTCTGAATATTCCCCAATTTTCAACAATGAAATCATGTGACTTTTATTTAATTAGAATTAGATTTATATTTAGGGTTCTTATTATTCTTGATTTTATCTTTGGAAATTGTTTCTTTTCACCCTTTTATTATGGTATTACCTTAGAAAACAAACCCTTTCCATCACCTTTAATTCTATTTTTAGAGTGTAGTTATTTAGAAATAAGGGATGAATTAACCTCTTCAAGGGTTTGGGAGTATCAACCGTACATCATAGTTTCAACTACTGTGCTGTAGGAATTATAAAATGATATTAAAGTGATCATTTCTTGATCCTCATAATTTAAAAGTGCATTTATTTTGGAAAGATCTAACATAAACTTGTTAAATTCATCAATATTAGATTTAATAGAACTATTGAGTTTCATTTTAAATGTAAACATGAAGTGTTTTTTAAATCCTACCAACCAATGAAGTAGTCATGTATAATTTCTACATTTTAAGTTAATTACCAGAAAAAAAACTTATATTAGAACATTATCACCCAATGAAAACAATAAAGAGATATTTTAATTAACTAACACACTAGGGGATACATCTTTGTACTCAGTAGTGATCTATCTAGTTTTATTTATAATTATAATATATTTATTAAGCCAACAGAGGGAATCAATTAAGCCCTATTGAAATAGAAATGATCTTATCTTAATTCTAAAAATATTAAAGTTATTATCACCATAAAATTTCTCTATTTTGAATCTATTTATTCACATGATCACCCAAAGGGTAAATGATAAGTTATTACAAAAAACATTAAGAATATTCCTCCAAAAATTGAACAATCTATTGAGTAAATAATTCTCATCCAAAGGGATTCAAAATGATAAGAAATATACATGGGATAATGGATTAAAAAAACCAGTAAATAAGATAGTGGGAAATTATGATGAGATCACAATGTAGAAATAATAATAGAAACTAGAACCGAAAAAAATATACATGGATCAAAATCTACAGGAAAAGAAAACTAGTGAGGCTCTGATACAACTTTATGAGGGGTAAGGGGTAAATCTAATACAACTACAACATCGATCCTAAAAAGGAAGGAATTGGACTATTTCTATTGGAAGATGAAAATTACAGAACCAGAACAAATAAAATTCAAGAATCAAAATAAAATGACAAGGAACACAGTTAATTAATGTTATTAGGTCCCATGGGGACCTCCATGCATGTCTAGAACAAAACTCAAAGACATGTGTTTTATTAATCTCAAAGAAACAAATTGATACAAGAGAAAAAAATCAAGAACCATAACAATAGGAACATAAGTACAAGATTTAAAAGGCTACAAATAAATGAAACAAAATAAGGACAAATGATACTTATAGTGTTGGATTTTGAAGAAACTCCATCAGTCCTATTCTATACATGATGGAAACTTGATGTGTGATGCACCTAGATCTGTAAGGTCTTCATATTCCACTCGTGATTGTGGTACTATCACCGAGAAGGGGAAACACTTCTTCTTATAAATAAGGATTTCATCCCCACCACAAAATCAAAAATGAGATGAGGTAAGGGTGAGTGATAGGCCTGGACAGAGTTCCTCTCTTCATTTATGATGTGATCCAATATTTTTTATTCATTTGTATCACTACTAAGTTAATATAGGGAATTATATTTGGTGAAGTTAAGTTTGGAAATCTTATATTCTCTCTATTTTCCATTGGTTTTCAAGATAGCAGTTTTGATCTATTAATTATTCTATTTGGATTTCATAAATCCATGATCTCTTTTCATTATTCTTTTTTCAATATATTTCAATAGTTAATCTTTGATATATATAATGTAACAACATTGTTTTCATTTTAATATTTATTATATTATTTGTTAGTATAAATAATGCCTATATTTTTATATTATAGGTTAGTCAAATCCTTCAAACTGTTTTATAAATTTTTCCATCACATTCTAAAGTTATGTTTCAATAGGATAATTGATAGGTAATCCCTCCCATTTCACATATTATCATATGGAAAGGTGGGAATGGCATGGGTTAGAGAAATACTCCACCAAAATAAGGGAATTTCATCTAAAAACTATTTTTTAAGAACTAAATTCAAAATTATTTGTGGTTTTTTTAAGTTATGATTTAAATGATATAAACTATTTTTTTCAAAATTCTATGTCAGTAGTGTGAACTTCTAATCTTATTAGTTGCGCCTTTTCATTATAGAATGATAAAATATGTTATAGTATATTTTTTTGAGGCTTCATTTATGTGTGTGTGTGTTGTATAAATAATCTAAAATTAGAGGAATGGAACAAATCATATTAGGATTGTTTATAGGTACCCAGACTATTGATGGTGGCTACATTAGACTATACATGGGTTTCAAGAGCACTTGTTACATTATAATTCTTATCCTTTACAAATGTTCATATTGTTATGTGACTTATTTATCCCTTTCCTAATATTGATATTCCTTTTTCACAAGATTAATTTAGTTTACTTGTATACTAATTGTGTAGTGGTTCATTCCCATTGATGAACATATATATCATAACAATATGGATATATGCATGGATTAAAGAAGGTAAATGTGATTTCTAATATGGATTTTCAAGCACATAGAAATAACCATTCAAGATAGAATTGTTAAATTATTTTAGTAATGATATATTATGTTAAAAATGGTTTTTATAATTCTTTATTTCCTATATTGTGAATTCAATGAATACAATTGGTGTTGTGTTATATTTTTTGGTGTCGGGTGGTGACTCGATTTTGGTTATTGATTCTGGGTATGATGTACTCATACTTTACATGTTTCCCCATGTGATACTTATAAACATTATATTACATGAACTATGTAAGGTAAATTCACTTGTGTATGAGAGATCATAGTGAATGGTTTTTTAAAGTCTAATAATAATTATCATATCAAGAAGAAGTGATTAAAACCCTTTTCTGAGGATTTCATGAAACATAATATGAAACTTTATGAAAATATATAAATAAAGAACTGTTTTCAATAAGCATAATGTATACCCAAGAGCATCTATAACATCAAAAAACTCCATCATATGGGTTTGATAAAGATCACTGAGTGGAAAAATCATCCCACCTCTATGGTGTATCCATGGTTCAAATGTATCACATGTCGTACATGCACGATTCTTTATTCTGACATGATGTTCTAGAATCTCAGCATGTAAAGGAAGAAGAATAAAGAGATCAATGAGTTCAGGTAGGTTTTTCAAAGAATAATGGAATTCACCATCTACTTCCATTGCATGAAAAAGATATAAATAAACAATCAAGGAAGTTCCTTGATTACCCTATCATTTATTCATATGATTAAACACATGAATAAATACCATGGTTGGTTCACGTATCAAATACACGCATGTGAGTCCTACCAAATGTTTCATCTCTTGAAATGGTATAATATATGATAACTAATATAGGAGAATAATAAATGATAACAATTTATCATTTTTGATACAAGTTTTAGGTACCATAATAAAAAAAATTAAAATCATAATTTTCTTGATATATATATATGTGTGTGTGTGTATATCACACACACACACATATATATATATATATATATATAAACAAGGCTTTAAGGAATATATCTATCAATATCACACTTTCTGTAAATCCAAAATACTTTATGATATTTCACCTTATATTGTATCCTATACAGTAACATGTGAAACCATATCCAAAACTCATTTTGGATATCTTATAATTTTTTTTGGAAGGAAATAATAAAATTCACCCTCTATCACATATTTTGTAATACCATGTGAATACTATTTTTAATAGTTTTTCAAGGGCGTGCGCATCCGTCATGTAGAGGACGCACAACTGTTGCCCCACATTCCCACTTTCCAAAGGCGGGCGACATCTGCTCCTTATTTAGGGACGTCTACTCCTTGATCGAAAAGGGATGATGGGATGTCGGTTCTTCTTTTCGTGGATTCCTCCTCAGAGCTCGTCACCTAGTCCAGGTCTCCCTCATAGACATATGACATTGTTCGTGAAACTCTTCTCGGCGCCATATCTTCATGGACACCAGTTAATTACAATGCTTCTGTCAGGACATTCCAAGGGGTCCAGTCAGGGAAGCAACCTTCGATTAGGGGAGTAGTCACGTTGTGAATTACTGACATGTTTGGACACTAGGGGATTGGTGTTTCTGTCTTCTGTCCCTTATTATAGGGCTTCTTGAGGGAATTGAAGCCCGAAGCATCCCACATCGAACATGGGGAATCATATGCCATGGGCATGTATCTGAAGTTTTCCTCAGCTTCCCATGTTTAACACAGGATATGCCGCAAGTTTAACATCCAATGGAGACAGATAAGACTGATCAGAACATTGATTCTAATGGATCAGATGGAGGAACCCCCTGGAGGGAACACCGATACTGGGGACAACACGTGGGTGGCTTCCCGAATGTTGTTTGATGGAATGGGGAGTTGGGTGGCATGATCCCACCAGGATGTGGTGTCCCAGATAAGGATTAGGATGGGTAATGAAGTGTGACGGGGAGATGAAATATGGCCATCACAAGGGCGACAGTGATATTGGGCCTGAGCCTCAAAGAAGCTTCCTACGTATCCCCGTGGCAGGGAATCAAAGTCTTCATAGTTCGGTGAGATGATGGGACACCTAAGGAGGCAACCCAAGAGACTAGATGCATGGTTGGGACGTAGAATAAGTGGAACCTCCGGGTTGGGGAATGAGTTTCCCGAGACACATAGGCTCGAGGAAAAGATCAGGATGAGATAGGGGTGATGGTCTCGAACCTCATAGAGGCTTCCTACGTATCCCTATGGCGGGGAATCAAAGTCCACGTAGTTTAGGATGGAGGATACAGTTTAACATCATGCGAGACAGGGGTGAACCTGACGTGAAGGTGGTCGGAACGACCGGGTGGTGGGCTTGAACCTCGTGGAGGCTTCCTACATACCATGCCTTGACACAAATCAAAGTCCTTGTAGTTCAGGTTAGGGGTTGGGGCTTACACTCTGAGGCGGCCAAAGGTGTTGGTGAACCGACGCGAAGATGGTTAGAATGACTGGGTGGTGGGCTTGAACCTCGTGGAGGCTTCCTATGTACCATGACTTGAAATGGATCAAAGTCCTCATAGTTCGAGTTGAAAGGGGCTTGTCACACCGACACGGAGATGGTAGGGGCCAATGGTTGTTAGGATTGAACCTCGTGGAGGCTTCATATGTACCATGCCTTGACACGAATCAAAGTCCTTGTAGTTCGGGATGGATTGGGGCTTACACTCTAAGGCGGCCCAAGGTGTTGGGGCTTGAACCTCGTGCATGCTTCCTACATACCAATCCTTGACATGGATCAAAGTCCCCGTAGTTCAGGATGGATTGGGGAATACACTCTGAGGCGGCCTAAGGTGTTGGGTCTTGAACCTTGTGGAGGCTTCCTACATACCATTCCTTAACATGGATCAAAGTCCCCATAGTTCGGGATGGGTTGGGGCTTACACTCTGAGGCAGCCTAGGTGTTGGGGAACCTATGTGAAGATGGTTGGAACGACCGGGTGGTGGGCTTGAACCTTGGAATGGATTCTTACGTACCATGCCTTGACATGGATCAAAGTCCCTATAGTTCGGGTTAAAAGGGGCTTGGCACACTGACACAGAGATGGTCAGGGCCAATGGTTGTTGGGATTGAACCTCAAGGAGGCTTCCTACGTACCATGCCTGACATAGATCAAAGTCCTCGTAGTTCAGGATGGATTGGGGATTACACTCTGAGGAGACCCAAGGTGTTGGTGAACCAACGTGAAGATGGTCAGAACGACAGGGTGGTGGGATTGAACCTCGTGGAGGCTTCCTACGTACCATGCCTTGACATGGATCAAAGTTCCCATAGTTCGGGAATGGGTTGGGGATTACACTCTGAGGAAACCCAAGTGTTTTGATGGGTGGGCTTGAACCTCAAGGAGGTTTCCTACATTCCATTCCTTGACATGGATCAAATTCTCCGTAGTTCGGACTATGGGTTGAGGTTTACACTTTGAGGCGGCCCAAGGTGTTGGTGAGCCGACAAGAAGATGGTCGGAATGACCGGGTGGTGGGCTTGAACCTCATGGAAGCTTCCAACGTACCCTGACATGACATGGATCAAAGTCCTCATAGTTCGGGATTGGGTTGGAGCTTACAGTATGAGGCGGCCCAAGGTGTTGGTGAACCGACACGAAGATGGTCGGAATGACCGGGTGGTGGGCTTGAACCTCGTGGAGGCTTCCTATGTAACATGCCTTGACATGGATCAAAGTCTCATAGTTCGGGTTGAATGGGGCTTGGCACACTGACACGGAGATGGTCGGGGCCAATGGTTGTTAGGCTTGAACCTCGTGGAGGCTTCCTACGTACCATGCCTTGACATGGATCAAAGTCCTCGTAGTTTGGGATGGGTTGGGGCTTACACTCTAAGGCGGAACATGGTGTTGGTGAACCAACGTGAAGATGGTTGGAACGATCGAGTGGTGAGCTTGAACCTCGTGGAGGCTTCCTACGTACTATGCCTTGACATGGATCAAAGTCCACGTAGTTCGGGAATGGGTTGGGGCTTACATTCTGAGGCGTCCTAGGTGTTTTGGTGGGTGGTCTTGAACCTCGTGGAGGTTTCCTACGTACCATGCCTTGACATGGATCAAATTCCTCGTAGTTAGGGATGGATTGGGGCTTACACTATGAGGAGGCCCAAGGTGTTCTGTCATGGTCGGTTCTTGTTCTATGCTCACATGAGTCATGCTCGGTGTGAGAAAAAAGAGATAGCAGTGACCTGACGATCACGTCGTGAAAGGTGCGTCTGTGGGAAGTGGGAGCGGGGCTTACGCGTGGAGTGGACCAAAGAAGAAACAAGGTCTTACACGTGGTTAGCAGCCCGAGATGTCAGGGCTTACTCCAGGATGGAGGCCCGAAGGCGACAAAACGTAGTGGGAGAGGTACTTGGGACCGAAGAAAGGAGGAGCCCTATTTCCCACCACGCCCTTCGCTTTCCCTGGGGACCGAATATGAAAGGAGGAGCAGGGATGCTGCCTCTAGCAAGGAAAGCTAGGGGATTACACCAAGGTAGATTCCCTTTCCCCACGGACAGATTCCACTCCGATAAGGAGAATATCATCCCCTGTGAGGGGTGATACCATCCCCGTGGAGATGAGTGGGAGTGGAGAATGTCCAAGGTGGGGGACCCTGCGTGCGAGGCACGAGGCCAAGTCACAGTTTAACGTCATGTGCTGAGGATGATGGTGCTTGGCAGTTTAACGTCCTGCAACTCAAACGAGGTGGGTTTGCTCCACACCCCTAGGGCTTACCTTACTGGTACCCTCTGCTCCTAGGGAAAGGGAAGGCATTGACAACACCATAGCAAGGGTGTGTGTTAGGGAGAACCATCGAGGGGTCCACATTAGCATGGATATGCGAAGAAGCAATATCCATTAGCGTGCCTATGAGAAGAAGCATGAGGCAAAGCAACGCAATGGGCGGTATTTACCAGGGGACTTTGAAGTTACTTCGTACGAGCCTAGAAGGTTGTATGGGAAAACAGTGCATGATGTGGATGCCCCGGGTGTGAGAGACACCCGCGAATGGCATCTGACACTTGCGCAAAGGTACGCCCGGGGAGAACTGAGGTGAGGGTTCCTGGGAAATTGCGTGCAACCATTGGGGATTGCACGCGAAATAAGTAGCCCTATGTGAAAAACACTAGGCTGGTACGAAATCAGTGATGATTGCACGTAAATGGAGCCGAGGCTTTGCGCACAACTAGAAAGGATTGCGTGCAAGTAGTATGAATTGCGCGCAATAAAAAGAGGCTGGGTGCAATGATTGGGGTGCGCATAATTGGAGAGGATTGCGCGCAATACACGGGGTGCACACAATTGAAGGGGATTGCGTGAAATGACAGAGGTATGCACAATTGATGGGGATTGCCTACAACGATTGGGGTGTACACAATTGAAGGGGATTGCGTGCAATTGGCCGGCCTGCGCGCAAGTGGAAGGGATTGCGCGTAAGGGGAAGAACCCGAAGGGATTGTAATTTAGTCTTAAACCAAGGGGATCTCATGTGAAGGCGGACCTTGAGGCGACTTGGCGTGAAAAAAAAAACCGTACCTAAAAGCTATCTTTGTGCGCACGAAAGGCAGATTTCGCGCACTAGAGCCGGTTCAGATTCTTCCACCCTGAAGTTGAATGGGGTCACCTCCTATTTATAGATGTTCGAGGGCACGAAAAATAGGTCTGTGTGAAATAATTATCTACCGAGGGTGGCGTTGTGAAATTTCCCCCGCGTGGGGCGGGGCGTGAAATATTTCTCACCCACGCCGCATAACTCTCATGAATCCCGGAACATTCCACGCGAGGTATAATTTTTTCACGAACTTATGAATTTTTTTGCACGACCCTTCCAGGCCCCCTGGACTGGGTCACCGGATCCGAATATGACTTCGCTTTGTAGTTTTGAAACCTTCCTCATCACTTAATCATTTTTTAGCGTCTACAAATGCCCCCCCCCCCTCGGAATTGGATCGGCGAGGGGTCGCAATGGTCGGATTCTGAGAGAAACGCCAAAATGCAGAACTACGTGGGGTCGAGGCACAAAAAACACCTGGAGCAGCGTGAAAAACCCAAGGAGGCACATAATCCACTTTTCACCCTCACACAAAAAGCAGGATTTTCCTATAAAATCTTTTGTGGGTCCCATGGTCCGTACGAATTTCCTCACGCGACGAGCTCCATGCTCTCGTGCGCGAAAATTCCTCCGGCCCAGCGCAAAAAACCGCTCTTGCTGTACACAATTACACCGAGATTAGGCACTGTTTTACATGTGAACCTAATGATTTTCATGCCATTGTCTGATATTTTGCAATGGCTGCTGAAATTCCATGTCGCCCTCTCATATTCCATGCTAGCTACTCGAGTACTGCCGGAAGAAGATGGTCACAAACCAGGCTAATGCAGGAGAAGCCACTTCTCAGAGGGATGAAATGGTTTCCAACCTTGAGGTTTATGGTTCCAAAAGAATTGTCTCCAATAACCATACCCCTTTCAATATGTTAACCCCCACCCAAAAGGAGTATGCGCTGTCCAAAAATATTCCTTTGTGGGACTTTGGTATCTTGGAGGACGTCCCTTTGCCGGGTTTTGAGGTAGATACACCACGGTCATGGGTGACCCGTGAGGACGATCTCCCTCGATACAACATCACCAAAAACAGTTATCCGACCAGATAAACTGGGCACATGGACGTTTATGTCATGAATTCCCAGACTAAGACCATTTCTAGGGGTGGTCCTGTCACAGAGAGTTCCCCGTCCCTCTATGCGAGCACCTTCTGCTAGAGCATCACTAACGAGGCTAAAGACTGGTTGCATGACTAGGACCTGTGATTCAGAGGCAACTTCACCAGCAAATGGGCCTGGGCATACTGGGTTCACCATAAATATGACCAATTTGGGGCCGAGCTGTGACATATTGTCTTATTCTATGCGGTGTGGACATCGCAATTTCACTTCTACTTCCAGAACGAGCTCGGGATAGAGCTGTTCAATCGGTGGTACCCCAATACCAATACCTTCCATCTTCATTATGGGGAAGGTCGATATCAATTCTTTGGGAAAATTCACTGTATCAGGGGTATCCCTTTGGAGGGCCACCAATATGATGAATCCCTTCCACCAATGAGCACATGGGGAGATGGATCAAGAACCCCCATGCTGACATGGCACTTATTGGAGCTGGCGAAGGAGAGGCCAGGGGGTCAAGAAATTCTTGATGGAAATTTCTTACAAGGACTAGTTTAGCCTATTCCTGGAAAGGGATCCAACAATCAAGATGTCAGGGCGAGGGAGACGGTGTCCAACCGTGGCACAGAGAAGCAAGAGAAGATCATATTAGAGGATCCTGGAGGCAAGGCACTATGAGTCTTGGGGATATAGCATAAACGAGAGTCAAGACCCGAATGTTCGATATGCCAGATTTCTCACCACATTCCTGAGCGGTTGGCTCTTGCCGGTGAGGGACACAAGGATGGGAGTCCATCTAGTGACCCTGGTGATGGCTGGCATCATGGATGCCAACAAAAGATTTAATCTGGGGGTCCCCGTGCTGGCTCGTCTATACGCCATTTTAGGATGCATCTCGAGAGGGGGGTCACCTAGAAGAATCTTGTGCCCCCTTCCAGATATTCTATGGCTGGGTTGTGGATCATTGCGGTGGATATACCTTCCCGAATTCCATCCGTCCTCCAGGAAATGGCCTGCAACCTTCCCTGTTGAACATTGTCGGGGTCATGCCACTAACGCTCAATTAGGAAGGAGTAAAGATCAGAATTGGTAACCATTCCAACTTCACCTTCAGCCCATTACCCACCCCGACTTTCCAGATGATAGACAATGGGCAAGGATCACTAGAGAAGATGGAGTAACTTCTAGAGCATCAAAGGTGGGGTGCTTGTGTCCCAGATTGAGGGGAAGATATTCTATGAGCCTTATGTGCCATCCAGGTTCACCAGGTAGTTTGGGTGCCTCTAGAAGATGCCAAAAAAAGTATACAAAGATTTTTGGAAAGAAAGGAATCCATGTGTTCTTCATCAACTGTGGCTGATGTTCACGACCTATGGATCCGGTGATGTCATCACCTTTCCTCCCACCGGAGTTGATGCTGGCCTCTCAACTGAGTATGCCGAACATTGGACTATATCATACCCTGAGGGGATTTTGTTGGAAGAATGTTCGCAAACTCAAGGCTGCCAGTGTAGAACCCGAGCGGCGAGAGAGCAGGAAGAGTTCTGCTAGAGGGGGAAGATCGGAATCACATCAGACAACAGGGCCCACACAGGGGGGGACCTCAGCAGCGGGGACGTCGCATGGCATGGCCTCACCCTCGTCACCTAAGAGGAGGGTCCCAATGAGCAGTTAGAGAACTTACCAGGAAGAAAATATGATATCTTCTTCAACCTTATCACGATGCAATCTTCAGGCGTTATGGTCGGACTGGCTAATTCTGCAGCAGTCGGTGAGTACCAAAGTCGTCTGACAGAAGATAGTGCGAGACGAGATCCAGCTGACAGAAGTCAGGCTTGTTTGAATTGTCGATAGGGTGACCTTCCATCAAGGACATTTGTATCTGACAGCCAAGGACATGTACGCATGCCAACGAGGTCATCATGTGGAGCCACCTTTCTTGGTGACAGTGTTTCTCATCCAGGAGCATGATCCTGAAATGATGCCGTCAGAGGATGATGACAGTAATGATTAGCCGGAGGGCAGCGAGACAGAAGAGGAGGAGGCAGAAGGAGAAGGTGATGGAGAAGAGGAGCCCGAAGGTGAAGGGTCTCAAGGGGCATCCCACCAAGGGAGTCTCTGAGAGAGTGATAAGATTGTAAGCTCTAATGTAGATGTGACTGAGCTACTCGATGTATGCTTCAACCCTTATCTATCGTCCTCTTTTTATCTACTCTCCTTTTCAATCCTTAATCCACCATCCTTATCTTACTTGGGAGAATATTGGCACTGATCAAGAGTCTCCAGTCGAGGGAGGGGGATAAGCGCCGATTGAACAAGGTGGGGCACCGATGCCCATTATTTAATTGATGAGCGCTGAGGGATCCCCCACTATGACGACTCCCATGGAGGCCAAAACACTCAAGGCTGATACCTTAGGTTCCTGTAAGTTCCTTGCTTAGATATCGATACTTACCATTAGAGGACTAAATTGATTAGGGTGCTCCTTGCCTGTACAATGATCATGATAGTGGAGGCTCATTGGGCTGTTGAGCCCGGACCATCTGTGAGCGAGTCAATGGAAACATAATTCCCTATCCAGGAAATGCTTCCCAAATGGAATCGGCCCCGGTACTTGGTGAAAAGAGAGCGGTGGAAATCAGTGGCGCTGCTGTCAGGGCAGGGCCGACAGTTGAAGAAGGTGCAACCAGGGTTGAGGCGAGAGAGGAAGGTCGCTCAGATGCTAAAGAGCCCAACCCCATGGGAGGAATATCTGAGGAAGACCCTGCTGCTAGCATGCTGGATATTTTTACTGTCTATCAGCCTGCTGATCCCGAGGAAATTGATTATTCAGACTCAGAAATGGCCAAGGAGATCCGGATGATGTGATGCAAAGGGTGGAAGTGCATCCAGCGTTTTCTCAGTCATCTTCAGACAGAATGTCTAAAGCGGATGGGATCACTCAACACCTGGCTGCATTTCTTGTGTGCTAGAGGGGAATATGCTCAACGCCTTCACTCGACGGTCTGTGATTACATTGTTGAGAATATGTGTGATAGCATCCGGCACTCCAATGTCACCCAGTGTCGAGAGGAGTCAGAGAGTACCCGAGAATTTCTGAAGGCGGAGCAGGAGGTTCGACACCTCAAAAAATAGACAAAAGAAAAGGAGATATTCATCGCAAACTATTCTGAGCTCGTGGAACAGTTGAGGGCCCAGCTGGCAGACGTCCAAGAGAAACTGGTGGAGGTGAGTCACTAGATGACTGAAATTTAAACTGAATAGGCGTAGGCATGGGCTAGGGCCAGTGAACTGCGCTTCACAGACGCTGATGAAGAGAGGGTCCTCATGGGTGGAAAGCGGTCCTGGAGGCCACCAGCCAAAAGGTAGCGGTGTTGGAATGATCCATCCAAGAAGCCAACCCTTAAGGGCCATATTTTGGCCAAACCCATAAACTTGTTTTGCCTTACTTATTATTATTTTGAACTGTATGTATGGAAAAATTTATTTACTTGTCCCCTTGGTTTTACATGCTCAACCATAATCTTGAAATAAATAGAAATTCATTCCTAAGATCATGTGGGCTGTACCCGATGTGAGAAACAAGAGATGATCATACTATTACTTTGTTTGATCACAGGAGTGTCAACCAGGATTTGGGCATTCAAGATTCGAATCCAGATTTCTGAGGAGAAGAGGGAGGCCCAATAAATAGAAGAGGACCTCAGATCGATCGATGTATTGTCTTCTCAATGTGATCTAGCGCACGAGCGGGGCAATTCCAGGGGCATTAGAATCAATCCGAACATAGGGTAATTAATAATGTGAATCACGTTACCTCAAATTCGGAATGCTGTGGGAGGGGCATGGAAAGAAAGGACAACTGTTGACTATGTTAAAAAAATAGCATCCCTATTGCGTTAGCCTGAAATGGGGACAACAAATGAGGGTCGACTGCTGACCAAGTTCGAAACATGGGACCTAACTCAAAATGTTGTACAATGTTTTCCAGGGCATTGGCCCAAGATGGTAGGTGAGCCTATGCGGAATGGGACCAGGCCGTTAGGGGGTACCTTAAGACATGGAAGTGTATGGGGGTCTAAATAAAGGGCACGCAAAGCGTGGAAGGTGAAGTGGTCGTTTGTTTGAACAGAATCCAACACTCTTGAAATTACACCACCGTGGTGGAAGCACATTAGGCGGGCACATTAATATGATCATGGATCATTCCTACTTTGAGATAGGACTGTTCTAGTGAGTGAACCATCACTTCCCAATGTCATTATGGTGCATCCCGAACTTGTTCAGGGAAAATTTTATAGTTATATGACTCCCCGAGGGGTCAGGCCAAGGGGTGGATAGTGAGAAAGGATGGTATTTGTGATTCCCAGGACTAGACTTGAGACGAAATGTCTAGGCGTTCCTACATATCCCAAGAGGATGGGAATCAAGCCATACATAGTTCTGGAGAGGGTCTTAGTTTAAGGTCTTATAACTCAGACCAGGGATCAGTAAGTAAGTAGGGGACACATGGTAAGGTGATTATGAAACCCGACATGAATGAGGACATATGTCGAGATTACCATGTGTCCCTTGGGGAAGTGTTTAGGTCAAGGGAATGGACACGAAAGCTAGGCTGGGACTGTGGGGCAGTTCCCAGGCATTCCTATGTATCCCATAAGGATGGGAATCAAGCCATACATAGTTATGGAAAGTGTCATGGTAAGGTACCGGCGCAAAGGATTAAAGGGGCGTGCAGGTCTGGCCCTCGCAACAAAAGAAGCGGTATTTGATGTATCTTGTTTGTCCTTTAAGGTGAATGGTTTTTTTTTGTGAAGTGATAGGCCTATGGTAGAAATTCCCAGCATCAACACAAGAATCAAGCCATATACTAGCGTTGAAAAATGGTATGGTGGATGACTGATACCCAACGTGATGTACCCTATGATGAGGTCATCACAATGCAGTGCCGTTTTTAGTCGTGTGGCCGGGATGATATCATCACAATTTAGGGTCATGTGATAGGACCAGACAACACAGTTTAAAGTCATGTGAATTGGACATGAAAGAATGCGAACGACGCGATAAATCATATCTGACATGAATGAGGACGAGGTCAACATCATCACTGTGAACAACTCCAGGAAAGAAGCCTCCGGCCAAGAGGCCAGTAAGGGTCAGAGGATAAGGGGCAGGAGAAGCTAGCTTCCAATTGAGCTGGACCCAGAAACAATATGTTCGAATGATCCCACATATCCCATGAGGATGAGGATCAAGTCACACATAGTTCTTAGATAAGGTCTCAGTTTACTGTCATAGAGCTCAGATTGTGGGAGCCCCGAATTATGCCATATTGCATCTTTTTCCCCCTGACGTGCGAAGGTTCAATGAGGGATAATGCCAAGAGTGTCAAAATTCTACCTGGTAATGATGAGGTGGAACATAATGTAAATCATGTAACCAACATTCAAGGCCTGAAGGGGCTGGAGTGGCGATGGAGGATTACTGTTGACCATGCTCGCAACATAGAATCCTGTCACATTAGCCTGAAATGGGGACAAACAAATGAGCATCGACCGCTGACCATGTTCGCAATGTGGGACTTGTATCAATTTGTTATCCGGAACCCTTGGGGGCATTGTCCCATAATGGCAGGAGAGCCCTTAGGCCTAGAATCCATGCCGTTTTGGGGGTCCCTTCGGGTGTGAAAGATAATGGAAGCCCAAATGAAGGGGAACACGAAGCCTGACAAGTGAATGGAACTTTTCCAAGTTGAATCTGACACTCTAGGTCCTAGACCAGATTACTCTTGGACACATCGGTGGACCACTGCAAAGGGTCAAGGTGCTCAACTTGAGAGTGGCCAATTTGAAAATGAGTATAGAACACATATATGGTGAACTCTTAGGTGAAAAAGGGGGGCATGGTATGCTTTCCAAAAATCCAATGCGAAATAGGGCGTAACCCTGTACCATACCTACATATCCCTCTCATGTAAGGGAACATGCCAAGGGGCCTAGTTGATCGGGAGATCTCTAAGAGATGGGGTTGGACCCAAAATCTAAATGTTCAGGCGGTCCTACGTATACCATAAGGATGGTAATCAAGCCACACATAGTTCTTTAAGGTTTTGTTTAACGTCTTGCAGGACTGGCATATAGTTTAGGGTCATGCGGGACCGTACAATTTAAGGTCATGTAGGACCAGCAGTTTGAGGTCGTGCAAGACCAGCAGTTTAAGGTCATGCATGACCAAAAGTTTAAGGGCGTGCAGGACCAGCATGCAGTTTAGGGTTATGCGGGACCATCGTGCAGTTCAGGGTCATGCGAGACCATCCAGTTTAAGGTCATGCAGGACCATTAGGAACATGCAAAGTATTTCTTCAGGAACTTGGCATTGATGGGAGGAGTTATACGCTCACCATCCATGGTCACCAATGAGTACGCTCCATTGGGGTAAACCTTATGAACAATGAAAGGTCCTTCCCATTTGGGCTCCAACTTGGGTGGTTTCCTACCAGGTATCATTGGTGTTTTTAGAGCTATCACGAAGTTGCCTTGCAGGAAAGAGCAGAGGCGAACCTTCTTGTTGAAGGCTCGAGCCATCCTGCTCTGATGCCTTTCTAGATTGTGTAGGGAACGAAGCCTATTCTCACCAAGTGATTCCAATTCAGCTAGATGGATTTCAGCCACTCTATCCGATGCTTTTTGGTCATAGACCACTATGCGCAATGAGGTAAGATGAACCTCGATGGGTAGGATGGCCTCAATTCCATACACCAGGGAATATGGGTTCACCTGGGTGGAATTATGAGTTGTCATCCGATAAGACCAGAGGGTGTTGGGGAGCTTATCCGGTCAACTATGCTTGTTCCAACCAACTATTTTCTGTAGAATGTTATAGAGGGTTTTATTGAATTCCTCGATCTGCCCATTTGTCAGCACATGATAGCGGGAGGTATGGTTAGAGAAAATGTTGTACTTGGCGTAAAATTTTTTCAACTCAGCTGCTTGGAAGTTGGTGCCGTTATCGGTGAGGATAGCGTGAGGAACCCCAAACCGATGGATGATATTGGAACTCACAAAGTCAATGATAGAACATGCCTTGACTTCCTTGAGTAGAATTTCCTCTGCCCACATGGAAAAGAAATCCATAGTGGTCAGAATGAATCATCATTGGAGACCTACTGCCGGTGGGTATGGTCCTACGACATCTAACCCCCAGACTGCAAAGGGCCAAGAGTAATTGGTAGTGTGGAGAGGCTCTGGTGGTTGATGCACAATGTTAGCATGAACTTGGAACATATGGAATATCTTGGAGAACTCGATGCAGTTGTGGATCATGGAGGGCCAAAAATATCATAATCTCTGGATATGGTGAGACAGTTTTGGCCCATCCTGATGGGCAGCACATGAACCTCCATGAACCTCTTGCATGACCTGTGGAATCTCAACACCCAAAATGCAATAGAGGAGAACACCATCAAACCCATGATTATAGAGGATTGGCTCAAGACGAGGACCACTCTGGAGGGTAAACTATAGCGTGCGGCGTCAGATTCTCTCGCGCTCAGCCTGATCTGATGGGAGATTACCATGTTGGAGGTATTCAACCAAGGGTGTCATCCAATCAACAATCATTTCGATCACTTCATCTGGACGACCCGGGGGTCCTGACGTAGAGGCGCTGATAGTAAGATGGCTTACCTGTGGTCCTTCATCTCCATCTGGGGTAACAGGGGCTATGACTCTCCGATGTGCTATGTGGATAATCAGATCATCATATTCAGGCTCTAGAAGTGATGCAACTAAGCTGGCCAAAGAATATGCTCAACCGTTCTGTGATCGAGGGACATGGGTAACCTCTGGTCGAGAAGGAAACTAGGCCATTAGATGGAGGGTGCTCTCCAACAATGGTACAAGCTCTGGATTCTTGACAATATAGCCACTGTTGACCTGCTTAATGACTAGCTCGGAGTCCCCTTTCACGTGAAAATGGGGCATTTCGGTCTTGAGGGCCAGCTCGAGGCCAATAATGATGGCCTGATACTCCTCCTCATTATTGGTGAAGCCTTCTGAAAATAGGAAGGAGTATGAAAAAATGGCTTGTGCCAGGGTAATGAAGATGATACCCATGCCCACTCGGTTGAGTCAAGAATCATTGAGTCTCCTGCCAGTGGGGCTCCGGGAGGCACCGTCGAAGTGCATCTGCCAACACAGGATGACATGATCTACCGAGAGGATTGCCTCGTTGGTAAAATCCAAGTCTAGGGATTGGTCCTTGGATGTTGGATGGGAAACTAGAAAGTCTTCCAATTCCATTCCCTTGATAGCCTTCTGAGGGACGAACCTAATATCAAACTACTGGAGAATTACTTCCCACCGTGCTAGACGACCAGTCAACATGGGGAAATTCAGAATATACTACAGCGGGTCTACCCAAGAGACCAGATGTACCTCATGGTGTTGCAGGTAATATCACAATTCCTGTACTATGAATACCAGCGCGAGGCATCTATTCTCAATGGGGGAGTATCTGGTCTCTGTATCGAGGAACATGCGACTAAGGTAGTAGAGACTGTTTTCTGTCCCCTCATTGTTCTTCTGGGTGAGAAGGGCGCTGATAGATCATTCCAAGGCAGTCATGTACATGATTAGTGGATTTCCGTGGATGGGTGGAATCAAGACCAGAGGCTGGAACAGATACTGCTTAATTTCCACGAACGCAGCCTGACACTCTTCATCCCACTCATAAGCAGAGCCTTTCTTCATGAGCCGGAAAAAGGATTACACTTTCTGGACAGATTCAAAATGAATCAGCGTATGTAGTCTAAGTGGCATTGGAAAGCTCAAGGCTCCCGAATATTTCTTGGTGGAGGCATCTGGATGATGGCCTTGATCTTCTCTGGGTCTATCTCGATGCCCCGATACCTGACAACGAAGCCAAGGAACTTTCCAGAGGTGACCCCGAAGGCACACTTCAAGGGATTAATCTTCAGGTGGAAGGAATGGAGGAAGCCAAACACTTTATCAATGTGCTTGAGATGGTCTTCGAGACGACTAGATTTTACCACCAGATCATCTACATAGCATTCTACTAATGTCCTGAGGATTGGATTGAATATGCGATGCATGGCCCGCTGATAGGTGGAACCTTCATTCTTCAGGCTGAAGGGCATAACCTGGTAATAGAAAGTACCTTGGGGTGCCATGAAAGCTGTTGAATCGTCATCATCGGGGGACATCCAGATCTGATTATACCCAGAGTAACCATCCACGAAAGAGTGGGCTTGGAACCGAGCCGTAGCGTCCATCAAACATTCTGTCTCTGGAAGGGGAAAATCATCTTTCGGACAATGGTTGTTGAGATCACGGAAGTCGATACAGACTCTGATCTATCCATTCATCTTCTTGACTAGTATAATTTTGGACAACCATTTGGGGTACTATAACTCCTTAACAAAGTCATACCTAATGAGCTTGTCAACTTTGGCCTCGACCATGGCACCGTGGGAAGGGTGCATCTTTCTGGGAGGTTGTTTGAACCCGCGATGATTTGCCGGAAGACCGAGATGGTGGATTGATTCTTGAGGATATAGTCCTGGAATCTCGACATAACTCTAGGAAAACACATCATGGTGTTATTTAAGGAAGACTATGTACTGCTGCTACTCCTCGGGGGGTATGGCGGCACTGATCAATGTGGGTCTCAGGTCTACCTCGCTTCTGAGGTTCACCTATACCAACTCGTCCATCATGGTAGAGACGCCTTCCTCAAAGGCATGGGGGCTTCCTATATATCTTGTTCTCCACTTATGGAGGGATACTCTATGGGGGAAGTTGCTTCTGAGTTACCAGATCCCGATGGGAGGCTAGTATCAGCTTGAGAGGCAGTAGTTATTGCATCGGGGAACTCCGGCGCTGTCGAGACCATAGCGACGAAGGCCATCAACCAAATCCCATTTGGTCTCCGGCCCAAGGGACCACATTTGATAATATAAAAGCAGTACTAGCATGTCGGCTAGAGCCAGCTTATTCCAGCTTGGCGAAACAGAAAAGTATGACGTACTGTCGTTGCCATGAGCCGGATGTCCCAATACCTGATTGGAGTGGGAGGCTCTGGGATCACTGGGACCTGATTTGTATAAGAATATGAAGTGATCTTCCGACACAACCTGTATTTGGGAGAATGTTTCCCCCTTTTACCATAAATGACAAAAAATTTCCCCATATCAGGGGTTGTGGCCTCCAACCGATGGATTAGGAAGACGTAGGCATCATTCAGGCCTGCCCAAGGGTCGGTCGTAGCAGGGATGGGCTCAACTTCACTTTCCTGGACTTGTTTATCCTTTCTCTTGTAATAGTCACTGTCCAAGTAGCACGCTTCACAAGAGGAGAAAGAAGATGCATCACCTTGGAGTATGCCCACTTGACCATTAATGGAGTACTTGAGACATTGGTGATACGATGAGGGGACCGCCACGTACAGGTGGAGCCATGGCCTACCCATCAATGCATTATACACGGTGTCCTGGGAGACAACCATAAACTCAGTGCTGGAAACTAGGCCGCTGAACTGGGTCTTCAAAAGGATCTTTCCGACTGGGGTTTGCTCTGTCCTGTCTTATCCATGGATTCTTAAATCAAAGGGAGTCAGATCATCTTCGGATAACCCTAGCTTCCACAGTGTCCGTGTCGGGATAAGGTTAATCCCAGAGCCAATGTCAATGAGACAACTACGAACCTCCACACCGTTAAATTGGTCGGTGATATACAACGAGCGAATGTTCCCTTGTATGGGGTAGCCTTCATCTTCTCCTGAGAATGAAATTATGGCCTGACATTTGGCACTCTTGAACACTTCAGTGTGGAAAGACTCTGCATCTGCTACCTCCGTCTCAAATTGGAGAGGGCTTCTTAAAGCCTCGGAGAGTGATTCACGCATATCTGGAGATATGTGAAGGGCTTCAAGGATGGAAAGCCTCACTGGGATGCTGACGAGGTGCTTTAGAACATCATATTTCTGTACCAGGCACGAAATTATGCTTTTAGGGAGCCGCTCTGTGATATAATGCATGGCAGACCCTTCCGGTCGGACCGACGACTGACTGGTACAGGGTATATCCCACTGCTCACTAGTCGAAGCCCGAAGAGTAGCTGCCGGGTGAGGATCAGACAACTGAGATTGGCTTGTAGTAAGGCGAAGCTGGTCATGGCATGACCGAAGTGGTTCTGCCTGATCCAGTAGCAAAAACGGTGGTGGAGGCAGGCTTATTGACACTGGGTGAAGAGGTTGCACATACTGGGTTCTACGATGGGCTTTCTGTCTAGTCTTAGTGGAATGCACGTCCTGGATGGAGGTGGAAACTGACGTTCCTTGACGACTCATATATCCATGGCTCCGCCGACGTTGGAGTCGGCTGGAGATGTTGGGGAGGCTCGCCTGGAGCTCCCCCTCGCCGGGAGTCATATAGAGGTTTACCGACTCAACAGTGTTAACCAAAGAATACCCTTGACTATCACTTGAAGATTCATCCACTTATGGGAAGATCTTGGGAGGGACCCCCATCTCTGGGGGCATAAAGTTTCCAAGACCGTGGAACGATGATGGCATTGGCGGGGTGCGATGATTTTTCTTACGCCGCCGATACTTGCTCTTCTGGGAAGAGGCCGGCTGAGATGATGATAGAGAAGTGGTGGCCGCATCTTTTGAAGGATCTACCTGATTCAGGACTGCATGAGTAATTCCATGGGTGCGGGCGACTGCTTTTCGGGCCATTCAGTCATCATATTTCTGAGACCCACGGTCAGAAACCTGTTTCCACTCACTTTCGCTGTCACTACTGCTATCTGACCTCACGAAGACACCCGCCACTTATGCTAGTCCTGAGCCCAACCTGACTATGTTGTTTTCAATCTGGTCTTGGAGCTAGTCCATGAACACATAGAATTTCTTGAGGGTGTGCCCCAAGATCTGGTGATAAGGGTAGTAGTTGGGGCGATTGGTGAGATTCGCCTCTTTTGGCTTTTTGCACTTAGGCAGTCATACAATTCCCTACTCCAAGGCACTGTGGAAGTAACCAGGGACCTGAGCCTCATTGAACAAGTAGGTATGATTTCTTCTATCCCGAAAGGGGGCTCGGGGAGCCAGGCCCTGACGAGGGGCCGAAGGAGCCTTCCAAGGAGGCAGAACTTGATTATCTCACCTAGGCGGTGGCAGCACGTTACGCGGGGGCACCATCCAATTTTAAGGTGGTCGCTGCTGGGCTGGAAGGTATGCCCGTGCTGGTGTACCTCTACGAGGCTGTGAATCTGGCTCCACTGGTAGCAATTCTAGCTGTCTGGGGGCCTCTATCTGGGCCACCGTGGTGGGCTCGGCTCCAGAATCCCTCTTTGCTAGGATTACAGGGGGCATCAGACATGCTTAGCTGGCTTGTTGCAGAGATTATTCGAGGAACTGGTCCTTATATGAGAAGTCTTATAACCCTCTGGGATAGTTTTGAGTGATCAAGGAGAGAACCAGCTCCATATTGACATTCCCCACGCAAATCGTCAGTAATTTCTTCTGAGTCAGTGGCATGTCAAGGGAGTATGTGAGCCCCTTCCACCGGGTGATAAAGTCCATGAGGCCTTTGTTTTCACTTGGAGAGGTCTGTGATGCTCGTTTTTGGGGTGGTAGAGCTGAACTAGTAAAGGAACTGCCTATGAAGGTCCTCCCAGCTGGTCACGGATCCGACGGGGAGCTGGCTGTACCAAACAAATGTCGGCCCCTCTAGTTTCTGAACAAAACAATGGAGCTTGGAAACCTCCTGCTGCTTTGGGGTCCCTAACATAGGCCCACACATTGAGTTGAAGTGGGATAGGTTCTACGGTGGGTCCCCCATCATGTTAAAGGATGAGAAGGTGGGATTCCCGAATCTCAGGGGGTGCTGACATATCATCCACCCATGCCGGATATGGCTTGCCATCCGGTGGGATGGCCACCTGTCACATTTCCAATGCCTCTAGGTGGGCGATGAGTGCCGCCATTAGATCATCTGGACGAGGGTCCTTGTCTTGATGGGGGTTCCTAACCATGAGCGCATTGCTGGGTTCTTCAATGCGGTAGACAGGCTCAACGGCTCGTGGAGCGGCTGATGGAGCAACTTGTGGGGTGGTCGGGGGAGCCCGAATGAGGTTCCTTGGATTATAGGACCGTTCAGGAGGGTTTGGCGAGACATACCACGACCTATTTCCATGAGCTCCAGCTTCAGCCCTATCAGCGAGTGTGGCATGATCAGGGTTGCCTGGGGGTAGCTCACCAAGGGGAAGTTGTTCTTGCCACCACTGCCCCAGCCTAGGATCACCGTAGTCGGGTCGTCGCTCTGAAACGCATTCATCCAAGAGTTTGTTGACCAACATCCTCCGCTCATAAATCTTCTAGCGTAATATGGCCTTCTTAGGGTCCTCCTCTATCTTCTGCACTGAAGCTGACGGGTCGGAGTGCTTGACAGCTCCGACGTGCTCTTTTGCCTTACCAAGATTCCGGCTGAGTACCAATTCCTCCGTGGGAGAAGGGAGACCTAGGAGGTTCCTATGAAGATGAGTAATCCTTTTTGATGGGTCATGTAGTGGTGGCACTTCCTCATAGAGGATGTTCCCATCAAGGAGTTCTAGCTCATTTCCCCCCGACAGATCGACCATGTTGACCGCAACTCTTCTCGGGGGAATGTCCTCAACGTCGCCAAGTGAGTCGATCTGCCAGTGAATTGAACTGAACAGGAGGGAAGCCTACCACCCTCAGCCACAGACTTGCGTGTGGGGGGTAGCCTCCTTAATAACCTTGCAGAGTACTTGGAAACTCTTAACACATTGCTATTGGAGGGCCATGTGGTGAACAGGTGACTCGGGGTGCTGGACCATGGAGGGTGGGTCAACCAGACGACATTGTTCACTATTGTCTTCAAGTTGAATTTGGATCCCGGGATAAGACACTCTCTGGTGGTGAATAAGTAAGTGAGTCTCCCAGAGGGTCCTGCGGAAATATTCAAACTCTTCCGGGGTGAGAGATTCCCGCGCATGAAAATTTGATCCTACGACTGGCCAAAAATTCTCAGGGAAGTGGTCCACTGTGAGGATAGTCTAGAAGCTCCTCAGCTAAGATTCAAGGTCTGGCCCTTGATTTCACCACACGTCAACTAGGGGTGGCTGAGGAACTAGCAGCGGCACTGAGGCAGACCGCTGGGACGACGGGCTAGCCGGTGGATAGTACGGCGAGCGGGCTGACTGGACGCTGAATCTTGGGTTGTACTCTGAGGATTGTAGAAACCTGGCCGCTATATCATGATAGAATGGGCTGGAAACCAAAGCTCCTGACACAACATCGGATTCTGCCGAGGGTGGGCTATGACGTGGCTCTCCTACCATTGTCCCCCAAAATAGCTCTCCGTAGTCTCTAGCTGAGACAGGGGGCACTTTCGGAGATGACAGTGGCGATTGTGTGTTCGGTCCTTAGGAACATGCCAGGTTCTCATTCTCCTGGATATACCTTTGGAGGGAGACAGGGATCCTCTGGACCTCGAATTCCGGGAGTACGAGGCTGATGCGCCTCATTCCTGCCCCAACCCTTAACTTGGAGGACTGAGGGGAGGGATCCAGCGCCGAGTCGTACTTCGCCTCAGAGTCTGAGAAGCGGACTGGTCTGATTCTTGTCCGACACTCCCCAGAATTCCTCCTGTGGCGGCGACCACCTGCTCTCCTTCCCTTGGGTGGCTCTTCAGGGCACGACCCACTTTCAGCACAAGGAGGTCCTCTGACCATACTGCTACTGGGGTGGAGAGAGCTCCCGCCAGGGTGGGACACAGTGTGAGGAGCACCGAGGAAAATGTCGAAAGGGACACAGGGAGGACCTCCATGCTGGCGAGTGACCGAACATGCAATGTAGTGATACCTATGGCTTGCGTCAGGGGGAGTGACTCCGTACCAAGGTAGATAGTGCGGGAGAGACCCCCCATACGAAGTGTTTCTATCACGGGGGAGACCCTCACTTGGGTTCAAGGTGGAACGGGGTAGACCTTCAAGCTGAGGTTGGAAGCAGGGAGGGCCCTCACCTTCCATAGTGGTGGTACGGAGTGAGCCTCCACACTGGGTGGCATTGCTACGGATTGGTCCATAGTGGCTATCGCCTCTGCCGGCGACTGAGAGAGTCAACCTAGCCATCCCGTGGGGCGGTTGGGGCCTCAATCCAGGCCGGGCGTATAACTGCCCTTGCTCAAAGTATGCAGGGAGTTGGAGATATGAGTTAGCAATGACTCGGGCCACAGTAGTCGCGGACATTGACACCCCACGGTGGGCATCCTATTCCATTTTCACCCAACACTAGCAGCGAGTCAGGTGAAATAGAGCTGGTGGTGCAGGCACGTGGCTTACCTGCTCCTCGGCTCGGGGAACCGGATGACGGAACTGACGTAGCCTAGTGGGAGCCCTCACTGGGATCCCTTGGAGTGGGACTCCGATCAGGATGACCCGAACATCCCCCACATCATCGGCCTAGGGAAGGGAGTTTTCAAGGCATTCCGGGGACAAGCTCCCGAAACGGTTGAATGTTGGGGTGGGGAGCAGTGGCTCCCTGTGCGGCCCTCAACGGTGGAATGGATAGTGAGGCGCGACTGCATCTAGATCTAGGTGGGCCATATCCCTGGTGGGGATGATCCCCTCCTCCTCGTACCTGCATACATGGTAATTAATTACCCTTCGATGGATAATTTACGAAGGGGATAGGGGGTGTGGGCACCCAACAGTCGTGGCAGTTGAGGCTATCATGGAAGAGGTGGAACTACGCGGGGTGGATGCACCAGTATTTCCCCTGCCCCTGCACCGGTGGGCAGGTGGTGATCGAGTTCTGGATGCGACAACTTGGTTTCTGAAAGTAGGGAGATTAACTCATTAATAATAATAGGAAAAGAAATCGTCAACCAGTACCCCAGAACCATTCCATCTTCTGTGGATGGTAAGAAGGATCCACGTTGACAACATCGCATAACGGAATGCTCAATGTACTAACTGCCCCTACTTCTTGTGATTTTCACGTCAGGCCTGCTATTTTCTTGGTGGGACCTGGTGCCGGATAACAGGGTCTGATGACATGATAATCCATTGATGCCTCAAATGCTACTAGTCTCCATATTGAGGAGAAGACCTTCACGTCGGTTTAAGCATTTCTGTTTCTAACGCTTTCGCTAGGGTACACACATCCAAAAAGTAGTGGACACGCAGCTGTTGCCCCGCATTCCTTCTTTCCAAAGGCGGGAGACATCTGCTCCTTATTTAGGGACTTCTTCTCCTTGATCGAAGCAGGATGATGGAATGTCAGTTCTTCCTTCCGTGGATTCTTCCTCGAAGCTCGTCACCTAGTATGGGTCTCCCTCATAGACTTAAGACATTGTTCGTGAAACTCTTCTCAATGCCATATCTTCAAGGAAACCAGTTAATTACACTGCTTCTATCAGGACATTACAAGGGGTCCGATCAGGGCAGCAACCCTTGGTTAGGGGAGTAGTCATGTTGGGAATCACTGGCGTGTCTGGACGCAGGGGGATTGGTGTGTCTGTCTTCTGTCTCTTATTATAGGGATTCTCGAGGGCACGGAAGCCCAAGGCACACCACATCAAACGTGGGGAATCATATACCATTGGCATGTATATGAGGTTTTCCTAATATTTCCATGTTTAACACAGGGTATTCTGCAAGTTTAACATCCAGCAGAGACAGATCAGACAGATTGGAACACTAATTAGAGTGGATTAGATGGAGGAACCCCCTAGAGGGAACACCTATACTGGGGCCAACACGTGGGTGGATTCCAGAATGTTTTTTGATGGAATGGGGAGCGGGGTGGAATGATCCCACCAGGATGTGGCAGCCTGAGTAAGGACCAGGATGGGTAATGAAGTGTGATGGGGAGATGAAATATGGACATCACAAGGGTGATGGTGTAGTTGGTCTTGAGCCTCGAAGAGGCTTCCTATGCATCCCCGTGGAAGGGAATCATTGTCTGTGTAGTTCAGTGAGACGATGGTACAACTGAGGAGGCGACCCGTGAGAATGGATGCATGGTTGGGACCTAGAAGAAGTGGAACCTCCGGGTTGGGGCATGAGCTTCCCGAGACACATAGGCTCGAGGGAAAGATCAGGATGAGATATGGGTGATGGACTTGAACCTCATGGAGGCTTCCTACATATCCCCATGGTAGGGAATCAAAGTCCACATAGTTCAGGATGGGGGATACAGCTTAACATCATTCGGGATGGGGGATAACCTGACGTGAAGGTGGTCGGAACGATCGGGTGGTGGGCTTGAACCTCATGAAGGCTTCCTACGTACCATGCCTTGACACAGATCAATGTCCTCATAGTTCGGGTTATGGGTTGGGGCTTAAACTCTGAGGTGGCCCAAGGTGTTGGTGAACAGACGTGAAGATGGTCGGAATGACTGGGTGGTGGGCTTGAACCTCGTGGAGGCTTCCTACTTACCTTACCTTGACATGGATCAAAGTCCCCGTAGTTCAGGTTAAAAGGTGCTTGGCACACCGACACAAAGATGGCCGGGGCCAAAGGTTATTGGGATTGAACCTTATGAAGGATTCATACGTACCATGCCTTGACACAAATCAAAGTCCTCGTAGTTCGGGATGGGTTGAGGCTTACACTCTGAGGTGGCCCAAGGTGATGGTGAACCGATGCGAAAATGGTCGGAACGACCTGGTGGTGGGATTGAACCACATGGAGGCCTCCTACGTACCATGCTTTGACATGGATCAAAGTCCTCAAAGATCGGAAATGGGTTGGGGCTTACACTCAGAGGCAGACCAGGTGTTTTGGTGGGTGGGCTTGAACCTCGTGGAGGCTTCCTACGTACGATGCCTTGACATGGATCTAAATCCTCATAGTTTAGGATGGATTGGGGCTTACACTCTGAGGCAGACTAAGGTGTTTCTTCATGGTTGGTGATTGATCTAAGCTCATGTGAGTCATTATAGGTATGAGAAACAAGAGATAATAGAGATCTAATGATCACGTCATGAAAGGTGCGTCCGTGGGAAGTTGGGGTGGGGCTTATGCATAGAGCAGCCCAAAGAGGAAACATGGGCTTACGTGTGGTTAACAGCCTGAAAAGTCAGGGATTACTCTAGGATGGAGGCCCGAAGGTGAAAAAGCGCAGTGGGAGAGGGACTTGGGGCTGACGAAAGGAGGATCCCTATTTCGCACCACACCCTTCACTGGCCTTGGGGACCGAAGATGAAAGGAGGAGCATGGATACTTCCTCCGGTAAAGAAATCTATGGCTTACACCAAGGTGGCTTCCCTTTACCCATGGACAAACACCACTCCCATAAAAAGGATATCATACCCTGTGAGAGGTGATCCCATCCCCATGGAGATGAGTGGGCGTGGAGAAAGTCCAAGGTGGGGGACCCTGTGTGCGAGGCATGGGGACAGGTTATAGTTTAATATCATGTGCTGAGGACGATGGTTCCTGGCAGTTTAACGTGCTGTAGCTTGGATGTGGTGGGTTTAGTCCACACCCCAGGGGATTACATAACCGGTACCCTCTTCTCCTTGTGGAAGGGAAGGCATCAACAATGCCGTAGCAAGGGGGTGTGTCAGGGAGAATAATCGACGGGTCCACGTTAGCGTGTCTATGCGAAGAAGAAGTATCCATTAGCATGCCTATGCGAAGAAGCATGAGGAAAATAAAGGCAACAGGCAGTATCATCCAGGGGACTTTGAAGTTACTTCGTACGAGCTTAGAAGGTCGTACGGGAAAACGATGAATGATGTGGATGCCCGGGGTGTGAGAGACACCAACGAATGGAATCAGATACTTGCACAAAGGTACGCCTGCGGAGCACTGAGGTGAGGGGTCCAAGGAAATTGCGTCTAACCTTTGGGGATTGCACGAGAAATAAGTAGCCCTGTGTGAAAAACACTAGGCTGGCGAGAAATCTGTGATGATTACATGAAAATAGAGCCGAGGTTGTGCGTGCAACTAGAAAGGATTGCGCACAAGGAGTATGAATTGCGCGCAATCGAGAGAAGCTAGGACCAATGATTGAGGTGCGCGCAATTGAAGGATATTGCACATAATGAGTGGGGTGCGCACAATTGAAGGGGATTGCACACAATGATGGGGGTGCATGCAATTGAAGGGGATTGCGCACAATTAAAGTGGATTGTGCGCAATTGGTTGGGCTGCGCGCAAGTGGAAGGGATTGCGCACAAGGGGCGGACCTCGAAGGGATTGGAATTCAGTCTTAAACCAAAGGGATCTCGTGTGAAGGTAGATTCCGAGGCGACTTGGTGTGAAATGAACCGTACCTGAAATCCATCTTTGCGCGCATGAAAGGTGGATTTCGGGCACGAGAGCCGGTTCAGATTATTTCGACCTGAAGTTGAATGGGGTCACCTTCTATTTATAGATGTTTGGGGGAGCGAAAAACAGGTCGACGCCAAATAATTGCGTGCTGAGGGTGGTGGCGTGAAATTTCCACCATGCGGGGCAGGGCGTGAAATATTTCAAGCCTACTCCGCAGAACTCTCATGAATCTCAGAACATTCCACACGAGGCATAATTTTTTCATGCACTTATGAATTTTTTTCGCGTGACCACTCCATCCCCCCATGGACTGGGTCACCAGATCTGAATATGACTTCACTTTGGGGTTTTGAAACCTTCCTCATCACTTAAGCGTTTTTCGGCATCTAAGCATACCCATCTAAAACAATTTTTAGATTAACTATAAAATAATTTTAGAGTTTATCTATGATTAAAAACTCATTTTCCATTCCATCAATGAAATTTCATTACCCCAAAATCCATTACAATGTTGAAAAAAAATTTGGATCTTCAAATCCATATATATATGAAAAGAGAGGCCTATAGAAAAGAGTAAATGCTACTAAAGATATAAAGGGATCCAATATGATCTCCATCAAACACATGTATCTATTACATGTGTTAACCAATATATATTATTTGAAAAAAATTTATTCTCATATTTTACATTTGTTTGAGGTATCAAATGACCATGGGATATAGAACATGTAAATCCCATATGGAAAACTCATTTGTTCTCGATTCTCAAAGTATAGACTGATCTGAGAGATGAATACATCACATTTCAATGATCCTTATGTCTAAAAACATCACATATATCTTATATAGATATATAAACAATATCTTGGTAAATCCACACACCCCCACAATATATATCAATCGAGGTCCTTTATGTCATACTCATCATACGATAGGAGAAATCCCATCTTGGTTAAGCTCCAAATGATGACATGATCAACAACATACCCAAACACCCCCATATAGGCTATGTAAATATATAGACTTTTGTAAGTAGTGTATTTGAGTATGAAAGTTCAAATTCTATGTATCAAACCAACATCAATTAGTGGTGACTCAAATATAACCCATGGAACCCTAGTATAACAAAGACATCTGCATGACACTTCGTTAGTATACATAGTGTGTCATTTAGTGTACACAAATAATTTTATTCTTTTTCTTGTTCCTCATGAGAATATTATGTATCTATATAAAATAATCTTACTCACACTGGAATTTATATTTTTTCATAACCTATAACACTCCATGATGGATGTTGGTTAGGATAAAAATTAACTTTTTATTCAAGAAAAGCAAGAAAACATCCAAGTTAACATGTTCATGTAGATTCAAGAAGGATGGAAGTAATGGAGACCAAGATCATCATCCCTAAGAATAAGCTTACAATAATTAGGTAGGGACCGTAAACTATTGAAAAGAATCAGTATCTTTACTGGTCGACCTTTTCTAAATAAAAAATCACTGACATAGTTCCCTTATTTCTAGGTATGACTGAGAAGAATATTCTGGTTGATATAGATTCTATAATACATGACATTATAAATTAGTTTCCTGGGAAAAGAACCTTTCTCTTTAAGAAACATGACCATCAAAATATAACCAGATTCAACTTCTATGATATGAATGTTGAAACTCATGCACAAAGAAAGACCCATGGACAAGGATTTTTCCTCTGCCGCAATAGAGTTACCTTCACAAAAAAAGAAACTAAATCCTAGAAGTATATAACCCCTACTCTATCATACTATCCTTCACCCTCTCATCACCTCATTCAAGAAAAAACCATCAACATTCAATTTTATCCCCATAAAAATTGATATCTATCTAACCCATATTCCCTATTTATGTTAGCTTCTAACCATTTTTATGTAGTATCCAGGTAAAAATATTCTTAGAGTAACAGAATTCCCAACATCCTTGATCAATTCCCCCATGTCCTCTACTAAAATATTCACTAGAACATGGAGATAAAAACTAGAGAGCTTAACACCATTCCTTTCTTTATTTATAGCTTCCCAGAGGATCCATAAAGTAGATAAAAAAACATTCCATGAACCTGAACCTTTGTTCCATGATGCCTTGACACCCTAAACCAAGCATCAATCGGGTCCTATATAGAACCTATGGAGTCATTAAGATTCATCCCCTACTGCACATCATAATATATATATCTATATATACTTTTATGTAGCCAATGTGAAATAATGGTAAAATGGATGTTTCTTTTAATATGATACATTTTAATATTCTTAAAATCTTATAATAATTAATAAAACCAATATAAGAACCAATTTATCACATGATATCAAAAAAAATTATCGATCAAACTTATGTTTGCTACACTTTCTAGTTTTTTTAACACATAACATCATATGTAATCTAGCTTACAACTCTCTATGACCATCTGATAAAACCATCCAAGTAAAATATTTTGCGAGAAGATCTATAATGAAATCCAATTTTAATATTTGTGAGATTTAGGAATTATATTCCTAACTATTCAACTTGTTGAACAAATTCAAACTTTTTAATATTACAACATCATATGTTAAAATTTCACCTTCCATTTTCTACTTAAAACTCTTTCAATGTTCATCATTATCATATTTGGAACCATATTACATAAAAAATGTTCATTGAAATAATGTAACTTCTTACATTATTGTTTATTATTCCTCCTAAAATATTTTATTATAAAATGAAAATCAATTTAATAGGGTAACTAAATGTAACTCGTACATTTATCTTTATCACTACATCATAAAAATCTATTAGGATAAAGTAATAACACATTTTTACGGCAACTAATGTAACTATTTACATTTCTCTATACTAATACATCCTAAAAACTTTTAAGATAATGTGATAAAACGTTTTTATTGTAAGTAATATAACTCTTTACATTACTCTTTACCATTATACCCTAAATTCTTTTAGGTTATCAAGTGTATTTCACCTTTTCATTTTGACTTGTAAAATCCTACAAGAAATAATGTATTTATTTTTTCAAGATAACTAAATGCAACTATTTAACTTTTTCTTTACCATTAAAATCTTTTTGGATATTGAGTGAAAACACCTTATCATGACATTCATGTAATCCTTTAAATGTTTATTTTGAACTTATCATACCCCTAAGAGCCTCTTAAACAAAATATTAATTTTAGAATATACAGATAAATTTAAAAACCCTTTTGTATTAAGAAATAACATTTATTTACTTTTAGTAGGAATATTTAAAAAATAAATTGTTGTTTCCATATCATATACGGTATTCTATGTGTTTAGAAAAAAAATCATTTAAAAGAATATTTTATTAAAATATACTATCAGTGGGTAGTGAGAACACATTCCCTGATATTTTAATAAATATTTAGATAATCATTTTGTAGGTTCCAAACATAGCGGAAGAACCTTGGTGGGGGAAGTTACCATAAAAGGGATTTTTATCAATTTGATGTATTATTTATAAAATTTTCATGTGGTAAACGACATGACTGATTGTGTCGTGATTCATTATTTCATTTTCACCCTTAAACCATTATTTTAAAATGAATTGGTATTGTAAATTCCAAATAAAAAAAAATTAAATTCATTTTATATTAAATTAATTTTTGTTTGTAACTGTTAAAAAGTTCAATTATACTTGTTTTGATATTTTCATAGAAGGTGGAGGTGATTTGGAGGCCCCGAAGACCATCTAGAAGAAAAATGGGCCAAACTGCATGGCATCTCATGGAAATATGTCTAATATTTTGAGAATTAAGAGAATTAAATGGATCAAAATGGGCTGTTTTTTTTCTACTCAAAATCATCATCGAATACAACTCTTCTTCAAGTAACCAAAGACCCATTCGACCATATGGTGGCCCATCCGAACAAATATTTCTAGAGGACATAATCTGCCCAAATTAAAAATTTTGGTTCGGTATTTTAACCATATCTCCTAATATAGTAGTCTAATGGACTCCAAATTTGACATGGAGACATTAAAGAGGCTAGAAAAAAACTATTCCCTTTTGCTAAAGTTGTTCTATGGAAAACATGTGGGGCAAGTTCAGTGGAAAGGATCATGTAAGTAGATAATTATTAAAATAACTTATATTTACTCCATAGAAAGTGGAAAGAATAGAATGAGATGGTTTTTACACAAACATGTGTAGAATTAGTTAGATGATTAAATTTTAAATTGTTTAATTTTATTTGAATCATGAATCTCTTGGAAATTCATTTGGATACAATTTTTGAGAAGTGTTTTTCCATGATCACTGAGAATAACTCTTCAGTGTGATTTTTCCTTTGATCACATTTCTATCATGAATTAAATTTTCATTGAATGTTAAATATTTATGAAGTTGGAAATTTATACATTCATAATTATTTTAAATATGAATTTTCATAGGAGTACAACTGTTTAGGTGTGAGGGTGTGATCGCACCACGATTCACTGTTTCATTTTCACCCTTACACCACTGTTTTAAACTGAATTTGTATTGTAAATTCAAAATATAATAACAAATTTCAATTCATGTTAGATTAATTTATTTTGTTTTTATCACTGTTAAAAATTTAAATTATAAATTTTTTATATTTTCATTGAAGGTGGAGGTGATTTGGAGGCCCTAGAGATCATCTAGATGAAAAATGGTCCAAACTGCATGGCATGTCATGGACATGTTTTCACTGTTTTGAGAAGTATGGGAATTCCGTGCATCAAAATGGGATGAAACTTTGTGGTACTCTCCAAAACATCATGGTATACAACTCTTATCAAGGAACTAAAGCCCAATTCGTCCATCTAGTGGCCTATCAAAAGCCTTCTTTTTAGGAGATAGAATCTTCCCGAATTCAAAAGTTTGGTTCAGTATTTTGACCATATCTCCCAATAACGTTGTTTAATGGCCGCCACATTTGACATGAATAAGGTCAAGAGGTCTTCCAACAACTATTAAATTTTGTTAAAGTCATTATATGGATTTATAATATTCAAAAAATGATACACAAGTTGTATCTCAAAAACCAGGGTGCTAAAAACCATGTCCCATTTCGGTTATAAAAAGGCACAATGGGAACCTCATTTGTAAGTTCAGAAAAGGAGTGAAGTGGTGCCAATTTTTAGTTCCATATGAGTCCTATCCTCATAATAGAAGTTATATATTCCCCTACCCTCATAGGGGGATCAACAATGAATAAGGAGTTCAACTTGAGCTTCCTCCTCCCGATATCGAGCTAAACGGTGGGCATTCATTGAAAGGGAACTACACACATTTAAAAGGAGTTAAGACACATATATTAGCTACCGGGTTGGATTAATTTGATTGTTTAAAAATTTAATTCCATGTACCTTACATTATTTTCTATTTTAATGCTTGTTTTGATACATGTAAATGTTATGCTCTTAATTTCTAACTGATCGGTGTGACTTTTTGAGTATGCGACTTGCGTTTTTCGGATTGGTCATCACAAGAATAATTTTCATACCCACCTTCTTGAGATTTAAATTTTATTTGGAATATATTATTCTATACATAAGTTCAATACATTGACAATATGAGTGTTACGTCAAGGTTTGGTTCTTTGAGCATTGAAATAAAAGTAGGAATTAATCGGGATTCCAATTAATTTCAACAAAATAATTACTCCAAAACTAAATTAATGTCTATAAAAAATGAAAATAAAATGTGTGCAGTGAAATAAAACTTAAATATTTATCTCATATTTTTCAAAATTCATTTTATTTCTCAACTTTTAAGCTTTCAATTAAGTCATTTCATCCTAAAACTATTTTCAAAACCACCCCTATTTTAGTACTTGTTATTAAAAATGAACACTCTTGACCCACCAAAGATCCTTTAGAGATGACCTATAGTATGTTCTATACTATAAATAAACCATAAAATCATTATCAATTTGAGGTGTCATGAAATCACGATCAATGACCAATGAAAATTTCCAACGAATATTGACATAAGAGTACCCAAAACATGGAGAAGATATTTGAAAATTAAATTTATAGTTAATATATATTAGATCCAAAGAATGGATTCCTGGTCATGGTATCTTTCTTATATTTACACACTGAACATCCCAAAAAACACTTTTCATATTACCCTCATTACGGTTGTTGGATCCAAGTATAGAATTCATCTAGTAGTGATCCACATGTGCTCTGTTTATCTATGACTAATCACTAATAAAAAATTGTGTGTTAACATGATGAATCGATAATCTCGTGTTTTTCATCTTGATCACTTCTAGTTCCTTCATGTTTTAAGTAACCTCTCTAGCACTTCTCATTTTTGAAAGTAAGAGAGGAGGAAAAATAGAGAGAGAAGTCTGTTGTGTGAAACAATTCTAAAATATTGTTTTTAACCCTACACAATAGATATAACCATATATTTTTATATATAGGGTTTATATTAAAATATTATTTAATTATTTATTGGTTGTTAAATAATATAATAATCACAATCAAACACTATTCCATATAATAATAAAAATATTATTATTTTATGAAGTATAATAAATCATGCAATGATAAATATTGTTAATAGGATTTCAAATAAATATCCATCACCAGACATGATCTTGATCCAATCCAACTCTTCAACATGTATTAAATACCTAAATAAATATTTAATTAAAAAATTTATTCATCAAAAAATATTTACAATCGATAAAACATGAATAAAATATTACCGAGTCTTGAGAATAATATTTATTCCATTAATTAAATTAAAAATTAATTTAATCAGGATCAATATAAAAAACTTAGTTTGTGACCCTCTAGAATTATTTATTATTATCATTAAGTAGGCTTTCTTAAAGTCCCATATTACTCTGTAGAAATGAGTCAAGGAACCAAAGAGAAAGAAATTAATGTCGAAATACCCTTGTTTAAATATCTCATTAATAAGGTTTCACATCCATGTTATCAACCTATATGATTGATACATCTTTATTTGACTATCTGAAATAAACACATCATTACACCATGTGCATGGAATTTAAGGCGATGGTTCCATTCCAAACAAAGTTTCAATATATCATATTCCATAAAGATAAAAGAGAAAAATAATTGCTTGACTTATTCATTAATAACACATCACTAGTGATGCATCCAATATATCCAAATTCATCATGAACTATTATCACCATGTTTTATGAAATAAGCCTAAGTTATCTAATCATGAAATGAATTAATAATAATAATTATAATTTATAAGCACCATTACACATTATTGTAGATAGGAATATATGATGACACAAAAACATTTGGAATTACTAATGATATATTTGTTCTTATAATCACATGTCTTGGAGATTACTAAGTGAGAACTTCATGAGAATAAGTCTCATATTCTTATGAGTACTCACACATGATAGTCTAAAATCTATGTATCTTATGATAGTATATTATTTTACATTAGAAATATATTTAGGAATATTTTCATGGAATTTCAAGGTTCTCATCATAGCAGGGAACTACTATGACCTTATCAATGTGACTGATACCCTAAGAAATTATTTCATTACATTAAATTCAGTTAAAAAAAAACAATATAAAGTTATATTTTTTATTAATATTCATATATTTTAATATATATATATACTAAAAAGTATAAACAACTGGTTCTATAACACAAACTCTAAAAAACTATAACTTGGACTAGATCCAACTGGATACAACGTTTAGTCTTCTAGACATCACATAATGATATGTTTCATTTGAGTTAATAATTTAGTCAAGGGGTTTTCCATGTTGTCTTCTATGTATATTCTTCTCACTATGAAATATATTATTTTAGAAAAATATCTTAAGAGATGATACTTATGAAGTATATGATTCATCCACTGATGTAACCTTGTATCCTTTGTGAGATCCACCATTGCAGTATTATAAAAATTGTGTGTGATAGTATCTTTACCACCAGGTACCACATTAATCTCGTAGACAAAGTTATATATCCTTACTAATTCTTTAAAAACCTTAGAAACCATAATATACTCAGAATATGCTATGGAATCTTGACCATAGTCCAATTTGAGCTCTTCGATCTCACAAAAACTCTATTAAGAGTGAATATGTATACCATTTTTTATTTCAGATCTTCTTATTTTTTTTAAAACTAGAATTATTATATCCTCTGATCACTAGAACCTAATCTCCTACATGTACAAGGAACATATCCCTAGCATTCCCGATATACATAAGGATTGTCTTGAATACCATATAAAAGTGGCCACCATGGTCAGATTGATATCTACCCACCACACTTAAGGCATAAGAGACATCTATTATAGTACATATCATAACATACATGACTAAACCAATTGCAGAAACATATGACGTCCTTTCCATTATATGTATTTCCTCATGTGTATGGGGACACATTTTCCAATAAATGTAGATTCCATTTGACATTGAACATAATCCCATCATGGATTGTTCCATACTGAATCAATTACTATACTGTCAATATATGTACTTTTACTTAGGCTGAGTATCCTCTTAGATCTATCACAAGGAATCTTGATCCTAAGAATATATGTTTCCTCATCTATATCCTTCACAAAGAATAATTTATTCAACTAGGCCTTAACAGATTGTATGACTAGTATTTCATTTTTAATAAGTAATATGTCATTAGTATATACTATTAAGAAAATGAAAACAATCCCACTAAATCACTTATATAAACACGGAATACATTCATTATTTATGAAACCAAATTCAATTTTGGATTCATCAAATTGAATTTTCCATGGACTAGATGTTTCTTTAATCCATAAATGGATCTTTGCAACTGGTATAAATTATTATAATCTTTTGAAGTTACAAAACCTTCAGGTTTTTCCATATAGAAGTCTCCCTGAAAGTTCCCATTAAAGAAGTATATTTTGACATGTATTTTCTAAATCACATGGTCATGGTATTATTCAGTGGAATTTGTAATTATGATAGATTTTAGCATTGAAACTGGTGAAAAGGTTCCAACATAGTATATGACATGAAAATGTTTGAACCCTTTTCAACCAATAGTTCCTTATATGTACTAAATTTTCCATAAATTTATAGTTTCTTCTTTAATATTAATTTGAAACTAATTTAATTTACATCTAATGTAATATTTACCAAAATCCAAACTTTTTTTTGTTATATGGAATCAATTTCATAATTTATAACTTTTTTAAAGTTTTTAAAACCAATTACACAAACTACATAATTTTAGGTTATTTAATCATTATTATCAACTAATAATGGGTGACCATCCTAAGTGACTAGAAAAAATATCATTATGGTTCTCAAACCTCTCTCGTAATCCTATGAAAATCTTGTGTCCCCAGAACTAATTGTTCCACATGGATTGGTGGAATTGTTTCCTTTGCCAACTCTTGTATATCTTGATCCTAGACTTCATTAATGTCTATCTCATTCTATCTATATATTTTATAGATATTATCATTTTCAAGGAACATGGGATTTATATCAACCACAAACTTTTTAGATAAAATATTTTATAGGTAACATCCATCTGTTTCCTAGGGATATCCAATAAAGATACACTTTGTTCCTTGAAGTGAAAGTTTGTTACCTATAGAGGTATTAAAAAATTCTTGACATCCCCACACATGTAAGTAAAAAAAATAATTTTATTTCCACTCCATAATTTGTATATAATACCATCTACTAATTTAGTTGGAACTTAGTGTAGTTTTTGTGTTGTTGTTTGTAACATATATAACCAAAATGATAATGTAAGACACACATGAATAATCTTTGATATCACCATGTATAACATGTTTTTGTTCCTACTTTCACTTATATCATTCCATTTAGGTGTATAAGGAGGATTAATTATAGATTGAATCCAAAAATCTTAAAAATCATTAATGAAGTCTTGATTTAGATACTCTCCACCATAGTATGAGTGGAGTTTATTAATATTCTAACCAAGATGGTTCTCAACTAAAATATTGTATTCCTTGAATAACTAAAATGAATATGAATTATAACTCATAAATTAGACATATCAATATATACTAAAATCTTTAGTAAATGTTATGAAGTATGAGTATCCACCCCTTTCTGCAACATGAAATAATCCACATACATTGGTATGGACTAATTCAAAATCTCAATGGTGCTTTAAAATTTTCCACTAAATGGGAATTTGGTCATTTTTCCTTGTAAAAATATATTATTTACACCAAGTGGATTTTTTCAAAAGAATCTAAAAATCCATATTGGTGTAATTTTGTCAAACATTTTTCATTTACATGACCTAGCCAGTGATGAAAAATTTGGGTGTGCTATGATTCATGTGAAAGAATTTCATTACTGATTGTCATTGTGTGGTTCATGTAACCCAACACATAAAGGATGTTATTTATATATTACTTACTATAAAAATTATATCTCTATAAAATAAGAAAAATGTATTCCCCAATTTGAAAATAAATACATTTTTATCAACTCTAGATCTAGAAATATTTTTTTGGTAATAAATGGAACATAATTACAACCTTTAAAAACCAAGATCATTCTCATTGGTAATGTGAGGGGGTAGTACCTGATATCTAAAAATATTTTGTCTATGTTGGATACTTAGAGATTGAACACCACTCAATAAATCATTCTGAATCTACTTTGTTCCTATATTTGAATACATATGTGAGCGCTGTAAATTGTATCTAGTAACCAATTTTTAGAAAAAATATAAATTTTACTTGATAAAAAAATCCACACGAATCTTCCCATTATATATTTTCTTTAGTTTAGTTTTTATTCTAGTTGACATTATTTCCATATGAATAATAGAAAACATCATGTTCCCTTCCTTTCCCCTTGATCTTTTCTTTATTGGAAGGGCATTGCAAAGATGCTTTTGAATTAGAGATCTTTACCTGCCCTTTCCATTTATTCACCATAAATATGGAATGACCATCTCTCTTAATATCCTTATCAACCTAGTGAATAATGGTCAACATATTTGGGATAGACTTCTCAGTGTTGTTCATATCGAATTTAACAACAAAGATGAAGAATCTCTAAGGGGATGATGCACGAATGAGATCGATGTGAAGTTCATTAGGGAGTTCAATCCCTAGAACATATAAATGATCAATATATTCAATGAGTGTGAGTACATGAGTTCCATATGGTTCACACTATCCAAGATTACTCTTAAAGAGAACCTTGGATGTCTAAAACAATTCATGTCCTTCTCTCTTTTGGTATAAAAAATTGAGATTGTCAAGCATGATATAAGCATCTATGTTTCAATGAAACTTTATGAGTTAAATTGAAATGGAAAAAATAATTAAAAACTAAACATAAAAAAAGTAGTTCATGTGTTTATCATAGACAACAAACTATTCATAAATCACTTCCTTTATAAGAAAATTAGGTAGTGAGGATTCTTTCACATATGATTTATATTCATAGAGCAACACAACCTGAAGGAATATATACCATTCCTAGAAGTTAATACCTATAATTAAAGGTCTTTATCCAATATTTATCATTCGGATAGTGTGTATTAAGAACATTACATCACACTAAAATTATAAAAGAGAAGTTTAATAGTACTTTTCTTGATTACAAAATTTTGGATCCATAATAATAAAATATTAATTTTATTAAATTTCCCTATATATTTTTAATTACCAAAAATCCTCATTATTGGAATCAAAATATTATGTTTTATGAAATTATAGTGGAAGGGATATATATTTAACTTCATTATAATCTACACTTTGGACATGAAAATCATGGGAAGGTATTTATGTATGCAGTCTTTCTAACTGTAGACTTGTAGATCATTGATCCATTGAGTAGATTCCCCAATACAAAAATCCTTGCTAGGATTTCCCCAAAACCTACCTCCAAATTTGTATTGAATATAATTTGGCCATTGAATTGAATAAAAATTTAGTTAATTACTATCTTAGTTAATACTTTCCGATAATTTAATATTCCCTTGATGTCATCCAAAATGACACATTAACTATGGGTTTATCTTAATTTATACAATGGATGTCTTATTCTGACTTAATATATATTTGAGTCATTTTATTTATTATGAATAAATATTATCTTGTATTATCCTTCACGTGTGTTGTTAGTATTAAGTGAATATTTCTTAAGTGATTAACCATGTTTGATAAAACATTTACACATAATCCATTTTTAGAAATTCCATATTTTCATATTAATTAATTTATTTTTTTGATCATGGTCTTGAATCCATAAAATAAATAATTCATAAGATATAAATAAATAAATAAATAAATGGACCAATCATGAACTTATATAATGTTTTATTTATTCATCGGATAATAAATGAACCTACGACCTTGGGGAAAACTCTTTGTGCCATTCTTGGCATGAGTTACAACATTCCACCTATCCACCTATGTATCACCTAGGTTGGAATCATCTTGGTTCCCTCTTGAACCGCCTATATATGTCTTGGGATACTCTATTTATTAAATGTATATATAACTAACATATAGGTGAGGGTAACTGAGGGATTGGTTAAGGGGAATTACCTAAATAACCTTGGACATGTAGGTCCAACATAATAAAGGAGGGAGTAATGAATCAAAAACCATCATTTTTAATTTATTAATTAATAACTTTAAAACAATGAAATAAATTATATTTAATAATCCCAACACATAGAAAGGTCTTAGTAAAGCTCATGGATGGTCATATACATGCAATAAATATGAAAAAGTACAATATCCAATATTCATTTTTCATCATTCTTTATTATTTAAGAAGAACATGATTGTATTAATTAATTAATTAATTAATTAATTCCATTTCACATGAATGGGAATATAAATTCTCATATAAATATCCATCAAAAATTAATTTATGGAAAATAAATGACAAAACCAATAATTACAGATAATTATAAAAAATTAATTGAGCATTTAATATTTATCTAAAACCTTTAATAAAATTTCAAACCCATCAAGCGTTAATCAATATAATAAATTCTATAATTTTTAATTTAATGTAATTTAAATATATCCATTATTGGGAGGCCACATGATGTTTACTTAAGAGCTACATTTCATTACCTCAATTGTCATGTACTCAAGGTAAACACCTGAGGTTTAGGCGTGTAAATTGATTGGACTAAACAACATATAATAGCCAACTACATGACATGTATCATGATTTCCATGTGCCTATGAAACATACCAAAAGAGTTAGTTTGTTATTTGGATGTGGGACCACAAAATGTGTACTCTAGATACACGTGATATGTTCACATGACTCTCTGAATAGATCAACATATACTTAGAATGCATGAAATAGTGAACTACATAACATGTATTCTAGCTAGAAATCATGTATTTCATTAATGATTCATATATTAGTCTCATGTGGGATTGGATCATTCATTTAACCACACAATTTTTACAATATTTTCAGCTATATAGTGTAGAATAAATGACATGTACACCAGCTACATGCCATGTAATCATTTAAGCCATGTTTAAAGTTTTCTTGGTCTGCATGCGATGTGAAATAAATTCATTATCTGTAGTTACTAGTTATATTGTTGTGTATCCTTCAACAGGGCTAGGTGTAGTGTAATTGGGTGTACAGTGAGTACTCTAGCTACACACCATGTAATCCCATGCTATCTAGCTATAATCCTTAGTACTTCCCAATGGAATCTATGGACATTCTTCATTTTTTCTAGTACTTTAATAAAATGAAACACTGATTAATTATGATTAATATTTATGAATTATTTTAATTGATCAAATGGTTTAAACAATTAATATTATTCAAATGAAATATCTTACCACTATTTCACATATAGTTCTACAATCAAATAATTAAATATAAATTCAAAATGTGACCCATCTGATACCACTTATAGGTTTAGTGCACAGTGGAAGAATTTTGGTGGCTGAAATAACCATAATGGGTTTTGTATATTTGATAGATTATTCATACATGGATCATGATGTAAATTCCATAAACAATGGATTTTTTCAATGAAATACTAACATAAGAGACTCGAAACTCAGAGAGGATCTTTTCTCATTAAATTTATAATTAATTTATATTAGGTATGAAGAAAGGATACCTATTCTTAGGATCTTTCTTCTATATAGATGTTTATCATCCCAAGAAATCATTTTCAGATTACCTTGATTGCGCTTGCATGATACAATTTTCTCTATAGCGATGATACACATGTGCTCCTTTGATCTATGAATAATCTCTGAAAGAATGTCAGGTGCTAGCATAGCAGATCAATCATCTTGTGTTATTCATATTGGTCTATTATATTTACTTTGGTCTTGAAATAATATCTTTATCACTTCTCATTATTTACTAGAAGAGAGGAGGAGGAATGAAGAGATAAGTTTATTGTCTATAATGATTATCAAGTCTAGATTTTTTAACCCTACACAATATATATTACCATATATTTATAGAGTTATGATTTTTTAAAAATATTATCTAATTTTGTACCATACCATAAATAATATAATAATTATAGGCAGACCCCATTAAATATAATAATAATAATAATATTTTATGGAATGTGAAAACTCACGCAATGATAAATATTATTTTCCATCTTGTAAATAAGTGTTCATCACTATAAATGATCTTGATCTGCTCTAACTCCCCAAAAATTTCTTAGAAACCTGAATAAATATTTAATTAAATATTTCAATCATTAATAAATATTTTATATCATTAAAAAAATGAATAAAATATTCCTCAATCTTGAGAATAATATTTATTCAATTAATTAAACTCGGAAGGAATTTAATCAAGATCAACATAAACACTAATGTATGACCCTGTAGGATTATTTTTTATTGGAATTAGATGTGATTTCCTAAAGTCCAAGATTATTATATATTAATGGGCCAAGGATGAATATAAAAAGAACATAATGTCAATATTTTAATAAACACATACAAATGCATATTGTGTAATATAATCACTTTGTCTTAATATCTCATTAAAAAAGTTTCACATCCATGCCATCAAACTATATTTGTGATATTTCTTTCTTTGACTATCTAAAATAAATACATTTTCACACCTTGTCCTTGGAATTTAAGGTTACAGTTCCATTCCAATCAAAGCGCTAAGATACCAACTTCCATAAATACGAATGGATAAATCCTTCATCTACTTATTCATTAGTAACACATCACCCATGACATACCCTATGTATCTAACTTCACCATAAAGTTTTATCATAATGGTTTATGAAATATATATTAGTGTGCGAGTAATAAAATGAATTAATAATAATTTTAAAGTCTAAGGACCATTACAAAAATCATAGATAGGAATATACAATGACATAAAAAATACATAATTCATACTGGTTGGTCAGTTCTCATAATCTCATGTATTAGAGATCACCAAGAGTGAAATTCATGAGAATAAGTTTCATCTTAATATGATTACTCACACCTAATATCCAAAAATCTATGTGTCCAATCATAGTATGTTATCTGACCATATAACTATATTTAAGAATATATTCATGGAATTTGAAGGTTCTCATCCTAGTGGGGAACTGCTAAGACCTTATCAATGCGGAAAATACCCTATGATATTATTACATTCATGATAGTAAGAATAATGAAAAATATGTAACAAGATGTTTTATTAATATTTAAATCATCAAATATACATTTAATCTAAAGTATAAACAATTGTTTATAGAATAGTAACTCCAACATATTTTATCCTAGATAATTACATTTATCAAAATATTATTCTCGATACATTTTATAGAAAATTTTAAATCATAAACCATGTATATACATTTAGTCATCTCATACTTGTTCACAAGAACACTTTATAATTAAACCACTTCTGTTTTCACATGGGGGGAATGATACGAAGATACATATATTTTACTTATAATCATTTGATCTTGATAAAATCCACTACATTCAAATTCTCAATGTGGTAACTATTGAATACTTCTCAGGAATATAAACTATAATATCAAACAATTTTTCATTTGATTTTGAACTCCAATATATTGAAAATACTTTTTAAAATATTCATTCAGTATTAGATGCCATTAAAAATTGAAGAATTAATTTCTAGAACGCCCACACCTAACATGGAAATTTTATAGAGTTTCAAAAACTCTTTTAAGTATATCTTTAATAATCCAATCATATTAAAATATTACTATTTCAACCAATTGAATTTTACTTAATATATTTTCTTAAAATACAAATATTTCTTATGACCTTTTATAAGTTACTAGTTAGTAGAGTATCTTACATTAATATCTTTATGACAAGAATTAATAAAACAATTTATCTTGATGATGATAAAGATTCTTATCTACAATAATTTTTTTCATTAAATTCATATCATGTATCCTTAAATATTTAATAAAGAATTTTATTAAATGAGACCCCACAAAAACACTGAACCCCTTTAAAAACACATCATACCCATTAGCAGGATAAGATTCATATTTCACCATGACTTACATCAGTTATTATAAAAATAATCTATAACTATATATAGTAGAAAATAATTGTTAATAATATCATATATGACTCTTGGATAGTTGAGTTGAAACTTTTTTTCCAATCCGTCATATGGTTATATTCAACTCTATTCCTATTGTATCTTAACTGTTAGGGTTTCCCATCTAAGTGTAACCCAAATAAAGTTCCATGAATAAGTTGAAAAATATAAATCTAGGGGTACTTATTTGAGATTGAAAATGTCTTTAAGATAATCCTAATTCACTTATAATTTGTTCCTTACACAAGGAGTTCTTGTGCTAATCTCGATAATACCCAGTTGAATGAGTAAGGACTTGAAAAGTGTTGCTTTGGATGGAATCTCACAATTAGTATTTGGAGTCGATTTTTATCTCACTATCTTATCTCATGTTATTTCCTTTATATATGAATTCTTCTAGTTATTTATTTTGGAATACTATTCCTTATACCAAATCAATATATTCAAAACTTATTGATTTGTAACTCTGTATACAGCCCACAAGTCTGTGTTACTCACCCAAAATTAGAAGTCATGTATATTCATACATATCTGGATACATGATATGAATAATTTACATGAACAATTCATTTAAAGGTTTAGAATTATATGATATTGATAATATTAAAATGATTATGCAAGGAGTCAAAAATAACCATCCCCATTATTATTTCCTATATAAGGCATATGCCTCCATGAAAGTAGGTAGTCTCACCCCAAGTCGCTCAACCTGAGGATACTTTACTCAAGATAGAATCCAATTTATCATAACTGTAATACATATTATGAGAAAAATATATCGAAAAAATAATTTCAATATAATAACTTCAATTACAAATTGAGTTCAATTTAGATGAAAATATAAATTCATTTTCTCACCTAGCATATAATGCAAGGCTATATTTAGAAGTATTTTAATAATTAAACTAAAGAACACACTACTAATCATATAAAAAATTTATAACTATGAATAAAATAAGCAATGTAATTTTGAAAAAATAAAAAATTCATATATTTAAACATGAGATAAACATTTATGAAAAATTCATAAAAAAAAGACAATTATAAAACCTTTAATAAATTTTAGCATTAACATTATGGGAATTCCATAATTATTAATATAAATAATTTATATTCATTCCAATATGAACACTTTCATATTTATCAATATATTACATTTCCATTTTAAATATATGATACCTTATGAATTGTAAACAATTTATAATTCAATTTCAATTATGTAAACATTTTACATAATATAATATCATGTATTTAATCATTATTTAATCCTTGATTATATAAATCATTAAAATATTTTTGATGTGGTTTAAATAATATCCAAATAAGGCCCCCTTTTTTAAAAAATTAAAAATAATTAATTATGAATAATTCATAATTTAAATATATATCTTATATTGTGGATTTATTTCATAATTTATAACCGTTTATGAATTATTTCTTATTATTTATAAATAAATACTTTTATTTTTATATATCATAATAATTTTCAAATAATTTTTCAAAAGGTATTTTAAATATTAACATTTAATATTTAGAAATAAAATGTTTAAAGAACATTTAATTAATTTTAAACAATTTATAATTAATAAATTTAAAAAAATTGATAAATTAAAATATCCCAAAATACCTTTTATAATGATTTATAGACATCTTATAAACCATCTAAATCATTTTAAATGTTCAATTTTTGAACAATTTTCTATTTACCCTTGTTGGAACTCAATCCTACATATGGGTATCCTACCTTTACCATTATTAATACACTCTAAATAAGGGAAACATGGTTCTAGAGCCCTTATATAAAGGTAAGTCACTTCTTACCTTTATATAGATTAAATTTAATACGATACATAAAGTTAATTCAAAGATTACCTTTGTGTAGCTCATTTTGTGTAAGGGTGAAAATGATATTACCTTTATGTGAAATCTATACATTAGGGTAGGTATCATTTAAATTTACATGGATTTCTAACACCATTGTGTCAAGGTACTACATTCATAAAACCATTTATGTAAAGCTAAAAAAGAGGTTACTCTTACATGGAGATTCTACGTAAGGGTATCATGTAAGGGAAAGTTGTCAGTTACCTTTATGTAACCCTTTTAAAAATAAAATACCATTATGTACTGACATGTTACTCTGAAATGGGATTTTGAAAATATTTCAACTCCTTTAAAAGTAAGGGTAATCATCAATACACAATTATATAATACATTTATGCAATCCATTTGCATAAGGATTACAATACAGACTACCTTTATGTAAAGCCTTCATGTAAAGGTATTCCTCGGGTATCCTTTCTTGCAAAGATCCTAAATAACCTAACATCCTACAATAAGAATATTCATATTATCTTGAAAGTATGAGATATTACCTTTATTATACTAAAAAATTTAAATTAAGTGATCGATATAAAGGAAATGATCCTCATCTTACAAGAATCCACTCATATTGTCATGACCCATCCCAATGGGGCCCGTGCTGTGACTCCTCAATATCGCTTCTAATAGGACACGGGCTGGTGACTCACACCAAGTAGGCATATCACTAACATGGGAGGCATTGACCAAGTACCTATATACATGCACACATCTCTAAGCCCTCAAATGTTGAAAAGTAAAAACCACTGAGGAATAAAATGCATGCATACAACCAAACCCAACCAACATAGTACAATGGAAGGTAAAGTGTGGAAAGTAAATTAGGCCAGAATATAGGAACACCAAAATAAAGAGTCTACAAACCACAAAGTCCAACTTGTAAGAAAGAAATAGGTACTTGCACTAATGATCATAGATCTAGGAACACCTCAGCCTATAAAGAAGATCACAAATCCCGATCCGGTCCTTTTTCACCCGGGACTCTATCAAAAGGCTGCTCATCTGCACAAGATAGGACACGTGTGGGCAAAGCCCGTGCAGGGGTGAGTATAAAAATACTCAAAAGAGGATCCTAAAAACCAAAAAGAAATATATAAAGTAAAGTTATACTCATTTCTACACATTATATGTCTAAAGAACGTATAAAAAGAGAAACATATCTAAATATACTCAAAAACTAGACCCACAGTTTAGAGTTAAGTTACAACAAGAAAAAAATCCATTCTAGGGATTCAAATAAAAGATTCCACAGAGCACTAATCTAGGATAACCCACTCCATGAGTCTAATAGCTCTGATGATGTCTGTTCGAGAAGTAAGTTTGTTGGGAAGTGTCACGAGAGCGATAGACACATTGATAGATTTGAAGAGAGAAAAGAAGCACTCATTCAAGGAGAACTCACTCATGAGTGGGGAAAGATCATGATAAACATATGAGGATCACTTCTAGGGCCTTTTCACATACCAAAAATCATACGTATTCACCTGTTAAGTAGAATATCTTCATCCTTTAGGATTGGTCACGTCAATACCTGACTCTACTTAGGGCCAAGAATGGGTACGAGATCTGACTCTGTGACTCTCAGAGGGATTATGAATCTATCCAGAAAGTCATAATAAAGGGATCATACTCCTATGGATGTAAATGATACATGAACTTCAATGGAATGAGAAAAGGTGGCACTAACCCAAATAAAACCTGTCCAAGGAATAGTGGATAAGATGATCATGCCATGTATAGAAAGGTACACGATGAGTACAATGGTCACACACTGTGTCATATGACCCCGGGTACTATCTGCATACAATGGACCATGTCAAAGAGTATTTCATGAAGAAAGAGATATACATGACATGTAATAACATGCAACACTAGATCCTACTATCTGGGGGCCACTCCATGAATGTTGGTCGTGCGCCTATACCAAACTTCAACCTGTATAATTGATACATGAGGTAACCCGCATAACTAGCCTAGTCTGTCAGTGTGGTTGTTACACCTGAGATTTTTATGAGAAATATTTTTTTTTATGTTATATACATCATCAAAAGGAATCTTTCACAACACACAACACTAGTTTGTCTTGCTTTACACGCAATCACGACCTTCCTCGATAGCTTGCATGGTACGCAATACCGAGTTTCACTAAACAACGATATGCTATTAAAATATTATTAAAACCATCCATTATGAATAGCAATGCCCACTTTTTGAAATTTGGTAAATTTTATCTTTCAAAATGGACTTCGTTTTTGGATTCGGAGTATCGAAATTAGCCTCGGGTGAAATTTTGGTATTTTTCTAAAAACTTTCAATTTTTGATGAATAGTGAAAACACTGGGTTACTATTTAAAAACCGACTTTTTATTTAATTAATTATTTATTTTATTTAAATTTATTTTAGGTAAAAATTGATACATAACACCTATATAAGTTCAATTTAATTCATTCGAGTCATTTTATAATAATTTTAGATATATAAAAATTTTATTGAACTTTTCACCGTCTTTTACCCACCTCCTTGGAGAATTTGAAAATTTACATAAAACATAATTTTACCAATTCTGTGAGTGGAATTTCAAAAATCCGAGAGACACAGTTAATATCAAGGACTAAAATGTGGTTCAATGAGATGAAAATAATTTTTGGTGAATAATAACTTTTTACTTTTTTTTACCACGGTTAAAAGTAAATAGGGTAATTAAGGGTAAAAAATGATATTATTATTACCCTAACACATGTACTAATTCTATTGGATGAGAGGATTTAGACCCATCCCCACCTTATCTTCTAAATAAATTAATTTGGGGCTATTAAAAAACCGAATATGACTTTATAATAAAATAATATATTTAGTTTTTCCAAAGGTGCCCCACTCCTCCCTTATAAAAGGGAACCTCATCCCTCTACTCCTCACACCACTTTTAGCCATCAAGCTCGGCCAAAACCAGACAAATTCTCTTCTCCACTTCCCTAGAAACATCCTAGAGGTCATGGTCTTCTTAAAATACCATTTTTAGTTCCCTAAGAGGAGGTCAAGAAGAGGCTCTTCAAAGAAGAGGCTCTTCAAAGAAGAGGTAATGTTCGTTATCGATTCTTTCAAATTTATTTCTTCTTCTACTTATTATTATTTAGTTGTTTCATTATGAAGTAATAAAATCAGTATCACTCATATAATGATATGTTAATATAAGTATTAAACAACCCTATTTCACCATCTATCCATCCTACGGAAAACAAAATCACTCCGCGTGCGTACGTACGGAATACCGTCTCCACGCCGTGGTGTAATCTATTTTCCACCACCACCTTAAATGGATGGGTACAATGGTTTAAATAATAACTATATATGATTATTGAAAATTGATATTGATTCTGAAATAGTATACATACACTCCAATACAATTCCACGATCATGGGAACGATATCATCGCTCGTGCGTACGTATGGAATACCGTCTCCACGATGTGATGCGACTCATTCTTCATGATATTCATTGAATAATGATTATATAAATGAATTGAATGAATAAATATGATATATATTACACTAATACCAATCTGGAAATGAGGTATCTATAACCTAAAAATAATAATAAGAATTTATTCAACAAAACACGCATAAGAACAAAAAGTAATAAACACCCAAATAACAAGTAGCAATGAAATATTACTAATAAGAGGCTAAGAATATGACCATATATGATATCATAACAATGAGTATGATTCTGGAATAAGTTAATGACATTATTTAAATCATTATATAGGAGATTCAGACACTTATAAAGAAAATCAGACCTAAGGTAAGGGAAAATCTCACAATCTCATTTTTATCCAAGATTGTTTATACTTCAGAATTTACTGGGGAATAATTATCATCCAGATCCATGTTTCCTCAATATGTAATATTATTTCTATCCTCCTACAATTTTTTAAATCCAATTTTACCCTTCGGTGAGTTTTTAGTAAAAGATATGAAAGGAATCTTTTGTCGTTTTTCGTACAAGGTACTTTTTGACTTTTCCGACCAAAGTACGAGAAGAATGTTTTTTTAACTTATACGGAATGAATGGATTCATAGAACATTATTTCCATGAATATTCCTTTACAAGTTTTCAAGTTTATTTTTAATCAACATCTTTTAGTGTAAAATTGTATGACATATTAAGAAAGGAAAAATGTTTTTGAAGTAGAAAGGATATTTTCCTCAAGAATGGAGTTCAAGTGTTTTATCAAAATTATTTTTCATCTAATATAATATAGGGTTATGTTTCTATCCCTATTTTTACATTGATTTGATTATATTATGATGGAATTATTTTTATGATGTCCTTTTATCTTATATGGATTATCTTATGATGGCATGATGTTTAAGATTCCCATTTTTATTACATGGGTTATGCTCTGATGTATGATTTATGATTTTGTGGAACACATAAGAATGGTTTCATTATGAGATGGGTGAGACCTATATCTCCCTACAATGCATTGGTAAAGATTTATATCTCATGAGATAGACATGGCTCGAACGGCAGGTTAATCCGGTTCAGTGAAACAGGATTGAAACGAGGAGTGAACTCAGTTCAGAAATGGAATTTGTATGCTAAGATAGTATTGGAAATGAGTCTTGACTACTAATAAATGATTCTCTATGATTATGTGTGTATTCCATAACGTTTCGTGTTTTTTGTTATGATTATTGGGATTACATTTCACTACTATGATTGATCCCATGTTATGAAATTATGATCTCTTTTGCAGGTTAAGATTTCCAAAATGTTTTATTATTATGAATATGATGTGATTGATATTTCTTTTGTTTACCCTTACTGAGCATTTGAGCTCACCCTTTTGTATGTTTTATTTCCCCAGGACAGGAAGAAGGTTATTAAGTAAGATATGCCAAAAGGGACTCTAGATATGATGAAATAAATGGGAGGCAATGTAGATGCTTTATGAACTAGTTGTTTATGTTTCCTAGTTTCTAAAGACACTATACCTATAATGTCCTTTCATGGTTTTGTTATATGTTGTGATAGGTGTGTTTCAATTTTAAAGCAATAACAATGTAATGTGTGGGTCTTTATTGTCGGTATCAGAGGCAAAGGAGGTAGTAATGTATCCGATCCTTGGGAAATCTCACATGTGAGAATTGGACGAAGCATGGCTCTCCACCCAAGGGCTTCATGAGGAAATGGATGCCACTGGGGATGGTGGTGTGTCCCACCCAGGGGGTGTAGCTGCCCATGGAGTGCCCTGATAGGTATCAATTATAGTCCACTAGAAGTAATTCCAGACTTTTATAGTTGGTATCAGAGGAAAGGTATAGTTAACCTTTGGAAACTAGGATGTGGAAGCCTTAGTAAGAACCCTAAGGATATGTCTAAGCATGGAACACAATCTTAGTGTTCTAGAAATGGATATGAAAAACCTATGATAAGACCTTAAGTGTGAAATTTTATTCTTTATTTTGTGGTTTTCCTATTATAATTAGTGTTGCTCACACTATTCTTCTTGGTTTTAGTTAATGGATGGAACCTGAAGGAACCGTGTTATTGCAGAATGTGACGGGCAATGCAATGATTCCCCCCCCCCCCTGAGAAACCAAACATTATGGGAGATGAAATGAAAAATCTTGTAGCCAAGATCACACAACTATCTCAAACTATGAATCATGTAGGACTTCCAAACGAGCAAAAGAAGGAGAAAAATTCAGTTGAATCATTCATGAGGCAGCGTCGACCCTCATTCAGCAGGTCTACTGATCCATTAGTGGCTGAACAGTGGATCAGTACCACTGAAACGATATTTTCAGTTCTTCAATGTTCTGAACATGATAAATTCATCTTAGTAGTTTATCGTTTGGAAGGTGAAACTGATCAATGGTGGAATCATATCAAGAATACGAGGCCAAGAGATGAATTTGAGTCCATGGAATGGGATGAGTTGAAGAACTTATTTCTCAATAAGTACTTCCCTCGTATTCTTCGAACAAAGATGGAGAAGGAGTTTCTTGAACTAAAGAAAAAGGATGATGAATCTGTTGGTACCTACGAAGAAAATTTTACAAGACATGCAAGGTACACTTCTGGGATTATTATCCAACCTGAGAGTAAGATTGATCGATTCTTTAGTGTATTAAAAACAAGTCTTCGAAGGGCGTTAGCCATAAGGGACTTCAATAGCTATGAAGAAATCTTTCTATGTTCTCTCAAGATTGAGATGGATATTGGAGTAACCGATCAGTCATATGGGTTTGATAAGAAGAGGAAAATGGAATTCAAAGGAAAATCTAAAGAGCACACTAAAAAGAAGATGAGTTTTCCCTTATTCTCAAAGTGTGGAAAGAAACATGGAGAGAGTTGTCTTAAAGGGACAAGTAAATGATTCAAATGTGGAAAGGAAGGTCATCGAGCATTTGAATGCTGTAATGATGGGAAGACGATGTATAGTGATGTGAACAAAGAAAAGGCTACACAGGGTGCACCTCCTACACTTCAATGTTACAAGTGTAAGGAAATGGGGCATTATGCCAATCAATGCCCTAATCCAAGGGTTGTTGATGATGATCGACATCAACAAACTCTTATGGCTAAAGACAAAGGAAAGTCACATGCAATTTCTATCAGCGATGTAGAGAACGATAATGAAGTGGTAAAAGGTACACTTACCATCCACTCTAAAGTAGCAAATGTTTTATTTGATTCTGGATCCACCCACTCTTTTATTTCTGAATAATTTTCTAATGGTATCTCCATATTACCTCACAAATTAGATGTTAAGTTAGCTGTGAAAACCCCTAATGGCACAACAGTCGCATCAAAAGTTTACAATTCTTCTCTGATTGAAGTTTGTGGGAAAGTGCTTCCTGCAAATCTTGTGATCCTTCCTATAGTGGAATTTTATGTGATTCTTGGCATGGATTGGGTTTCTTTATATGGAGCTCATATCAAATACCAAATAAGGGAAGTCACATTTCATATTCCAGATCAATCTATGATCGTCTATCGATGCAAGGATGGACATAACCTTCCAGTGGAAATTTCTTCCATATTATGGGTCTTGATTCCACTAAATGATGTTTATTTATCTCAAATGGTTGGTGAGAAACTCACGATTAAGAATACACCCATTGTTCGAGTGTTTGATGATGTGTTTCTGGAGGAATTGTCGGGTCTTCCACTAAATCGTGAATTTGAGTTTTCAATAGAACTCTTACCGGGTGCTTTGCCTATTTCAAAGAAACCTTATAGAATGGCCCCAATTGAGTTGCAGGAATTGAAGAAGAAACTCCAAGAGAATCTTGATAAGGGATTCATAGGCCCTAGTGCGTCACCTTGGGGAGCACCTGTTCTGTTTGTTAAGAAGAAAGATGGATCAATGAGACTCTGCAAGATCACTATCAAGAACAAATATCCTCTCCCATGCATTGATGAATTATTTGACCAACTACGCGGAGCTAAATTCTTTTCCAAGATTGATCTTCGTTCAGGGTATCATCAATTAAGGGTCAAAAGGGAGGATATACCAAAGAAGACTTTCCGTACAAGGTATGGACACTATGAATTTATAGTGATGCCATTTGGTCTTACTAATGCCTCTGTTATCTTCATGGATCTGATGAATAGAGTCTTTAGAGACTATCTTGATCAGTTTGTGGTAGTCTTTATAGACGATATTCTTGTCTATTCAAAGAGCAAGGAAGAACATGAAGATCACTTGAGATTTGTATTAAAGTCCATGAGAAAATAGAAGCTTTATGCCAAATTTACCAAGTGTGAATCTGGGCTTCAAAAAATTGAATTTTTGGGTCACATAATCTCAAAAGAGGGGATATCTATAGATCCAGCAAAAACAGAGGTTATCGAAAGATGGTCGAGACCAACAACAGTAACTGATATCTGAAGTTTTCTTGGTTTGACTGGATATTATCGACGTTTTGTGAAATATTTTTAACGATTTTCTAATCCACTCACCAGATTGACTTGAAAAGGAGTTAAGTTCGTGTGGAAAGAGGAATGTGAGGAGAATTTCAAGGAGTTGAAAAGAAGGTTATCCAGTGCACCTGTACTCACACTTCCTTGTAGTGGAGAAAGGTTTGTGATCTACAGTGATGCATCCAAGAAGGGGTTAGGGTGTGTTCTTATGCAAAATGATATGGTGATAGCTTATGCCTCACGATAGTTGAAAATCCATGAGTGAAATTACCCAACTCATGATTTGGAGTTAGCTGTGATAATCTTTGCATTAATGATTTGGAGGCATTATCTTTATGGTGAAAGGTGTGATATTTATAGTGATCATAAAAGTTTAAAGTATATTTTCACACAAAAGGAGCTGAATACGCGTCAAAGAAGATGGTTGGAGCTGATTAAGGATTATGATAGCTCAATTTATTACCACCCTGGGAAAGCAAACAAGGTGGAAGAGGCATTAAGTCGACAAGACCATGCTAGCTTATCCATGATGAGGATAAAAAAAGATCCTATATTTATGGATTTACAAAGGATGGATCTTGGAATTATAATGGAAGGTGGAAAATCGTATCTTTCTCAAATGAATGTTCAACCATATATACATGTGAAGATTAAAGAGGAACACAAATAAGATGTAGAGTTACAAAAGAAGGTTAGAAATGTTCCTGAATTAAACCTCGATTGTGATGGGATAATAAGGTTCAAGAATTGGGTTTGTGTTCCTCCCATCCCAGAAATAAAGAAGGATCTACTAGATGAGGATCATAGTTCTTCATTATCTATTCATCATGGAAGCACGAAGATGTATAGGGACATGAAAGAGTACTTCTGGTGGGATGGCATGAAAAGAGATGTTGCTGAATATGTCCTTTGATGCTTGGTTTGTCAACAAGTTAAAGCCAAGAGACAGAAGTCTAAGGGGATGTTACAACCATTACCCATACCTGAATGGAAATGGGAAAACATCACTATGGACTTTTTCACCGGACTTCCTAAAACATCCAAAGGCAATAATGCTATATGGGTCATAGTTGATCATCTTACAAAGTCTTCACACTTCATTTCTATTAGAGAGGATTTCTCTCTGGATCAGCTTGCCAGGATATATGTAAAGGAAGTGGTAAGATTGCATGGAGTACCACTTTCCATTATATCTGATCGGGATCTGAGGTTTACCACAATGTTTTGGCAAAGTCTTCAGCATACTCTGGATATAGAGTTGAGTTTCAGCACTGCTTATCATCCTCAGACAGACGGTCAGTCTGAGAGAACAATTCAAACTTTAGAAGATATGTTAAGATCTTGCTCTATGGATTTCAAAGGTGGTTGGGATCAACATCTACCTTTGGTGGAATTTTCTTATAATAATAGATTTCACTCCAGTATTCAGATGGCTCCTTATGAAGCTCTCTATGGAAAGAAATTCCAAACTCCAACTTGCTGGGATGAAGTTGGGAAAGAAAGCTATTAGGACCTGATCTTGTTGATGAGATGGCAGAAAAGGTCCGATCTATTCAACAACACATAAGAGCATCTCAGAGTCGACAAAAACGTTATGTCGATAACCGAATAAAAGACCTAGAGTTTGAAGTGGGAGATAAAGTGTTCTTACAAATATCTTCTTGGAAGAGAATAATGAGGTTTGGAAAGAAGGGAAAGCTGAGCCCTACGCATATCGGTCCTTTCGAAATACTGGATCGTGTTGGGAAGGTAGCTTACCGATTGGCGCTTCCACCTAATCTCTCTCAAGTTCATGATGTGTTCCATGTATCTCTCCTGAGAAAGTACATACCCGATCCTTCACATGTACTCAGCTCAGAAGTTGTACCGCTGGAGCAAGATCTTTCTTATGAAGAACAACCGATAGATATTCTGGATTGTAGCGAAAAAGTCCTACGAAACAAGACCACTCGCTTGGTGAAAGTTTTATGGAGGAACCACCAATTAGAAGAAGCAACATGGGATCTTGAGGATATGATTAGGGAGAGTTATCCTCATCTTTTTATTACCAAATGACGAATTTTGAGGGCGAAATTCATTTTAAGGGGGGTAGAATATAACACCCGGGATTTTTATGAGAAATATTTTGTTCTTATGTTATATAAATCATCAAAGGAATCATTCACAATGAACAACACTAGCTTGGATTTATTTACATGCAATCACGGCCTTCCTTGATAGCTTGCGTGGTACTTAATACCGAGTTTCACTAAACAACGATATGCTATTAAAATATTATTAAAACTAGCCATTATGAATAGTAATATCCACTTTTTGAAATTTTTTAAATTTTATCTTTCAAAATGGACTTCATTTTTGGATTCATAGTATCGAAATTAGCCTAGGGTGAAATTTGGGTATTTTTCTGAAAACTTTCAATTTTTGATGAATAGTGAAAACACTACTGACTTTTTATTTAATTAATTATTTATTTTATTTAAATTTATTTTAGGTAAAAATTGATACATAACACCTATATATGTTCAATGTAATTCATTAGAGTCATTTTATAATAATTTTAGATATATAAAATTTTTATTGAACTTTTCACCGTCTTTTACCCACCTCCTAGGAGAATTTGAAAATTTATATAAAACATAATTTTACCGCTTCTGTGAGTGGAATTTCGAAAATCCTAAAGACACGGTTAATATCAAGGACTAATATGTGTTTCAATGAGATGAAAATAATTTTTTGTGAATAGTAACCTTTTACTTTTTTTTACCACGGTTAAAATTAAATAGGGTAATTAAGGGTAAAAATGATATTATTGTTACCCTAAAACATGTCCTAATTCTATTGGATGAGAGGATTTAGACCCATCCCCACCTTAGCTTCTAAATAAATCAATTTGGAGCTATTAAAGAACCGAATATGACATTATAATAAAATAATATATTTAGTTTTGCCAAAGGTGCCCCTCTCCTCCCTTATAAAAGGGAACCTCATCCCTCTCCTCCTCGCACAACTTTGAGCCTTCAAACTCGGCCAAAACCTGCCAAATTCTCTTCTCCACTTCCCTAGAAATATCCTAGAGGTCCTGGTCTTCTTCAAAGACCATTTTTAGTGCCCTAAGAGGAGGTCAAGAAGAGGCTCTTCAAAGAAGAGGTAATGTCCGTTACCGATTCTTTCAACTTTATTTCTTCTTCTACTTCTTCTTTAGTAGTTTCATTATGATGTAATAGCATCAGTATCACTCATATACTGATATGTTATTATAAGTATGAAACAACCCTATTTCACCATCTATCCATCCTACAGAAAACGAAATAACCGCGCGTGCGTACGTACGGAATATCGTCTCCACACCGTGCTGTAATCTATTTTCCACCACCACCTTGCATGGATGGGTATAATGGTTTAATTAATAACTATATATAATTATTGTAAATTGATATCGATTCTGAAATAGTATACATACACTCCAATACAATTCCACGATCATGGGAACAATATCATCGCTCGTGCGTACGTACGGAATACCGTCTCCACGATATGATGCGAATCGTTCTACATGGTCTTCATTGCATAATGATTATATAAATTAATTTAATGAATAAATATGATATATATTACACTAATACCATTCTGGAAATGAGGTATCTATAACCTAAAAAGAAGAATAAGAATTTATTCGACAAAACACGCATAAGAACAAAAAGTAATAAACACCCGAATAACAAGTAGCAATGAAATATTACTAATAAGAAGCTAAGAATATGACCATATGTGATGTCATAATAATGAGTATGATTCTGGAATAAGTCAATGATATTATTTAAATCATTATATAAGAGGTTCAGACACTTACGAAGCAAATCAGACCTAAGATAAGGGAAAATCTCACAATCTCATTTTTATCCGAGATTGTTTATACATCAGAATTTACTGGGGAATAATTATCATCAACATCCATGTTTCCTCAATATGTAATATTATTTCTATCCTCCTATAACTGTTTAAATCCAATTTTACCCTTCAACGAGTTTTTAGTAAAAGATATGAAAGGAATCTTTTGTCGTTTTTTGTACGAGGTACTTTTTGACTTTTCCGACCAAAGTACGAGAAGAATGTTTTTTTAACTTATACGGCATGAATGGATTCATAAAACATTATTTACATGAATCTTACTTTACAGGTTTTCATGTTTATTTTTAATCAACTTCTTTTAGTTCAAAATTTTATGACATATTAAGAAAGGAAAAATGTTTTTAAAGTAGAAAGGATATTTTCCTCAAGAATAGAGTTCAAGTGTTTTATCAAAATTATTTTCCATCTAAGATAATATAGGGTTCTATTTCTATCCCTATTTTTACATTGATTTTATTATGTTATGATGGATTTATTTTTATGAAGTCCTTTTATCTTATATGGATTATGTTATGATGGCATGATGTTTAAGATTCCCATTCTTATTACATGGGTTATGCTATGATGTATGATTTATGATTTTGTGGCACACATAAGAATGGTTTCATTATGAGATGGGTGGGACCTATATCTCCCTCCAATTAATTGGGTAAAAATTTATATCTCATGAGATAGACATGGCTCGAACGGCTGGTTAATCCGGTTCAGTGAAACAGGACTGAAACGAGGAGTGAACTCGGTTCAGAAATGGACTTTGTCCGCTAAGATAGTCTTGGAAATGAGTCTAGACTACTAAGAAATGATTATCTATTATTATGTGTGTATTCCACAAAGTTTCATGTTTTAAGTTATGATTATTGGGATTACATTTCACTACTATGATTTATCCAATGTTATGAAATTATGATCTCTTTTGTAGGTTAAGATTTCCAAAATGTTATGTTCTTATGAATATTATGTGATTGATATTTCTTTTGTTTACCCTTACTGAGCATTTGAGCTCACCCTTTTGTATTTTTTATTTCCCCAGGTCCGGAAGAAGGTTATCATGTAAGATATTCCAAAAGGGACTCTAGATATGATGAAATAAATGGGAGGCAATGTAGATGCTTTATGAACAAGTTGTTTATGTTTCCTAATTTCTAAAGACACTATACCTATATGGTCCTTTCATGGTTTTGTTATATATTGTGATAAGTGTGCTTCAATTTTGAAGCAATAAAAATGTAATGTGTGGGTCATTATAGTGGTGGAGTCTATGTCATGTACTCTACCCCATGTTTGTGTATCATACAAGATACGCACTGATTGCCGCATAAGGAACCACATTCCATGTGATAGTTGTCAGATTCCATGTCATCGCTTCTTGCATCGCGAAACCCTAGACACTGCTGAGTCGGACCCAGATTCCATGTTCTTTAGAGAATATTCCATTGTCTTCATGATTTTATATAATTGGAGATTCTCCTCCACATGCCTTCTTTGATCCTTAGGTCTTCATTTCAGTGATCTGTTCATCACTAAACTGAAGTTTCAAGGTATTCCCACTATGGAAATTCCTATTCTGTAAGTTTTGGGTGTTCGATCAGCTCAAAAAAAAGCATTTCGATCATCCATGTGAAGAACCATTGAAGAAAAAATTCTTCTGACCCATATCGATTCATCTGCTTCCATCGTTGTCAAACCTCTGCTGGGTCTTCATGATGTCAGATCTCCAATTTGGGATTCTTTCATTATGAAAAGGGAGATAAAAAATCCATTGTCTATAACCCCATGAAGAACACGAAGAATGAAAGTTCAAAAAGGGGTAATAAAATCAAATAATGAAATGAGAAACAAACCTCCCCCATCTTTTATCATGACATTTATTCTATCCTATTAGAAGGATCAAAAGGAAACAAATTAAAACATAGAAAAAAAAAATTAAAAATGCATTAATTCCCCAAAAATAAACCCAATAAAAGACCCTCCCACATGAACAGATGATTAATGGGTTAACCTATTCGTGGGTCGATCCGAATTCATCATTTGAATCAAAGTATGGGTAAAAAAAATTTGAAATTAAAACCCCTACCATGATTGTCAACAAGAGGTAGATTTCCTTAAATCATCAGTGAGATCCGATCTTACTACGCAATGATCCACAAATTATCATTCATCATCGTTCATCGATAATTCTACAAGGGTGGCTCATCTCCAATGATCTAGAGTATTTAAGGGAGTTTTACAGGGTCATGAGCCTAACCCTAGGTTCCTGCTAATTTTAAAAAATAAAATTCCTCGATGTGTAATTAAAACATTTAAGAAAATATTAATTTATTTTATTTCCTTTAAAGTGTCATAAAACTAACTTTTGTAGCCGACCCACACCAGTCGATATTAGGTCTCTCCTAAGGTAAATTCACTACTCTGAACATAACGTTTCTCTTAGATTTATGATCTAGGAAACCATTTAAATGTTATTCCAATTTTTCAGGAAAACTGCTTGCATGCACTATTTAAAATTTAATTTATTTCAAACATTTTTTTGGGTACCTTAGGCCTCAAAATTGCACACCATCTCAAAGCCTGGTCACATAATAATTACATATAATATTTAAAAATAATACACAAAAAATATGGGACATTATATTATCCCCACATTAGAGGGTTTTACATCCTTGAAAAGATAAAACAAAAGGCTACTCAAACAAAAGTGGGTGATGCACATGAATTTGAGCCTCCTGCTCCCACATGATCTCCTAAAGGTTCCCTTACTGCCACAAGACATGAACCAAATGAATTTCTCACCCATGAAGGATCCTATCTTACCAGTTATCGATATCCACTAGGTACTCTACAAAGGTCGCTCCATCCTCAATGTCCATATTGCCCCAGTTGATGATGTGCGATGGGTCATGCACATACCTCCTTAGCTAAGACACATGAAAGACATCATGTACCTGTTGTAGCTACGGAGGTAGAGATAGGCAGTACTCCAACTCACCTACTATGCGCAGTATCTATGCTTCTGACGCTTTTTCCAAGGCATGCATCTATCTGTCGAGGACATAATATTTTTTCCCCACATTACCTCTTTCCAAAGGTGGGTGACATCTATTTCTTATTCAGGGATGTTTGATCCTTGATCGAAATAGGATGATGGGATGTCAGTTTCTATTTCTGTGGATTCCTACTCAGAACTCGTTACCTAGTTTGGGTCTCCCTTACAGATTAATACATTGTTTGTGAAACTCTGCCCTGTGCCATATCTTTATGGATTCCGGTTAATTACACTACTTATTTCGGGACATTAAAAGGGTTCCGATCAGGGCAACAACCTTTGGTCAGGAGAGTAGTCACGTTGGACATCAATGGTGTGTCTGGACGTTGGAAAAATAGCGTGTTTAGGTTCTTCTCCTTATTATAGGGCTTCTCGAGAGAGTGGAAGAACGAGGCATGCCATGTAGAATGCAGGAATTATATTCCATAGTCATGTCCTTGAGGTTCTCCTCATCTTCCCCTCTTTAACACAGGGTATGCTGTGAGTTTAATGTCTAGTGGAGATTGACTGGACATATCATAAAAATGACTAGAGTAGATCAGATGGCGGTAACCCCTAGAGGGAACACTGATGTTGGGGATAAATCATGGATAGGTACCCAATTACTGCTAGGGGGATTGATAAAGTGGGTGAAATGATCTCACTGGGATGTGGCGTCCTAGATAGGAATCAATATAGATGATGGATGGTTGAATAGAGTGGATGGGAGGAATGCAATGGAACCGTTTTGAAGGTGATAGTAGTGTCGGGCTTGAGCCTCAAAGAGACCTCCTATGTATCCATGTGGTAGGGAATCAAAGTCCATATAGTTCAGTGAGGTGATGAGACACCTAAGGAGGTGACCTGTATGTATGCGACGCGGAGGAAGTGGAACCTTCGGGTTGGGGCATGACCTTCCTAAAACACATAGGCGTGAGGGAAAGACCAAGACAAGACATGGGTGATGAGGTTAAACCTTAGGGAGGTGTCCTACATACCTTGCCTTGGAAAGGATCAAAGTCCACATAGTTCAGGATGAGGCATAGAATCAGGGTGTGCACAGAGGAAAATGACCCGATGATATACTAGGGATTACAGGTGGTTAGCATCCTGAAATTGGTCTGAAGCTAAAGGGACATACCAGAAATGTGGGTCTCAATGGAGGGGACTACAACGACCTACTGATGGATGGGGTCACAATGGCTTACCACTGGATGGGGTCACAATGGATTACAGCTGGATGGGGTCACAACAGTTTACTACTGGATGGGTTCATAACAGCTTACCACTAGATGGAGACACAACGAATTACCACTGGATGGGGTCACAACGATTTACTACTGTATGGGGTCACAATGACTTACCAGTGTATGGGGTCACAACGACATACTGCTAGATGGGGTTGACAATGACTTACCATTGAATAGGAGACAATTTAGTGTCATGCAGGACAAAAGGGGAATTCACTTTAACATCATGAGGAATGAGGGTGGGCCGAAGTGAAGTAGTAATAATTGATGGGTGTTGGGCCTGAACCTCAAGGAGGATTCCTATATACCATTTCTTGACAAGGATCAAAGTCCATGTAGTTCAGAAGAGGTGTTGGTGAACCAACGTGAAGGGGTTTGGGACCAATGGTTGTTTGGATTGAACCTCAGGGGGGCTTCCTATGTACATTTCCTTGGTAAGGATCAAAGTCCACGTAGTTCAGAAGGGTTTGACGAACCGACACGAAGGGGTTGTGACCAATGGAGGTGTTGGGATTGAACCTCGGGGAGGATTCCTATGTAACCTACCATGGAAAAGATCAAATTCCACATAGTTCAGAATGGTGTTTTGGGATTACATGCTAAGGTAGCCTAGGGAGAATTTCATGGTCGATTCTTACTCTAAGATCACGTGAGTCATGTTCGGTGTGAGAAACAAGATACAACAAAGACCCAAAAATCACGTCGCAAAAGGTGCATCTGTGGGAAGTGGATTAAGGCTTACACGTGGTCAGTGACCCAAAGAGGAAATAGGGGCTTACATGTGGTTCGTAGCCCAGGGAGATGGATATTGGGACTTACTCTAGGATGGAGGCCTGAGTGGAAACAAAGCCCAACGAGAGCGGGATTTTTCATGGAAGAGAGGAGGGTTTTGGTGCCTATCCCCCTTTGGTCCTTGGAACCAAATAAGATAAGAGGGGAAGTAGGGATGTTGACTCTTGCAATAAAGGTTAGGGGATTACACCAAGGTTGTTTCCCTTTCCTCGCGGATAGACGTCGCTCCAGTAGAGGATCTCATTCCAAGTGAGGAAGAGGCACCCCACATATGATGCATGGAGAAAGGATACAGTTTTATGTCATGTGATGAGGATGATGGTGCTTGGAAGTTTAACATATTGTAGCTCAAATGAGGCAAGTTCCCTTGGCACCCCCAGTACTTACATGATAGATACCCACCCACCCATGGAGAAGGGAAGGCATCAATAATGTTGTGGTGAGGGGGTGTTATGGAGTGATCCAATGAGGGGTCCACATTAACATGGATATGCAAAGAATACATCTCATTTAGTGTGCCTAGGTTCCATTAAGGTGCAGCAATGGTGAATGGTGATTAGGAATAGATGCTGCCCGGGTGCCGCTATGGAGCGGAAATGGTGAACGGGGCTTCCACAAGGAAGCTGCTCGGGTATCACTATGGAGTGGAAATAGTGAATGTGTCTTACACAAGGAAGTTTCCTGTAATTTATTCCTCATGTCTGGAAATGAGGTAATCCCAACTCATTGGTGGGCCGAGGAATATAATTTTGGCCTACACCTACGTGCTAGTGCACAAGAGGGATAACACCAAGGGCATCAGAATCAGTTCGAATAAAGGGAGATGAAATGTGTGAATCACATACCCGAAATTTGGAATGGGGTGAGGGTGGAATGATGATGGAGGATAACTGTTGACCATATTCGAAACACAACATCTGTATTGAGTTAGCCTGAAATGGGGGAAAACAAATGAGGGTTGAATATTGATCGTGTTTGAAACAAAAAACCTAACTCGAAGTGTTGTACAAAGTCTTTTGGGGGCATTGGCCCAGGATGGTAGGAGAGCCAATGAAACATTGAAACAGGCCATTAGGGGGTCCCTTTAGACATGAAAGAGGATGAAGATCCAAATTAAGGACACATAAAAGATGAGGTGGAGTGATGGAATGCTAGAACAGTTTCCAACACTCTCAAAATTATGCCATTGTAATCATAGCATGAGGTATCTTATGGTTGTCAAATAAGCCAACTATTATTTGGAATAACAGGCATCCTATTATTGAATGATAGGTCATGCTATAATTTATAGTCATGTACAGAGGACTGTTAGCATCTTATGTTTGGAGCATAAGGCATTTCTTATTTGGAGCAAGAGGCATACTATGTTTTTCACATAGGGAGTACTACAATTTATAGTCATATAGAGAGGACTATTGTCAGATCATGCTTGGTGTATAAGTGATCTATTGTTTAGAGAAAGAGGCATCCTATATTTATCATACAGGGAATACTAAAGTTTAAAGTCATATAGATAGGACTATTGGAATCTCATTCTTGGAGCATAAGACATCTCTTGTTTGGAGTAAGAGGCATCCTATGTTTGGAACATAGGGTGTACTAAAGTTTGTAGTCATGTAGAGAGGATTGTTGGAATCTTATGCTTGGTGTATAAGGCATCTATTTTTTAGATAAAGAGGCATACTATATTTATCATAAAAGGAGTACTAGAGTTTAAAGTCATATAGATAAGACTATTGGGTATAAAAATCCTAGAAATGGTTGGTGTTGGGACTTAAACAAGGGAAACCCTCTCTGGTTTAACCTAGCATAGGAGTCAGGTGATGGGGTTTGGATGAGTTTTTTGAGGAATGGTTAAAATTAATGTACTTGGGGAATTGATGACGAGAATATCAACTCACGACATGAGAAATGAACCAAGAGGAATATGTCAACTCATGGTGTTCCATGGCGTACAAAGGAGTGTCTCAAATCATGGTATTCCATAGGTGTAATGTGGCTACTCATAAGGGCACAATGGAAAATGCTGACATTCTGGCCCAAAAATTTCACTGCATAGGTGCACCCAAGATTCAGCACCTTGGTACTGTTGCGCACAAGATTTAGGTTTTGTACACATGATTGGGAGTTTTGTGCGCAAGAATGGAATCTTTCACGCACACGACTTAGGTATAAAAGAGAGTGTGTGAGGGTCAAACCACTATGGGCCCATGTGAAAGCGGACCCACATGGGACCAATCACACAAGATCTCACATGGAGGGTTCCATTATTCCACACAGGCACAAAATAATTGGTCTAACATGTAGTAGAGTGAAAACCGACCTTTAGAGACCTCCCCTGAGGGGTGGGGGATGCAGTTTTATTTATACGTGAACCTGGGAGTGGTTGCGCATATGATTCTGGGCGCGGAAGTGATCTTACTCACACCCTATAGTGGGTGCATGCGCAAATGGGCGTTTGAGATCGCATTGGGTGCGTAAGAATCTTGCGTGAGGATGATAATCTTGCATGCACCTCTTAAAACATGTGCACACATTCCTTATACAAATTTTCGGGTGGCCTGGGCAGAAGATGAAATCTCATTGGGTGCGTAAAAGGTTTGCGTGACATGTTTCGCACAAGATTCCATTCTTATGTGAAAAATATCCATTATTGCATACAATATTTCACTTATTGTGCGAAAAACATTACTTTTCCCCAAAATCATTCTAGATGGCCATTTCTAGCAGCCTGACTTCGAACAGCCATAACATCTGATCCATAACGTTGTTCGGTCCCCACGACCAATCAAATCGAATTTTCGAAACAATCTACGTACTGATAACCAATCCATACTGGTAAAGACATAAAAAAGCCTCAATAATTGCCCCAAGAGGTTCCAACCGATATATCACCTCTAAGGGTAACATCACACTGTCAGCAAAGATGCATGACAATCGATTCTCTTACCATTAGTATCTACAAGAATATGGGTCGATTCAATAGCTCTAATAGAATCTCAAGGTTTCACACAAGACATGTGGAGAGGAAGGAATGACTGGAACTTATGTCTATAAGTATGAATACTAAGGTAGAAAAGGCACAGATCACACCTCAAATCATCCCTAGAGTCCCGGGGTCATATGCCTCGACCGCATGTAGCTTACCCACCCCAGTCTCATAGCTCCCTAATCCTGGTGTGAACCTCCTGGGGGTGGTGGTGTAAGTAGGTCAAAACATATGCCACATCCTTCAACTCCCCCTTCTCCTCTACCACGTCCTCGGCCTAGTGGGTCTACCGACTCCACTCTCTACCTCTCCCTCAATGGTCAATCCATTTCCTCCATGTCAGTTGTTTGATGGGTTGGGAAATCTTTAGTGAGATGTCCCCTATTATTGTATGAGTAGAATCAACTCTCCCTATACTGACTAGATCCAACCTCGGAGCTCTGGATCACATATCCCTTACCTTGGGACCTCATGTGATGTCTCCCATGTCCTAATCCCTACGCCCGATGTTGGCTCCCTACTACCAAAGGCTCTACACTCGTCTTCCTACTATTGACTGCCAGTTGATATCTCTGCTTAGCTAAGATGCTTTCTAACACACAATCTCATTTGATAACTCCTTCATAAGTCAGAATTCATAGAGGCATGATAATTGATCATATGTCCCATCATTGACCTAGCTCAAAGGTCTGAGATCTGATGTGCGGATCCCTGACCATATCCATCCAATACATGGAGAGGTTGGTGAACCTCAATGAATAGTCACCCACCATTAAACTACGTTTCTGGATATAAATAAGCTCTTAAATATTCCCTTATCTCAACATAATTTGAGATAACTCCTCCCTAAAAAGTCACTAGAACTCTGTCCATGAAAGAGAGTCATCGTCATGAGTCTGTGTAGTCAAAATCCACCATTGTCCCACCGAACCCTGAAGAAGGCTTTCTTCTAATATCACCATCTGGTCTGCTAGTGTCCTCACTAGATAGAAACTATGGTTACCACCTCAAGCTAGTCCTCAGCCGCCTGAGGGCCGGACTTGCCTTGGAACCCGAGGGGTATCTATCTCTGAAACTCATGGAGCTCATTCTGCCTATGCTCCTCATCTGTCATTATTACATGTACTACGTGCTTTTACACAGGTTTTGGTATAATAGGTGAACCACCTGGAGGTAAATCTTGGGGAACTAGTCCTTGAATAGATGCCTCATCACTAAGGGAGTCATCCTTATGATCGATCTGCAGAATCATAGCGGGTATACGTTGTAGAGGCGTCCTATAAGGAGAAAATATGTACCATTGTCCAAATTATATTTGGAGAGATAACACAAAAAGGACACAGAAAACACAATCCATTCATATATGATTCATGTACCATTGTTTTGTTTTCCTCGTACTAGTGTTCTCAAGTACCGAGTCAAAAATCATGTTATCAGAGTCATGTTGTATGGATACATTGGCCGCCTGCACCAACACTGGAGTCCCTAGCCTAAAATATCATCTAGAAACACTTAAAACTATTACATAAAAACAATATAAAAATCTCTTGGTCATAAGGTAGAATTAACCTCCCTCTGATACCACTCTATCATGACCCGTACCAGGGGAGTCTATGCTACGACTCCCCAATCCAACCTCCAATAGGCCAGGGGATGGTGACTAGCACCGAGTAGGCATATCATTAACATGGGAGGAATTTCCTAAGTACTTGTACACATGCACACATATCCAAGCGCACAAATTATGAAAAGTAAAAAACACTAAGGAACATAATTAATGCATTCAACAAAACCCAACCAACAGAGTACAACGAAAGGTAAAGTGGGGAAAGTAAACTAGGCTAGAATAAAATCCCACCAAAATAAAGAGTCTGAAAAATAAAAACTCTAACTTGTAAGAAAGAAATAGGCATTGGGTCTTCTGCTCATAGCCATAGTAAGATATTGTCTAGTAAGGAATCTCAAAAATATTGGTCTAGTTCTGGTCCGCCTGGGACTCTGTCAAAAGCGTACAAGATTCGACACATGTGGGAAAAGCCCATGCATGGGTGAGTATAACAATACTCATTAGAAGATCCTAAAAACCACTAAACAATACAAAAAGTAAAGGTACAATAATATGTACACAATTTATGTCTATAGAACATATAACAATTGAATGAAATTCCAATATACTCGAAACCTATACCCATAGTCTAGAGGTAAGTTACAATGACCGCATACCCACACTAGGGATTCAGTTTGAAGATTACATTAAGAACTCATCTAGGAGAAATCACTCTGTGATTCTGATAGCTCTGATGACTTCCATCTGAGAAGTACTTCCTTCAGAAAGTGTCATGAGAGAGATATACATAATGATAGATCTGAAGAGAGAACATAATCACTCATTCTGGGAGAACTCACTCCTGGGTGGGGAAAGATCATGATACACATATGAGGATCACTTCCAGGGCCTTATCATATACCAAAACTCTTCCAGATTCACTTGATAAGTAGAGGATCAGTGTCATGTAGTATTGGTCAAGTCGATACCTGACTCTACCTAGGGTCAAGAAAGGGTAGAGGATCTCGCTTCGGGCCTCTCGGATGGATTTTGACTCTATCCAAAAAGTCCTTTTAAAGGGATAATACTTCTGTGGATGTAAATGATTCTTGAACTTTATAGGAATGAAAAAAGGTGGCACTAACCAAAAAAAACCTATACAAGGAACACTGGACAAGAAGATTAAGCCATATATAGAAAGGTACATGACATGTAGAAAAGTCACATGCCATGTCCTATGACCTCAGGTAATACCCATGTACAATGTCCCTTGTAGAAGAGTATGTCATTTAGAAATAGATATACACAGTGTGTAAGAACATAGAACACTGTGTCTTACTATCTGGGGGCCGCTCTGTGTATGCTGTCCATGTGCCCATAAAGGGCTTCAACCCATGTCTTCCAACTTGTGTAACCGGTATATGGTGTGACCTGCATAACCAGCCTAGTATGGCCATGTGGTGGAGTACATTCCATGTACTCCACCTTGTGTTATTGTATCATTAGAGATAGACACCTAGTGCTTCATAAAGACCCACACGCCGTGTGAAAGTTATCACATGAAATTCCATCTCTTCCTGCATTGTGAAACCCTATCCACCACTGGGTCATCCCACACACCGTGTTCTTTGGAGAAACCCATGTGTTGTTCAAGATTTTCTAGAACTGGTTCTCCTCCTCCACACACCTCTGTCGATCCATCATTCACCATTTTGGAAATCTGTTCATCACAAAACTGATGGTTTTAGGTTTATCCCGCCATGGAAATTTCGATTCGGTAAGTTTCAGGCGTCTGATCGGCTCCAAAAATGTATTTCGATCATCAGTGCAAAGAATTGTCGAAGAATAATTTCTCTGATAAATGTTGATTCATCCTCATACATCATCATCACACCTCTCTTAGGTCATCAAGATTTCATGTCTCCAATTTGGGATCATTGCATTGCAAAACGAACATGCAATGATCTATTGTTCATAACCCCGTGAAGAACACAGGGTCAAAAAGGGGGAAGAAAATAAAATAACAAACTGGGGAACGAACCTCCACCATCGTTCTTCATAGAGTTGATCTGCTCCCATTATAAGAATCAAAATAAAACAAATCAAATCATAAATAAAATTAAACATGTATTAATTCCCCAAAAATAAACCGGATAAAAGACCCCCCGAAAGAATGAATGATTTTCGGGTCAACCTATTTGTGAGTTGATCCAAATTTTTTGTTTGAATCCAAGGATAGGGAAAACAATAATTTAAAATAACAACCCCTACCTCGATCGTTTATGAGAGGTGGGTTTTCTACCATCATCGGTGAGATCCAACCTTGCTGCACAACACTCCACACATTGTCATTCATCATCGTTCATCGAGAATTCACCAAAGGTGGATCCTCTCTAATGATCCATAGGATTTCATGGATTTTCCTAGTGTTATGATCCAAACCCTGAGTTCTTACTCATTTAAAAACATAAAATGCATCACTGTGTCCTTAAAACGTTTAACAAAAATAAATTATTATTTTATTTTATTTCCCTTAAAGCATCCAAAAACTAACATTTGAATCCAACACATGCCGGTCGATGTTAGGTGTCGCCTAAGGTAAATTTTCTACTATGAACGCAATGGTGCCCTCAAAGTTTTGATCCATGAACCCATTTAAAAGTTATTCCTCTTTTTTCAGGAAAAATAATCATGTGTGCTATTTAAAATTTTAATTTATTTCAAACATTTATTTTGGGCAACCCAGGCCTTTGAATCACATGCCATTGTAAATCCTAGTCTCATAATAATTCCATATAATATTTAATAATAATACATGAAAAATCAGAGACATTGCACGTATGATACCAAATAAAGTGAGATTATCCCCCTTTACAGAATAGATGAAGAATACATTTCAGGTTAACACTCTCACAACATTCAAAATTTTAATATAGAGAGATAATTTCTTTTAAAAATCATAATCTATATATAGTTCATGATTATGAATCCCTCACACCAAGAAGTTCATTTTGGATAGAATGAGTTGGCACCATAAATGGATAACCCATGAATCTTCACTAAAATTTATGTAGATGATGCTATAGAACATGGAGATGTTAAAAAAATATGGATTTGGAGTGAAGAAGAATTAATTAGATTCCATATCCAACTGAATGTTTTAGAAAAAAAATCCTTTTATAAGATTTTATCACTGCATACATGAAAATTAGATTCCTACTTTCTAGATTAAAAGTAATGTTAAGTACATAGAACTTGGGGAAGAATATAAAATAACCACACCAGTTATGCTTCCAAAATAATATTCCACCCATACCAATGATCCACCTATGATTTGAATACATGGTGGTAATGGATTTTTAGAAACTATTCTACATATGAGTGTCCTTCAAAACATGATCAAGAATGTTCAACAATGATTGGTCATATTTTTTATGAATGTATATTTTCCATAGAGAGTGTTGAGGAAAATATTCATAAGAAAGTTTAGATGGTACACACTTCATGGTCTCCTAATTTATTTTGATATTAATACCTCCTTCATCAATAGGCTTAAAGATCCTAGATCAACTGGACTAATGATATTTACTCTCCTTTGAATCCAACATAAAACAATTAAGAATACTTGTGATTATTCTAATGACAGACTTGGTGTCCTAAATAAATGAAAGAACATACATTATGATTGAAGAAACAACACTATCAACAAGTATGACTCGACCGTTAAATGAGAGAATCCAACATTTCCATTTGATAATAAGACCCATAATTATATTGATGAAAATATCAAAGTATTTGATGATAAATCTTTTATTCAATTATAAGGCACCCAAATAGTCTATATGCATTTTTCTTTAAAAAACACCTATCATTATTGAAATGGAATTAGATTTATTTATCTAGGATTTATTCGTAATGTAGACACATATCTTACTAAAATTAATACAATGGTTTTTCTTGTTTAAATACTCAGATAAAATCTATTGTATCCTTCAAATTTAGTTACTTATACTATTAATTAAAGATACGACATCATCTGAAAATCATAAATAAGAAATACAAATGATCCCATACTATCCATTGAAATGATTCAAAATCGCACTTGAGATTTTGGATTTCTAGTTTTTTCTTATAACATATTAATCTATGATGAATAAATAAGGAAAGAGTGGGTCTCCTTAGAAGAGGGATAAAACTAGTTTGAAAAAACCAAAAACTTCCCCCTACAAGAGAAATCTTAAACAAAAGTGAATAGAAGTAATGAAAAATGATGCCACAAACCCATTTAGAGATGCCAAACCAACTAATAAATTTATAAAATGTCATTTCATTATATCATATGATTTCTCTATATCAATATTGATCATGAAATTATATCCAACCTCTTTTCTACCACATTTATATAACATTTCTTATGGAAAAAAATTCCCCTTGAATTCTCCTTCCCTTGATAAAAATATATTTATTATATGACATCTTAAGAGGAAATATCTTGGATAGTCTCTTATTGAGTGTCATTTCAAGCGCCTTGCTTAAGAAATTTCACAAGCTAATGGGTTAGAATTCACCAATGAAGCTTGAATGGTTCACTTTTGGGATGATAATAAGAATAGTAAAGGGGAAAAAACATGGGATATGACCACCCTCGAAATAATCCTAAAGTTACATAATCTGATCCCCCTTAATGATATCCCATGATGCATTATAGAATAATCCTTGAAGTATATCCATCCCCAAAGTAATTTCAGGATAAATTCATTTAATAATAACTTGTATCTCATCCTCCTCTCAGTTCGACATAAAAAATAATTTTCATAGTTTTGCATTGAGCATGGAATATTGTTGAAAAAATTATTATCATCAGTAGTAGATGATTTCACCTACCTCACATCACAAGGAGGACCAAATAAAATCTCAATGAAATGAGTGAATTAATTGTTGATTTAAAATATATTTTTCTACTCTTACTATTTAAAATATTAATCCACTCTTATAATGTTTTTAGTTCTAATATTTATTTTATCCCAAAGTATAAATTCTTACAAGAAGTTCTATATGTATAGAGTTTTTAGTTTTACCAAATAAAGGATATAAGTTTTACAAGATGGAAATTAATAAATTGTTATAAAATAATACTTACAATTTTTATCAGTCAAAGAATTACAAATTAAATTGGATTAATACTTATAAATATAATTAGAAAAAGACTTATAAATTATATTAGACGAAGATATAAAAGATTTATCAAATAAAGACATAAAAATTCGATTGGATGAAGAATTATAAAATCTATTAGATGAATAATTATAATGTTCATCAGATTAACACTTATAGAGTCTTCTAGATATACACATACAAATTCTACCAGAAGAATATGTATAAAGTAAACCATAAAAATATGTATAAATATTACTAGTTGAGGACGTATAAAGTATACTAGATAAAGAGATTCTAATATTATTGGATAGAATATTATATAATTCATTATAATGGGGATTAACCTGATGATCATTAGAAAAAAGTGATATTATGATGAACTAATTTAGAGAATAAGATTTCTTTTTGATTTCAGTGTAAATAATCCTAATAAGTGTAGAATCTAACCCTTGAAATATTATTACAACAAAATCTATAAATAGGATTGCAACCTCAAGGAGAAGAAGAGACCGAGTATATATATTATAAATATTATTATATGAGTTTTTCAATATATTTTTGTTGACTATGATTTATATTATAATATTTAGATTGATGTCTCAGAGAATATGTTGTGTGAGGTTTGTATTATAAATGCTATATGTTTTTCCATTGTAATAATTTTTTTTCAGGTCATGTGATCAAGGTCTTCTAGGGATATGAAGATAGAATTTTTTTCCAATTAGGAAAATCAAGGTATATTATGGATAATGAGATATAGCGTTGCTTGATTAGGTGGATTGAGGGATTCCAAGGTTTAGAAGATAAACCATATGATTGGTTGAAAATTGGGGATACCTAAATTCAAGTTTATATGCATTCTTCTCACTTTGTGAAAGTGAAGACTTCATTTAATTGAGGCCCTTTATGTTTGTATACATTATTTTATGATTTTTTACTTTGTTATTGTTGTTTGTAAAAGTTTTATATTTGTTCATTTCATTTTATAAAAAGTTTATATTGTGTTGTATCAACTTTTTTCATAGTCTGAAAATTATAAATTAAATCAGAAAAACCATTTTTCTGATAGTTTTTCTTCTTTTTTACCTAACTCATAATGTTGAAAAATTCCTCGAGAAGAGGGGAGGAAATTTTAATTTCTTTTTATTCTATTTGTTTCTATTTTTTAACTTCTTATTGATAAATTCTTTGGATAATTATTTTAAGAAACATGTTAGTTTTATTAGAATTTTTTTTGTCGAAACATTCATCAGATTGAGTTTTATCCAAAGTTTCATCGAAAAGACCATATATCTCTAACTTATTTTGTAGTGTAGTTATAAAAACACCAGATAGATTAAAATTTACAAATTTTACTCTCTATTTTTTTAATATAACTTTTATGGAGGAAAATTTATAAGATATTTTTTATAAATTTTCACATTCTATCAGAATAATGGTTGTATGATGACATTAAAAAGTCTAAAAATCCTTATTACTAAAATAAAGAGTTTAAAATATATGATTTCTAAAATATTTTTACTTTCATAAAAATTTGAGATCAAATCTCAACCAATGGATCATCTAGAATTTTAACCACAACTCTCCTTACCTATATATAGTTTTAGTGGATCGATATTATATCCTTACATAATGTTTGAGTGGAAAACTCTCATCATCAAAAATGTTCTCTGTTTTATATAATTGAGAAGTTTATTTGAAACCTTTTTGTTTCATTTGATATGTTTTCATGGTCGTATTTCGTGATTTTTCAGCTTGATTGGTCATTAAAGAAAATTTTGTTGACAAAGGATGGTTGGAAAGGTATGATTCATTTTTTAAATTACATATTATTTATTGGGACCAAGTTGGTTGGAGAATTATTTTGTAATTCATAAATTTTTTTTTTCAAGTGTGTTTTCTTTTGATTAAAAATAAGATAAATCAATTCACTTTATAAAAGTTGAAAATTAGACTAAATATCGTATTTAGGAAACCAGACTCACAAATCTTAAAAAAATTCTATCGTATTGAGAAGATGTTTTTTAGAAGAAATGGTTCACTAGACTCACCTTGTGTTTAAAATGTAAGGAATATTGTAAATTGTAAGATAATTGGATTCTTTATGGAAGTAATATAAACTCGATGATGATTTTATATCTTTTAATTCACAAAAATCAAAAGTTGTCTAAATTGTTTTTGTTAACTTGATGAAGGAATGAGGGAATGCAAGAAATCATATTTTGGTGGTTGGAAAGAACTATGTTTTTGGAATAATGGGAAGATGTAATTCTTTCCATTATATGTTAGTGTATGTTATACTAATCCTAAAAAATTTCAAAGCCATGAAGGAAGTCATGATATAATCTGATCTTTATTGAAGAAGGTAGTTTGTGAATAATAGTACTTTCTATCTCAGTGCATCGGTATGATAACATCATAATCAAATTTCATTGAAGGCTAATATGTTTGATGGTAATGAGAGAAGATGAAGATTCTAGTTTTTAGTTAGACTAAAATTCAAAATAATTAAATCCTCTAAGAAAGAAGATCATCGGTATCACATTCAAAAAACAAAGAAGTTTCCAAATTTAAAGATACTGATAATACATTATATTCGGTATGAAATCATAATCATCAGAGGTAGAATTATTTTCATTGGGAGCTTTTGGGTCCAATAAAAAGGAAAATATGTAATGTTTTTGGGGGATGATACAAAAATAAAGTTATAGATTGATAAAAAATGTAGTCAAATATTCATCAGGTCAAATTGTTTTGTCTCTCTTTTTGGTATCATATATGTCAAGAGAGAAATAATAATTTCCGTAACAAGTGGTTTAAGAGAAAGAAGGACTCTGGTGTGTTGGGTTAATAGCCATTAGAATAAAGGGGGCACAAATAACATGACCAGACATAGGAAAATCGATTTTAAGAAAAGAAGAACAAAAAGATTACTTGAAGACTTTAAAGAAGACTCAAAAGTATTTTCATGGGGAGCTTAATGTTTTAAAAATATGCGTGCTTCTGTTTTCATCATTTATTACATATCACTATAATGATAAGACATATGTTTTATATTTTTATCATTTAGTACAAAGCAACGTATTAAAGAATTTGATGTCTTTATCGTAATAGGGGAATTAGAATGGATAGATTAAACCATCAATTAGTGCACAACAATGTAATGTGATATCTTTAGTTATAGTTTTTTAAAAGAGGGTATGAACATCAAATTGATAAGCTATCTATTTCTTCATATATTCAAGTGGTATGAAGCATCACTATGAAGAAATCAGAATGATGAATCAGAATCAGATTAAAGAAAGTTAATAAGTTTGAAGCAGACTGAAGTTTTAATAATATTTTAGAAGGTTATAGAAGGGTTGATAAGTATTTAAGAATTCATAAATTTATATTCAATTCAAGGGAAATTTAGATTTTGTAAAATTTATATGATAAGGAAAAACTTTCAGAATCTCACCCATTTTTTTTGGTTTTCCTATAAAAGGAGAAAGTACTTTCTACTTTTTCTGATATAGATGTTCTATTAGGAATAAGTGATATAAGATCAAAATTTCTAGGGAGAAGAAGTTTACAGATTCAGAATACCTGAGAAAGTTTTCTAGACATAAGAATAAAGGATAATATACAAGAGCATATTCAGATGAATATCATATTGGGATGACTAATCAGACTGGGATAATCATATTGAGATATCTATACTAAGAAAGGAGAAGTTCAGAATTGTTTTAGTGGTATTCTTATATTTATATTTTTCATATTGATTAATTAGTCTTTAGAATCCTATTGAAGAATTATAGTGCATATCATTATGAAGTTCCTACCTGTTCCTGGGTAAGAAAGTGAAGAATTGTTTTTGAAGAACATATTTGTGAAAGATGGTCAAGAAGAACTATAACATGGTTGTTACAAAACATTACATTACATAATTTTTTCTAGATAGAGCACACACAATATTGTATTGATAATAGTTCTACACAATGTAATGGCATATCCTACTAATTGTATTCCACACAAAATTTTTGTTTTCTAGTAGACTGTGTGGTATCATATTGTTTCAAGAACATATAAAGGATGTATCTAATCTTGTCGAGTTGTAAACCTTGTAAATTCTTGTGTTCCTGTGGATGTGTGTTTAATTTGTTTTCAATATGTAAAAAAATATTTAAAATGAGGATAAGGTTGTTTCATTTTCAAGGTAACTTAAAAGAAAATGATATCCCTGATTCACCCCCTCCCCAACTCAGTAATACTTGCATCCTTCCATGTAACTAATAATTGGAATCAAACATGAAGGTTCTCTTAATTTAATATATTCTAATGGTTTGAAGATAATTTGATGGAGAATATGAATTATTGCAATAGTAAAGGTATTAAAGTCTTCTATGGTAAGAAATATCATATCTGCAAAGATAAAATGTTACCCTCTATTATGTATCTTGTGTATGATGTTCTTGAAGCTACAATATATGGATTTCCTTCTATTGATGATAAAGCTCCACTAAAATCTATTTTCAAGAATAATATTCAGAATGATGGAACATCCAAGAATGATTTAATAACAACCCATTCTAAAAGTGAGTTTCTAATAGTGAAGTGTGTTTCCACCACCAAAGGTATATGGGATAAGTTGAAAAACATATACGAAGGAAATTAAAAAGTAAAGAATTTAAAGTAAAAAATATGGAACTTAGAGTATAAAGATAACAATATGGGTAAATATAGATATGTTGGTTACTTCTTTACCAGTGTGAATGAAATTTTCATCACTATCAGATGTCTTGGTTAAAATTTACAATATTATAATATTATTGAAAATATCGTGGGAATTCTTCTCAAAAATATCAATGATAAAGCTTATTTATTGGAAGATAAAGATCCAGAAACACTATCTTTATATGAATTGCATAGAAGTATCATGACTTATGTGATGATAATGGAAAAATTTATGAAAGGAAAAATAAAATTTGATAAAGAAATGTATTTAAAGGCAACCAAGAAATAAAAGGAAAATAAGCTTCTTATTGAAGAATAAGCTGGTGAATCTAACTCTAAAAATAAGGTATGTAAAAATCATAATGAATTTTTATCCATGTTTTCTACAAATGTAAGGATAGGTATAGATAAATACAAAGGTAAAATTCCATTGAAATTATTTGAATATAGATTTATTGGGAATTTTACTACCAATTGTCCTCTATGAAATAAAGAAGAAGATAGTGATGAAGATTATAAAAGGAAGAGAAGATCATGGAAGAAACTAGGTGATAAGGATAAATAATTTTACAAAGGAAAGGATATAAAATTTTAAAAATATAAAAGAATATTTTTCTTATCTAAAGATGATAAAAAATATGGTAGGGAGGATAAATTCGAAAATTCGATTGAGAAGGTAAAAAATACTTTTATTGAAACTATAAGAAATGAAGAGTTAAAAAGTAGTAGTTCTGAGGAAGAAGATACTCAATTAAAATTTAATCTGAAAGAATAATTTAAAGCATGTCTGAGAAAGATTGGAAGGCTTGAAAAAGAAAAAAGTACAATGGAAATTAAAGACTCTTCAACAAAAAAATCAAGAAGGTTTTAGGGATGAAAAAGTCAAGATGTTGGGAGAGATTTATAGTTTGAAGAAATATTTAGAGAAAGAAAATAATCGTAATGAACATCTGGAAGTAAAGTTAGAGGAAAAAGAAGAAGAGTTGGAATATTTCAGACAAAAAAAATATATAGATGAATAGAGGGTAACATGTTTTGATAATTCCATTTATAAAGTTGGTGAATTTTCTCATAAGGATTAACCTAAGATGGATCAAAAAAAGTAACCTTCAAAGGTTGAGAAGAAAGCTGGAAATGGTTCTGAGATAGAGGTAGGAATGTTATGTATGTGGAAAAGACCATCAAAGTCAGGAATTCAAAAGTTTCTAAAAATCATGAATCTAAAAATGTTTCTATTACTTCTATTTCTAAAAAGTATGAAAAGAAAATTGAGATGAAGAAGACGATTTTGGCTGATAACTGAAAGTTTTATGGTTAACAAAGGTCTGAGTAGAATATTTATGAGAAATATGATCACAAATATAGTCATTATGGAAGTTTCAGAGGAAAATATTCTTTTTATGGATATTGCTGGTATTTTTCATGGATTCAAACACATGGAAAATATGTGTTGGTTCAATCAACAAGATTACAATTATTCTAATTTTTTTAGAAGGAATAGTTTTAGGGGGATTTAATCCCCTCAATTTTTTTTGAGAAGGATGTTCTAAAGAAACCTGAGAAGTTTGGTGTTGAATTTGAAAATAGGTTATAACATCTTAAAAATATTTGTGAATGATGTGAAAAAAATGTGACAAATTTCTAAAGGATGTCTTTTTTTGTTTCCGAAACAATTTTTTTGACAATTCTTAGAAGCTTGTAGTTAATAAAGATAAAGAAAAATAAAAATATAATGACGTTGAAAATGCTATAAAAGAAAAAAAGGAGAAAGAACTTGGATTATAGATAGTGAGTGTCCTTATCATATGGTAGGATATTTTAAATTTTTAAATAATGTGAAATATCATAAAAAAGAAATATGGAAACCTTGAAAAGTTTGAGTGAAGAGGTTAATATGGAATTTTTCTTGGCTATGCTTCAGAAGGAAGAGGATATGGATATTTCAACAAAGAAATAGAAATAATTGTTGATTGTTTTTATGTGAGAGTTTTTGAAAAATATTATGAAGATAAACACACTCATGTAGATAAGTAAGATGAACATGTTAAAAGCAATTATGATAAGGATGACAAAAATAGTAATCCTAGTCAAGAAAGAGAATCGAAATCTTCTATTTCAAGTGATAAGGATGAATCTAAAATATTTCATCCCATTATGAAGAAGCAAGTCATATCTTAAAACATTATTGGTGATCAACATCAAAGGGTTAAATCAAGAATAACAATTATGAATACTTCTTTCTATTCAAAAGTTGATCATAAAGATGTGAATGAAGATTTTGAGCATATGGAATGGGTTTAGGATATGAATGAAGAGATTGGTCAGATTGAAAAGAATGACACATGAGAACTCTAACTAAGATTGATAATTAAATGATATTGGTACAAAATGTATTTTATTCAAAATAATATAAATGAATATATTGAAGTGATATTGAACAAAGCAATATTAATATAAAATGGTTACTTAAAAATTGAAGGCATTGACTTTGATGAAACTTTTTCTCTGATGGGAATGTTAAAAACAATCAGAGTATTTCTTTCTATTACTGCAAAACTAGGTTACAATTTTTTTCAAAAGGATATGAAATCAAAATTTTTGAATGGTGTTCCTGATGAAGAGGTTTACATTGAACAACCATGTGTATTTTTTTGGGAAACATGAAATTTATGTGTTGAAGTTGAAGAAAGCCTTATATGAGATAAAATAATCTATGAGGTCATGGTATTCAAAATTGGATACTTTAATAAGAAAGATGAGTTTTAATAAAAGGAATATTTGATAGAAATATGTATTTTAAAAAAATTCATACTTTTTCACTCATCGTAATTGTTTATGTTTATGACATTATATTTGTAGGGAATGATAAAAGAACTTGAAAAAGATTAATAAAGATATGAAAATGTGGTTTGTAATTTTCATGCTGGGATAAATTAAATTCTTTATTGGTTTAAATTTTTTTAAAAAATAGAAACACATTTTTATTTATCAAGAAAAGTGTACTAAGAAAATTATTAAGAATTATTCCATGGAGAATTAAAAACTAGTTTCTGAATGAGTTTCATTAGGAGATAAGTTTTCCAAATATAGAGAAGGTAAGGAAGTTGATCAGAAAGAGTCTCAGAAGTTTATTGGATGTTTTTTTATATTTGACTATCTCAAGACCCAAATTTTTTTATATTGTTACCTTATGTGAAATATTTTTGAGTGATATATAGGAATAAAACTTATTGGATGAAAAAATAATTCCCAGATATATCAAAGGCACAAAAAATTTCAGAATTAGCTATGAAAGATGATAAATAATTGATTTTTTTGGGTATTCAGATGTAGATTGGGAATGAAATGTTGATGATTGAAGATTCACAACTGGATTATTCTTTTTGGGGAAAATTTATGTTAGTTGGAATATAAATAAACAAAATTTAGAAACTCTTATCACAAAAAAAGATGAGTATGTTTTGTACAATCAATATGCTACCCAAATTATATGGATGAGGTCTTAGTTGGAATATTTACTTATTGAAGTAAAGTTACCCTTTCTCTTGGGTTGGGATAATAAAATTTAAATCAACCTTACATGAAATATGGTACAAAATTCCCATTAAAAATATATTGATATAAAGTATTATTTCATCAAAGAGCATTTGGAGAAGAATGGATTAAATCTAGAGTATGTTCCTATATTAGAACAAGATGCTCACGTGTTCACAAAACCATTACCGAAGGAACCTTTCCTAAATTTAGGTTGAACATGGGCATCCAACCTCTTTCTCATCAAGGTTGAGGTATGTGTTTATGTCCTCTATCTCATCTTGTATTTGGATAGTGTTGTAAAAGGGGGATAATATTTTATAAAACTATCCATTGTTATGTGCTAAACCTTTTATGGAATCATGTGAATAGCGGGAGTTGTTGGTAAGCATTCAATACAGAAATGTAAGTGTGTGAACTATTCTAACTATTTGTTGGAGTGGTTGTTGGAAACTCTTATTACAGTAAAGTGGAAGAATAAAAGAAAGATGTGAAGAAAATTTGACTATGTTTTCATAGTCACTACTTTTGGACAAAATGGTTTTGATTTCAGTAATTCTTGTTTTCTAAAATGAGTTATCTCGTGTAGGATTATAATTTTATATAATCAATCCATAACATGAGTTTATAAATTTTAGTAATTTATCAATCTTGGTTGAGAAAAAATATAAAGGGGGAGATTTTTGGGACCAAGTTGTATGGAGAAAGTTTTTGGAAGTTAGAAGGAGCTTGTTTTATAAGTGTGTTTTTTTGTTTCCAAATAAGACAAACCAATTCACTTTGTAAAATTTTAAAATCATTCTGACTATCATATTTAGGAAATCAGACTCACAATGCTTAAGAAATTCCATAATATTGAAAATATGTTTTCTAGAAGAAAAGGATCATCAAACTCACATTGGGTATAAAATGAAAGCAATATCATAATGAGTATGTGAATTAGATTCTTCATAGATTTTATATAAATCCGATGATTTTTTTTGTTTTTTAATTCACAGAAATCATAAGTTGCCTAAAAACTTGTTTTACTATCTTGATAAAAGAAAGGGGTAGTGCTTCTATATGTATTTAGATGGTTGGAAAGAAATATGTTGATGGAAGAATGAGAAGTTAAAATAATTCCCATTATATGTTCGATGATGATTTGTTAATCCTAAAAAAATTCAAATTCATGATGAAATTTATGATACAAGATGAATTTTGTTGAAAGAGGTAGGTTGTGAAAATTTTGATTTACGGTCTCATTCCATCGGTGTGAGATCATTGGAATTTTTTTTGAAGGCTGGGAATGTCGGTAGGAATGAGAGATGGTGAAGACTCTAGTTATTAGTCAGACTAAAATACAAAATCATTAAATATTCTAAGAAATAAGTTCACTGGTGTATTTAGAAAAGAAAGAATTTGCTGATGTGAAAGCTGCTGATACTGATACATCAGAATTGATATTACATCGTAATCATCAGAGGCAAAATTGTTTTTAATGGGAGTTGTTGCATCTAATGAAAATTAAGATAAGTAAATTTTTTTGAGGCCAATATGAAGAGAAATTAAGATACTGATAGAAAATATAGTCAACCATTCATCAGGTTGAATTGTTTTGTCTCTATTTTTCTTATCAAGTATGTTAAGAGAGAAAGAATAATTTCTTTAACAAGTGGGTCAATAGAAAGAAAGACTATGATGTGTTGATTCAAGATCCATCATATTGAAGGTGCAATTGATAAAATGATTGGATATAAGATAATAGGTTTGAATAAAATAAGAATAATAACCTTGTTTGAAAAGTTTGAAGAAAATTCAAAAGTATTTTCAATGGGATCTTGAATTTTAAGGAATGTGTTTTTTGTCATCATTTGGAACATATAATTGTAATGAGAAGACATATGTTTTAAATTTTACACATTTGGTACAAAGAAATGTATTGAATAATCTGTCATCTTCATCTTAATGGGGAAATCAGAATGGGCATGTTAATCATTCAATTGGTGTGGAAAAACGTAATGAGATATCTTTAGTAGTATTTTTTAACATCCCAGGTAAATAAAGAAAGTGGAATTTTTATATTGATTAGTATTTTTAAATTTAAAATTAAATTTACTTTAAAGGGTATTCTATGTTTAATGGCTTACCCGATAGGCAACAATGGGTTTCTCTGAAATCTTATGTTACACACAAGGCCGAGTCATACTGAAAATAATTATAATAATATAATATTTTTATTTTAAATGGTAGTTAATACCTAGCCATTGTTTTTTCAGGAACGAAAAAACTAACCATATTATTATTAAAAATGTTTTTAAATGTTTTTACATTTATATAATAAAACTAAAAGGCTTAAAATGAGAATGAATCCAATTTTAAGCATAAATACTCCAATATTTTTAAAAGGTTGTTTTACCGCCTTTTGACGGAGAACCACTTTTAAATCTAGTTTTTTTCTCTTTTATATGTTATATTCTAAAAAATAAACTTCTTATTTATAATAAGAACATAAAAATTTACTTTGGGTAACTTTTTGGTATTTTTATGATAAAGTTCATTTTTTAATGAATAATGAAAAATAATGCATTTTAAGTCAAAACTGTTTTTTCATCTAATTTATTTCTATGGTTAGATTATATTTTTAATTGGTTTTAATGTGTAATTAGATTATTTTTTTTCATTTAATATAATTTTGGTCATTATAAGTAATTTCACTTTTTAATTATACATAAACACATGTCAATCTTTTGGTTGTTTTTACTTCTTAAAACCATCCTTTTTAGTTTTGACAACGAGAATTAATTTTAAATTAATTTTTGAAACTTCTAGGTTTTGAATTTGAAAAAATTGATTCTATATTTGGAATAAGGGAGGTACAAATTGTGTAAATATGTAACTTTTTTTTAGAAATTATGAATTATAACATCAGTAATTATTTTATTTACCATGTTTAAAGGGTAAATCGGGTAAATAAGGGTAAAAAACTAAGATTATAATAATATTAAATTACCCTAACATGTGTATTAATCATATTGGATGAGTTATAACTAACTATGGGAATCCGTGTGTCGATTCTAGGCCCCCATGGAGCCACTTGTGTGTGAAAATGAAATTTAATTACTTTTAATTTAATGTTAAGGAAAATATAACCTAAAAATTTATCTATTGGTGAATTTTTTATATATAGGGTTATACAAGTTATCATTAAACTATAAATATTAATTATAAAGATAAAAAAATTTACTACATCATAATATTTTATTTATAATTATTAGATATTAAATAAATAAATTTAATTATGACACAATGATGATGCAGTGATTGCTCTATTAATGAAGGATTCGAATAAGTGATATTATAAATGTTAAAATAAATGTAATTTGGATATTTTTATTATATAAAATAATTTTTTTGGATTATATTTACATTTTATATTTAACTTAATGATGTATTTTCAAATCAATAATGTTTTTATGGTTTTTAAAAAAAGTCATGATATGAATAGTGTCAAAATTGAAATCATTCACATTTTAAAATATAAAATATTTTATTAAATATTATAAAATTCCAAAAAACTCCAAAATTCGGCCAAATAGTTATCAAAATTATAAAATTTTATTATTGACTCTTTAATTGGATATTTTTTTTGTTTTGGTAAGTATTTTGATTCTCAAATTGTTAAATACTTGATAAAACTGTAAGAGTAAAAATGGGTTAAATTAAAAAGAGAAGGTTTAAAAATATCGAAATCCAGTATAATTATTATTGGATGATTTTATTTAGACTTATAAGTATCTTATCTTTTAACTAGTTGAATCTTGACTCATTTATAATCGAAATTAAATTTATTATAAAATAATAATTCAAGATATTCTTTAAGTGCCCCTCCTCCCTTTTATAAAAGGGAATAACCTCTAACCCATTACTCACACCTCTCAAGCCCCTTGGATCATCCAACATATACCAAAAAAAGAACCCAAAATTAATTTATCCCCACTATGATCCTTCTTCTAGGCATAAGGAAATTCAAGAGAGCCCTTTTGCTTAAATCAAAAGAAGTTACCTGATTTGAGGTAATGTCTTCTCTCATGTTTCTTTCCATTATTTTTCCTTCTTAATTCACTATGATCTTATTATTATTTGTTTACATAACAAGACCAGTATCCTAAATATACTTCGTTGTTTTCATGAGAATTATTCTAACTACACATACACACACCACCGTATAATGGGTATCGAACATAATGTTTCTATGGACGATGAACTACTGCCTCACGAAATGATGATTATTCAATCATCTCCTACCACATATTATGGTGGAAATTATGATAGCACTGTAATTATATATGATATATATGATATTTATTTTATCTCTATGATACTTTAATTCTCATTTATAATATACCATTATGCTTTTCATGTTGTATAAATAAGATAATTACCGCCCCTCAAAGTGATATGACTAGTTCATGCTATACATAGAACATATAAACGATGAAATTAATAAAATTATGTAATATATATAACATATATATTATAATGTAATTATAATATAAATATTTATCATTTAGTTTTAATTCCTTTATATATAAAAAAGAAATGAAATTAGCATTCATGCGTACGTATGGCTTACCGTCTCCAGGAACAGTGCATTTCATTTCTTATATCCAAATGCTATTGAATATTATAAATCCACATATACTGGATATATATGATATATATGATATCTAAATCATGAATATCATTCTGGATATAATGGGATTTTTACCACATAGACAATTTATAATTATAGCAAAATCATTTTTGACTCAAGTTCCGAACATCGACAAAATGTTGGATATGAACTCAAATAATTAAATAATTGTTATAGCAAGATAATAAGTGATATAAAAGGAATAATTAACTTGAAAAATATTCTTAATAAATTATAAATTAAATTAAGTTTATTATTCAGGAAATTAAAGAATGGACAAGTCAAGTCGGGCACAAGGTAAGGGACTTTTTCTCAATCTCCTTTCTTAGAGGAATATTTTGATTTATACACAACTTGATTTTATACAATGTATAAACCCCTTTTACTTTTAATTTCATTCAAAGGGATTATTTTTTCTATGTTGCATTTTACTAAACAACAAAGGGAATGTTTCTTTTTAACGTATTCGGTGACAACGAACTTTCCGCCGCCACGAGTATTATTTGATATTTGGCTTCCTTAACAAGACGTGATGTTTTTAAATGGAAAATAAATACCGTATAACCTTTTTACATATTTTGGTTTTGAAATTTTTTTTGAAAGTGTATTTACTATTTCAATATGATGAAATTTTTTCTTATGATTTGAATTTAATTTTTTATGATTGAAATGTTGTTATTTGTAATATTTTATGTGTGAATTTTATATAATGGTATATGGAAATTTGACGGGTGGTTACGTGATGAACCAAATGAAAGGTGGTTTTGTGATAAACCAAAGACAACTGGTTATATTATAACCTCCAATGCATTGGGTATAGAAGTTGACCATATGACTATTCCATTTGTAAGAATGATTTGTGAATGTTGACTGTATGGTTCTTCCATTTAAGTATGATTATGTCCCAAGTTACCTTTATATGATATACATTGTTTTCTATGTGCTTTATGGTAATATTTTGGTTAAAAAAATGGTAAGAAACAAGCTTATATTTTGTGAAGTGTTTTTCCTTTTTCTTTAAGGAAAAAAGTATAACTTATGATTAAGTATTTATGGTTTACAAGTTGTTTTGAAAACTAACAACTTTACTTATTGTGTATCCCTTAGTGAACTTTTTATGCTCATCCCAAGTTTTTTAAATGTTTTTCATAGGAATTAAGGTGGAATAGGTTGAAGGATGGGATCAAGGAAAAGTCATGCAATTTAAAAAATGGAACTAATCTTAGTTATTTTCCTTTAAGATTTATTATTTTATGAAAAAAATGGATATTGAATAGAAGTGTCTACATGTGATATTCTAGATGTTTTGTATAAGTTATTATATAATTATATAAAGATCTAAACCTGAAAATATCCTTAATGTAAATTATTAACATAAGTCATGATTATGTAATGATTTAAGTTGAGGCCTTATAGTTGGTATTAAAGGTTAGTTTAGATAACTTTAAGAGTTAGAATTTTGCTAATAAAATATACATAAATGATTTTTACATGAGGTTAAAATTTAAATAATATATCATTTTAAGATTACCATGTTGATTCATCTAAGATATGTTTGTTCAGAATGGTTTTATAGAGAGGAAACAGGGAAGCAGTGATGGGAAGGCATACAGAGGAGAATAACCTTCCAAATCAGCATCCCGAGATGGTTGGAATCGGAACTGAACAGTTTGTTGTAGTAATGGAGGAGTTGAATCAGGATATAAATGGTGGTGGTATACATACCAAATATCAAGTAGATCAACCCTAGGGGAACATCTCTGAAGTTTATCATTTCCTGAGGCAATATCCTCCATCATTAAAAGGATCATCTGACCCTGTTCAAGATGAAGGGTGGATCAAAGCACTGGAAAACATTGTTGATGTCATGGGTTGTACAGACAATCAAAAGCTTATTCTTGATATTTATTATTTTTAAGGAGAATTATATAAATGGTTGAGTATAGTTTAAAATATCAGAGACAATGAGGATATTGATGATATTTTTTGGGAATAATTCAAAGGTATGTTTCTTGAGAAATATTTTCCTAAGGTGGTTTGACATAGGATGGAAAAACAATTCTTGGAATTGAGGAAGGAGGATGACTTAGTGGATACTTATAAATAAAAGTTCTCTTGACTAGCAAGGAATGCTCCAAATTTTATCAAAGACCATGATATTAAGATAAATTTATTTTACTTAAGATTGAAGTTGCAATATCGAAGAGAATTAGCCTCTCATGAATTCAAAATCTATGAGAAACTTTTCAGATGTTCCAAGATGGTATAAATTGTGTATTCTGATTATCAGGTGTTCCAAGAGATCATGAAAAAATAAGAGATCTAGTTGGAAAGAAAAGGGAAATAATTCATCAAAGAAGCCTACAGGTAAGTAAATTAAATTTCCATCTTGTGATAAGTGTGGTAAAAAGCATCCAAGAGAATGTATCTCAAAACCTAGAAAGTGCTTAAAGTGTGGTAAGAATAGTCATATTTATCGTAACTGTAAGGAATATGATCATGTAAACAATGAAAATCCAACAGTAAGATGTTTTATTTGCAATTATTTTGGACATTATGACATAATGTGTCCAAAGTTAATTACCCAAGGTGGAAACAAAATAGATCAAAAGAAGAAGGGTGGGGAAAATTATTTTTATACTACTACTGTTGATGTGGGACCATCAAATAAAGTGTTATCATGTACTATGTTTGTTTTTGTAGATTATTCCAAAGTGTTGTTTGATTCAGGATCTACACATTCTTTCATTTCTGAGAAATTTTCCAGTAAATTAGGAATTCCACTTCAAGATATGAATCCTGAATGTGTGGTAAAAACACATGGGGGAAATGTTGAGGCAAAAATATATTATAAGAATCATCTTATCCTTATTTGAGGAAACAATTTACCTGCAAATCTTGTAGTTTTTCCTCTAGTAGAGTTTGATGATATTTTGGGAATGGATTGGCTTTCTGTTTACCATACTAAGATTAACTGTATAGATAAATAGGTTTATTTTTAAAAAGACTTTCAGTTTTTGTAAAATAATTTACGCTTATCTTGGATAACATATCAGGAAGTTTAGAAAGTAGTAAAATATGGAAATTAATATTACCTTGCACATATTTCTAAAATGAAAGGAATGATTTAGATTAATGATGTTCCAGTAGTAAATGAGTGTCTTGATGTTTTTCTTGATGAGTTTCCTGGTATTACACCTGATAAAAAAGTTGAATTTACTATTTAATTAGATCCTTATGCTAATCCAACTTCAAACCCCCATATCGAATGGATCAAAATGAACATTTAGAGTAAAAGAAACAATTTTAGGTATTGTTATATAAAGGTTTCATTCAACCTAGCACATCACCATGGGATTCTCCTGTTTTGTTTGTTAAAAAGAAAGATGGTTCAATTAGTCTTTTCATTAAATATAGAGCCTTGAATAATATCACTATTAAGAACAAGTACCCATTTCCTCATGTCAATTATTTTTTTGATCAGCTCCAAGGAGATCAGTGTTTTTCAAAGATTGACATGAGGGTGGGGTACCATCAATTGAAAGTAAATGAAGTATACATTCCGAAGATCGCATTTTGTACTAGATATGGCCATTGTGAATTTGTAGTTATGCCTTTTGGGTTAACCAAGTCACCTGCTTTATTCATGGATCTTTTTTAATAGAATTTTATGTGAGTTCATGGATAAGTATTTGGTTGTGTTTATTGATGATATTTTGGTTTATTCTAAATGTAAAGTGGTGCATGAAAGTCATTTAAGGGTTGCATTTAAAACCTTAATAGAAAAAGAAAATTGTACGGGAAATTCACCAAGTGTGAGTTTTGGTTATAATAAATTTCATTCCTCGGTCACATTGTTTTGAAAAATGGAATAACTGTTGATCTTATTAAAACAAAAGTTGTTGAATAATGTCCAAGACCTACAAATATAATTGAGATTCACAGTTTTTTTGTTTTTTCTGGATATTACAGATGGTTTGTTGAGATTTTTTCATAGTTATCTATCCCAATGAATATGTTAACTTGAAAAGGTGTTAAGTTTATCTAGGTAAAAGAATTTGATGATTTTTTTCAGTAATTGAAAAGAAGATTGGTGAATGCTACAGTATTAGAATTACCTTCCAAAAATGGTGAGTTTTTTATCTACAATGATGATTTGTTGAAAGTAATTGGTTGTGTCCTAATGCATAATGATTAGGTAATTTCTTATGCTTCAAATTAGTTGAAACCTCATGAGTTAAATTACCCTACACATTAATTGGAATTAGATGTTGTTGTTTTTGTATTAAAAATTTGGAGGCATCATTTGTATGGTATAAAGTGTGAAATATATACTAATCAAAAAAGTTTGATATATATATTCACTCAGAAGGAATTCAAAATATGATATAGGAGATGGTTAAAATTAATCAAGTATTATTATTGCATGATCCATTACTATATAGGAAAAGAAAATAAAGTGTTCAATGCTTTGAATCGAATAAGAAATGTTATATTAACCATGTAACGTTTGGAATAAGATCCTTTGATTACAAATTTGACGAACTTCAGCATAGAGGTTTTTGGTGTAGAAAATTCCAATGTTTTGTTTCAGGTGTCAGTGAAATCATCTCTCATAGATAGAATTATGAAAGTTCATAAGGAAGACAATGAGTTACAAAAAAAGTTAGAGTTGGTTCAGAAGGGTATGTTGTCTGAATTTAGCATTCATAATGATTGTATTTTGAGATTTTGGAAGAGATTATGTGTGCCTTATGATTCATAGTTGAATAAAGAGTTGTTATGTGAAGCTCATAGTTCTCCATTTTCAGTTCATCCTAGATGTACTAAGATCTATAGAGATCTTCAGAAGTATTACTAGTGGGATGGAATGAAAAGAGATATTGCTAACTTTAATGTGAAGTGTTTGACTTTTCAATAAGTTAAAGCAGAGCGATAATTACTGAAAGGGATGCTTCATCATTTACTAGTTCCATAGTGGATATGGGAAAATATATCCATGAATTTTTAGTGGGATTACCAAATTTTTTTTGAGGGAACAATGAAATCTGGGTTATTGTTGATCGGATTGGATAAATCTTCTCATTTCTTTCCTATTTGAGATACTCTGTCTCTAGATCAAATTTCTTGGTTGTATGTTAATGAGATAGCCATGTTAAATGAAGTTACCATCTATATTGTATCTGATCGTGATCCAAGGGTCACTTTTAACTTTTGGAAAGGCCTTTAGAAGTCTTTGGGAACTGAATTAAATTTTAGTATAACTTTTCATCCTCAATCAGTTTTGCAGTCAGAATGATCAATTTATACTTTGGAAGATATTCTATGCGCTTCTTTAATGGATTACCGGGGAATTTAGTACCAACATATTTTCTTTGGTTGAGTTTCCTTATAATAACAATTTTCATTCTAGTATAAATATCTCTCTAATTGAGGAATTATATGGAAAGAAGTGTTGAAATCTAGCTTTTTGGGATGATGTAGGTGAAAGAAAGTTGATGGGACAAGAATTGGTAGAAGAGAGGGCAGAAAAATTTTAGTTAATTTATAAGCACATGCGGACAGCACAGAGCAGGAAGAAAAGTTATATGGATAACCAGAGGAAGGATATTTCTTTTGAGGTAGGTGATCATGTCTTTCTCAATGTTTTTCCATGGAAAAGTGTGATGTGTAACACCCAGACCCCAGTTACCCAGAGTCGGTGCATTATTACATAACATTGGCATGATCACAAGAAAGATCAAATATCGAAAGACCGATTAGTTTAGTAGCCTTGGAAACACTAGATATATTCATAAAGTTTTACATTACATCATAAAATGAAAACTAAAAAAATATATTCTCCATAGTCCACACTCTTATCCCCTCATACTATCCCTGCAGGTCATTCATAAATTATTTCTTCACATCCTGGGAAAAATAAAACATAGAAAAGCGGTGAGCTCAAATGCCCAGTAAAGATAACAATATAGAGGAAACTTTTATAAATAAGAATAAACATTCAAGGAAATGTATAACTAAAACAAAAGCCTTTTAAACTTGAACTTCAACATAGTATGGAAAAAATAAAATTAAATAATTCCATTTACTTATTCACATGGATATTATACTAATCAAACAATCACATGAAATATCAATAACCACTTTCATAATTATGGAATGCATAATGCCAAACTATCATAACCACATAGCCAAGGCCTCATGCCAAGACTACAAATAAGATTTTGCCAAGGCCTTATGCCAAGACACTAGTTTGTCTCATGAGACCTACCGATGCATCGAGGATCTATAGCGGGCTCCACCCATCAATTACTAAGTCCAATGAATTCCTCATATGAATATGTTTAAACATAACATAAACATTCGTATTAAAACTAGCATACGAAATGTCAATACTTTAACCACAAACCATGAATGGTATAAAAATAGCACATCCACAGTCAAAAATAACTCATTCGATACAATATAGATGATTGTATTGTATCATATTAACCTCAATTGATAATAATTAATGATATTGACATAGATGAAAATAACCATCAAAACTATTTGAGAGAAATATCCCCCTTTTCTTGAAAACATTTAAAAGTCACACTATTGGTCAAGAAGCCATTTAAAAATAGATTTTTGAATCAAATTGTCCCATACCACTTCAAAACTTTTAAAAGTAGTTTTAATTTTAATACTTTAATGTCCATATAAATAAATTCTTAAAACCATTTTTTTAAAACATGGACATTAATGAGCAAGATTTAGAAGAATAAGTCTTTATAACATTTAAAAATGGTATTTTAGTTAGAGTTTCTAACCAAAAGAGAGACACTTGAATACAAATAATTGAGGTAATAAAAACATTTTAATATCATGAGAATAAAGGGATTCATGATATACTATGTAAAAGTACATTATATACACCACATAAAAGTGATTTGGTGTATAACAATAAAGAAGTCTCAATTGAATGTAAATTGAGAATAAATCTCTCATAAAGGTCATATCCTTAGGTTAAGGATAAATAAATGACATAGTTATGTGTGAAAAATATAAATACACTAAATATGATTGGATATTTAGTATAAAATAATCAAAGGAAATTCACACATAATCTTGTAAAAAAACACCAATGAATTGGATGTTTAACTCAACAAAAGGAGAATGAGTTAAAATTACTCTTGTCAAAATCATATAGATGACTTGAGAAATTATCAATGGACTGATTATGTGTATCAAAAGTATATCCATAGAAAAGGGGAATGGAAATTATGACATAAGCAAATGAATAGTGATTCCACACATAATCTCGGAGTAAAATAATCAATGAAGTTTGCGTAAAGCCCAATAAATGGAAATTGAAATTTCAAATTCCCTTATTGATTGGGTAAATTACGAAACATACACCCATGAAAGAAGGATAATACAATGATGATGTAAATATCCATAAATTAAATTATATTACACAATGAATACAATCATTGTCAGTACACACACCACATGCAACAAATAAGTGGTGAACAATGGAATTCTCACGGAATTAAATGTGAGATAAGAAAACCCTTACTTTGTACTTTTTCCATGGTTGATGGTAGGTTAAAATCCTGTATAATAGTGAAATAATTGTTATTGAATTATAAAATAATCATTTACATTAATATGATATCATATATGATCTTTTAACATTGATTTGTTAATAATATCTTAGTATTATCGTTGTTTCGGGTGTTAACTTACTCGTTTTCTTTTATATGTTTTGTTACGCAAGCCATGTTTTTAATGGATAGGTTGTATATTATTCAAATATATAATTATATCAAGCCCTTAAACATTATTTTTAAATAATAAAATGATAATTATACTTGAATGGATACGATGGAGAATGAATCTCATCGCGTTCGTGGAGACGGTAGTCCGTACGTACGCATGAGCAACAATATCATTCTTTTGATGTTAAAATAATATATAATTGGATGTTATACAATATAAAAAAAATAAGTATCATGTTATATTTATTATTTACATTAATTACACATCATTATTATACCCATTCAAATAATAATTTATTGAATGACAATTACACCACGACGTGGAGACGGTAAGCCGTACGTACGCACGTATGGTGACATGTTATTCAAAGGATGGATATAATACTGAATATGGTTGTACCATATTTATAATAACATCACAATATATATAATATACTGGAATTATTATTTTTTAATGGTAATAACAAAGAAGGAAGAAGTGGAAGAAGAAATAAACTTGAAAAAGGGTGGTGAAATCATTACCTCTTCTTCGGGTTCTTCCTTTTGATTTGATCAAAAGGGCTCTTAGGTTGGATTTATGACTAAATGAAGGCCTCTAGGATGAAGTGAGGAAAGTTGAGAGAGTATTTGGGAAGAGTTTGTTTGAGCCAAAAGGCTTTGAAGGTGTGAATTAATGAGAAGGGGGAGTGCCCTTTTATAAGAGGGGTGAGGGGAACCTTTGGAAAATCTAGAAATATTATTTTATAATAAATTCATATTTGGTTTCTAATGGCTCTAAAGTGAATTATTTAAAGGTTAAGGTGGGGAGGGGTCGAAAAACACTCAACCAAGAGAATTTAGACAGGTTTGGGTTACTATATTAACCTTATCATTAAGTATTAACTCTTAGATAATTAGTTTCACTTTTACAATGTCTCTTTGTATTTTTATATTACATGGTTAAGAAACATACTATATACATCCAAGAGACCCCAAAGTGGTCCCTTAATGATACACCTATCATGATATAAGTCTCTAGGCCGAACCTTAGATTTTTAGGAATTTAATATCAATTAATAATATAATATTTGTTTTAAAAACTCTTTTATGTAAATTTTGACACTATTCAATAATTGATTTTTGTAAAACTCATAACAGAATGATTACTTCGAAAAAAGTTAGATAAACCATTCCTATCAAGTCTTATTAACCTAGAAAATTAGTTTAATTCATAAAACGTCTCAAATTATATTTATTTGGGTATCTACAATATCAATCATTTTAATTTTTCACTATTATGGTAATTACTGCATCACCATTGTGTCATAAATAAACTAAAATATTTAATGTCTAAAAAATTATAAATAAATAACAATTATGTAGGAAATCGTTTTACCTTTCTAATAAATATTTATAGTCGAAAATCCAACATATATAACCCTATGTAAATTTTTTGTTTCTAAAAGATATATGCTTGTGTCATTTTTGTATTCATTTTAACTTAATTAAAATAAAGTGTCCCTATCACTTACAAGTGGCACCATGGGGTCCCAAAATCGACCCAAAGATGCCCATGGTCAGAAATGTATCAACCTATAAGGTTAGGACACGTTTTAGGGTAATTTGTTATTATTATAATATTATTTTTAACCCTTATTTACCGGATTTACCCTTTAACCATGGTAAATAAAATATTTAATGAAGTAATTATTCAAAATGTCTAAAAATAAAAGTTACCTATTTACACAATTTGAAAATCCTGATTCCAAATATGGAATCCATTTTTTCCAAATTCCAAACACAGAAGTGGCAGAAATTAATTTAAAATTAATTCCCGCTGTCAAAATAAAAAGCGTGTTTTTAAGATATAATAACTACCAAAAGATTGATACTTGTTTATGATCGGTTTAATTGTGAAATTATGTCCGATGACCAAAATTGTATTAAATGGTAAAAATATATTCTAAATATAATTTAAAACCACTCAAATTCATAATTTATCACTATTAATTATTTTGATTAAAAAAGTTGTTTTTAATTAAAATTTAGTAATTTTCACTATTCATCAAAATATTAAAGTTATCCAAAAAGTACCAAAATTTAACCTTAATCTAAATTCCATTCTCCGAATCCAAAAATAAAGTCCATTTTGAGAGATAAAATCTCTAAAATTTTAAAAAGTAGGAAATACTATTCATAACGTCTAGTTTGATCGGTTGTGGTGTGTGTTAGAACTCGATGTTGCGTACAACACACGCTATTACATTATTCAAAGAGAAGCGTACCGTGGAAGATTGGGATGTTTCATTGTAAATTTTTTGATGTCCCCATTCTAAAAAGTAAGTTTATTTAGTCAAATTGAATATATAAAAGTTTTAAATATTGGATTTAAAAAGGGTTCACTATTAAAAGTTTGTAAAAGTGCAATACTGAAAATGAATTTGTTCTTACATTATGTCTAAGAAACTCATAATATGGATTATAAAATTACAAGGATTATATAAAGTTTAAATTTTAGTTAATACTATTCATAACCTCTTTTGAACGACTTGTTTGGTAAGTCATGGTGCGCTTGAACTCAGTGTTGCGTGTAGTGCAAGTTACTGAATTATTCTGAAGAAATAACACACTATGAAATCTTGGGGTGTTACATTCTCCCCTCCTCCAATAAATTGCGTCCTCGAATTTTTTTTTAAAATTGGGCTTGATAATATAATGGAAAGTCCCACATAGAAAAAAGAGTTAATAAAACAATCACTTTAAAAGAAAGGAAGAGAGGTATAAAGGTCACCCAAGATAACCCATACTAGGATTCCATGTAGGAAAACATGGATATGGATGATAAACTAAGTGTTCAGTTCGGATGGAGAGGGATAGAAAACATGATCAGGAGAAAGTTAACAATAAGAAAATCACAAACTTGTGTTGGGACAAATGGTCCTTAGTCTCCCAGTAGGAAAAGTAAATGGACAACATTTTTTTGTTTTAAGTTACATTACATAATGATAAGGAATTCATTTATGATATTGACTATGAACATAAAGAGATATACTTACTTTTTAAGTAGAGTTTCATTCTTTAATAACTTTTTACCACTAACTCATTTTTTTTTTGAAAAAATGAGTATTCAAGAAGACTTGGTCACAATGGAAGAGCTAGAATAAACATCTATAGAAATACATGATCCACATAGGATAAAATATATATTTACCTTGTATTTAGAGATTAATCAAAACCAAAATGGTTATTATAATATCTGATGATCCCCCAAATGGATATTCCGTTAGAGAAAAAAACACTAATCTTAATTTCTAAAATTAAACCATCAATACCCCAAAGTTAAATAAATACCATTCAATAATAAATTGTCCTTAAAATCCTTCAATATAATCCAATCTAATATTGAAACCCAAAACTTATAAGAATGTAGTCTTCCACGTTAAATTGTATCTCCAAATGACATTAATTACTCTTAAAGTCACGTACTTAAAAGTAATTAACCTAATCATTTCCATAAATAACCCAAATCACGATAAATCCACAATAAAAACATAGATAAAAATCCACCATTACTCCTCAAATGAAATCCCATTATATTCTATTTTCCTTGGGCATATAGTGTTCACAACAAAGCTAACAACTTCCAAAATAACATTTATCACTTAATCACCAAATCATTTTCCTATACTAGGGTATTCATTTGATAAGACACAAGATCCCAAATCAAATTATTATTGATCAATAAAATCATTTAACTAGAAATAATAGTCACACTAACCAGGGACTTCACGTAGTCCAGTGGTAGGTGATAAATCCCAATCGCACTTTGGTTGTGGGTTCGATCCCCAAAGCTTTGTCTGATGCGACAGGTTGTCACACGGTCTGCGTGTTGTCCTTTTTCAAAAATTATATTTTATAACATTACCAAAATGAGATAAATTCCTCAAAATAACCATAACATAATTTAACCACAAATCTTATCTCATACCTTTCATTTTAATCCCAAATTATAATAACTTATAATCTCCTCAAACCCAATGATCATATAAAACCAAATGGTTATTTATAACTATATCCACAAGAGAAAAGATAATTCTTCCTCAAATATCATTCTCACATGGAAAACAACAGGGTTAAAAATAGAAGATAAAATTATTCCAAAGTAAACCCATCAACAAGGAGCACTAATACTTTTTAAACATTTCTCCAACTATTTATTTCCACATAGCTTCTTCTTTGACCAAGAAAATATCATATAGAATAGGGGATTCACTCGGGTAATGGCCAGGTCCCCTACATTTACGGAAAATGACTGTAAATGGACTCTTGGGACCATTTTTATCTTATTCCATAGTACTCCTCATTTTTCTTCGGCAATTATTCACTTTATGTCCTTCCTTCCCACACATAAATAATTTCTTTGTCCCATTGAGACACTTTCCTGGGTGTCTCCTTCCACATTTCCTGCATGATGGAAATTGAGGATTTCTTTCTCCATGGTCTCCACTACTGGAGCTCTTATCATTCATCACCTTTCTTTTCTTTGTTGAGTCCGGGAATTGGTTAATATATATATTTTTGATCATATTTTTGTAAAATTGATTTGTCATAAAAATGATATCTTTTACGCCTATCACCATTCCATTTTGTTGCTCATTTCCACCACTGTTCCCACCTTATACATCATTCTCAAAGTCACCATGAATTCCTTGGAATCTAGCCATTGACTAAAACCAGAAAGCATTTTGTGAGTAACAGTAGTCATAAAATCATTTAGAGATTAACATGTCACCATATTCTCAATTTGAAACACATTAGGAATAACCAAGTTCATTTACTCTCATCTTATATATAATACTTCAAATCGGTTTGTAAAGAAAATGTTAATTATCCTAAGCATATCCACCAGGAGTGTCGTAACCAAGAGTGCAGCAAGGCTCGTTGTCGTGCACCAGTTCCCGTTCGAGTCTAGCTCAAAGCGGTGTTTTCGGGTTTTATCCCTAGGTACATCTGTGCTAGAACGGCCTCTACCTGCTCGTATCCAGACAGGGATGTATTGATCAGAAAACTCACAAAATATCTACAATACCAAAATTCTAGGAAGTTCTTCTATACAAATCCTCAAATTCCATCTTAGGTCTATGTGCTCTAATCAGAGTTTATCTAAATCTAGCTTCCATGGTTTTTACTAAACTTCTTCTGATACAAACTGTAACGCCCCGACCCCAGTTACCCAAAGTCGGTACATTATTACATAACATTGGAATGATCACAAGAAATATCAAATATCGAAAGACCGATTAGTTTAGTAGCCTTGGACACACTAGATATATTCATAAAGTTTTACATTACATCATAAAATGAAAACTACAAAAATATAGTCTCCATAGTCCACACTCTTACCCCCTCATACTATCCCTACAGGTCATTCATAAATTACTTCTTCACATCCTGGGAAAATAAACCATAGAAAAGTGGTGAGCTCAAATGACCAGTAAGGATAACAATATAGCGGAAACTGTCATAAATAAGAATAAACATTCAAGGCAATGTATAATTAAAACAAAAGCCTTTTAAACTTGAACTTCAACATAGTATGGAAAAAATAAAATGAAATAATTCCATTTACATATTCACATGGATATTCTACTAATCGAATAATCACATGCAATATCAATAACCACTTTCATAATGTTGGAATACATAATGCCAGACTATCATAACCACATATCCAAGGCCTTATGCCAAGACTACAAATAAGATTTTGCCAAGGCCTTGTGCCAAGACACTAGTTTGTCTCATGAGACCTACCGATGCATCGAGGATATATAGTGGGCTCCACCCGTCACTTACTAAGTCCAATTCATTCCTCATATGAACATGTTTAAACATAACACAAACATTCTTATTAAAACTAGCATACGAAATTTCAATAATTTAACCACAAACCATGAATGGTATAAAAATAGCACATCCACAGTCAAACATAACTCATTAGATACAATATAGAAGGTTGTATTGTATCATATTAACCTCAATAAATAATAATGAATGATATTGACATAGATGAAAATAACCATCAAATCTATTTGAGAGAAATATGCCTCTTTTCTTGAAAACATTTAAAAGTCACACTATTTGTCAAGAAGCTGTTTAAAAACTAGATTTTTTAATCAAAGTGTCCCATACCACTTCGAAACTTTTAAAATGAGTTTTAATTTTAAAACTTTAATGTCCATATAAATAAATTCTTAAAACCATTTTTTTAAAACATGGACATTAATGAGCAAGATTTAGAAGAATAAGTCTTTATAACATTTAAAAATGGTATTTTAGTTAGAGTTTCTAACCAAAAGAGAGACACTTGAGTAAAAGTAATTGAGGTAATACAAACTTTGTAATATCATGAGAATAAAGGGATTCATGATATACTATGTCAAAGTACATTATATACACCACATAAAAGTGATTTGGTGTATAACAATAAAGAAGTCTCAATTGAATGTAAATTGAGATGAAACATAAAGGCCGTATCCTTATGTTAAGGATAAATCAATGACATATTTATGTGTGAAAAATATAAATACACTAAATATGATTGTATATTCAGTGTAAAACAATCAAAGGACATTCACACATAATCTTGTAAAAACAAAACCAATGAATTGGATGTTTAACTCAAAAAATGGAGAATGAGTTAAAATTACTCTTATCAAATTCATATAGATGACTTGAGAAATTATCAATGATCTTATTATGTGTATCATAAGTATATCCATATAAAAGTGGAGTGAAAATTATGACGTAAGAAAATGAATAGTGATTCCACACATAATTTCGGAGTAAAATAATCCATGAAGTTTGCGTAAAGCCGAATAAATGGAAATGGAAATTGAAATTTCAAATTCCCATATTGATTTGGTAACTTATGAAAAATACACCCATGAATGAATTATAATACAATGATGATGTAAATATCCATAAATTAAATTATATTACACAATTAATACAATCATGGGCAGTACACACACCACACACAATAAATAAGTGGTGAACAATGGAATTCTCACGGAATTAAAAGTGAGATAAGAAACCCCTTAATTTGTACTTTTTCCTTGGTAGAAGGTACGTTAACCTCATGTATAATGGTGAAATAATTGTTATTTAATTATACAAGCATCATTTACATTAATATGATATCATATATGATTTTTAACATTGATTTGTTAATAATATCTTTCTATTATCATTGTTTCAGGTGTTAACTTACTCGTTTTATTTTATATGTTTTGTTACGAAAGACATGTTTTTCATGGATAGGTTGTATCTTATTCATATTCATAATGATATCAAGTCCTTAAACATTATTTTTAAAAAAATCAAATGACAATTATACTTGAATGGATACGATGGAGAATGAATCTCATCGCGTTTGTAGAGACGGTAGTCCGTACGTACACACGAGCGACAATATCATTCTTTTAATGTTAAAATAATATATAATTGGATGGTATACCATATATACAGAATAATTATCATGTTATATTTATTATTTACATGAATTACACGTCATTATTATACCCATCCAAATAATAATTTATTGAATGACAATTACACCACGACGTTGAGATGGTAAGCCGTACGTACGCACGTATGGTGACATGTTATTCAAAGGACGGATAGAATAATGAATATGGTTGTACCATATTTTTAATAACATCAAAGTATATATAAGATACTGAAATTATTATTTTTAATGGTAAAAACAAAGAAGGAAGAAGTGGAGGAAGAAAGGAACTTGGAAAAGGGTGGTGAAATCATTACCTCTTCTTCGGGTTCTTCCTTTTGATTTGATCAAAAGGCCTCTTAGGTTGGATTTATGACTAAATTAAGGCCTCTATGATGAAGTGAGGGAAGTTGAGAGAGTATTTGGGCAGAGTTTGGCCGAGCCAAAAGGCTTTGAAGGTGTGAATTAATGAGAAGGGGGAGTGCCCTTTTATAAGAGGGGTGAGGGGCACCTTTGGAAAAGCTAGAATTGTTATTTTATAATAAATTAATATTAGGTTTATAATGGATCAAAAGTGGATTATTTAATGTTTAAGGTGGGTAGGGATCGGAAACCACTCAACCAATATAATTTAGACAGGTTTGGGTTACTATATTAACCTTATCATTAAGTATTAACTCTTAGTTAATTAGTTTCACTTTTACAATGTCTCTTTGTATTTTTATATTACATGGTTAATAAAATTACTATATACATCCAAGATACCCCCAAGTGGTCTATTAATGATACATATATCATGATATAATTCTCTTGTACGAACCTTATATTTTTAAGAATTTAATATCAATTAATAATATAATATTTGTTTTAAAAACACTTTTATGTCAATTTTGACACTATTCAATAGTTGATTTTTGTAAAACTCATAACATAATTATTACTTCGAAAAGAGTTAATTAAATCATTTATAACATGTCATATTAACCTAGAAAATTAGTGTAATTCATAAAAAGTCTCGAATTATATTTATTTGGGTATCTACAATATCAATCATTTTAATTTTTAACTATTACGGTAATTACTGCATCACCATTATGTCATAAATTAATTAAATTATTTAATGTATAAAAATTATAAATAAAATACCATTATGTAGGAAATCGTTGTACCTTTATAATTAATATTTATAGTCGAAAATCCAACATATATAACCCTATGTCAAAATTGTTTTTCTAAACGATATATGCTTGTGTCATTTTTGTATTCATTTTAACTTAATTAAAATAAAGTGTCTCTATCACTTACAAGTGGCACCATGGGGTACCAAAATCGACCCAAAGATTCCCATGGTCAGACATGTATCAACAAATAAGGTTAGGACATGTTTTAGGGTAATTTGTTATTATTATTATAATATTATTTTTTAACCCTTATTTACTGGATTTACCCTTTAACCATGGTAAATAAAATATTTACCGAAGTAATTATTCAAAATGTCTAAAAATAAATGTTACCTATTTACACAATTTGAACATCCTGATTCCAAATATGGAATCCATTTTTCCAAATTCCAAACACAGAAGTGGCAGAAATTAATTTAAAATTAATTCCCGCTGTCAAAACAAAAAGCGTGTTTTAAAGATATAATAACTATCAAAAGATTGATACTTTTTTATGTTTGGTTTAATTGTGAAATTATGTCCAATGACCAAAATTGTATTAAATGGTAAAAATATATTCTAAATAGTCTTTAAAATCACTCAAATTCATTTTTTATCACTATTAATTATTTTGTTTAAAAAAGTTGTTTTTAATTAAAATTTAGTAATTTTCATTATTCATCAAAATATTAAAGTTATCCGAAAAGTACCAAAATTTCACCTTAGGCTAAATTCGATACTATGAATCCAAAAATGAAGTCCACTTTGAGAGATAAAATCTCTAAAATTTTAAGAAATATGTATTACTATTCATAATGACTAGTTTGATCGGTTGTGGTGTGTGTTAGAACTCGATGTTGCGTACAACACACGCTATTGAATTATTCAAAGAGAAGCGTACCATGGAAGCCTGGGATGTTTCACTGTCAATTTTTTGATGTCCGCATTATAGAAAGTAAATTTAATTATTCAAATTGAATATATAAAAGTTTAAAATTTTGGATTTAAAAAGTTTTCACTATTAAAAGTTTGTAAAAGTGCAATACTGAAAATGAATTTGTTCTTACATTATGTCTATGAAACTCATAATATGGATTCTAAAATTATAAGGATTATATAAAGTTTAAATTTTCGTTAATAATATTCATAACCTCTTTTGAACGGCTTGTTTGGTAAGTCATGGTGTGCTTGAACTCAGTGTTGCGTGTAGTGAATGTTATTGAACTATTTTGAAGAAATAACACACTATGAAATCTTGGGGTGTTACATGATGTGTTTTGGTAAGAAGGGAAAGTTCAGTCCAATGTTAATTGTACCCTATGAAATCCTGGATAAAGTTGAATCAGTTGCTTATAGAGTGGGTTTACCTCTAATTTTATCCTAGGAAAACAATATTTTTCATATTTCAATGTTTTGAAAGTATATGATGGATCCATCTCAAGTTTTGTGTCCAGAGGTAGTTTAGTTGGAAGACATTCTTTCTTATGAGAAACAACCAGTCCAGATTCTTGACCAAAGAGAGAAAGTGTTGCAGAATAAGGTAACTGACCAGGTAGAGGTTTTGTTGAAAAACCATATGTTTGAAGAGGCAACATGGGAATATAAAAATTCTATGAGAGGTAAATACCCCCACTTATCTGATAAGTGAATAAAATTACGAGAACACAATTTTCAAAAGGGGTAAGTATGTAACATCCTAGGTAAATAAAGAATATGACATTTTCATATTTATTAATATTTGAGAATTAAATATTAATTTTTCTTTAATGTGTATTCTTTGTTCGATGGCATACCCAACATGCAATAATGGGTTTCTCCCAAATCTTATGTTGCACACAAGGGTGAGTCATACTGAGAAAATAATAATATTATTATTTTAAATGGTAGTTAACGTCTAGCCATTATATTGGATATAATGAAAAGAACTAACCATATTATGATTAAATTTTTTTGTTAAATGTTTTCACATTTATCCAATAAAATTTAGAGGCTTAAAATGAAAAAGAATCTAATTTTAATCATAAATACTCTAATATTTTAAAAAGGTTGTTTTACCACCTTTTGATGGAAAACATCTTTTAAATCAAGATTTTTCTACTTTTATATGTTCCATTTGATAAAATAAAATTATTATTTACAATAGGGATATAAAATTTTAATTTGGGTAAATTTTTGGTATTTTTCTAATAAAGTTTATTTTTAATGAATAGTGAAAAATACTGCATTTTATGTCAAAACTGTCTTTTCATCTTATTTATTTATATGGTTAGATTATATTTTTAATTGGTTTTAATGTTTAAATATATTATGTTTTAACATTTAATCCAATTTTGGTCATTTGAAGTAATTTATCTTTTCAATTAGACATAAACACCTGTCAAACTTTTGGTAGTATTTACTCTTAAAAACACGCTTTTTGGTTTTGACAATGGGAATTAATTTTAAATTAATTTCTGAAATTTATGTGTTTTTAATTTTGAAAAATGGATTATATATTTGGAATCAGGAGGTAAAAATTGTGTAAATAGGTAACTTTTATTTTTATACATTATGAATAACAACTTCATTAAATATTTTATTTACCATGGTTAAAAGATAAATCTGGTAAATAATGGTAAAAAACAATATTATAATAATATTAAGTTACACTAAAACATGTCATAATCCTATTGGTTGATATATATCTGGAAATAGTCTTCCTTGGGTCAATTTTATCACCTCATGGAGCTACTTGTGTGTGAAAATGACATTTAATTAATTTTAATTTACATTTATGGAAAATATAATTTAAACATGTATCTTTTGGAATTTTTTTATATGGGTTTATATAAGTTATATTTTCTACTATAAATATTAATTATAAATATAAACATATTTACCACATCATGGTATTTTATTTATAATTTTTCGAGATTAAAAAATAAATTTAATTATGACACAACGATGATGTAGTGATTGATTAATTAATAAAGGATTCAAATAAGTGATATTATAAATGTTTATATAAATGAAAATTTTTTATTTTTATGTCATACAAGAATTTTTTTTATGATAGTTACATGTTATATTTTTATTAATGATGTTTATTTGAACCAATCAAGTTGTTGTGGATTTTTAAAAAATTTATGACATGAATAGTGTCAAAATTGACATAATTCATATTTTAAAATATAAAATAATTCATTAAATATTATAAAATTCAAAAAAAAAATGATTCGTCAAAATAGTTATATTATGTCGAAAATTTCATTATTGACTCTTTAATTGGATATTTGTCATGTTTTGGTAACTATTTTGATTCTCAAAGTGTTAAATGCTTGATAAAATGGTAAGAGTAAAAAGGGGTTAAATGAAAACGATAAGGATTAAAAATTATAAAAAAAATTATAATTCTTATTGGATGATTTTATTTCTACTTATATTCATATTATCTTAGAACTAGATGAATATGGAATCATTTATATTCAAAAATTGAATTTATAATAAAATAATAATTCAGGATATTCCTTAAGTGCCTCTCCTCCCTCTTATAAAAGGGCACCACATATAACCCATTATTCACACATCTCAAGCCCATTATATCATCCAAACTCTACAAAAATAATATACCAACATCCCTATATTCCTTCTAGTAGCCTTACCCTAGGAAGAATGCAATCCTAGAGAGCCCTTTGGCTCATGTAATAAGAAGTTACCTGATTTGAGGTAATATATTCTATCTAGTTTCTTTCCATTATTTTCCATTATCCACTCCATATGCTTTTATTATTCCTTTTTTTACATAAAAACAACTGTATACTCAATAAAGTATCTTGTTTTTATGATAAGTATTATAAATACACTTACACACACCTCTGTCTAATGGGTATAGAACATACTGTTTCTGGGGATGACAAACTACTACCTCACAAAATGATGATTGTTAAATATTCTCCTACCACCTATTATGGTGGAAATTATGATGGAAATATAATGATATATTATATATATGATATTTATTTTATCTCAATTATACTTTAATTCTCATTTAAAATATACCAGTATGCTTTTCATGTTGTATGAATACGATAATTTCATTTGAGGAAGAGTGGACTACCGCCCCCTCAAAGTGATATGACTCATTCATGATATACATGAAACATATAAAGGATAGAATTAATGAACTTATGTAACATATATAAATTATATATTATACTTTAATTATAATATTGTAAAGACCCATAAATTTCAAGGAAATATTTTTCTTAATTTTCTTTGGAATTTTACAAGAACGCAGTTTCTGACGGCACCTGATTCCGAGGCCCGGTGTGCCCGGAATCATTTTCCGAAGTTTGGCTCGGGTACGTTCAGTGAACGGACGAGTGGGTTTTTCTAACTTTTTAACCGGTGCCTGGAATCGAATTCCGAGGGCACCGATGGAATCGCAGCACCGATATTTTCTTAGAAATGCCTCTTCTGGAGTTGCGTTTGCTCGGGTGTGGTTTTTAATTTTTGGGCTTAAAGTTAAGAAATAAAATAAAATGTTCGAAAAACATTATTTTATTTCACTCAAGCCACTTGAATCCACTTGAAATCCACTTAAACTGAGTTGAAACGGATAGGGTACTATCCAAAAATATCCTACCCTCTTGGTAGGATATTTGTGAGGTGGGGCCCGCACGAGCCCCGCCGTTTCTTTTCCGCTAAGTAACGCACCCGCGAAAACCCGTCATTATGAAAGTCAACTGACGCGTTTTCTTAAATTCTTAACGCACTATTTAATTGGACGGTTTATTTCAGGAATTAAGTGGGTAGTTTCTTTTGTTGAATTAATTCTACGAATTAATGGGTCGTTACTTACCTCTTTTTCGTTTATTGGCGTAATAATAAAATAAGACCAACACCGACTTTTGGAGGATTACATGTTGAGAGGCTTTGACAGAATTCTTGAGCCTTCATCCTCCTTCACGAAGAACGCGAAGAACGCGAAAAACGCGAATAACGTAGTCACCCTCGGAGTTTGCCGACGCTTCATCCGAGACATTCTTCCCCGCCCCGATCTCCGATCACCAACTGCTTGAGGTAAGAGATCTCAGGTTTCTTTTTAAACTTCCTTTGTGGTTTTTGAATCAAGAAGGATATAATTATTATTAATTAAATATTTTTGTTCTTGAACCTCGGAGTTCGTCGATGCGAAACCCTTCCGCGACGATGCGACGCCGGATACCGCGACGACGCGACGATCCTCAAATCCACGAAGAACCCGCGGGCGACGATTTGGCGAGGTAGGGGTTGTTGTGAATATTTTATATTATCGTGAACGTTTCCTTAAAATTAAAGAACCAGATTCATATGAACAATTTTAATTTATTAAAATTGTTTTTTCATGTGTTGAATAATTCTCCCGTTGTTATTAACTAACACGGAGGGTGCGGGCCAAACGAACACGGCCCGACAACCCTCCTCCGTTCTTCGTTGTTGTGCGAATTTGGCGGGCGACGACAAATCATGATGCAAGGCCGATTTGATGATCCCGCAGTGAAGAACGGAACCCGGGAAGAACAATGGTGCATGTGGGAAGGAAAACGGACCACCGGAGCAACTCCGGTGGCCCGCAGAAGCTACCAGCGGTGCCGACGACCGGAGGCGGTGGCCCCCCGGCGCGCCGCCGGACAGGGCCGCCGCGGCTTCAGCAGCGGAGGCGGCGGCCAATGGACCCGCGACCACGCAGGTCCGGTTCGCCAGCACGGGATGCGACGACATGCCGCGTCCGCTGAACCAGCGCGGCCCCACGCGGGGACGCGACACCTCCAAACCGCGGGGGCAGCGCCCCGCGACACCCGAGCGCTCGGCCGCTCGGCCGAGCTGAGCCAGGCCGGTCCGACCGGCCGGGCCGTGCCCTGGCCGGACCGGGTCGGGCTGAACCAGTTTGGGTCGACCCGGTTCGGCCAAACCCGGGGGGGGGGGGGGGGGGGGGGGTCAGGCCGGGTCGGCCCGGGCCCGGACCCCCCGTCTTCGGACCATTTTTGGTCTTTCGCTCATAACATGAGCTACGGGCCTCCGAACGACGCTCCTTCGGCTGAAACACGATCCTTGGATCGAGACGGTCATTTCGGTATATCACACTCAAGGTTTCGGAATACTTTGGGTTCGGCCGGGTTGGTTCGTACACGAAACCAACCGGGCCCTCGGAGCGGAAACGCTCATATCTTGAGCTTCGGACATCCGATTGACGTGCTATCGACTTTGGTGGATTCCTCTAAGTGAGAAGGATCTTTTGGCTTACTCCTTCGGAGGTTTGGACGCAGGTGGAGTACGGTTGGGTTGGGTTTGCTTTAAAAACCAACCGGGCCCCTAGGACGAAAAAAGCCAATAACTCTCAGACCGGGCGTCCGATTGACGCGCCGTCTGCGACGTTGAGTTCCGGTTGATGATATGAAACTTTTGGATACATCAACCTCGGACTTTGTGTCAGTTGATGTATCAGACTCTCGGCTCGTGGAGCGGACCCTCCCGAATGAGCTTGCTGTGTGCGGGAACCCTAGAGCTGGATGCGACTGCTACTTCGACAGCGACGACTGTGCATAGATCCTCAGTGGACTGCAGCGACGACTGTGTAGAGATCCTCAGTGTGCTGCAGCGACGACTATGCAGAGATCCTCAATGGACTGCGGCAACGACTGTGCAGAGATCCTCAGTGGACTGCGACGACTACAAAACTCAGCGATCCTTTGCGGGTCAGTGCTACAGGTCCTGTGTGGGCCCGATCCTGTGTGGGTCTGATCCTGTGTGGGTCAGCGCTCAGCGGTTCTGTGTGAGCCAGCACCTACAGGTCCTGTGTGGGCCCAATCCTGTGTGGGTCTTTGCGGGGGTTAGTACCTATCGATCCTTTGTGGATCCGATGACTTAGATGGATCAGTGATCATCTTTATCGTCATCCGAAGAAGTATACCTGTGTGAGCTGAATCCTGTGTTACTCTCCTTTGTGGATTGTGTTGAGCTATCCTATGTGGATTACGTTTACTCTCCTTTGTGGATTGTGTTGTGCTATCCTGTGTGGGTATACGTTTTTCTTTCCTGTGTGGACTGGGTTGTGCTTGAGCTCGGACGTTGGAGCCGAGCAGGAATTGATGACTTAGGTATATGTATGGGAATATACCTAAGCCATGTCGGATGTTACTTTGTGATTGTATCTTTCCTTTTTGGATTATCTTTTTTGGATTCTGGGAGACCTTCGGGGGTCTCGGGGTCCCTACTGAGTAGCTTATACTCACCCCTGCACGGGCTATGCCTGCACTTCGTTGTGTTGGTTGCAGACGACGGACAACGCTGATCGGGGTGGAGGCTTGGGGAGAAGGATAGTACCTGGAGGTGTACCACTAGGTGGGACGTACTCGGAGCGGACGACTGGACCGAGGAGCTGTGGAGGCTATCTGTACCCACCCTTCAGGTGGGACCTTCAGAGGATGGGTTGACACTGCGGCTTTTATTTTCAGTTGCTGTTTTTCTCTTTCAGTTGTACTTTACAGTTGGTCTTGTATTTCCGGCCCCTTTTACTTTCAGCACACCTTGTTACAGTTTTTACTTAGTGTTTAATTTTCCTCTTGTTTACTCTATGGTGCTTGTTTACTTTTCAAAGGCAATGCCTTCCCTTTTGTTGGGATTTACACCTTGGTGCTAGTCGCCAGCCCCTGGCCTATGGAAGGTGGGCTTGGGGTAGTCACGGCACGGGCCCCGAGGATGGGTCGTGACAGATATACCTATGTATCATTTAGTTTTCATTTCTTTAAATATGAAAAAGAAATGAAAGTAGCGTTTAGGCATATGTATGACTTACTGTCTCTAGGAACGATGCATTTCATTTATTATATCCAAATGCTATGGAATATTCTAAATACATATATACTGGATATATATGATATATATGATATCTAAATAATGAATATAATTCGGGATATAATGTAATTTTGAACACATGGACAATTTATAATTATAACAAGTTCATTTTTGACTCAAGTTCTGAAGATCGACAAAATGTCTGATATGAACTCAAATAATTAACTAATTGTTATAGAAATGTAATATGTGATATTAAAGGAATAACAAACTTGAAAAAGTTTCTGAGGCAAGTATAAATTAAGTTATGTTTATTATTTAGGAAATTAAAGACTGAACGAGTCAAGTCAGACACTAGCTAAGACACTTTATCTCAATCTCATTTTTTAAGGCATATTTTGATTTATACATGACTTTCTTTTATAAGGTGTATAAACCACATTGAATTGTCATTTCATTCAAAGGGAATATTTTTTCTACATATCATTTTACTAAATGAAAAATGGAATGTTTCTTTTTAACGTATGTAGTGACAACGACATTTCAACCATCATGAGCATTATTTGATATTTTGATTCCTCAATAAGCCATAATGTTTTTAAATGGAAAATAAATACCATATACCCTTTTTAGATATCTTGGTATTGAAAATGGTTTTGAAAGGGGATTTACTATTTCAATATCTTGAAATTATTTCATGTGATTGAAAATGAAATTTTTATGATTAAAATGTTTATATTTGCAATATTTTATGTCTGATGAATATATAATTGTATTTGGACATTTTAAGGGTGGTTACATGATAAAACAAATGAAGTGTGGTTCCGTGATAAACCAAGGATGAGTGGTTACATTATAACTTCCAATGCATTGGGTATGGAAGTCATCCGTATGACTATTCCATTTGTAAGAATGATTTATGGAAGTCGACCGTATGATTATTCTATTTAAGTATTACTATATCCCAAGTTACCTTTATATGATATACATTGTTTTATACGGGATTTACGATAATATTTTGGTTACAAAAGGGTAATCAATGACCTTATATTTAGTGAAGTGTTTTTTATACTTCTTTAAGGTAAAAATTATTAAATTTTGATTAAGTATTCAAGGTTTACATGTTATTTAGAAAAATAAAATCGTTACTTCTTTGTGTATCCCTTACTGAGCGTTTTATGATCATCCCATGTTTTTGAAATGCTTTTCATACAAATTAAGGTGGAATAGGGTTAAGGATGGTATCAGGGAAAAGTCATGCTATTTAAAACATGGCAATAAATATGTTTCTTTTTCTTTTAAGGGTTATTATTTTATGAAAAAATGGATATTGAGTAGAAGTGTATATATGTAATATTCAAGATGTTTTGTATAATTTATGACCTAATTCTCTAAATATCTAAACCAGAAAAGATCCTCAATGAGAATTATTAACATAATTCAATATTATGTAATGTTTAAGGCTAAGAAATTATATATTTTGTTTGTAAGAGGGTCTGAAAATCATATTGGGAAGCTGTCTATTTCGTCAAATATTCAAGTGTGACAAAGTATCATAATAAATAGATCCTAATGAAGAATTGGAATCATACTGAACAATTTTAAGATTTTTTAAGCGAGATGATGATTTAATAAGATTCAAGAATGTTTGAAAAGAGTTGAGAAGCATTGAAAAGGTTATAAATACATCCATAATTCACGGGAAATAATGATTTTGGGAAATTTGGCTGAGCAGGAAAAAAATTCAAAATCCCAACTAAACTATTTTGGGTTTCCTATAAAAGGATAAATTACTTTGTACTTTTTCTAACATGGATGTACTATTTAGAAGAAGAGAGAGAATCTCTGAATTTATAGGGAGAAGAAGTTTCTAGATTTAGCATACCCAATGAAATTTTCTAGATAGAAGAAGAAACGATATGATACAATATTTCATTCAACAAATTATAACATTGGGACGAATCATCGGATTGGAAAAATTTTATTGATATTTCTAGACTGAGGAAGGATAAGTTCAGAATTGTTTTAGCAGTATTCTCAGTGTTATATTTTCCGTATTGAGTAATCAGACTTTGGAATTGGATTGAGTATAATTACGAAGTTTAGGAAGATCTTGTCTACTATTGGGTAAGAAGGTGAAGAATTATTTTTTAAGAGAGTATTTTTGATAGATTATCAAGCATCACTATAACATGGTTGTCACAAACTATTATATTACATCATTTTTGCTAGAAATATAACCTGCACTGCTGTATTGAACATAGTTCTACATGATTGTAAGGTCATATATTAATCAATGTATTTAATGCAAAAATATTGTTTTCTAGTGGATTGTGTGGTATCAAATTGTTTACATAACATACTAAGGACGTAGCTACTCTTGTTGAGTATTGAACCTTGTAAATTCTTATGTTCCCATGGATATGTGTTTGATTTGTTTTCAGTATGGAAGGATATATATAATAGGAGGTGAAAGTTGTTTTATTATAAAGTAAATATAAAATAAAACTTTATCATTGATTCACCCCTCCCACTCTCAATGATTCTTGGATCCTTCATATGATGTAACATTCTTTTCAAAGGGTGGGAAAGTATTTGTCTCACAAAAGATGATTGTGATATTTACTGTCCTTGTATCATCTGAGATTTATACATTAGTTCCATTTTTAATGAAGTGGATGGTTTGAAAAAAAATCCTTCAGTATCGTAAGAAAAACTTATATACTGAATATTAAGAGAATTTTCAGGTTGATTAGAATAACTTTGGAAGGTGAAACTTCCTTTGTTAGTCATAAAATTATAGACAAAGTATGTTCTTTAAAAATACCACTTACTAAAAACTCCCATTTATTGTTAGTGAGAAAGTTAAAAAGATGAAACATTTATACACTGATGCAAGGATCATTTTTCTATAGATTCAATGTTATCTTCTTCCAAGAAATAGAGTCTGAGATGCATGAAAAATTCCACATATTTATGTTCTTAACATTATTTTTAATATTAATAAGTCAAAATTGGTGAAGTTCATGTGGAATTATATAACAACAATTATAATTGGGAAATTTAAGTTAATTATTTTGATCTAACCAAAGTTTCATAACATGTTTCTTTATCAAGTTTAGAGATGTAGAGAATATGAAATATGAAAAAACCCCAGTCAGAGAAAATAATTCATTTTTTGGTAATGTGACTATAAATAAAATGAGGTTGATGTAATTCCATAATGAGAGGAATTTTATTAATAAGGATTCTAAAGTATCTCAATGAGAAGAGATTAAATATATTAAAAAGTAATTTCATGAAAAGAGTAAGGTTACTGAGTCCAATTAAATGTATCATTAAATCCCTAGAAATAAACTTAAGGTTATATCAGATGAAGATATTATTGAGTTGATGAAGAATATAAAAGAGAATAAGGAAGGTGATCAAATTTCTATGCTTGAAATTGATAAATCCAAGGATCTAAAAGTATATTTATTTGATATAATGAAGAAATAAGATAAGATAAAAAAAGAAGTTTCTACAGAAATGATAGATAAATTTCCCCAATATTTTCTTAGGGAAATAGAAAAAACTCATGAAGTTATTGAAAAGGAGAAGGAAGTTGTTTTTTTATTCCTTATTATGTTTTTAAATACATTCAAGTAGAGGAAGAAGAATAATTTTTGAAGACTATTTAAAAATATAAAGGAAATATAATTGTTAATAATTTATTCAAGATGTTGTAAAAAATAAAAAAAGAGTCCGTTGAGGTTACAGAGAAATCATTTACTATCAAAGACCAATCTTAATGGGTAGGGAAAAGAAATATTGTAAAACAATTGAAAGGAGATTCAATATATTTGAAAAATTATTTGGATTAAAAGGAATCCTTGGTGAATACCTTAATATCTCTATCTTCTCATTCTTCAAAAGATGAATATTTTTTCAGTTCATCGAAAAGAGTCATCCGAAGGTGGAAATCAGGCTTCAATTTTTAAAGTGTCAAAAGAAATAAAATCTGATAAAGATGTTGAGATTGAGAAAATATCTCAATATATGATTGTTGATAAAGAGGAGTACTCATAACCTATATTCATAAAATATTATTTTATTGATGTTTCATAAGACTTAATGAATTCTCATCCATGTAAAATATCTAGTATAATAGAGATAAAGATAAATTATTTCGATTATGTTATCAATGGGATTAAAGGTGTTATGAATACATCTCTTGACATACAATAGTGTAATTAACCAATGTTTTGTCAATGATATTCCATTATTATATTTATTTATTATAGTATTATCACATAATATTACTAATAGTACACAATACAAATTTTATAAGTGAATAATGAGTGAAATAAAAGGTATCTCTTGAAGTTAAGACACATATACCGATGAAATAGTTACTTGATATTCAGAATAGTAATGTAACCCTTATAAATAGTAAACTAGCCAATTGAATAGAAAACTCACTAATAAAATTATAAATAAAACTTATCCATCTTATAAATTACACTATGATATAATTATATCATAGTATAAATAAATAAATATTTAAAAAAATTATTAATTAAGTATTGGTATTTTTGTAAGTCATGTATATTTAATAAATATTTAATGATTAATTTAATAATTTAAAATAAAACTTATTTGAATAAAATTTATTCATAAATAATTAATTTAATGTTTTTTTATTATAAGATAATTTTAAGAGACTATAATTAAATTTTGAAAGTGTTAGAAAAGCAGTTTTTATTTTAAAATTTGTATTTTTCAAGTAAATTATGATTTTAATTAAAAATTAAATTTCTCATATTTAGAAAATTAATTTTAAACCATTTTGTTCATTTTTTAAATCTACACAATGATAAATGGTTTTGGGTAATCTTTTAGATTTTTCTAAAATACTTGAATTTTGGCGAATAGTAAAATACGTCAATTTACAATAAATGCCAAATAAATGAATTTCGACAACATGATAGGGTCATGGATGATGTAAATTTCCATTCATTTAAACTCAAATTATCTCTTTACTGTTTTTGGAAACAATAATCAAGACTATTCCTAGTTTTGAGAAAAAAATTTTAAACTATTGATTAAAATAATAGGAAACCCCTCCTATCCTTTACTATAAATACCACCCCTCTTTACCTCCTCTCCACACACCTCTCAAGACTGTTTCATAGTCCAAATTATACTAAAATATCTCCCAAATACCCTCTCCAATGTCCAAGAGATCTTGGTCTCATAAAATACCAAAACCACTCCCCTAAATAGGCTCTCATCGAAGATATATTCAAGAGGTAAATACATCTTTTCATTTCTATTTTTTTTTCAAGTTCCATTATTTATTTTTATTTCCCCACCTCCTTTCATCAAAATGGTGTGATAAATCCAGTACCTTACCTATACTGGAATGGTTTTATTCTAAAGTAATAATCTTTCATCATCTCCCTTTTCCCCTTGTTTTATACTAGAAATGAAACCATCATCCGAGATGTGCTAATTTATCATATTCAAAGACGGTAGGTTTTAAATTTTTATTAGCATATTCAATTGTAGTCATAAAACCATTTCTATGGTTGAAACAAATTATAATATATTTATTATTTATAATTAAAGGTTCTTGTATCTTTTTTACCCTTGATATTAATTTATAAAACAAAATGTGTTTGATGGGATCAAAAAACTGCCAATTAACCATAACTATTTTCATTAATGTTTTATATAATGATTCATCTTCACTCTAAATAAAAAAGATGATATTTATAACAATGTAATATTCTATATGTTCACTAATAACATAATTTAATGATGTATAACCATTCCCATCTTTCATGTTTATCCTTACATGTATATAAGTAAACCAATCACGAAAACCAAGGAAACAAATGCTCCCAAACAATGAAATTGAACCTATTTACCCATAAAAAGGTCATGAATGAACTTAATAAGGTTATAATAAAATAATTAAATGAATAATAGGTTCTAGTAATATTAATTATGGAATGTAATTTGGTTATCCAGGACATTAAAGATCAAGTGAAGTATACCATCAGACTTAAGGTAAGGGATTCTACTCGAACCTCCATTATTCCTTTGGGTTGCTCTATTTGTTTCACCCAAATGAAGTTATTTTTTATGTAAATATTATAAATAAAATGCATATGATCCAAAATCATGTATCAATATCCATTAATCGGTATCTTTTTGGGATATACGTGTTTTTAAGAGGTTCCCTCCTCAATACTTCTCGATAAGCAAACCCGTTATAAAGGAACTTTCCGAATTATTAACCATTTTAAAGTACACTATATAATCTGTTTTTAAGACACCATTATTTTTATAAAACAAATATTTTTTATTGTGAAAGAATTATTTGTTCACTTTTGGTTTTATATAAAATACTATTAACTTTTATGTTTTAAATGACCTTTGATATTTTCCTTCAACCATACTAATTTTCTTCTAATTATAATGTTTATTAATTGTATTTTTATATGTTATTACTTCAAATTGACATGAATTTTCTTGATATATTCCTATTATAACCTATGATTTTCCCTGAATTATCTTTTTTCCATTTCTTTATGGAAAATTTTATGATACTACAATTTGTTATGCTTTATGACATGATAAAGATACCCAATTCTTACCATGGGTAACCCTTATGTTTTTGTATGATTCTATATGTGGAAATAATATTCATGAACATGTTATGATGGGTGATCCCAGATAGATATCCAATTAATTGGGTACTTTTGATTCTCATGAGATGTTATATGCAATGGTCTTGGCAGTTAGACTTAACCCATGCTCCCATGTGCAACGATCTTGGTGGTTAACCTTAACTTGAGATCCTCTATGTGCAACGAGCCTTAAATCATGACTATGTAATGTTTTATGTCATTACACATTACTATGACTCCATGTTTATATGATCCCATGTTTATATGTTATTATTACATATGTTCCATGCCTTTCTATATCATTATGCCATTCCTTCTAACCCATTTGCTAAAGCATTATTATTATGTTTATTCTTTTACTGGAATTTTTAGCACATCCATTTGTTCATGTTATCCCTAGGTTATCCTATTAATCTGGATGAGAAAAATGGAATTTTGGATCTCTTTATGAATATTAAATAATGAAATGTGTTACTTAGTCCAATGTTTTCAGTTTTATGTATCCAGTCTTACAAGACACTATAATTTATGATCCCTAGATTATAATAGGATGTTTTATTGTGCTTAAAATCATGTAATGATATGTGTAAACGGTTGGGGTCACTATTTTGGGTATTAGAGGATGGTATAGTTATTTTTTGAGATTATGAATATAGACTTTATTAAGAACCTTAGGGATAAGACTAAGTATAAGAAATCATCCCTCAACTTTGGTATGTATAAAGTAAGTGGTTTATCAATAAAATACATCCTTGTATGGATACAAAAACGTGTATGGGGATCTGGGATAGATGTATCTAGGGGTAAAACCCGAAAACACCGCATTGAGCTAGACTCGAACAAGAACTAGTGCATGACAACGATCCTTACTACACTCTTGGTTTGACACTCCTAGGGGTATATGATTTGGTAAATTGATAAGCTCAGTACAAACCATTATTAATGGAACAAAAAAACCCCAAAAGAATATATGTTAGGAAACAAATAATGGATAACCTAGATTGAAACCTAGGGAATCACAAGTTAGGTTTTATTTTTTTCTTTTAAGTGTTTATACTTTTATGTATAATGTTTTCTTTTTTATGATTATTTTCTAATTATAAAAGACCCTTAATTATAAATTATTTTTCTTGGTTATTAAAAGGAAATAGAAGAACACGTGACAACAAAAATGTGATTGGAAATGTAATGATTAATCTAATGATATGCCTGATATGATTGGAATGGGTACTCAAAACTATATGACTATACATTCTCAACTAGATTAAGTTATAAATAATAACTTGAATCATGTGGAACACCCTTCTACTCCAAGGAAAGAGAAAGATTCTGTAAAATACTTCATGCGGAAATGGCCTCCCATTTTTAGTGGATCTTTAAATACCATCCTCATGGAAAAATGGATTAACACCATTGAAAATATATTATCTATCCTCAAATTATTAGAAGAAGAGAATGTTTTACTGGTGTTCTATCATTTTTAGGGGGAAGCTGATTAGTGATAGAAACTGATCAAGAATACGATGTCTTGAGAGGAAATTGATTCCATGGGTCATGAGGAATTCAAGAAAATGTTTTTTGAATATAATTTTCCCCAAACCCTCCATCTCAAGATAGAAAGAGAGTTCCTTGGACTTAATCAGAATAAAAATGAGTCTTTCTGGGCATATGAAACAAACATCACAAGGATTGGAAGATACATCTATACCTTTGTCATGAAAACCAAAATCAAGGTGAATCACTTATTTAGATTACTAATACCGAGTCTATGAAAAGTTTTTTCAATTTGAGACCTCAAAAGTTATGAGGGGATTTTCCATTGTTCCCTCAAGTTTGAAGTAGAGATCTTATACTCTCAATGGTCTCATGGGCCTGGTGACAAAAAGAATAAAATGTAGTCAAATATAGGTTGTTCAAAAAAAAATCCCATGATGGAATGAAGATCGAGCATCCCACGTGTCCAAATTATGGGAAGAATAATCTTAGTAACTATCTAAAGGTAATTAGGAATTGCTTCAAATATGGAAGAATGGTACATATAGATAAAAAATACTAAAGGTATATGAAAAATATTACTAATGTTGAAGAATAAAGAATGTTTAGATCAATGATCATCTAGTAGTGTAGTGTTTCAAATGAATGGAGCTTGAGAATCATGTGATCAATTTCCCTAAGACAAGGGTTGTCAGAGGCTATCAATAACAACCTCCAAGGAAACAAGGAAGTGATCATTGTATCATTACTGCTGTGGTAGATCCGGAAAATGATGTGGTTATAGGTACACTAGTTATTCATTCAATAATTGTAACACCCCAAGCTTCTACGGTACGCTTCTCATTGAATAATGTGATAGCATGTGTTATACGCAACACCGAGTTCTAACACACAATAACAAATCAAACTAGCCGTTATGAATAGTAATACCTACATTTTGAAAGTATATATATTTTATATTTTAAAATGGACTTCATTTTTGGATTCGGAATATCGAATTTAGCCTAAGGTGAAATTTTGGTACTTTTTGGATAACTTTCATATTTTGATGAATAGTGAAAATTACTAAATTTTAATTAAAAACAACTTTTTTAATCAAAATAATTAATATTGATAAATTATGAATTTGAGTGGTTTTAAAGTATATTTAGAATATATTTTTACCATTTAATATAATTTTGGTCATTGGACATAATTTTACAATTAAACCGAACATAAACAAGTGTCAATCTTTTGATAGTTATTATCTCTTAAAAACACGCTTTTTGTTTTGATAGTGAGAATTAATTTTAAATTAATTTCTTCCACTTCTGTTTTTTTAATTTAGAAAAATGTATTCCATATTTGGAATCAGGATGTTCAAATTTTGTAAATAGGTAACTTTTATTTTTAGACATTTTGAATAATTACTGCGGTAAATATTTTATTTACCATGGTTAAGGGTAAATCCGGTAAATAAGGGTTAAAAAATAATATTATAATAATACTAAATTACCCTAAAACGTGTCCTAGCCTTATTGGTTGATACATGTTCGACCATAGGCATCTTTGGGTCGATTTTGGGACCCCATGGTGCCACTTGTAGGTGATAGAGACACTTTTTTTTAATTAAGTTAAAATGAATACAAAAATGACACAAGCATATATCTTTTAGAAAAACAATTTTTACATAGGGTTATATATGTTTTATTTTAGATTATAAATATTCATTAGAAATATAAAAAGGTTTACTACATAATGAAATTTTATTTATAATATTTAGACATTAAATAATTTATTTTATTTATGACACAATGATGATGCAGTAATTACTAAAATAGTGAAAAATTAAATTAATTGATATTATAAATACCCAAATAAATATAATATGAAACTTTTAATGAATTAAACTAATTTTCTAGGATAATATGATATATTAGGATTTATTTAATTTACTTTTTTAGAAGTAATCAATCTGTTATGAGTTTCAAAAAAATCAACTATTGAATAGTGTCAAAATTGACATAAAAGAGTTCTTAAAAAAATATTATATTATTAATTGATATTAAATTCCTAAAAATCTAATTTTCGGCCAAAAGAATTATATAATGATATTTTCGTCATTAATGGACCACTTGGGGGTCACTTGGATGTATATAGTAAGTTTATTAACCATATTATATAAAAATACAAAGAGACATTGTAAAAGTGAAACTAATTAACTTAGAGTTAATACTTAAAGATAAGGTTAATATAAGTACCCAAACCTGTCTAAATTATATTGGTTGAGTTTTTTTCTACCCATACCCACCTTAACCTTTGAATAGTCAACTTTGGAGCCATTGGAAACCGATTATGAATTTATTATAAACTAATATCTCTAGCTTTTCCAAAGGTGCCCCTCACCCCTCTTATAAAAGGGCACTCATCCTTCTCAATTTTTAAAACCTTCAAAGCCTTTTGGTTCAGCCAAAATCTTCCCAAATACTCTCAAAACTTCCCTCACTACAACCTAGAGGCCTTAGTTTGATCAGAAAGCCAACCTAAGGAGCCCTTTTGATCAAATCAAAAGGAAGAACCCGAAGAAGAGGTAATGATTTCACCACCCTTTTTCCAAGTTCATTTCTTCTTCCCCTTATTCTTCCTTTGTTGTTACCATTCTAAAATAATAACTCCAGTATCATATATATATTGTGATGTTATTATTAATATGGTACAACCATATTCTGTATTCTATCCACCCTTTGAAGAACATGTCACCATACCTGCGTACGTACGGCTTACCGTCTCCACGTCGTGGTGTAATTGTTATTCAATATAATATTATTTGGATGGGTATAATAATGATATATAACTCATGTAAATAATAAATATAACATGTTAATGATTCTGTATATATTATATATCAACCATTTATATATTATTTTAATATCAAAATAATGATATTGTCGCTCGTGCGTACGTACGGACTACCGTCTCCACGAACGCGATGAGATTCATTCCCCATCGTATCCATTCAAGTATAATTATCATTTGATGATTTAAAAATGATGTTTAAGGACTTGATATCATTATGTATATGAATAATATACAACCTATCCTTTACAAACATGTCTTACGTAACAAAACATATAAAAGAAAACAAGTAAGTTAACACCCGAAACAATGATAATACTAAGATATTATTATTAAATCAATATTAAAAGATTATATATGATATCATATTAATGTATATGATTTTTGTATAATTTAATAACAATTATTTCACCATTATACAGGAGGTTAACCTAACCCAACCATGGAAAATCACAAGGTAAGGGGTTTTCATCTCACTCCTTATTCCTGTGAGATTCATGCCATATTGCCACCATCACCTTTTGTGTGGTGTGTGTACTGCCCATAATTATATTCTTCGTGTAATACACTCTAATCTATGTGTATTTACATATTAATTGTATGATACCTCTTTCATGGGTTGTATGTTTCATAAGTTACCAAATTGGTAAGGGTTATTTCACAATCTCTTCATTATCCGAGGTTGTTTATATGTAATAATCTACTGGGATCTCTTTATCATCCACATCCATGTTTCTTCAAAATGTATTTAATTTTTTTTTATTATTTACAAGAATATGGGTTAAAGTCATTTATACCCTTGTTTGACTTTTTATAAGAGGAATCTTTCCGTCGTTTTCAAAACAAGGTCCTTTTTAACCTTTTCGACAGAATTAAGGTAAGAATGTTTTTTTAACTTATACGGCGAGTGCGGTTATTTTCTGCCGTTATAAAATCTTCAAAGTTTTCCTTACAAGCTTATAAGAATATTTTCAAGAAAATGTTTTATTTTATATGTCTCTTAAATGATTTCAAAAATAGAAAGAGATATTTCTCCAAAAAGTGTTTTGATTTCATCTATGTCAACATCCTTTGATGGATTTTACGCTTATTTGAAGTTGATTTATTATGATACAAAACATCTATATTGTATTGAAGGTTTTGTGATATGTTTGACTGTGGATGTGCTATTTTTATACCATTCATAGTTTATGGTGAAATTATTGACATTTCGTATGCTAGTTTTAATACGAATGTTTATGTTATGTTTAAACCTTTTCATATAGGAATGCATTGGACTTAATATGTGACGGGTGGTGCCCGCTATAGCTCCTCGATGCATCGGTAGGTCTCATGAGACAAACTAGTGTCTTGACACAAGGCCTTGGCAAAATCTTATTTGTAGTCTTGGCACGAGGCCTTGACTATGTGGTTATGATAGTCTGGCATTATGCATTCCAACATTATGAAAGTGGTTATTGATATTGCATGTGATTATTCGATTAGTAGAATATCCATGTGAACAAGTAAATGGCATAATTTCATTTTACTTTTGCCATACTATGTTGAAGTTCAAGTTTAATAGGCTTTTGTTTTAGTTATACATAGCCTTAAATGTTTATTCTTATTTATGAAAGTTTCCGGTATATTGTTATCCTTATTGGGCGTTTGAGCTCACCCCTTTTCTATGTTTTATTTTTCCCAGGAAGTGAAGAAGTAAATTATGAATGACCTGCAGGGATATTATGTGGGGATATGAGTGTGGTTTATGGAGACAATATGTTGTTGTATTAGTTTTTCATTTTATGATGTAATGTAAGACTTATGAATATATCTAGTGTTTCCAAGGCTATTAAACCAATCGGTCTTTCGAGATTTGATCTTTCTTGTGATCATTCCAATGTTATGTAATAATGAACCGACTCTGGGTAACTAGGGTCGGGGCGTTACAGTTGGTATCAGAGGGAGGTTTAGTACAAACCTTGGAAACTAGATTTAGATAAACTCTGATTAGAGCACGTAGACCTAATATGAACTTTGAGGATTAGTATAGAAGAACTTCTTAGAATTTTGGTATTGTAGAGATTTTGTGAGTTTTCTGAGCAATACATCCCTGTCTGGATACGAGCAGGTAGAGGCGGCTCTGGCACAGATGTACCTAGGGGTAAAACCCGAAAACACCTCTTTGAGCTAGACTCGAACGGGAACTGGTGCACGAGAACATTCCTTGCTGCACTCTTGGTTATGACACTGCCGGGGGATATGCTTAGGATAACTCTCATTTTCTTTAAAAATCATTATGAAGGGTTTATGAGTATATACTTCCTCAAAGAAAACATTTTTATAATTATGGATTATATCCATAAATATTTCAATTTATGTTAAGTGTTTTATAAGTATGGGATTATGTATTTTGATTCATAAACTGATATAGTTAATTCCATTGTTTAGAAATGGCGCCTAGTGGAAGAAATGGAAACCGTATCAATGCACGCACTCCATGTAGGGATTTCCCTCTTGCTCAAGATAATTATAGTGGAGCTGGTGATGCAACTGGTTCCGATCAGCTAGTCACCATACTGGGACAACTCACTCAAGTTATGAATAATAACCTTACCCGTATGGAGCACCCTGATCCGTAGTGTGGAGGATCAATGTTAGATCGATTCATGAGGAAACAACCACCAACGTTCAATGGGAGTACAAATCCCTTAGTAGCTGAGAAATGGATATTTTCCCTAGAGAAAATATTTCAGGCTTTGGGGAGTAATGAAAGGGAAAACGTTATCATGGCAGTTTACCGCCTCACTGGAGATGCTGATCAATGGTGGTCATTGATTCAAAATACGAAGGAAGATGATGAAGTATCAAATATGGAATGGAGGGAGTTCAAAGATCTGTTTTTAGAAAAATACTTTCCTCGCGACCATCGAGCAGATATGGAAAGGCAATTTCTGAGTTTGAGACAGAAGGAGGATGAGAATGTCACAAAGTATGAGGCTAACTTTACAAGGTTAGCAAGGTATGATGGAGATTATATACGTAACCCAAGAAGTAATATTGATCATTTCTTTGATGGGTTAAAACCATTTCTCCGTCGAGCATTAGTCTCATAATCCTTTTCATCGTACGAAGACATTGTCTCATGTGCTATCAAGACCGAAAAGGAATTCTCTAAGTCTTATGACTTTAAAGAAAATCAAGAGAAGAAGAGGCCTGCTGATCAATCTGGGAATAGAAATAAGGGGAAGAAAGGAATGGTTGAATATCCATCCTGTGGTAAATGTGGGAAGAAACACCCCGGTACTTCCTTGAAGGGAATGGGAGTCTGTTACAAGTGTGGTGAAAAAGGCCACTAGGCTCATGATTGCAAAGGGAAGAAGGAAGCCACCAACGTTCAGTGCTACAATTGCAGGGAGATGTGACATTATGAAAATGAATGTCCTAAGCGTCAGGAGAACTTACCTCAGAAAAGGCCAAGGGATCAAGGCCAAGCTTATGCTATCACTACTGCTGAGGTAGAAGCTCCGAAAGACGTGGTGGCAGGTAATTTAATGGTTTCCTAAAGTTTAGAAAATGCATTATTTGATTCTGGATCATCGCATTGTTTCATATCTTCCCAGTTTTCTAAGAAAATTAGATATTTCCAATTTAATTTAACAAGGGAGTTGTCAGTTAAAACTCCCAAGGGAAGTATCATTGCAACAAAGTTTTGTGAATCAGTCCCCATTAGAGCACATAAATGTTCATTATCTGCTGATCTCATCGTCATACCTATGATTGAGTTTGACATAATCCTCGGTATGGACTGGCTTTCGGACTATGATGCGAATATTTATTGTAAGAAGAAAGAGGTTACGATTCTTGATGATAATGATAAGGAACACCTTATCTTTAGAGCAGAATCGTCACCACCTAATTCTTATTTAGATCCACCCTCAATAGCTCAACTAAATTCAATTATTGGGAAGGAAGAGAATGAAATAACTGTGGGTGAGGAAAGGAATGTTCAAATAGAGGATGTACCTATTGTTAAAGAATTTGTAGATGTATTTCCGGAAGATTTACCTGGACATCCTCCAGAATGAGAAGTTAAGTTTTCCATTGATTTGATTCCTGGATCAAGGCCTATATCGAAGACCCCATATAGAATGGCCACTGTAGAATTAGTTGAACTAAATAAACAACTATAGGAATTGAGTAATAAAGGATTTATTCGCCCTAGTGTTTCTCCATGGGGAGCCCCTGTTCTTTTTGTTAAAAAGAAAGATGGATCTATGAGGTTATGTATCGACTACAAGGAGATCAATGCTATAACGATAAAGAACAAGTATCCCCTACCTCGCATTGATGATTTATTTGACCAACTGTATGGAGCTCAATACTTTTCAAAGATTGACCTTCGATCTGAATACCATCAGTTGTGTGTGAAGAAGGAAGACATTCCGAAGACATCATTTCGAACCAGGTACGGGCATTACGAGTTTACTGTAATGCCTTTTGGATTGACTAATGCACCCTCTGTATTCATGGATCTGATGAATAGAGTTTTCAAGGAGTATCTCGATGAATTTGTGGTGGTATTTATTGATGATATCTTGGTATACTCCAAAATCTACGAAGATCATGAAAATCACTTGCGCATTATCTTGAAGACTCTAAGAAAACATGAATTATATGTAAAGTTTAGCAAGTGTGAATTCTGGCTTCATGAGATTTCTTTTCTTGGCCATATTGTCTCTAAAGATGGAATCTCTATTGATCCTTCTAAGACCAAGGCAATCCAAGAATGGACAACACCTACAAGTATAACTGAGGTACGTAGTTTTATTGGTTTTCCAGGTTATTATCGACGTTTCGTCCAGAATTTTGCCCGATTGGCTAACCCATTAACGAAGCTCACACGTAAAGGGGTTAAATTTGTTTGGACAAAAGAGTGTGAAGAATGTTTCGAAGAACTGAATAGAAGATTAGTCAATGCTCCTATATTGACTCTACCATCGGGGAATGATGGGTTCGTTATTTATAGTGACGCATCAAAGAAAGGACTTTGTTGTGTCCTTATGCAGAATGATAGAGTTATTGCCTATGCATCACGACAGTTGAAAATTCATGAACAAAACTATCCTACTCATGATCTCGAGTTAGCAGCTGTGATATTTGCTTTGAAGATATGGAGGCACTACCTCTATGGTGAAAAATGTGAGATTTATACTGGTCACAAGAGTTTGAATTATATTTTCTCACAAAAAGAACTCAACATGAGGCAATGGAGATGGCTTGAATTACTCAAGGATTATGATTGCACGATACACTACCACCCGGGGAAAGAAAACAAGGTGGATGATGCTTTGAGTAGAAAAGACCATGGAGTTTTGAACAATATGAGAATTGAAAGGGATCCAATTTTCATGGATCTAGTGAAGATGGACATGGGAATAACCAGGGAAGGTGAAACATCAATGCTTTTTCAAATGGTTGCCAAACCATCTTTACTAGAAAGGATTAAGAGTTCTCAGACCGATGATGAAGAATTTAAAAAGAAGATTAAAGCTGTGAATGATGGGAGATTGAGAGACTTTGTGTATGAGGATGGAATTTTGAAATTTGGGAAGAGACTTTGTGTTCCCGATATACCTGATCTAAAAAGGGAATTGCTGGATGATGCTCATAGTTCCAATTTCTCTATACACCCTGGGAGCACCAAAATGTATAGAGATTTGAAGGAACATTTTTGGTGGGACAACATGAAGAGGGAGATTGCTGATTTTGTGTCAAGATGTATGGTTTGTCAGCAAGTGAAAGCTGGAAGGCAACAGCCTGGAGGAGTCATGCAACCTCTTCCCATACCGGAGTGGAAATGGGAAAATATTACGATGGACTTTGTCATGGGGCTACCAAAGACTCCTAGAAGGAACGATGCAATATGGGTTATTGTTGATCGTCTTACCAAGTCAGCACATTTTCTTGCTAAAAGAGAAGATCTACCCCTGGAACGTCTAGCAAGAATATATATTAATGAAGTTGTGAGACTTCATGGAGTACCCCTATCAATTGTTTCTGATCGTGATCCCCGTTTTACTTCAAGATTTTGGAAAAGTCTTCAGAAATCCCTGGATACTGAACTTCATTTGAGCACTGCTTACCACCCTCAGACAGATGGACAATCAGAATGGACTATTCAAACCCTAGAAGACATGTTGAGATCTTGCTCACTTGACTTTCAGGGTATGCGGGATCAATACTTACCTCTCGTAGAATTTTACTATAACAATAGCTTCCATTCGAGTATTCAGATGGCACCATATAAAGCGTTATACAGAAAGAGATGTCATACACCAACCTGCTAGGATGACGTTGGTGAAAGAAAACTTGTAGGCTCAGAACTGGTGGAGGAAACGGTGGAAAAGGTGAAAGTAATCCAAAATCACATCAAAGCAGCTCAAAGTAGGCAGAAGAGCTATGCCGATAATCGAAGGAAGGATTTGGAATTTCAGGTCGGTGATCATGTTTTCCTGAAGGTATCCCCATGGAAGGGAGTCATACGTTTTGGTAAGAAAGGTAAATTGAGTCCCAGGTACATCGGACCTTTCGAAATTCTAGAACGAATTGGGGCTATAGCTTACCGATTGGCAATGCCGCCAAGTCTCTCTAAAGTTCACGATGTGTTCCATGTATCTTTGTTGAGGAAATACATTCCTGACCCAACGCATGTACTCACCAATGAAGAATTAGAACTGGAACCCGATCTGTCTTATTTCGAAGAGCCCGTCAAGATTATTGATACGAGAGAACAAGTTCTGAGAAACCAGACAACACGTCTGGTAAAAGTTTTGTGGAGAAACCATAAGATGGAAGAGGCAACGTGGGAACCCGAGGAACTTATGATGAAGAACCACCCGAGTATTTTCATGCGGTAGTATTCTAGAAATTTTGAGTACGAAATTATTTGAAGGAGGGTAGAATGTAACACCCCAAGCTTCTACGATACGCTTCTCATTGAATAATGTGATAGCGTGTGTTGTACGCAACACCGAGTTCTAACACACCATAACCAATCAAACTAGCCGTTATGAATAGTAATACCTAAATTTTGAAATTATATATATTTTATATTTTAAAATGGACTTCATTTTTGGATTCGGAATATCGAATTTAGCCTAAGGTTAAATTTTGGTACTTTTCGGATAACTTTCATATTTTGATGAATAGTGAAAATTACTAAATTTTAATTAAAAACAAATTTTTTAATCAAAATAATTAATATTGATAAATTATGAATTTGAGTGGTTTTAAAGTATATTTAGTATATATTTTAACCATTTAATATAATGTTGGTCATTGGAAATAATTTTACAATTAAACCGAACATAAACAAGTGTCAATCTTTTGATAGTTATTATCTCTTAAAAATACGCTTTTTGTTTTGACAGCAGGAATTAATTTTAAATTAATTTCTTCCACTTCTGTGTTTTGAATTTAGAAAAATGGATTCCATATTTGGAATCAGGATATTCAAATTTTGTAAATAGGTAACTTTTATTTTTAGACATTTTGAATAATTACTGCGGTAAATATCTTATTTACCATGGTTAAGGGTAAATCCGGTAAATAAGGGTTAAAAAATAATATTATAATAATACTAAATTACCCTAAAACGTGTCCTAGCCTTATTTGTTGATACATGTTCGACCATTGTCATCTTTGGGTCGATTTTGGGACCCCATGGTGCCACTTGTAGGTGATAGGGACACTTTTTTTTAATTAAGTAAAAATGAATACAAAAATGACACAAGCATATATCCTTTAGCAAAACATTTTTTACATAGGGGTATATACGTTGTATTTTAGATTATAAATATTAATTAGAAAGATACAAAGCTTTCCTACATAATGAAATTTTATTTATAATTTTTAGACATTAAATAATTTATTTTATTTATGACACAATGATGATGCAGTAATTACTAAAATAGTGAAAAATTAAATTAATTGATAATATAAATACCCAAATAAATATAATATGAAACTTTTAATGAATTAAACTAATTTTCTAGGATAATATGATATATTATGATTTATTTAATTTACTTTTTTCGAAGTAATCAATCTTTTATGAGTTTCAAAAAAATCAACTATTGAATAGTGTCAAAATTGACATAAAAGAGTTCTTAAAACAAATATTAAATTATTAATTGATATTAAATTCCTAAAATTATAATGTTCGGCCAAGAGACTTATATCATGATATTTTCATCATTAATGGACCACTTGGGGGTCGCTTGGATGTATATAGTAAGTTTATTAACCATATTATTTAAAAATACAAAGAGACATTGTAAAAGTAAAACTAATCAACTTAGAGTTAATACTTAAAGATAAGGTTAATATAAGTACCCAAACCTGTATAAATTCTATTGGTTGAATTTTGTTCGACCCTTACCCACCTTAACCTTTGAATAGTAAACTTTGGAGCCATTGGAAACCGATTATGAATTTATTATAAACTAATATCTCTAGCTTTTCCAAAGGTGCCCCTCACCCCTCTTATAAAAGGGCACTCCTCCTTCTCATTTCTTCACACCTTTAAAGCCTTTTGGTTCGGCCCAAATCTACCCAAATACTCTCCCAACTTCCCTCTCTACAACCTAGAGGCCTTAGTTTGATCCGAAATCCAACCTAAGGAGCCCTTTTGATCAAATCAAAAGGAAGAACCCGAAGAAGAGGTAATGATTTCACCACCCTTTTTCCAAGTTCATTTATTCTTCCACTTCTTCTTCCTTTGTTGTTACCATTCTAAAATAATAACTCCAATATCATATATATACTGTGATGTTATTATAAATATGGTACAACCATATTCTGTATTCTATCCACCCTTTGAATAACATGTCACCATACGTGCGTACGAACGGCTTACCGTCTCCACGTCGTGGTGTAATTGTTATTCAATATAATATTATTTGGATGGGTATAATAATGATATGTAACTCATGTAAATAATAAATATAACATGTTAATGATTATTTATATATGATATATCAACCATTTATATATTATTTTAATATCAAAAGAATGATATTGTCGCTCGTGCGTACGTACGGACTACCGTCTCCACGAACGCGATGAGATTCATTCTCCATCGTATCCATTCAAGTATAATTATCATTTGATAATTTAAAAATGATTTTTAAGGACTTGATATCATTATGAATATGAATAATATACAACCTATCCTTTACAAACATGTCTTACGTAACAAAACATATAAAAGAAAACAAGTAAGTTGACACCCGAAACAATGATAATACTAAGATATTATTATTAAATCAATATTAAAAGATCATATATGATATCATATTAATGTATATGATTTGTGTATAATTTAATAACAATTATTTAACCATTATAAAGGAGGTTAACCTACCCCAACCAAGGAAAATCACAAGGTAAGGGGTTTTCATCTCACTCCTTATTCCCGTGAGATTCATGCCATATTGCCACCATCACCTTTTGTGTGGTGTATGTACTACCCATAATTATATTCTTTGTATAATACACTCTAATCTATGTGTATTTACATATTCATTGTATGATACCTCTTTCATGTGTTGTATGTTTCATAAGTTACCAAATTGGTAAGGGTTATTTCACAATCTCTTCATTATCCGAGGTTGTTTATATGTAATAATCTACTGGGATCTCTCTATCATCCACATCCATGTTTATTCAAAATGTATTTCAAAACATTTTTGTTATTTACAAGAATATGGGTTAAAGTCATTTATACCCTTGTTTGACTTTTTATAAGAGGAATCTTTCCGTCATTTTCAAAACAAGGTCCTTTTTAACCTTTTCGACAGAATTAAGGTAAGAATGTTTTTTTAACTTATACGGTGAGTGCGGTTATTTTCTGCCGTTATAAAATCATCAAAGTTTTCCTTACAAGCTTATAAGAATATTTTCAAGAAAATGTTTTATTTTATATGGCACTTAAATGATTTCAAAAATAGAAAGAGATATTTCTCCAAAAAGTGTTTTGATTTCATCTATGTCAACATCCTTTGATGGATTTTACGCTTATTTGAAGTTGATTTATTATGATACAAAACTTATATATTGTATTGAAGGTTTTGTGATATGTTTGACTGTGGATGTGCTATTTTTATACCATTCATAGTTTATGGTGAAATTATTGACATTTGATATGCTATTTTTAATACAAATGTTTATGTTATGTTTAAACCTTTTCATATGGGAATGCATTGGACTTAATATGTGACGGGTGGAGCCCGCTATAGCTCCTCGATGCATCGGTAGGTCTCATGAGACAAACTAGTGTCTTGGCACAAGGCCTTGGAAAAATCTTATTTGTAGTCTTGGCACACGGCCTTGGTTATGTGGTTATGATAGTCTGGCATTATGCATTCCAACATTATGAAAGTGGTTATTGATATTGCATGTGATTATTTGATTAGTAGAATATCCATGTGAACAAGTAAATGACATTATTTCATTTTACTTTTGCCATACTATGTTGAAGTTCAAGTTTAAAAGGATTTTGTTTTAGTTATACATAGCCTTAAATGTTTATTCTTATTTATGAAAGTTTCTGGTATATTTTTATCCTTACTGGGTGTTTGAGCTCACCCCTTTTCTATGTTTTATTTTTCCCAGGAAGTGAAGAAGTAAATTATGAATGACCTGCAGGGATATTATGTGGGGATATGAGTGTGGTTTATGGAGACAATATGTTGTTGTAGTAGTTTTTCATTTTATGATGTAATGTAAGACTTATTAATATATCTAGTGTTTACAAGGCTACTAAACCAATCGGTCTTTAGAGATTTGATCTTTCTTGTGATCATGCCAATGTTATGTAATAATGCACCGACTCTGGGTAACTAGGGTCGGGGCGTTACAAGAATAGAGAATTTACTATTTGATTCTGGTGATATGCATTGTTTCATTTCATGAATGTTTAGTAGAACCATTCAAACCCCACCTAAAAATTTGGAGATTGATTTATCCATGAGAACAAAAAAAGGGGAAATTATTGCATCCAAAGTATATAACTCCTCCCCGGTTAACTTTTGTGGATTGAACCTCCCAGAAAATCTTATCATACTTCCACTGGTGAAGTTTGATGCTATTTTGGACCGGGATTGGCTACATTTATACAAATACAACATTAAATTTTGGGAAAGGGAGATAACTCTTCAAATCCCAGAGTATCCTCCAATACTGTACAAGTGTAAGGAGGGAGATGAATCTCTTAGGGAATAATCATATTAAGTGTGGATAATGTATCCTATTGACCATGAATATCTTTTTAAAATGATTGAGACAAAGGAGATGACACTCCTCGATGATATGTCCACTGTGAGGGATTATAATGTTTTGTTACAAGAAGAATTGCCCAGTATTCCTTTTGATCGAGATGTTTAGTTATAAATTTAACTTATTTTTGGATCCATAACTATATCAAATACACCTTATAAAATGACAACCGTTGAGCTGAAATAGCTATAGAAGCAGTTATAGGAGAATATGGAGAAGGGTTTTATATGCTCGATTGGTTCACTATGGGGTGAACCAGTCCTATTTGTTAAGAATAATGATGGATCAATATACCTCTACATTGATTATCGTGAGATCAATTAAATCATGATAAATAAAAAGTATCCCCTCCCTCAGATAGATGACTTGTTAAATTAGCTATGTGGGGCCAATTATTTATCAATGGTAGACCTTCAGTCTAAATATCACCAATTAAAGGTAAGGAAGAAACATATTCCAAAAAATTCCTTTTGAAAGAGGTGTGGAAAATATGAGTTCACAGTGATTCCCTTCATAATTAGTAATTCCCCATCGATATTCATGGATTTACTGAATGAAGTCTTTAGTGATTACCTCAAAAAACTTGTGGTAGTCATTATCGATGAAATTATGATACACTCCAAGAGCAAGGAGGAACATTATGAGCATTTGAATAATGTGATGATGACTTTTTGATGGGATAAAATGTATGAAAAGTACAGTAAATGTGATTTGTGGACAGAGGAATTATCATTCTTAGGGAATGTTATCACTAACAAAGAAATATTTGTTGACCCTTCCTAGAAAATGGTAATTGAAGAGTGGCCGAGGCCAACATCTGTAATAGAGATCCACAAATTTCTAGGTCTAGTTGGGTATTATTGATGATTTTTGAAGAACATATCATGACTTTAAAACCCAATTAACATGATTAAATGGAAGGGAGTAAAGTTTGTATGGACTAAAGAATGTGAGTAAATCTTCAAGGAGCTCAAAAAGAGGCTCATCACTACACTTATTGTCACACTTTTGATAAGTGGAGAATTATTTGTCGTGTACAGTGATGATTCAAATAAGGGATTGGGATTTGTGCTGATGAAAAATGATAAAGTGATATCCTATACCTCAAGGAAGTTGAAAATCTGTGACAAAAACTATCCCACACATGATCTAGAGTTCGAGACTGTGATCATTGCGTTGAAAGAACATATACCAATGAAATAGAAACTTTCCCTTTGGAATAATAATGTGATCCTTATGAATAGTAAACCAAAAAATTGAATAGTAACCCCACTAATGGAAGTATAAATAAAATTTATCCATATTATAAGTGAAACTATGATAGAATTATATCATAGTATAAATAAATAAATATTTTTAAAAAATATTAATTAAGTGTTGGTATTTTTCTTAGTATTGTATATTTAACTAATATTTTATGATTATTTTAATAATTTAGAAGATTGTTTTCATAAAATGTATTCAGAAATAATTATTTTGATTACTTGGGATTATAAGATAAATTTAAGAGACCTAAATTAATTTTTCAAAGTGATAGAAAAGTAGTTTTAGTTTTAAAATTTATATTTTTTAAGTAAATTATGATTTTAAATAAAAATTAAATTTATTATTTTTAGAAAATTATTTTCATGAAATGGATTTTATTTTTGAATTATAAATGTTAGAAAATGGTTGGGGTGAATTTTTTGGTTTTTCTAAAATACTTGAATTTTTTGAATAGTAAACTACAGTAATTTATGATAAATGAAAAATAAATGAATGTATGCATCATTATTGAGTCATGGATGATGTAAATTTCCATTGTTTCGAACTCACATGATCTATTTACTATTTTTCATCACAATAATCAAGGATATTCATTTTCTTGAGAGAAAATATTAAATTAATGATTTAAATAATGGTAAACTCCTCCTCTCTTCCTCTATAAATACCACCCCTCTTTACCTCCTCTCCTCACACCTATCATGCATTGTGAAGAATACAAATTTCAATGAAATATATCACCAATAACCTCTCTTACATCTAGGATATATTGGTCTCATAAAAATATAAAAAAATATCCCATAAAGAGGCTCCCAAAAAAGATATATTCAAGAGGAAAATTCCTCTTTTTATTTCTTTTATTTTCTTTCATGTTTCTTTCTTTCTTTTTATTTACTCACCTCACATCATAAAAAATGGGATAATTAGTCCAGTGTGTTAAATTTACTATAATGTTGTTATTCTAATAGAATAATTCATCATCTCTCATTTCCCATCCTTTTATACTTGAAATGAAAACACCATTCCAGATGTGTTAATTTATCACATTCAAGGATGATGAGTTTTAAATTTCTATTAACATCTTCAATTATGATAATGAAACCATTTTTATGGTTGAACCAATATATAATATATTTATTATGTCTAATTTAATGGTCTGTAATATTTTTTATGCAAGATATTAATTTATAATGCAAAATCTTTTCGATGTGATCAAAAACCCCCAATTAACCCAAACATTTATCATTAAAGTTTTATATAATGATTCATCTTAAATCCAAATAACCAAATGAATTTTATAACCATGGAATATTATGGATGCTCAATAATAACATAAAACTTCAATTATGGACAACCATTCTCATGTGACATGTTTATCCTTACATGTATATAAGGAAACCAATCACGAAAACCAAGAAACAAACGCTCCCAAACAAGGAAATTGAACCTATTAACCCACCAGAAAGTCATGAATGAACTTAATATGGTTATAATAAATCAATTAAATTAATAATAGGTTATTTTAATATTAATTAATGAATTTAATTTTTTTATCCAATACATTAAGATCAAGTGAAGGACACCATCATACTTTAGGTAATGAATTCTACACAAATGTCCATTATTCCTTCAGGTTGCTCTATCCTTCCTTTCACACAAATGAAGTTATTTTTTTATCTAAATATTTTAAAATATGTTTATATGATCCAAACTCATGTATCAGGATCCATTCATCATTCTCTTATAGGGATATATGTGTTTTTAAGTGGTTCCCTCCTCAATACTACCCGGTAAGAAAACCCATTTTAAGGGAACTTTCTGAATTTTTACCCATTTTCAAGTACACTATATAATCTGTTTTTAGGAAAAAATTATTTTTTAAAAACCAAAATTTTTATTATTAAAAATTTATTCTCTAACTTATGGTTTTATACAACAGATTATTCACTTTTACGTTTTAAATTACCTTTGATATTTTCCGGTAAATACACTAAAATGTTTTAATTCTAAAGTTTCTTACATACTCGTTTCACATGATATTACTTCAATATGAAATCAATTTTAATGGTATATTTATATTATAACCTATTATTTTACATTCATGATATAAATACTTTCCTTCATGGACGTTTTTTATGATAATCCCATTTGTTATGTTTTATGACATGATTATGATACCCAATTCCTGCCATGGGTAACCCTTATGTTTATTTTGAATTTATTGTGTATGATTATATACGAGGAAATAATATTCAAAAACATATTATGATGGGTGAAACCAAATATATCTCCAATGAATTGGGTAAAGTTTAGTCTCATGAGACGTTATGTGCAACGGTCTTGGCGGTTAGCCTTGGCTCATACTACCATGTGCAACGGTCTGGGGGGTTAACCTTGACTTGTGATCCTCTAGGTGAAATGATCCTTGAATAATGATAATTTCAGGTTTTATGTTACTACCACATTAATATTACTCCATGTTTATATGATCCCATGTTTATATGTGATGATTTAATATGATCCATTCCTTTTTATATCATTATGACATGCTTTCTAACCTATGTGCTAAATCATTATTATTATATTTTTCCCTTACTGGGATTTTTAGATCATCCATTTCTTCATGTTATACCTAGGATAGCTAATAAATATGTATAAGAATAGTGGAATTTAAGAGCTCTTTATGAATATGAAATAAATAAATGTTTTATTTATTCCCATGTTTTCAGTTTTATGTATCTAGTCTTACAATACACTAGACTTTATGATCCTTGGATTGTAATATGATTTTTCATTGTGATTAAAATAATTTAATGATGTGTGTGAAAGGCTAGGGTCGTTATTAATTAGAGGTGAATGTATATCCAAGGAGAGTATTATTTAGTCGAAGGCTCAATTTTTCTCAAGAAATTATTAGAATCTCTCATTCATAATGAAGTTGAGTTGAAAAATATAAAAGGAAAGTAAACAGTTAAGTTTATAAAGAAGAAGAATATTATCAAGTGTATGAGTAAAATATAAGAAGGTATGGATTTCTTTGATGAGTAGTTAGCAGGAATTAAAAGAGGCACAAATTCAGTTTCAAATTTTACTGATATTATAAATCCTGATATGGGAGAATGTTTAAGGGAAATTGTTGATTTGATGTATTTTTTCAATTAAGAATGATTTAAAGACATTCCAACAAAAGAAAAATTTGGTGTTACTGGGGGAGAGGATTGAAAATTTTAAGTCTAAGGATAAAAGAATATGTGTGCAGGAGAAGGATCATAAGAAGATAAGGCACATTGTAGAACAAATTTATAAGAAATATTGTTTTCTTTTAGAATTATTAGTTATTATAATAATTAATCTTTATCCATTTACATTCCCACATTCATATTATTCATGAATGGTTGATACTATTTTGATAAATACATATATAGGCCCATATCATATGTTTGTAGAGTGCTTCTACTTTTTAGGATCCCTTTTTTCCAATTTTCTTTCCTTAGTATTTATTTTTTAAAATGATGAAGAGGGATAAATTTAGAGCACTTGAGAGTTGTGTAACTTGGACCGAGCAAGTTTTAATGTTTTATTTTTATCTTATTATTGTGTATTGTTATTTTCAAAAAGGGGAGATTTTTTAGTCTAATCATCTCTTTATAATCTTAAATTTTAAAGTCACAATCCACTCTAATATTTTTTAATTTATAATATATATTTTCATCCCAAGTAGAAAGTCTTATAAGAAGCTATACTGATATATAGTTTTCAATTTTATCTAAAAGGTAATATTAGTTTTACCATATGAATATTTAAAAAGTCTATCAGACAAAGACATACAATGTCCACCCGATTAAGTCTCATAAAGTCTATTAGATAGACACTTATAAAATTCATTAGATAAAGACTTATAATGTCTATCAGATGAAGAATTATAAAATCAATCAGAAAAACAATTATAAAGACTATTAGGTGAAGGCTTATAAAATCTGTCATAAGGAGACTTAAACATTCATCGGAAGGAAACATAAAAATTATATCAGATAAAACTCTGACTATATAACTAAAAAATATGTATAAATTATACAGAGTGATAATTTTTAATTTCTACCAGATGAAGATGTATTAAGTATAATAGATGAGGATATTATAATATTATAAGACACAAAATTATATAAATTATTTTAATAGTGATAAACCTAATGATCATTGGATAAATTGTTATTAATATAAACTCATTGAGAGATGAATATGTTTGTCTGATGTTGTTGAAACTAATCCTAAGAAGCGAGGAATCCAATTGTTGAAATATTTTTACATCATTTTTTATAAAAGTACCACAACCTTGAGGAGAATATGATACTAAATACAAGTGATATAAAGATTTTTATTAAATATTTCCAACATCTTGTTGCTGAGTGAGTTTAATATTCTAATCTTTAGAGATATTTCATAGAGCATATGATATATTAGATTTCAATTGTAATTGATTTAAGTTTGTCTATTGTAATATTTTTTTCCAATCATGTGATCTAGGGATATTAAGGATAATATTGTAGAATTTTTTATGATCATGTAATTGATTTTAGAGGCTCTAAAAGTTTGGTTACATTATTTTATAAAATTAAATTTTACATTTTTATTCTTGTTTGAAAAAATTTTATATTTCCGCTGTTCATTTTAAAAAAAGTTTATATTGTGTAGTATTAATTTAATTCATATCTTTAACAATATAAAATAAATCATAACAACTATTTTTAGATTATATTTTCTTACAATCATGGTGTTTGTAAATAATAAATTTAAATTTTTATAATCTAAAATTCACCCCATAGTATTTCCAATACTTTTATGATCCAACATGCATGTGGTCAAATGATATCTACATTGCTACTGAAAGATCTATAATCAAGTTTAATGTTGAGATTTATAAATAATTTTACCTTTAATATTGCATGTAAATATACCATTTTATAGTCAAATTCCTACAACCGTATGACGCTGTCCTGATTACAAAGTACCCTCTATTCAACAATCCATTATTCTTAGAAGATATCTTGTTTTCTATATATGAGAAAAATGTATTTTCATCCTAGTGGGACTGAATGTTTTCATCAATATAAATTATATCCACATGTATATCACTTATATACTATTCATGAGATGAATGATTTTTCCATGTAAAAATCTCACCCCCTATCCAATTAGCTTTTGGAAGAAAAACCATGCATGACCTTGCACATGGTAAATATATGAATTATAAAAGAGGGACTTGAAATATTTATTCTCAATACTTAATTTGATAAAATGATAGGTACATATATGATGATCATATTAAGAACCATGAATATTGATTAGTAGTCGGGAGTGGTCAGATAAGGACTGATCTAGGTGGGTAACATATTAGTGAAAAAATTCTGTAGTTCCTTTCAAGTTATCCAAGAACCTATCTAATTGACTGCATATTCTGACATGTACCCCCTTTTTTATCCAACACATTTCTATTATATTAATTCGAGCCAAACATTATATGAATGCATCCATGGGATTGAATGAGTAAAATCCACCTTTTTTTGAGTGATCAATAATGATGTTAAAAACCCCACCAATAAACCATGAATTGAAACTAGGGTTTAAGGATGTAATATCCTATCAAATATATTCCTTTTCTCCTATTAAACACTTATAATAAATAAATTACAGGTAAAATGAGACTAAGAATTTAATAACCTTGACTAGAACCTAAAAAGAACATACATCTATGAGTTCAACCTAAGTTGGGTTTATTTCCGAAGATCCAAATGTGATTGTTATATAGTCTTTCATACTTGTTATTATCTATATATAGTTTAATTTTTTATAGTATCCACATTCTATTTTTGTTCCAAAATTATAAGCAGTGCAATGGGTTTGTTATTGATAAATTTTTATAAGAAAAAAAATTTGGTCAGGGAGCCAAGTCCCATAACATTTCATATTAAGATGAAAAACATTATAAGAAGGTAGAGATGGTCAGGAAACCTGAATAACCTTAAACCTATTTGGATGAGCCTTATAAGATGATTTTGGACTCCGAATAAGTCTTCATTCCCCCTAGAGAGGATATTTTTATTCTTCTTCTTGGATTTACCTCTTGGGATAAGAGATCCTTGAGTCATTTCACTAACTGAGGATAGAACCTCAAACCCATTTTATAGGGAAGTTGGGTCATCCAATGGATGCAAAACCTGCTCTATATCTTTGACCATAATGTATATATGAGAACCTTGAGAAAAGAAAACCTTAATATATAAGATAATTGAAGAAATAACTTTGGTATCCATATAGTGGAGAAAGAAATAGATCTCTTTCACTATAAGAAAACGACCGTTTAGTGGCGGTTTTTTCACGGGGGTTTTTAAAACCGCCGCGAAATGCCAATTTTTTTTTATTCGAGGATTAGCGGCAGTTTCGGTAAAACCGCCGCGAAATGAAATGAAAAAATAAAAAAATAGGAGAAACCCCGAAATCACTAAAATGACCATAACTTTTGATCTGGGCGTCCGTTGAAGCACCACGACCAGTAAAATCGAAGCTAATAAAGAGATCTAGATGCAAATATAATCAGAACCATGAGACGGTCTAAGGTGCAGAATATATTAGAGTTATAAGAAAGTTGAAAAAAGTTCTCCAACTTCAAACGACCATAACTTTCGCTCTGGGTGTCCATTTGGGCTCTACCACATATCAAATCAAAGCCAGCGAAGAGAGCTACACACCAAATTAATAGAAGAAAGCTTCTATCATGTTTTTCAACCCCAAAACCCCTCCGATGGCCTCTAAAACCCTGTTTCCATCACCGGTGTCCCGTCGAACTTGTCTTCAAACAGACCTAACTTTCGATCCGCGTGTCAGTTCGGTCTCCTCCACCTGCCAGATCATAGCTCGTTCAACGAGCTTCCGTTTGACTAGTCGCGGCGCCCACATGCACTACTAGATCATATGTTATGGACTTTTTAGTGGGTATCAGGTTTGTTATGTTTTTCAATGCCTCATTTCTAGCACTCGTTCCCTGTCAGATTTTTTTTAAATGGTAGTAACTTCCAATCCTCCTGTCCATTCGGACTCTTTCACATTTCAGGTCGAAGATCATTTCAGAATATTTGATTTGACAGGTCACGGATCTAAAACGGACTCTAGGATCATAAGTTATCTCCGTTAATGTGAGTCCAATGTTTTTGTCTCTTTATGACCGTTTTGACGGGTTTTAACGGTTGCTCCATTTATTACTGTTTATTTGGGTTTCCATTACTTGTTTACTTTATCAATGGTTTTTTGTGGGTTATTATGATGATTATGTTGAATTATTAAGGAGTTTTCCAGAGTTGTCATGAGTTTTCATGCGTTCTCATTCTTTCTAATGCCTCATTCTTCATATGCTTCTCCATCCTTTTTCATGCGTTTTCATGATTTTTAATCCCTTATCACGTCTTTTCATACTTTTTCATGTGATTACTTTATTATTTATAATTTATAATATACTTTAATTTATTTATTATCTATTATTTGTAACTTGTTATTTATTATTTATTATTTATTATTTATATTTACTTATTATTTATTATTTATTATTTATTATTTATTACTTATTATTAATATATATTATTAATATTTATTATTAATAATTATTATTTATTTATTTATTTATTTATTATTTATATTTATTTATTATTTATTATGTATTATTTATTTATTATTTATATTTATGTATTATGTATTATTTATTATTTATTATTACTAATAATAAAATATTAATAATAATAATAATAATATTTGTTACTGGTTATTTATTATTTATTATTTATTATTTATTATTTATTATTTATATTTATTTATTATTTATATTTATTTATTATTTATATTTACTTATTATTTATTATTTATATTTATTATTTATATTTATATTTATTATTTATATTTATTTATTATTTATATTTATATTTATTTATTATTTATTATTTATTATTTATATTTATTGTTTATATTTATTATTTATATTTATTATTTATATTTATTATTTATATTTGTTATTTAGTATTTATTATTTATTTAGTATTTATTATATATATTTACTTATTTCTTATTATTTGTATTTATTTATTACTTAATATTTATATTTATTTATTATTTAATATTTATATTAATTTATTATTTATTATTTATTATTTATTATTTATATTTCTTTATTATTTATATTTATTTATTATTTATAATTTATATTTATTTATTATTTATTATTTATTATTTATATTTATTTATTATTTATTATTTATTTATTATTTATAATTTATATTTATTTATTATTTATTATTTATTATTTATTATTTATTTATTATTTATTATTTATATTTATTTATTTATTATATATTATGTATTATTTAATATTTGATATTTAATATTTAATATTTAATATTTATTATATATTATATATTATTTATTATTTATTATTTATTATTTATATCTATTATCTATTTATTATTTATTATTTCTTATTTATTATTTATTTTTTATATCTATTGTTTATTTATTATTTGTTATTTATTATTTATTATTTATTATTTATTATTTAATATTTAATATTTATTATTTATATTTATTAATTATTTATGTTTCTTTATTATTTATTATTTATTATTTATATTTATTTATTATTTATTATTTATTATTTATTATTTATTATTTAATATTAATTATTTATTATTTATTATTTATTATTTATTTATTATTTATATTTAATTATTAATTATTATTTATGTTTAATTATTATTTTTTATTTATTTATTATTTATTATTTATTATTTATTATTTATTATTTCTTTCTTATTATTTATTTATTATTTATATTTAATTATTATTTGTTATTTGTATTTATTTATTATTTATTATTTATTATTTATTATTCCTTATTTATTATTTATTATTTATTATTTATTATTTAATATTATTGAGTTTATATCTATTATTTATGTATTTTTTTTAATTAATATATATAAGTATATTAAATTCTGTTTATTAACCACATGGCGAGTTTGCTGGAGTGGTAAAGTCTTTGGAAAATATGCAAGAGGTCAGAGGTTCAAATCTCACCAAACGCAGAGTTTCTTTATAGAGGCGGTTTAAACCGCCACTAAAAAACCACCACGAAACGTTCTGCGGCGGTTTTGAAAACTGCCGCGAATAGTTTCTCGATGCACGATTTCGCGGCGATTTTTCAAAACCGCCACGAAACAAAAAAAAACGCCGCTAAATGCCTTTTTTGCCGTAGTTTCTCCACCATAAAACCATCATAAGATAAGGAATACATGCCCCCATGATGTTCAAAGAGTTTTCTATTAAAAAATGGAACAACTATAGAAAAATATGAGGAAGGTAATGCCACACATTAATTAAAAACCAACTCAAGAACCTTTGAGTTATGCTCATGACCATGATATTCATTTGGATAATCCTCCTTAGAAAAACTAGTAAGGAACATAAAGGGATGAGAGAATTCTTGAGACCAGAACATCCAACCCTAAAGCTAAGAGAATTGAATTTGAATATAATATGGAGTAAGATGATAAGGGATCCATTGTAGGAGTGACCCCCAAATTATGATCGAGTAACACATGTTGGACTAGTCAATGAAGATCCCAATATCATGATGAATAAATGTCGGTAATCATGTTTTTCTTAGAGTTTATTGAAGTTAAATAATCCAAAGATAGGATAATAGTAGAATATGAATCTTTACTTTATGGGACCATTTGATATCTACGATCAAATCATAGAATTTTTTTAAAAAATATCTTTATGACCATGAAATATTATATTTCATAACATTTTTAGTATCTCTAAAAGAAGAAGATAAATACTTGATCCTGATCATGTGATCTAGTTTTATGATATAGATTTGGAAATAGGTGCTTTATATCAAGAGTATTCTTTTAGCATTTTTGACAGAGTTAGACAGTTCTTTGTGGAACGTTTCTTACTTCAGTGAATTTTTTTATAAAAACATGAAAATTTCATGATGAAAATTCGAGTGTTGGAAGTTGAAATGAAATCTCAATGACTAAGTTTATTCCCTCACAATGCCCATTGAAGATTTCTTAAGGATGATAATCCCAATTTTGTACTCTTTCTAATTACCTATAATAATAAAAATTGGATTTTATCTTTAATTTTTGGTTATTTATTTCCTAATAAGATTAAAATTTATGTTTACGAAATATTGGAGAAATAGGGGAGGAGGTTGAAAGGAAGTGGCAAGGTTGTGTAGCTGTAGTAGTAACATCAAGTACCCAGTGGAATTGTATTTGGAACACGTTGGTATTTGGTGTGGCCTATTGTGGGTTCTAGTGTATACATTGAATACCCAATGTCCTTTTATTGAGTTTCTTGTAGAAATATATAATATCTTTATTTAATGGTAAAATGATAATTTTTTTTCAAAATTATAAGCCCCTTTGACAATTTCTTTGGGTTTTACCCTCATTTTAACCTATGTAGCTCTCTTGGATTCTATATTCCTCCTATCTTCATATGTCATATGATCCAATGGTTTTTATTTATCTGGATCACTACCAAGCTACTGTAACGAACTATATTTCACGAGGTTAAGGTTGGAACTAATCTATTCTCTAGGGTTTCCATTTGTTTTCAAGGTACAATTCTTGACCTATTAATTATTTTATTTAGATATTTTAAATCCGTCATCTCTTTTCATTATTATTTTTTAATATATTTCTATATTTGATCCTTGATAAATATAAGTTAATAACATTTTATTTTCATTTTAGTATTTATTATATTACTTGGTAATATAAATAACACCTTTATTTTTATAGTATAAGTTATTCAAATCCTTCAAGGTGTTTCAAAACTTTTTTCCATCAGTTTCTAAAGATAAGGTTCAATATGATAATTGATAAGTAATTCATATTCTTTTACATATTATCTTATGGTAGGGTGAGCAGTGGCATGGGGTAGAGAAAGACTCATCCAAAATAAGGGATTTGTAATTTAAAAAATTATTTTTAAGGACAAAATTATAAATTAGTAATATCTTTGTTTAGTTGTGATTTATATGATATGATCATTTTTTTGAAAATTATACGTCACTAGTGAAATCTTCTTATCTTAGTTGTTATCCATTATCATTATAGAATGATGGAATATTTTATAGGATATGTTTTAATTGTTCATTCATGTGTGTGTGTGTTATCAAAATTATCTAACATGGGTGGAAGGGAACAAATTCTATTATGGCTATTTAAATGTTTTAAGACTACTTATGGTGGCTATATTAGAGTATACGTGGGTTTTAATATCACTAATTACATTATAATTATTATCCTTTACATGTGTGCATATCAGCATGTGACTAATATATCCCTTTCCTAATTTTTATGTTTCTTTTGAAAATGATTCATTTGGTTTACCAGTATACTAATAGTGAAGTAGTTTATTCCCCTAGTCACACACACACACACACACACATATATATATTATACTAGCATGGATTCTATGAATTCCTCAAATAAGGTAAATATGATTTCTATTATAGCTTGTCAAGGACATGGAAATCACCATTCTAGATATAATTGTTACATTATATCTATAAATATATATTATGTTAAATATATGTTTGTAATTATTTATTTGATACTTTGTGAAACTAATGAATGAACATGGTGTTGTGATAGACTTGTAGGGGTTTGGTTGTGACATGATTTGGGGTATGATGTACTCATACCCTATAAGTTTCCCCATGTGATGATTAGAGATATTTTTCCCATGATCTAGGTAAGGTATATGAAATTGTGTATGGGAGATCTTAGTTAATGGTTTTTCTAATGTCTAATAGAAATTATCATATCAAGAAGTTATTAAAACCCTTGACTAGGTATATCCATGTAAGATAATATGAAACCTTTTGAAAATATATAAATAAAAAAATTGTAAATATTAATACTAAATGACAAAGAGATTCTACAATATTTACAAACTCCATCGCATGGGTTTGATAATGATCACTGAGTGGAGAAAGAATCCCACCATCATGGTGTATCCACGAGTTAAATGAATCATGTGTTGTACATGCTTGATTATCATTTATCACATGATTTTCTAGAATATTTACATGTAAAGGAAGAACAAGAAAGAGAGAAAAGGGTTCAAGGAGGTTTGGAAAAGTATAAAGAAATTGACCATTTACTTCCATCACATGAAAGAAGTTTAATTATAAATCAAGGACACTCCTTGATTAACCTCTCATTTATTCATATTATGAAACACATTAATAAATACCATGAATGGTTCACATATATTATACATGGATTTGATTCCTCTAAAATGATTCTTCTCATGAAATAATACAATAAATGATAACTAACATGGGAGAATAATAAATTATATCAATTAATCATTTTGGATAAAAGTTTCATTGACGTATATAGCCTGTATGAAAATCATAATTTTCAGATAATATATATATATATATATATTACATATATAGGGCATTATGGAATATCTCTTTCAATCTCTCACTTTTACTAAATCCAAAAGAATTTGTTCCATTTTACCTAATATTTTATTGTATACAATAACATGTGAAACCTATCCCAAACTATTTTTGGAGATCTTCTATTTATTTTGTAAAGCTATCATTAACATCACCTTGTATCACATCATATGAAATACCTTGTGAATACACATCCAAAAGACTTTTATATTAACTATAAATTTTTTTAGTAGATCTTTGAGTCAAACCTCAATGCCCATTCATTCAACAAGAAAGAATGACCCCATGGGCCTTTAAAATGTTGAAAATCAATATGTTCTCTAAATCCATATATACATGAAAATAGAAGCCTATAGAAAAGCGTTAATTCTACTCAAGATATAAATGGATATGACATGATTTCCATCAAACACATGTGTCACTATATCTATGTCAACTATTTTGTATCATATGAAAACATGTATTCTCATATTTCCCATTTTTTGAGACATCAAATGACCATGGGACACAGATCATGTTAATCCCATACAGGCGTATAATTTTTTCTCGATGATAAGAGTATAGACTAATCCAAGAGTTGAATAAATAAAATTTAATTCATCTTTATGGATAATAACTTCACTTTTACTTTATCTAGATATATATACAATATCTAGTTTCATTCATACACTCCCACAATATTTCTCAATTGAGGGACCTAATGTCATACTCATAATATGATAGGATAAAACCTATCTTGGATAATATCCGACTGATTACATGATCAATAACATACCCAACCACCCCTTAATTATCTAAGTTAATATGTATACTTTCATAAGTAGGGTATCAAATTATAAAAGTTCTCATTCTAGGTATCTCACCAACATCAGGTAGAGGTGACATAAATATGATCCATGTACCCCTAGTATACCACAGACATATACATGACAATCTATTTGTATAATTATTGGGAATCTCACACAAAGAACTATATTCTTTGTCTTGTGCCTCCTGGGCATATTCTGTTTCTCTATACAAGAAACTTACTCATGCTAACCTTAACATTTATTCCTAACCTATAACACTCCATGATGAACATTATTTTAGGATTAAGTCAAAGTCATACTTTGAGTGGTCAATTATCATTTAACATCACAAAATTTATATCTATATATAATTTTATGTATATAATATGAAAGAATTATAAGATAGATGTTTCCTTTAATATGATAAATTTTAATATTCATAAAAACTTTAAGAATATTTAATAAAAATAACATAGGAATAATTTTATCATATCATATAGGATTAACTTCTAGATCCACCCTATGATTTCTATAATTTCTAGGTTTTATAACACATTACATCATAAGTAATACACCTCACATCTATATGTGTCTATTTGATAAAATCCACCCACTAAACTCTTTAGTGGGAAAATATTTAAAGAATGTCATTTTGAATAATGGCGATATTTTCGAATCATATTCCAAGTTACTCTTGTTGAAAAAATTCAAAAATTTGAAATTCAAAATGTCAAACATTACAATTTCAACATATATTATATATTTATAAATATTTACAAGTATATCATCATCATCTTTGGAACCCTATTACATCAATAATATTTCTTAAAATAATGTAATTACTCACATTATTGTTTATCATTCCTTCTAATGTATTTCGGGATAAAGTGATATTCACTTTAATATGGTAACTAAATGTAAATCATAAAATTATTTTTACTTATACAACCTAAAATATTTTAGGATAATGTGATAAGACATTGTTATGGTAGCTAATGAAACTATTTTTATTTATCTTTACTGCTACATCCTATAGTATTTTAAGATAAAGTTATAACATTTTGTTATAGTAACTAATGTAACTCCTTAAATTTATCTTCATTAGAATAACCTAAAATCTTTTAGGATTCATGTGTAATTTAATTTTTCATTTCAGTTGGTACAATCCTTCAAGAAATAGTGCCATTCAATTGCCATGATAACTGAAGGTAACTCTGTACCTTTTTCTTTATCATTAAAATCAAAAAATAATTTAGGAAATTGAGTGATAAACACTTTAACATGAGATTGGTGTTATCCTTTATCAATTAATTTTTATGTTTTCATACTCCCACTAGCCTCATTAAACACTATAATTTTCAGAATATCTTGAAAAAATATAAAACACCTTTTGATTTAGGAATTAAAGATTATTTGCTTTTAGTAGGAATATTTAAAAAATAAAATATTATCTCCATGTAATATATGGCATTCTATGTGTTTTTAATATTATTCATTTTAAAGAGGACATTATTGAAATATATCACCAGTGGGTGGAAAAAATACATTCCCTCAAATTTTAATAAATATTTGAATAATAAATTTTTAGGTTTTGGGAACAATGAAAGTGATGTGGTGGGTGAAATAACCACAAAGGTTCTTTAATTTTATGGATTATTCATAAAATATTATTAATTTAAATTCTAGGAAAAAAAAATTTCCAAAAAATATTTACATAAGAGAACCGAAAACCCAAGGAGGTTTTTTTATGTTAAATTTATAATTAATCAATATTATATCCAAATAAAGCATACTTAGTCATTGGATCTTCCTTCAATGTCGATGTTGATCATCCCAAAAAACCCCTTTCATATTACCATTATTTGGATTATATGATCCCAGTGTAGAGTCCCCAAATTAGTGAACCAAATGTTCTCCTTTGATCTCCAAAAAATCAATGATATACATTATATGTTAGTACGATAGATCCATGATGTTGTGTTGGTTTCTTGATCATTTCTAGTTTCTTTGGTTTTAATGGACTATCTCTAGAACTTATTGATCCTGAGAGGAAGACATGAGGAATGAATAGAAAAGTTTGTTAGATATAACAATTCTCAAATATTGATTTTTTATCCCTATATAATGGAAATAACCATATATTTATAGGTCTAGTGTTTAGATTAAAATATTATTTAATTATATTGTGGCTGTTAAATAACATAATAATCATAATAAAAATCTATTCCATATAATATTAATAAATATATTATTTTATGGAGTGTTATAACTTATGAAATGTTAAATATTATTTATAGGCTTTCATATAAATATTCATCACTAGACACTATCTTGATCCACTCCAACTCTTTGTCATTTATTGAATATCTGAATAAATATTTAAATAAATATTTTATTCATCAATGAATATATAAAATTAATAAAACATAAATAAAAAATTACTTAATCTTGAGAATAATATTTATTAAATTAATTAAATTCATAAGGAATTTAATTGAGATCAACATAAGAAACTTATTGTGTTACCCTCTTGCATTATTTCTCATAACATTAGGCAGGCTTTAAAAAATACCAAGATTACTATCCCAAAATGGGTCAATGCACAAATAGAAATAAGTTAATGTCGTAATGTTGATAACCACATACAAACAATTTCGTCTTAATATATTAACCTTTTCTCAATATTTTATTAAGGATGCTACACATCCATGTCATAAAACTATATCCTTGATACATATTTCTTTGACAGTATGAAATAAATTTATCATTAAACCATGACCATGGAATTTAAAGTGATAGTTACATTATAATAAAATTATTAGAATATAAAATTTGGTAAATATAGAAGGTAAAAATCCTTCATTGAATTATTCATTAATAACACCTCACTCATGACTCAACTAATATATCCAACTTCTCCATAAATTGTTATCGTCATTTTTTATGAAATACATCTAATTGAGCGAGTTGTAACATGAATTATTAATAATCATAAAGTCTATAGACCATTAGAAACACTCATAGATTGGAATATCGAATGAAAGAAACACCTGTGGAATTCCCAATGATGGATTTTTTCTCATAATATTGTGTCTTGGAGATTACTAAGTGTAGAATTCATAATAATAAGTATCTTTTTATTATGAGTAATCACACCTAATAGTCTTAAATCTATGTGTTCCATCATATTATATTATCTAATAGTAGAATTATATTTAAGAATATGTTCATGGAATTTCATGTTTCCCATCATAGAGGGGAACTTCAATGACCTTATCAATTTATAGATAAAATAGGACAATTCTAAATTACATTAAATTCACGGAAAAAAATGGACAATATGTAATAAGATGATTTATTAATATTCAAATATTTTAATATACATGTAATCTAAAGTATAAAAAATTGGTTTTAGAATACCAACACCAAAAAAATAAAACTTGGACTAGATCCAACTACCTACGAATTTCATTCTCATAGACCTCACAAGATGATCATGTTTCTGCTAAGTTAAGGTTTCAGTTGAGGGGTTTACTATGTTTTCTTACATGGATATTCTTCTCACTATGACTTCACCAATTTAAGAAAAAACCCTTAGGATATAATAATTCCAAATTATATGCTTCATCCACTATTGTAACCATGGTTTCTTTATGAGAGCCACCACTACCGTATTATCACAACAATGTGTGATATGATTTTCAATACTAGGTACTACATCAAGATCTTGGACAATGTTTCATTTCCATAATAATTCTTTCACTACCATAGATTCCAAAAATATACTCAGAATCTACTACAAAATATATAACCATATATTTCATTGAGGTATTATATATCACAACAGCTATATTTAGAGTGAAGATGTATCGTCTTTGTATTTTAGAACATCTTAATTTGTTTGGAATAAAGAATCAACATATCCTCTGATGACTAGTTCATCATATCCTCTATAGACTAAGAAAATATCCAAAATATAATTTAGATACTTAAGGATATTCTTGAATACCATCCAATGGTGGTCACCTTGGTTAGATTGATATCTTCCCATCATATGTAAAGCATAAGTGACATCTAGACTAGTATATTGAATAAAAAAAATAACAGACCTAATCACATACACGTATGGAATCCTTGAAATTATCTTTCTTTCCTTGTGTGTATAAGGACACATTTTATTGGAAAGGTGGATACCATGTGACATTGGAAATAATATAATTTTATATTTTTCAATACCAAATCACTTCAATATATTTTCAATATATATACATTAACTTAGGCCATGTAGCCTCTTGGATATATGATGATGTATCTCAATTCTAAATATATTTGCTTCCTCACTAAGGAATTTCATAGATAATAATTTATTCAACCAGGCCTTAAAAGACTATAAGACTATTTTTTTCCAATAAGTAATATTTCATATGAATATACTATTAATAAAATGAAAACAATCCCACTAAACTTCTTGTTGAAATAAGGCTTGTATTCATTATTTATGAAAAATAAATTCGTTATGGCTTCATAAAATTGAATTCTCTATGACATGGATGCTCTATTTAATCCTTAAATGGATCTTTGAAACTTATATAAATTTTTGGAATTCTTTGGAATCAAAATCCCTTCAGGTCATTTCATATAGAAATCCTCATAAAGGTTCCCACTAGGGAAGGCTATTTTGACATGAATTTTAAAACTATCATAGTCCCAATGAGTTGCATTGGAAAGTAGAATTACGTTTTTTTCATCATTGAAATCAGTTAAAAGGTTATCATAGTCTATTCCTTGATTTTGTTTGAACCATTTTGTAGTTAATAACACCTTATAAGTACGGACAAGTCCATTCATTTCCAGTTTCTTCTAGAATATCCATTTGAAACTAATATGTTTACATCCATCAGAGGATCTACCAAAATACAGACATGGTTTGGGTACATGGAATTAATTTTTAAATTCATATCTTATAGTCATTTGGAAACATATTTTATACTTATCAATCCCTTATAGGTTATTGGAAGATTTTTATCAACTAATAATGAGTCACCATCCTCAGCGACTTGAAAAAATAACATTCTAGTTCTCTAACCTCTCTAGTACTCATACATAGAACTTGTGTCTCCTGAATTTATTTTTCCCTAGGGAATTATATATTTTGTTCATATAATAAATCTTATGTATCTTGAGAATGGACTTCATAAAATTATATCATATTAGCACTATTTATTTTATGTATATGGCCCTTATCAAGGAACAAGGGACATATATCAACCACAACATTTTTATCTGAATTGATTTCATTGGGATGTCTTATAAAGATACACTTTGTGCCTCAGGGTGAAAGTATACATCTTAAATATATCTTAAAAAGTTTTTCACATCCTCAAACATGTATGTACAAAAATACAGATTTTCTTACACTCTAAAATTGGAATGGAATACCATCTTCTACTTTAGTCGAAAATTAGTTTAGTTTGTATATTATTATTTATAATATGTATACCAAAATGGATAATGGAAGACTTGAATGACTCATAATTGATATCACCATGTCAAACATTGTGTAGTTCCTCCTTTCATTTACAACATTTCATTGAGGTCTATAAGGATAATTGTGTTGAGATAAAATCCCAAACTCCAGTAAATAATCGATGAAGTATTGATTTAGATATTCTCTATTATAGTCTGAGTGGAGTTTCGTAATATTCTTACCATGGAGGTTATCAACATCATTATTTTATTTCTTATATATCTCAAAGGAATCTGAGTTATACCTCATCAAGTAGAGATATCCATATCTACTAAAATCATCTGTAAAAGTTATGTAGTATGCATATCCACCCCTTTATTCAACAATAAATGGTCCACATATATCAGTATGAAACAATTAAACAAGATCATTTGACCTTTCATATTTACCACTAAATGGGGATTTTGTAATTTTTCCTTATAAACATGTGTAATGTACATCATGTGGTTTTAGTTAAAAAGAATAAAAATATAGCTATTTTTTTTATTTAGTCTAATAATTTTTGTTTAAATGTCCTAGATGGTGATGAAAAAGTTAGGTGTGGTATGAGTCATGTGAAGAAATTGAGTTATCAATTATCATTACTTGGTTCATTTAATCCAAAACCTAAAGAATTTTATTTAAATATGCATCACCATAAAAATTTTATATTTATTAAAGAATAAAACTTTATTCCCAAATTTTAAAATAAATCAATATTTATTAAGTCTAGATACTAAAATAATGTTTTTGGTTATGAATATATCATAATAAAAATATTTAAAAACCAAGATCATTCTCATCAGTAGTGTGAGGTGGTAGTCCTTGATAGCCACAAAACATGGTTGAATTTTTTGGATTCTCTTTGATCTAACTCCCCTCATTAAATCTTTATGAATATACTGGGTTATTATATTTGAATACATATTTTATCACCTAATTTGTATATAAAACACAATTTTTATAAAAAGATAAATTTCTCTTGATGAAAAATGAACCAAAATTTTCCCCTTTCTTCCTTTCCTCAATGAAGTTTTTATTCTAGTGGCCGTTATTGACACATGAAAAATATACAACATCATGTTCCCTTGGTTGATCCTTGATCTTTACATTTTGGGAAGGGTGTTGCAAATAATATTTTGACATAGAGATCTTCACATGTCCTTTATGTCTATTCACCATAAGGGTGGAATTATTTCAATGCTTCATTACATTATCAAAGTAGTGAATAAGAGTAAATAGATCTAGGAGAGACTTCTCAATGTTACTAATATTGAAATTAAAAAATTGTGGAGAAGGTCTCAGGGTGTGATGCAATAATGAGATCGATGCATAATTCATCAGGGAGTTTAATCCTTAGATCCACTAGATGGTCAATATATCCAATGATTTTGACTATGTGAGGTCCAAAAAGAATACCCTCTCCAAGATTACTTTTAAATAGAACCATATAAATATAAAACCAATATTTTATTGGTCTATTATGGTATAAACCATAGATATGATCAAGAATATTATAAGAATCTAGGTATTCACGAGACTTAATGAGTTCACCTAAAATGGAAAAAAGTATTAAAAACTGAACATTGACCATGTTTTTCATGTTTTTATCATAGAAATCAGAATAATCATCACTCACTTCCTTTGTAAGATGATTAGGCAGTGATTATTCTCGAACATATGTTTTTCGTTCATAGAGAAACACATCTTGAAGGTTTTCATGCCATTCATAAAAGTGACTTACAAGAAGGAGATGGTATTTCTATAATATTTATCATAGGTCTAATGTTGATGATGAAATTTACATTATTATAAAATTATATAAGATTATATTATTATTGATTAAATTTTTTTAAGACATAATAATAGCAATACTATTTTCAATACATTTTACACTATTTTATCAAGTCCCAATAGCCATCAAAATTGGACTCAAAATATACAATTTTTAAGAAATTTTAGTGGAAATGATCTATCTTTACCTTATTTACGATCTAGAATTTTCCCCTGAAAATCATTATAAGGTATTTAGGTAGACGTTCTTGCCAACTGCAAGCTTACAACTCCATGATCTGTTGAGTAGAATCCTCAATCTAGAAATCCTTTCTAGGATTTCCTCAATAGTTACCTCCAAGTTTTTATTGAAGAGACTTTGGATATTTAATTGAACACAAGTTTTTTTAATTTGAACTACTATCTTATTTATGACTTATTTATAATTAAAAGTGACCCTGACTTTAGCCAAACCAACAATTTAAATATGGTATCATATTAATTCAGATGATAGAAGTCTTAATGTGAAATAATATATAGTTTAGTTGTTTTATTTATTGTGCATAAATTTTATCTTATTTTATCCTTTACATGCCTTTTTAATATCAAGAGAATCTTAATTAAGTGATTAACCATGTATGATAAAACATTTATACATAATCTATTTATTTAAATTCTATCCTTTCATATTAATTAATTTCTTTTTGTGATCACAATATAGAATCCGGAAAATAAATAATGAATATGAAATAAATAAATAAATAAATAAATAACCCAACAATGAGGTCATATAGTGGTTTATTAATTAACTAAATAATAAATCAACCTATTAACTAGTGTAACACTCCTTATAATGGTCTTGGAATGGGTTAAAACATTCCACCTATCCACCTATGTATCACCTGGGCTGGAATTATCAATTTTTAATCTTAAACCACCTTTATGTGTCTGTGAATATTCTATTTAATACATGTATTTATACATCACATGCTGGTGAGGGGAACCAAAGGATTGGTTAAGGTTAATTATATAAATAAACTTGGACATTCAGGTCCTACATAATAATGGGGGGAATGATGATTCACATGAAATGATTTTAAATTTAATAATTAATAATCGAAAAACTATGCAATAAACTAAATTAAATAGTTCCAACACATACATGGTTCTTGTTCAAGATCATGAATGGTCATACACATGTAATGAATACAAAAAATTACAATGGATAATATTAATTTCTAGTCATTAATTATTAATTAATATGAAAAAATTTGTATGAATTAATTAATTAATCAATTCCCTTTTATCTTAATTCCCACCCGAATTCTTTTAGAGATATCTAACACAACTAAATTTATGGAAAATAAACAACAGAACAAAATATTAGATATTATTATAATAAATCAATTGAACATTTAATAATTATTTAAAACCTTTATAAAAGTTTCAAAAAAATCTTGTTCCAATCAATATAATATAATTTTAATGTTATAATTATTAATTTAGTGAAATTTAATTCTATCTATTATTGGGAGACTACATGATGTCTACATATGAACTACCTTTACTAAAGTCAATTTTTATGTACCTGGGGATTATGAATGTACATTGTCTAGACTACATGATGTGTAATAAACAACTAAACTACATGTATCACACTTTCCATGTGTCCTTGAAACCCACATAAATACTTGGTGTGTTATTTGAATGTGGGACTACATAACATGTACACCATTTACATGCCGTGTGTTCACACATCTCACTGAATAGTTTGGAATGTAATTTGGACTTGGTAATTAAGGAACTAAATTACGTTTTTGTTGGCTAAACATAATTTATTTAATTAATTATCCATCTATTAGTATCATAGGTGATTTAATCGTGTATTTTATCACATGGTTTGGATGAAATTTTCCATTAAACCATATAGACTATGACATGTACTTCAATTACATGCCATATGATCTAATAATTCAAGTTCTAGGTTTTCCTAGTGTACATTATATGGGAAATAAATTCACTTCATATAGTTACTACTTGGATTTTCATGTATCCTGTAACACGGCTAGGTGTAATGCACATGGGTACACGATGAGTACTCCAGCTACACACTCTGTAATCCCATGATATCCATATAGCATACATAGCACTTCATGATGGAATATATGGTCATTCTTAATTTAGTCATAGGACTTTAAGAAAGTAAACCACTAAACATTTTTTATTAATTTTTCGAAATCATGTTAATTAATCAAATGGATTAAAGAATTAATATTATTGAAATGAAATTTCTAACCACTAATGTCAAAATAGTTTAACAATAAAATAAGTAAATATAAATTTAAAAATTGACCCCTCTAATACCATGTATAGGTTTCAAGCATAGTGTAATCCCTTTGGTGGGTGAAATAACCATAATGGTTTTGTCAATTCAGTGGATTATTCTTAAATAGTTCATGATGTAAATTTCATGACCATATTTTTTTTCCACCAAATATAAACATTGGAAAACCCGAAACCTGGATAAGATATTTTCCCATTAAATTTATAATTAATTAATATTAGATATAAATAAGGGTTACCCGGTCATAGGACATCTCTTGGATGTAGATGTTGATCATCTTGAAAATACATTCTCAGATTACCTTTGTTGTGCTTGTAGGATCCAAGTGTAGAATCAATATAGCGGTGATCAACATGTTCTCCTTTGAACTTTGAGAAATCACTGATAAAACTTCAGGTTCTATTATATATGATCAATAATATTTTATATTTTTTATTGACCGCTTCTAGGTTATTATGAATTGGAATAATCTCTTTATCACTGGTCATTATTGAGAGGGAGAGAGGAGGAGGAATTAAGAGAGAAGTTCGTTTCGTGCAACAATAATCAAATCATGACTTTTTAACCCTACAAAATGGATATAACAATATATTTATAGAAACGTGGTTTTGTTTAAAACATTATTTAATGGTGCAATATCCCTTAAATAATATAAAAATTATAATCAAACCCCATTCCATATAATAATAATAATATTATTATTTTACATCCTACACTAAATTTCACAATGATAGATATTATTTAATGGCATGAAAATAAATATTCATCATCAGACATGATTTTGGTCCTCTCCAAATCCTCAAAATTTATTAAATACCCAAATAAGTATTTAATAAAATATTTCATTCATCAATAAAAATTTGATATTGATGAAACAAGAATAAAATATTCCTTGATATTGAGAATAATATTCATTCCATTAATTAAATTGAAAATAAATGTAATTGTGATCAATTGAAACACTAAGTGTGTGACCCTATGGGATTATTTATCATTGGAATTATGCAGGATTTTCTAAATTCAAAGATTAACATATATAAATGGTTCAAATAACCCAAAAAAAATAAATTTTCAAGATGTCGACAATCACATAAGAATGATCATTGTGTAATATAATCCCTTTGGATCAATATATCATTTATTTTATTGACCATCCATACCATCAACTTATATTCTTGATATAAATTTCATTAACTATATATAACAAATACATCGTTACACCATATCCATGGAATTTAAAGGGACAATTCCATTCCAATTAAAGGGTCAAGATACCAACTTCCATAAATTTGTAAGGGAAAAATCCTTCATCAAATTATTTATTAATAACAAATCAATCATGATGCACCAAATGTATCTAAATTTCCCATGAACTATTACAATCATGGCCTAAAAAATACATCTAAGTGCATAAGTCATAATATGAATTAATAATAATCTCAATTTCAATGGAGCATTACACACAATCAGATATAGATATATTTATTTACTTGAAAACCTAAGAGTTTGTACTAGAGGGATAGTTCATATAATATCATCTCTTGGTGATCACCAAGTGTGAACTTCATAATAAAAAGTCTCATTTTCTTACGAGTACTCACACATGATAGTCAACAATCTAGGTGTCCTATCATTGTCTATTACCCAACTAATGAACTATATTTAAGAATATCATCATGAAATTTCCATGTTCTCATCACAGTGTGGTACTACTATGACCTTATCCATGTGATAGATTCTCTAAGACATTATTACCAAAAATTAATTTATAATAATTAACAATATGTAATAAGATGTTTTATTAATATTAAAACATTTGAATATTCTTATAATCCAATGTATAAATAGTTGGTTTTAGAACACCTAATCCAACACATTTTATACTAGATAAAACCATTTATCCAAATATTCTTCTCAAAACATGTTATAAAAAATTTTGAATTGTAAATCATCTATATAAAATTAATCATCTCATACTTGTTCAAAAAAACTATTTTTAATCGAACCAATTTTGTTATCATACAACATAAATGATATAAACATACATATATTTTACTTAGATTCATTTAATCTTGATAAAATCCTTTAAATTCATATTTTTGAAGTTGTAACTATTTGAAACATCTCATAAGTATAAACTACAAGCTCAATAATTTTTTCTTTTGTTTTTTTTCTCCTTTATATTTACAACAAATTTTATAATATACATTAAGTTTCACATACCTTTCCAAATTGAATAATTAATTTATGTAACATCTATACCTGACATGGAAATTATATGGATTATTAAAAACTTATTTAATTATATCATGGATAAGCTAAACATATTGAATTATTACTAGACAAACACATAGAATTTTCCTTGAGAACGTTTGATAAATTACCAATATTTATTAATAAATTTTCTTATGTTACTTGTCATAGGATTAGCTTAAATTAAGCTCTTCCTTTGTAACATCCCCAACTTAGAAGCCAAAATAACCAGTGCTCTGGGTCGGGTCGTCGCAGGACCTCAAGTCTTCCACCCTATATGCCATAATCTACTGACTTGTAGCATGGGTCTGAAAAGAAAAAAGGGGAGAATATAACATCTTATTAGAGTATATCCAAAACATAAGTTGCATTAACAGTTAAAATAACCATCAAGAAAAATAAATGGAAAAAATAAAACATAACCAAAAAAGTAACCAAGGAAAAATTATATATTAAAATCCAGTGAATACACAACATGCCAAGTAGTAATACAATATAAATCTAGAAAAAATTTATCAAAATACTTTGAAGCCAGACCTATGTCCCAACCCTGTCCTTACCTTTAATGCTCTATCCCGTCATCCCATGCATGACAAAACACTAGGTCCATGTCCTGAACCTAAAAAAAGTATCATCGGATCGGGTAACCAAGTTCCACGGAAGCCTGAGCATGGCATGAGTAAGATGTAGTAGGCCACCACCAATAGCGTCGAAAGCACTATCCAGTCTGTACATAGGTGTATGTTGGTAAAAAGTAAATCAAATAAATAATTAAAAAATTTAAACTTTTAAGTAACAATATAATATCTATTTACCCATTATGTTCTCTAAAATCAACCAATTAACAAAAATAACTCATGTAACACTTGGAGTCTAAGACAAGGCATAAGGGTGACACACACATTTAACCGTAAGGGATTTATGTCACAAACCAGGTCGGGTCGCCATCCAACCCGGCACCAAAACTGGTCAACAACATGTCCCAAAGGGCGTTCTCAATCCCCACGAGTTGGAACAAGTGCCCGGGTATCAAAATTACATGTGGGAATGATTTACCCAAAAAAAAGAGACAGAAAAAAAACTAACATGATAAAAAAAACTAAATTGAAAATAGACAACCAAAAACCCCTTAAAACTATGAACACGATTAAGACTTCAACTCAACTGAGAACCGAAAATGAACAACAAAGATAAAGAAATAAAACTCCAATACTAGCCTCAAGCGACACGAGAATCTGCATCCCAAATCTACCACACCAACCTACACGCGAAGACCAACAACATCCAAAACCACCACTACTAAGAACAATGTCACAACCTAGAATACACAGAAAACAAGGTCTACATACACCCAAGGGTGTATGTAGGGTGTGATCCAAAGACCCAGTAGGATACCACTAAATAAAAAGGTTCCATGCTACAACATCAAAAAGATAATTTAATATTCTTATTTAAGACCATACTTTTAAAATTATTTTAAGGAAAAAATTTAAAGGCTCAAAGTAAAAACAAAAGAGCAGTGGAAGGAAAACTATTTCACAAAATACTACTTTAAAATGGAAGAGAAAACTTATAAAGAACATGAAAATACTCAAGTTTTCCTCCATATTCTGACAGAATGAACCACATCATGAATATTAGAGAACTACAGGTAAATCCCCTAAGGATTATCTAGATTGAGTGGGACCCTAGAACCTCATGTCTCGGTGAAAAGTGGCTTAGAAACCACGAAACTATATAAAAGTTTCTTAGAAACCACGAACCTATGTAAACGTGGATTATAAACCACGACCCTCAGTAATTTATATGTTTATTTAGTGTTACAATCATCAATCCAGCTAAGTGAAACAGGGACGATACCACTCCGGATCACTAATGCACTAGTTCTAGTCCTCCCAACTTGATACCTAGGGTTTTACCTTGTGCTTAATCAACTTTCACATTCACATATTATATTTCTCTCTCATATCATAGACCAAACAATACATTAGACACAAAATTCACCATTTTCATACCAAAACAACATTAAAAAAAAAATTCACGCACACCAAAATACCTTTCCAAAATATATTCTTCATTACCTAATAATTTCACAAATCCCCATTTAACACTCAAAGAAGAACATAAAAAATTCACACAAATTAGAATGCGTTATTTAAATAACACAATAATTGCCGACACAAATAAACACACCCAAGTACAAATAGGAGTCATTTCAAACCACTTGCTTAATATATTTTTCTTAAAACTAGTTTTGGACCAATTACACAATTAATTGAACCATTTAACCACTTATAAAACACGAAAAAGTGACGCAAAGTGGGTTTACACAAAAAATGTATCATTTTATATAAACATGATACTTTAAATACATACGCATATTCAACTTTTCCCAAATACAACTTTTTCTACCGTCTCAATAAATCAATAAATCATTTAACATATTTGTTAAATCATTTCAAGATAAACGAATACAACTTTACACCAAAAACCACTTTATCCTATATAGATACGTCACTTTAAAACCAAATACTCAAGCCAACAATATCAAAACATGTTTTTCATTATTCAAATAGTTTACAATTTAATTTCAAGTGTACACAAAAAGGAAAAACACCCAAAATGTCTCATTTTCCTTTGAAAACCCCCATTTAAATATACACACACCTCAAAGAACTTGAAAACATATTTCACACCTACAAAACTACCCCAAAAACCTTGCCAGCCATGTTTCAAATCTCAAAATCCCCTTAAATAAGCAATTGATCAATTAATAAAACATCACACATGAAAACCACAAGGCCTCAATTTAAAACAAACAAATTCTAGATGCCAGAACCATTTGAAAATCAATTGCACACCTCAAACCTTTTAAAACCCCATTCACACCCCTAGAACATACTCAAGGTTCATAATAAAAATCAACATGTCAAAATAGTTTATCTTCTTAAAAAAAATCAATTTAATCACACCCGCACCTCAAGCATTATTGAAAACACAATTTCCACACCTTAAAAAATTAACTAAAACACGTCTAAAGGTTTCAACAACAAAACACACATGAAATACATTGGCATTTACATAAAAAAATTCTAATTCATCAAATATGCACATTGAAGCACGTCCAAAAATAAAATTCGCATCATGCAATTTATCATTAGAACACATTATAATTTAATTAAGGAGCAATTTAAATCATCTAAAGATGGTATGACATGTAACCACCTACCTCACAAGAATACATTTCCAGAAAGTGGTACAAAACCTCATCTTCACCGCAACCACCTCACGAACAAATCCTAGCAAGGCTGAAAAATCCTAGAGGATTTTACTCACTACTTGAATACAAAACCCATCATGCCTCACAATAGAAATTAATGGCTAAAAATATATGTCCTTTTACCCAATAATAACCCATGAAACTTAAGAAAAAGATGCATACCGAATCATAGATGCTTCTGCTAAATCACATAGCAATCCATGGAATTAAAAAAAATTAAACACACTATGAGAGGAGGTATAAGGCTTACCAAAAGGAAGAGTTAGCTGGACGACAACCATCCATGGGAAGAAGGGGCGACACATCAGCTGGTCGGGGACATCAGGGAAGAGGTAACACATGGATGGTTGCGAGGGCGAGGGCAGCGCTGACTGAAGATTCGACCGTTGGACATGGGGGGGGGGAGGGGTGTGGCTAGCCATGGGCTGTGCATGAGGTAGGGGCGCAGTGCGAGGGAAGCAGAGGGGGGGGGGAGGGGGGAGGGTGGGGGGGGGGGCACAACGAGCTAGCAAAGAAGAGGGAGGTGCTGATCTGGGGTGCAGAGGTCGGTGAGGGTGAGGGAAGGCCGCACGATGGACTGGCGTGGAGCAAAGCAGCGCGACATGGAGGACTCGGGGGGAAGGGGAAGATGAAGAGGGTCAGATGGGATTATGGGGGAAATGTATTGAGGGAGGTTGCACTTCGATCAGGCCGAGAGGGAGGGCATGTGGTGACTAAGGCCAAGGGAGGGTCGTGCTTCAAGCTGGGAAGAAGGGGGGAGATGTCAGCTGCACGAAGAGGGGAGGTAGGGTTTAGGGGGGCCTGAGTAATGAGATGGACCAGCGGGAGGGAGAGGAAGTGAGGGAGATAATGAATAAAAAATAAAATAATAAAAATAAAAATAAAATAAAAATAAATAAATAAATAAATAAGAAAATAAACGGAAAAGAAAAATATGGGAAAAAGATAAAAACCTAAAAAAATTAAACTAACCTAATGCTAATAAAAATAACCTAATTAAAATATTAATAATGGAAAGTTAATAATTTTATAATTTAATATTAAAAACTAAATTATAGTAATAATTATAATAATAACAATAATAATAGTATCCTCAAATAATAATGATATTATTACCATTATCATTAAAACTAAATTCATTATATTTTGTCACACTTTTTCTTATTTTATTTTATTTTTATTTTACCACTAATTTAATTTTATTTCTATATTATTAATTCCTGTTATCTAATTAGCTTTACATCAGGAAGGCGTGTGGGGAACCGGGTGAGGTCGCGCGGTGACCAAGGCAAGGCCGCACAGCTTCGACAACGGCACAGAGGACACTGTCAAGTCCAAAACGCTCATTTATCAGCGCAAAAGTGCAAAATCCCAGTAGGTATTGGACCAAATTTCATATACAAAGAATAATAATAATTACAAGTGGATAAAACTATAAGATAATAAAAATTAGAAACATGATGCAGCGCAAAGTCTGGGTGTGACAATTCTCCCCACTATAAAGCTTTCTGTCCCTGAAAATCCATAACTAAGATTGAACCCAAAGTAGAAAAAGAACACCCCTTATGGTTCAAGAGGATACCTATGAAAACAAGTAGAGAGAGGCAAACACATCGTTCTTAGAGAAGGTGACTAAAATGAAAAACTTAATAAACTTGTAAAAAGACTTTCTGATATGTGTCGTCTACCCCAAAGAGCTATAACACCTCCAATTGATTGATCAAGGACATGACCATAACCAAAAGGCCATAATAGAGAATCCCTAAGGGGATCCCCACCATTAATAACCTACCAACGCCCAAGTAGAGACTAGAAAAATAACATGGGGAGGCCTTAGTAGACTGCCCACTATTATGAAGATGACCAACACTGATTAATTCCAGAGAAATTTGAGCAAGACCTATCCTGGGTCTCCCCACCATTAAAGCTGACATAAGATACAAAACCTTGAAAATTTTTGGACGCTGACCAAGAACCCCACCAAAAAGGAAGGGAGGGCCGGGCCCAACTACCAGGAATCAAAACCATGGCTGGAGACAGGCCAACGTCTCCAAATCCCTGGATGAGCATTATTCAAATTTGAGACTGATTTACCCAACAGACACCCATATAGACTACCAAAAGCAATTACATTCGATGAGACGCAACCCTCAGGGCTTTAAAGTAACGTGTCAACCATGCCTCCTCCTAGAAACGGGAAACCTCATGCACCTAGATGGGTCGTTCAGAATGGAACAACTATAGGAAATGATTTTAACTATTACGACTTTAAACATCAATAACTGAAATAATGTCGGGGTCCCATACACTATCTAGGTTCCTAACCATGTGGCATATTCACTCTGAGGCCTATGGATAGAGCCCTGAGGATTAAAACATCTCTATCCTCGTAGTCATCCATTGAAGACTCCCAAATGGAGCTTCTCATTTTGGCGTCACTCGCAACCATACAACAACCAAGACAACAGCAGCAAACACAACAAACCACGACATCCAACTACTCACTCGCGACACATTCAAAAAAATAGGGGTTTAGAGGATGAACATGCATCACCTTTCACCTTAATCAAGAAACATAAGAAGTAAATATGAATGAAAAACACTCCCCTTTTAAAGGAAAAAAAATAGAGCTCCTTGAGAGGACACACTCCTATGAAAACAGGTATTCCCGAAGGATCCTAAGAAATCCTCCCTTACTCTTCAAAGAGAACTTACAATACAAGACGTCGACAAATATGACCCTTGCAGCCAATGAAAGTACTACAAATCTATTCATGAAACTAGTCAACACTAAAAATTATTAATTGCCTTCACCCTTCCCCCTGAAATTCCTTTCACCATTTATGGGGGGAAACCTTCCGACACAGCAGTGTCAAACATCATACCCGACTACTAAGATAACTCAAAGAGACCAAAACTCCTATCAATTTTCTTCGAGTCTATCTTCCCGCTACGAGAGGATCCACTTGACCAAAAATAAAAAAGAATAGTCTTAGCACTATCACTAAAATGGGAGAGTGGTTGCTTTAATAAACTCGAGGGTTGTCCAATGATGAATTACCCATAGCCGCACTTCAATCACATGTTAATGCTTTATGGGGGGGGGGGGGGGGGGTCATGCAATAGTGAAGAAATAAAACCATGGGCCCAATAAAACTAGTCCAATGGCCAATACATACTATAAGAAAACACCAAACGTGCAAGGAGAACCACTGCAAGAGCATCCCGGAGCACTTTTCAAAAGAAACCATTAACCACACACTTGCACACCAACTACAAATAAGAATTGAAAATCAAAACAAAAATCATTTGAAAAGGATTCTTGGATCAAAACACCTCACATAAAACATTTTCAAAATACAAGGACACACCACACAACCACTGATTATTAAAATACTAAAACATTTTTACTTAATAACCAGATTTCCACGAATCTTAAAGAAGGAGATGAGGAACGATGCAAAAGGAGACTAGTGTTAGTGGGTGGATGAGACATACGGATGGCAGCCATACTCCAATCATGACACCCCCATAGAGTGTATTCTAGGATAGAGTCCCCAGCTCCTCATGGCTTTCCAGACCATGTGAGCTCGCTAGGACCACTGACCCAACTCCCTTTTCAATTCCTCTAAACAAGATTAACCACAAGGACCAATGATTTAAAAAAACCTCAACTTACTTTGGTAACTCAAGTCCCGCCATGAGGTGTGCTGGCAATACACCTTACTCGTAGCCAAAATGTCATGTTCTGACACCCTTATATTTGGACTACCCCGACTCTATTCCAAAAGAACACGAACCAAGAGAGAAAACCTCATCTGATACCATTTTGTCACGAAACAGTCCGGGTCGCCATCCGAACCGGCGCCCAACCCAGTTCGCGACATGGCCCGAAGGGCATTACAAATCCCCATGGGATAGAAAAAGTTCCCAGGTATCAAAATAACAAGTGGGAATGATTTACCCAAGAAAAAGAGATAAAAAAACATTTAACACAATAAAAAAAACTGCAACTGAAAAAAGACAACCAAACAGGTCTTAAAACTATAAACAGGTTTAAGACTACAACTCAACTGAGAACACAAAATTAACAAAAAATATAGAGAAATAAAACTCCAATACCAACCTCAAGAAACATGAGAATTTACATCCCCAAGCTACCAACACCAACCTGCACGCGAATACCAACAACATCCAAAACCACCGCCACTAAGCATGATGTCACAACCTTGAATACACAAGAAACAAGGTATACATAAACCCAAGGGTGTATGTAGGGTGTGTCCAATGGCCTAGTAGGATACCACCAAATAAAAAGGTTCCATTCCAAAAAATCAAAAAGATAATTTAATATGCTTATTTAACACCATACTTTTAAAATGATTTTAAGTAAAACATTTAAATGATGAAAGTAAAAAAATAAAAGAGCACGGGAAGAAAAACCATTTCACAAAATACTAAATTAAAATCGAATAGAAAACTCATAAAGAATATGCACATACACAAGTGGTCCTCTTTATGCCAACAAAAGGCACCACGTCATGAAAAGTAGAGCACTGCAGGTAAATACCTTAAGGTTTATCTAGATCGAGTGGGACCCTAGAACCTCGTGTCTCAGTGAAACGTGTCTTAGAAACCATGACCCTCTATAAAAATATATTAGAAACCACGAACCTCTGTAAACGTGGCTAAGAAACCACGACCCTCAGTAATTCATATGTTTTATTAGTGTTGCAATCGTCAATCCAGCTAAGTGAAACATGGACGATACCCCTTCGGAACACTAGCGCACTAGTTCTAGTCCTCCCACCTAGATACCTGGGGTTTTCCCTTGGTCTCAATCAAGTTTCACATTCACATTGTCCGTTGCTTTCTCATGTAACTGACCAAACAAGACATTAAACACAAAAGTCACCATTTTCATAACCAAAAAACATTAATAAAACTCACACACACCAAAATACCTTTCCAAAATATATTCTTAGTTACCTAATCATTTCAAAAATCCACATTTAACACTAAAAAAAGAACATAAACAATTCACACAAAATAGAATTCATTATTTTAATAACACAATTAAGGCTAACACAAATAAACACACCCAATTACAAATAGGAGAGTCATTTCAAACCAATTGCTTAATAAATTGTTCTTAAAACTAGTTTCACATCAATTACACAATCAATTGAATCATTTTCACCACTTATAAAACACCACCAAGTAACGCAAAGTGGGTTTACACAAAAAATGTCTCATTTTATATAAACATGCTACTTTAAATACAGACACATATTCAAGTTTTCCCAAATACTACATTCACACCATCTTAATAAATCAATAAATCATTTAAACTATTAATTAAATCATTTCAAGACAAACCTAGAAAACTTTAAACCAAAAATCACTTTATCCTATATAGAGACATCACTTTAAAACCAAATACTCAAGGTAACAATATCAAAACATGTTTTCCATTATCCAAACAATTTACAATTTAATTTCAAGTGTGCTGTAAGACCCTGATATTTTATGAGAAGTATATTTTTTTATGTCTTATGTTATATGCAATATAAAAGGAATCTTTCACTACACACAACACTAGCTTGGCTTGCATTATACGCAAGAACAACCTTCCTCGATAGCGTGTGTTGTACGCAATATCAAGTTTCACTAAACAACGAAATTTTATTAAAATATTATATAAAGTACCAATTATAAATATTATTAACAAAATTTTTAATTTTATATAACATTATAAATCATTTTACATATGATACGAGAAAAAAAATCAATTTTTTGGATAAAAGATTTTTTTTTAAAAATGCAGTATTTCGCCTTTTGATGGCGCACCCATTTAAAGATAATTTTTTACAAGTTTATAAGTTCAATTTTACAAAATAAAATTATTCCTTTGAATCAAGATATAAAAATTTACATTGGATAAATTTTTGATACTTTTCTGATAACTTTCATATTTTGATGAATATTAAAAATACGCAAATTTTTAATTGAAAACAACTTTTTTCATCAAAATAATTTATATGGTTAAAATATATTATTGAATGGTTTTAAAGTATAAGTAGAATATAGTTTTACTATTTAATATAATCTATGTCATTAGAATTAATTTTACATTTAATTCACAGGTAAAAACATTTCAATCTTTGGCAATCTTTTAACTTTTAAAACCTGTTTTCTTAACAATGGGATTAATTTTAAATTAATTACTGAAACTTCTGTGTTTTGAATTTTGAAAAATTTATTCCATATTTTGATTCAGTGGGACCAAATTATGTTAATATGTTACTTTTATTTTTTTATATTATGAATAGTAACAACGGTAATTTTTATTTACTACAGTTAAAGGTAAATCGGGCAATTAAGGGTAAAAATAAGATTGTAAAATTTCCCTAATACTTGACATAATTCTATTGGATGAATAAAAGTCGACCCATATCACCTTAGGGTTAGAATATATTGATTTCATGAACCTTTGACTATGAAAATGATGTAATTATCATTAAAACTAAAGAAAGTGACAACAAGTCACTCTCTTAAATCTTATAAGTATAATAATTTTAATTTAGTGATAAACTTAATGAAACTTTGAACATGAATAGACTCCAAAAATATAATAAAATTATCTACATCATGTGAATTTATTTAATATTTTTAGTGATTAAATAATTATTATTAAAGGTGACACAATAGGGTTGTTTAAATTATTTTATTGATTGAAATATCAAATAAATGGTTTTGAAAATATTAAAATAAATATTATATAAACTATTTAATGTTCTCCACTACTTTTATATATATATGACTTGTTATGAATCTATTAAAGCTTTTATTTTGAATATATACTCTATGTAGATTTTATTTAAATTCAAATAAATGAATAGTGTCAAAATTGACACTATTATTTTTTTATAAAAATAATATATTATAAAATTGTTTAAAAATCACAAAAATATTTATAAATTATAAATTTAAATTTATATGGTCTAAAATATCATAAATTATCTAATTATGGATAATTCATTGCACATAAGTAATTATTTATATCAATTTAAAATTTATAATATTATTACCACAAATAAAATTAAATAGAATAAATAAGTATAAATCTAGTTGATAATGTTTAAAATTAATTCCCAACATGTATAAATTTTATTGGTTGATGATATTACAACCCTATCAAATCTGATATTCTAATTTGAGTAATTTTGGATGTTTTTAAGTGGGGTTTGAATTTATTATAAATTAATATTTTTTAGATTTCCAAAGGTACCCCTCTCCTCCCTTATAAAAGGGAACCTCCTTCCTCTACTCCTCACATAATTTGGAGCCTTAAATCTCGGACAAACCCTGCACATTTCCCTTCTAAACTTCCCTAGAAACATACTGGAGGTCCTGGTTTTCTTCAAAGACCAATTTTAGTGCCCTAAGAGGAGGTTTCAAATAGGCGTGTCGAAGAAGAGGTAATATCCGTTCCCGATTCTTTCAATTTTATTTCGTTTTCTACTTCCTCTTCTTTAGTTGTTTCATAATTAAGTACTAAAATCAGTATCACTAATTTATTTATATGTTATTATAAATATGAAACAACCCTATTTCACCTTCTATACATCCTATGGAAAATGAAATCACCGCGCGTGCGTACGTACGAAATACCGTCTCCACGCCGTGGTGTAATCTGTTTTACACCACCACCTTACTTGGATGGGTATAATGGTGTAAATAATTACTATATATGATTAGTATAATATGATACTTATTCTGAGACATTCCATCTTCCACTCCAATACCATTCAATAGTTATGGGAACGATATCATCACTCGTGCATATGTACAGCCTACCGTCTCCACGATGTGATGCGACTCGTTCTACATGATCTTAATTGATTAATGATTATATAAATGAATTGAATGAATAAATATGATATATATTACACTAATAAAATTCTTTAAATAAGGTATCTATAACCTAAAAATAGGAAGAATAATTTATTCTACAAGACATGCATAAGAACAAAAACAATGAACTCCCGAATAGCAAGTAGCAATGAAATATTACTAATAAAAAGATAAGAATATGACCATTTATGATATAATAAAAATTAATATGATTCTTTAATAAGTCAATAAAATTATTTAAATAATTATTCAGGAGTTTCAGTTATGTACGAAGCAAACCGAACCTAAGGTCAGGGATAATCTCACAATCTCATTTTTATCAGAGATTGTTTATACTTCAGAATTTACTAGGGGCATATTTATCGTCCATATCCATGTTTCCTCAATATGTAATATTATTTCTATCCTCCTAAAATTTTTTAAATCCAATTTTACCAATTGGTGAATTTTTATTAAAAGATATGAAAGGAATATTTTTTTATTTTCAGTACGAGATACTTTTTGACTTTTCCGGCCAAAGTATGAGAAGAATGTTTTTTTTAACTTATACGACATGAATGAATTTTTATGATTTCAAAGAACATTATTTCCATGAAGCTTCCTTTAAGATTTTTCAATTTTATTTTTTATTAACTTCTTTTATAATCGTAAGACGTGTTAAGAAATGAAAAATGTTTTTTTGAAGTAAAAAGGATATTTTCCTAAAGAATGGAGTTCAAGTGTTTTATCAAAATTATATTTCATCTAAGAAAATATTGGGTTATGTTTCTATCCATATTGTTACATTGATTTGATTATGTTGTGATTGAATTATTTTTATGAAGTCCTTTATCTTATATGAATTGTTTTATGATGTCACGATGTTTAAGAATCCCATTTTTATTACATGGGTTATGCTATGATGAATTATTTATGATTTTGTGGCACACATAAGAATGGTTTCATTATGAGATGGGTGGGACCAATATCTCCCTCCAATGAATTGGTTAAAGATTTATATCTCATGATATAGACATGGATGAAATGACAAGTTAATCTAGTTCAGTGATACAGGACTGGAACGAGGAGTGAACTCAGTTCAGTAAAGGACTTTGTCCTCTATGATGGTCTTTGAAAAGATACTTGACTAATATGAAATGATTTTCTATGATTATGTGTTTATGCCACAAAGTTTCGTGTTTTAAGTTATGATTATTGGGATTACATCTCACTACTCTGATTTATCCCATGTTATGATATTATGATCTCTTTTGCAGGTTAAGATTTTCAAAATGTTATGTTCTTATGAATAGGATATGATTGATATTTCTTTTGTTTAAACTTACTGAGAATTTGATCTCACCCTTTTGTATGTTTTCTTTTCCCCAGGTCAGGAATAAGGGTATTAAGTAGGATATGCCAAAAGGGACTCTAGATATGATGAAATAAACGAGAGACAATGTAGATGATTTATGAACAAGTTTTTTATATTTCCCAGTTTCTAAAGACACTATACCTATATGGTCCTATCATTTTTTTGTTATATATTGTAATAAGTATGCTTCAATTCTGAATTAATAACCATGTATGTAAAGTATGGGTTGCTATATGTGAAAAATAAGGAAACAATCCCAAAATGACTCATTTTCCTTTGAAAACCTCAATTTAAATATACACTATAGCATCCCGTCTTTTTATAACATAACTTTCATTCCATTACATGGAACTGAGGATCTTTAAGGTTTAGTGTCCTGGAAACAAGGAACATAAAACATGAAACATAAAAAAAACATTCTTCTTAAACACTAGAAAGGCTTCTCCTCATGTTCACCCTAGGCTCATTACTGCATCTCATAACCTGGGGACATACATCAAAAGAAAGGATGATCAGAATGCCCAGCAAGGGAAACAAGTGAAACATTTTACATATGAACTTGAGATACATCAATAAAGTCTTGAAAAGAACTTTAAGGCATGAAAATTAATTCATGAGGCATATCATAATAAAAATAAAACTTTTTCATAACTTGAAGATGTGGCTACATCATTTAACATAGACAATCATGAACATATCACCAAGGTCCATCCCCAAGGTGTCATTTGAAAATTACCAAGGCTATTCACCAAGGTATCATGAAAATTGTAATCTCTAGTGGTTACATCATTACCCAATGCATTGGAGCGCTATCAGGGCGCACCCTTAAATTTGCCTTTTTTATCTTGTGAGCCACATATATCATCATCAAACATTTCATAAATAACCCATATATCATAAAATAAATGGGTTTCATTTCATAATCATAACGTTAAAAAAAAACCGCTTTAAAGACATGATCCTTACGTCACTTTAAAACCCACAAAAAGGGAGGTGGGTCTCATGTATGTAAATCCCAGAATTTAAAATAGAACTTTTTGGTATATATGTGAATACTCCTTTAGAAGAAAGAGATTTGAGTATTCACTTAATAATATAAAAGAACTTTAGAAAAAGAGAGAGACATTTTGAGACGGAAATTCTGCAGCATAACGGCTATGTTACGAGGTTTTAGAAGACATTAAAAAGAGGGGGAAAATGGGTGAAACATTCATAAATGACCCATAAAACAGTAGATGGAAAGAATAAAAAGGATACATGATCATGGTAATAAAATTTCAAGGGAATACCATTTGAAATGAAAAAGATGTAAGGAAGACAAAAATTAGATTTCTCTTATGAAAGTTCGGCAGCCTAACGACGTTACTTAAACTTCAACAAGAATGATTTGAAAAGATCAAATAGGGTCTCTCATCATGTGAAAATAATAGTTAAGTATGATAGATATAGAGATAATGCCTCAACATAATTAAAAAGGAACTTGAAAGACTTTACATGAAAGTAGAACTTTTAAAATAATGAGAAAGGTGAAAGAATCCCCTAAAAAATTCGGCAGCCTAACGGCGCCACTTAAAACTTCAAAATACTGAATTGAAGAGATCAAATGGGGTCTCTCATCATATGAAAATAAGAGTCCAGTATGATAGGTATAGAGATCATACCCCAACATAACAAAAAGTAACTTGAAGGAATTGACATGAAAGTAGAACTTCAAAACGAGAAGGGTGAAGAACCACTTAAAAATTCGGCAGCCTAACGACGCCACTTAAAACATCAAAATATTGAATTGAAGAGATAAAATGGGGTCTCTCATCATATGAACATAATATTACAGTATGATAGGTATATAGATCATACCCCAACATAACAAAAAGTAACTTGAAGGAATTGACATGAAAGTAGAACTTCAAAACGAGAAGGGTGAAGAACCACTTAAAAATTCGGCAGCCTAACGACGCCACTTAAAACTTCAAAATACTGAATTGAAGAGATAAAATGGGGTCTCTCATCATATGATCATGAAAGATCAGTATGATAAATTTAGAGATCATACCCCAAAATAATAAAAATGAACTTTAAATACTTTACATGAAAATAGATCTTGAAAATTGAGAAGGGAGAAAGAATCCGTTACAAAAATTTCGGCAGCCTAACGGCGCCACTTAAAACTTCATAAAACGAAATAATGAGAGTAAGAGGGGATCTATCATTATATGAACATAAAAAGGGCAGTAAGGTGAGTATAAAAGAACATCCTCCAACATAAGAACATGGAGCATAAAAGGAATGACATAAAAGAGATCACTTGAAAAGAAAGAGAGGGGTCAGATCCCTTACCTTAAAATGTAACTCTTAAACCTCAAAGGATGGGACCTTGAGGGCTTGGGGGCACCTTGGGAGGACTCCTTGGGAGGTAATGAGACCAGAACTTCGTTGGGGAAGAGTGGGGAGTCGAATGGATGAGAGGAGGGCTTGGTATTTATAGGGAAAGTGAGGGGACAAGGCATTAATGGCCAAGGGACACCTCAAAAGTGGTTTTCTCAAAAGCATGGGCCCTCCCATGGTACTTCCCATAAAGTTAGGCCACATGGGGACCCCCACACAATAATTCATCACCCTTGGCCGGCCAACCCTTTAAAAAAACTCATGACATCATCATGACACAGTTATAATATCATTAAACATACCGAAACCCTAAAACTGTATTTTCACTATTCACTGAAAATTCAACTTTCTCAGAAAGATCCCAAAATTTCACCTTAATCAAATATCAATGCTCTGATTTCAAAAAATGAACTCCATTTTATAAAAATAATTTTTAAATATTTTTAATTTACTTTTTAAATAAATACACTATTCACCGAAAATTCATTTTTTTAGAAAAAGCCAAAAAAATTACCATAACATAATATCGGTGCTCTGAGTTCAAAAATGAAATCCAATTTATAAAAATAATTTTCTAAATACTTTTAATTTAATTTTTTAATTAAAAAACACTATTCACCCAAAAAAAACTAATACTTGAATAATAATTTATGAAACCGTTATTTAACCATTTTACTGAATCACATTACTTAATCAAGGTGCCTAGATTATTTTAAAACTTTCTTTAAGTGAGATTACTAATCCATTTGGTCATACTACTAATCCTAATCATAAAATCACTATTCATAATTTACTATTCATCAAAAATCAAGTTGATCTTATTAGACTCCAAATTTTGTACTGAACATAATTGTAGAAGACCATTTTTTGAAAATCATTACACATTTTAAATTATTTAAGGTTTACATAAACCTGTTTAAAATAACCTTTTTCTAAAATTCATCAAAAATATGCATACTATATTTATCCGGTCATTTGAAAATTCATAACTTCATCATAAGAAGAAATCCCTATTTTTATTTAAAACAAAGGATTACACAAGGTAGTTACGGTCTCCTTACATAGCCTCTTATCACACCAGCATAGGACCTAAGTGTAAGGTGTGCTAAGGTGAGAGAGTCCGAGGGAGGCTCGGCCAACATTGCCCGAGTAGTAATTTCAATCAGTTTGAACTTCTCGCGATGGTGATTCCGTTCTAGCTTCACATGATGAAGTTCGGCTTGGGTTTGGTCCAGAGCAAAGCCCAATGGTGCTACCTCCTTTCCAAGTTCTTCTAGATGGGCTTCGATCGGTCCAAGACTACTAGGTGAGGCCATCGAATCATCTTTCTATAATAATTAACCAAGATTACTTGTATTTAGAGACAATAATCAAAACATTTTGTTCACAGCGGTCATATTGATCGATGGTCATATAACAGTCAGAAGCCAATGGTCTCATTTTAATTATAATCATGTTTATAAAATAAAACATTTTTGTTGAGTATAAAAATAAAATAAAATAACACACGAAATTAGGAAACAAGATTTATTCAAAATTTCGGGCCGTTACAATCTTCCCCCCTTAAGAAATTGCGTCCTCGCAATTTTTTTTTTAAAAAAAATTGGGTTTTGAAATTTCATTGAAAGTCCCACATCGGAAAAAGATTCCATGACACCATTACTTTAAATGAAAGAAAAGGAAGTACAAAGGCCACCCGAGTTTACTCATACTAGGATTCCATGTAGGAAACATGGACATGGAGGAGAAAACAAAGGGTCACGTCCTAAAGGAGAGTGATAGAAAACATGATTAGGAGGATGTTAACCACCAAAAAAATCCCAAAATTATGATGTGTGCAAGCGGTCTTTGATTACCTAGTAGGAAACGTAAACCAACAGCGTTTTTGTTTTACGTTCCTTTTCATAACTTCGAGGAATTCATTTACAACATAGAACAAAAACATAAGGAAATATATCTACCTTCATGTAGAGTTTCATCCTTTAATAAGTTTCTACCCAAAACTAATCTTTTCTCTAAACTATGAGCATTCAAAACTACTTGGTCTCATCAAAACACAAGAATCATCATATTGAGAATCACATAATCCACAAAAGATTAACTATCTATTTCTTTTATCTTTAAACATTATCCCAAAAACTGAAAGGGTAAGGTAAAACAACTCTTCAAAAAGAAAGAATCCCATAGGAATGGAAACTACTTTTAAATCTTCAAAGTTCCATGGTACTACCCAAAGTTCATCATAGTCCATTCCATAAATAACGGTCCTTAAAATTCCTCAAAATAAACCAAACTGAGATTGAAACCCAAATACATGAAGGATTTGCTAACATAGTCTTCCAAAATAAACTTCATTGTTCATCTCCAAACAACATCAACCACTCCTAATATCTTATAACAAAAGTATCTAATCTAAACACATTTAACCCAAGATAGGTTAATCATTCCCATAAGTAACCTAAATTACTATAAATCCACCTTAAATTCATCGATTCTTCAAATATAAGTCAACCTTACTCCTCAATGAAAATACCGTTGTAATCTATTTACCTCGATCATATAGGGTCCCCAAAATAGTGAACATCATCCAAAATAAAAATCATATTTTAATCCCCTAATCATCTCTGTCATATTAATACGGAAATCGTAGCATTTCCTACCACATTGGTTCTTGAGACATGTTCTTCCATTTCCCACCATTAACTAAGAAAAGAAACTATAATTAGGGGCTTAAATACTTATCCAATAATCATTAAAAGAAACTTAAAGCATATAAGGATAACTTGTAGTTGAAAAGTATACCCTAACTTGTGATCCCCTAGGTTCCCATCTAGGTTATCCATGATCATATATTCTTATGTGAATCTTCATTTTATTTTATCTTTGTTCCTTTAACAATGGTTCATACTAAGCTTATGAATTTACCAAAGCATATCCCCCGGGAGTGTCGTAACCAAGAGTGCAGTAAGGCCCGTTGTCGTGTACCAGTTCCCGTTCGAGTCTAGCTCAAAGCGGTGTTTTCGGGTTTTACCCCTATGTACATCTGTGCCAGAGCCACCTCTACCTGCTCGTATCCAGACAGGGATGTATTTGCTTGTCAACCCCTTACTCAATACTCACCAAAATACCAGGAATATTTCCTATATTTTAACTTTTCTATAGGCTTCTTCCTAAAGTTTTCATATCCTAATTTACACAAATAACTAAACCATACTTTGATACCAACTATAGCATCCCGTCTTTTTATAACATAACTTTCATTCCATTACACGGAACTGAGGATCTTTAAGGTTTAGTGTCTTGGAAACAAGGAACATAAAACATGAAACAAAAAAAACATTCTTCTTAAACACTTGAAAGGCTTCTCCTCATGTTCAACCTAGGATCATTACTTCATCTCATAACCTGGGGACATACATCAAAAGAAATGATGAGCAGAAGGCCCAGCAAGGGAAACAAGTGAAACATTTTACATATGAACTTGAGATACATCAATAAAGTCAGGAAAAGAACTTTAAGGCATGAAAATGAAATCATGAGGCATATCATAATAAAAATAAAACTTTTTCATAACTTGAAGATTTGGCTACATCATTTAACATAGACAATCATGAACATATCACCAAGGTCCATCCCCAAGGTGTCATTTAAAAATTACCAAGGTTATTCACCATGGTATCGTGAAAATTGTAATCTCTAGTGGTTACATCATTACCCAATGAATTGGAGCGCTATCAGGGCGCACCCTTAAATTTTCCTTTATTATCATGTGAGCCACATATATCATCATCAAACATTTCATAAATAACCCATATATCATAAAATAAATGGGTTTCATTTCATAATCATAACGTAAAAAAAACCGCTTTAAAGACATGATCCTTACGTCACTTTAAAACCCACAAAAAGGGAGGTGGGTCTCATGTATGTAAATCCCAGAATTTAAAATAGAACATTTTGGTATTTATGTGAATACCCTTTTAGAAGAAAGATCTTTTAGTATTCACTTAATAATATAAAAGAACTTTAGAAAAAGAGAGAGACATTTTGAGACGGAAATTCTGCAGGATAACGGCTATGTTACGAGGTTTTAGAAGACATTAAAAAGAGGGGGAAAATGGGTCAAACATTCATAAATGACCCATAAAACAGTATATGTACAGAATAAAAATGATACATGATCATGGTAATGAAATTTCAAGGGCATACCATTTGAAATGAAAAACATGGAAGGAAGACAAAAATTAGATTTCTCTTATGAAAGTTCGGCAGCCTAACGACGTTACTTAAACTTCAACAAGAATGATTTGAAAAGATCAAATAGAGCCTCTCATCATGTGAAAATAAGAGTTCAGTATGATAGATATAGAGATAATTCCTGAAAATAATTAAAAAGGAACTTGAAATACTTGACATGAAAGTAGAACTTTGAAAAGAATGAGAAAGGTGAAAGAATCCCCTAAAAAATTCGGCAGCCTAACGGCGCCACTTAAAACTTCAAAATACTGAATTGAAGAGATCAAATGGGGTCTCTCATCATATGAAAATAAGAGTCCAGTATTATAGGTATAGAGATCATACCCCAACATAACAAAAAGGAACTTGAAGGAATTGACATGAAAGTAGAACTTCAAAACGAGAAGGGTGAAGAACCACTTAAAAATTCGGCAGCCTAACGGCGCCACATAAAACATCAAAATACTGAATTGAAGAGATCAAATGGGGTCTCTCATCATATGAAAATAAGAGTCCAGTATGATAGGTATAGAGATCATACCCCAACATAACAAAAAGGAACTTGAATGAATTGACATGAAAGTAGAACTTCAAAACGAGATGGGTGAAGAACCACTTAAAAATTCGGCAGCCTAACGGCGCCACTTAAAACTTCAAAATACTGAATTGAAGAGATAAAATGGGGTCTCTCATCATATGATCATGAAAGATCAGTATGATAAATTTAGAGATCATACCCCAAAATAATAAAAATGAACTTGAAATACTTTACATGAAAATAGATCTTGAAAAATGAGAAGGGAGAAAGAATCCGTTACAAAAATTTTGGCAGCCTAACGACGCCACTTAAAACTTCATAAAACGAAATAATGAGAGTAAGAGGGGATCTCTCATTATATGTACATAAAAAGGGAAGTAAGAGGAGTATAAAAGAACATCCTCCAACATAAGAACATGGAGCATAAAAGGAATGACATAAAAGAGATCACTTGAAAAGAAAGAGAGGGGTCAGATCCCTTACCTTAAAATGTAACTCTTAAACCTCAAAGAATGGGACCTTGAGGGATTGCGGGCACCTTGGGAGGACTCCTTGGGAGGTAATGAGACCAGAACTTCGTTGGGGAAGAGTGGGGAGTCGAATGGATGAGAGGAGGGCTTGGTATTTATAGGGAAAGTGAGGGGACAAGGCATTAATGGCCAAGGGACACCTCAAAAGTGGTTTTCTCAAAAGCATGGGCCCTCCCATGGTACTTCCCATAACTTTAGGCCACATGGGGACCCCCACACAATACTTCATCACCCTTGGCCGGACAACCCTTTAAAAAAACTCATGACATCATCATGACACAGTTATGATGTCATTAAACATACCGAAACCCTAAAACTGTATTTTCACTATTCACTGAAAATTCAACTTTCCCAGAAAGATCCCAAAATTTCACCTTAATCAAATATAAATGATCTGATTTCAAAAAATGAACTCCATTTTATAAAAATAATTTTTTAAATATTTTTAATTTATTTTTTAAATAAATACACTATTCACCGAAAAATCATTTTTTTAGAAAAAACCACAAAAATTACCATAACATAATATCGGTGCTCTGAGTTCAAAAATGAAATCCATTTTATAAAAATAATTTTCTAAATATTTTTAATTTAATTTTTTAATTAAAAAACACTATTCACCCAAAAAAAACTAATACTTGAATAATAATTTATGAAACCGTTATTTAACCATTTTATTGAATCACATTACTTAATCAAGGTGCCTAGATTATTTTAAAACTTTCTTTAAGTGAGATTACTAATCCATTTGGTCATATTACCAATCCTAATCATAAAATCACTATTCATAATTTACTATTCATCAAAAATCAAGTTGATCTTATTAGAATCCAAATTTTGTACTGAACATAATTGTAGAAGACCATTTTTTGAAAATCATTACACATTTTTAATTATTTAAGGTTTACATAAACTTTTTTAAAATAACATTTTTCTAAAATTCATCCTAAATATGCATACTATATTTATCCGGTCATTTGAAAATTCAGAACTTCATCATAAGAAGAAATCCCAATTTTTATTTAAAACAAAGGATTACACAAGGTAGTTACGTTCTCCTTACATAGCCTCTTATCACACCAGCATAGGACCTAAGTTTAAGGTGTGCTAAGGTGAGAGAGTCCGAGGGAGGCTCGGCCAACATTGCCCGAGTAGTAATTTCAATCAGTTTGAACTTCTCGCGAAGGCGATTCCGTTCTAGCTTCACATGATGAAGTTCGGCTTGGGTTTGGTCCAGAGCAAAGCCAAATGGTGCTACCTCCTTTCCAAGTTCTGTTAGATGGGCTTCGATCGGTCCAAGACTACTAGGTGAGGCCATCGAATCTTCTTTCTATAATAATTAACCAAGATTACTTGTATTTAGAGACAATAATCAAAACATTTTGTTCACAGCGGTCATATTGACCGATGGTCATATAACAGTCAGAAGCCAATGGTCTCATTTTAATTATAATCATGTTTATCAAATAAAACATTTTTTTGAGTATAAAAATATAATAAAATAACACACGAAATTAGGAAACAAGATTTATTCAAAATTTCGGGCCGTTACATACACACACCTCAAAGAACTTGAAAACACATTTCGCACCTACCAAACAACCTCAAAAACCTTCCCAACCATGTTTGGCATCTCAAACGCCCCTTAAATAAACAAATTTTCAATTAATAAAACATCACACATGCATACCACAAGGCCTCACTTTAAAACACACAAATTTTAGATTCCAGATCCATTTGAAAATCAATTGCACACATCAACCCTTCTAAAACCACTTTCTCAGCCCTAGAACATACTCAATGTTCATAATAAAAATAAACATGTTAAAATAGTTTATATTCTTAAAAAAACTCAATTTAATCACACCCACACCTCAAGTGTTCTTGAAAAAACAATTTTCACACCTTAAAAAATTAGCTAAAACACGTCTAATTGTTTCAACAACACAACGTGCATGAAATACATTGGAATTTACTTAAAAACAATTCAAATTCATCAAATTTTCTCATCAAAGCACGTCCAAAAATAAAATTTGCATCATGCAATTTATCATTAGAACACATTATAATTTAATTAAGGAGAAATTTAAATCATCTAAATATTGTATAACATGGAACCACCTACCGTGCAAAAAGACATTGTTGGAAAGTTGTATAAAACCTCATCTTCACCGCAACCGCCTCACGAACAAATCCTACCCGGGCCAGCAAATCCTAGAGGATTTCACTCATGACTTGAATACAAAACCCATCATGCCTCACAAAAAAAATTAATGGCTATAAATATATGTCCTTCTACTCAATACAAACCAATGAAACTTAAAAAAAAGATGCACAACGAATCAGAGATGCTTCTCATAAAGCACATCGCAATCCATGGAATTACCAGAAATTAAACACACTACGAGAGGAGGTATAAGGCTTACCAAAAGGAAGGGTTCAATGGACGGAGACAATCCATGGGAAGAAAGGGAAGTGCATCAGTTGGTCGGGGACAACAGGGAAGAGGTAGCCCGTGGATGGCTATGAGAGCGAGGGCGGCGCCGACTGAAGATCCGACCGCTGGATATGGGGGGGGAGGCGTGGCTGGACATGGGATATGCATGAGGAAGGGGGAAAATGAGAGGGAAGCAGGGGGATAGGGGGCGCGTCGATCTTGAAAAGAAGAGGAAGGTTGTAACACCCCGAGCTTCCATGATATGCTTCTCTTTCAATAATGCAATAGCCTGCATTGTACGCAATTTCGAGATTCTAACACACCAAGACCAATCAAAATAGCCATTATAAATAGTAATAACCAATTTTTGAAATTATATATATTTTATATTTCAAAATGGACTTAATTTTTGGATTATGAATATCGAAATTATCCTATGTTGAATTTTTGGCATTTCTCTGAGAACTTCAAATTTTTTATGAATAGTGAAAAATACTTAAAAACAACATTTTTAATCAAAATAATTTATAGTGATAAATTATACTATTTATTGGTTATAAAGTTTAATTAGAATATATTTTTACCATTTTATCCAATGGTGGTCATTAGAATTAATTTCACTTTGAAATTGGACATAAACAATTGTCAATCTTTTGATATATATTGTTTCTTAAAAACACGCTATTTGTTGTGACAGCGGGAATTGATTATAAAATTAATTAATTCAACTTACATGTTTGTAATTTTGTAAAATAGACATCATTTTTGAATTCGGAATATCAATTATAGCTTAGGGTGAAATTTTGGCATTGTTCTGAAAAACTTCAATTTTTGATGAATAGTGAAACCACTAAGTGGTAGTTAAAAAACTGATTTCTTGTTTAAATGAAACATTACCACTTCTGTGATTTGATTTTAAAAAATACAACATACATGGTTTTTATTAGGAAGTAAAATGTGGTTCAATGAGATTAAAATAATTTTTTGGTGAATAGTAACTTTTAAGTTTAATTAATCGCGATTAAAGGTAATTAGTGAAATTTAAGGTAAAAATGATATTATAAAAATATGAAATGACCTTTACACTTGTCCTACACCTATTGGATGAGTCATGGTAGACCAGGAAAATCCATGGGTCAACTTGGGGACCCCATGGAGCCACTTTGGTAGAAAAATGACATTAAAAACTTTTTATTTAATGTTAAAATAAAAATGTCACAAACATGAGTTGTTTTAATAAAACAATTATTAAATGGGGTTATACAAGTCATAGTTTTGACTATAAATACTCATTAGAAATATAAAAATATATCCTACATCATGAATTTTTTTTATAATTTTTAGACATTAAATAAATTAAATTAATTATGACACCATGATGATGCAACGATTACCTCATTAATTAACGATTTAAATAAAATAAAAAGATAATGTACAATCTGAGACTTACACTTGTCAAAAACCTATTGGATGAGTATATTTAGAACCCTTATCATATTATCCTTTAAATATATAAGTTTGGGACCTTTAAAATCCGAAACTCATTATATAATAAAGTAACATTTCATGACTTTCCAAGAGTGCTGCTCCTCTCCTCTTATAAAAGGCCCCCACCACTACCACCTTACTCACACCTTCAAACCCATTTGGATCGGCCATCCTCTACCCAAATACTCTCTAAACGTCACTCTCTTACTCCTAGAAGCCTCACTTTGGGCAGAATTCTTTTTAGGGAAGCCTTTGGCTCGAATCAAAAAGAGTTACCCGTTTTAAAGGTAGTGTTTTCTCTTGTGTTCATAAGTTTTATTTTGCTTCTCCAGCCCCCTAAAATCTTTTTATTAATTTATTTTGTAACAAAACCAGTATCATAAATGTACTAGGATGTTTTTATAAGAAGTATTTTAGCTACACTTACACACACCTACATCTAATGGTTAAAGAACATACTGTTTCTGTGGATGGAGAATTTATTCCTCACGAAACGATGATTGTTCAACACTCATATAACACCTCTCATGGTGGCCATTATGATGAAACTATTTTTATAAATGATATATATTATGTTTCTGTTTTCCTTATGATTCTGTATTTATTATTTATATAATACCTTTATGATTTCCATTATGGTTAAACGCGATAATTTCATTTTAGGAAGTGCGGACTACCGCCCCCTCAAAGTGATTTGAATTGTTAATGCCATATGTGGGTTGTATAAAGGATGGAGTAAATGGTATTATACATTATATTAAACTGGAATTATATTATACCTTTATATAATTATAATTTCATTCCATTAAATATGAAATAGAAATGAAATTAGCATTCATGCGTACGTACGGCTTACCGTCTCCATGAACGATGCATTTCATTTCTTACATCTAAATGTTATGTAATATTATAAATGAATGTATATACTGGATATATATGATATATATGATATATAAATCATGAATATAATTTTGGAGATAATGGATATTCGACCACATAAACATCTTGTAATTATAAGAAGGTGGTTTTTGACTCAAGTACCAAAGATCGACAAAATGACCAATATTAACTTAAATAACTACATAATGTTCATAACATGGTAATAAGTGATATAAAAGTAATAATGAACATGTAAAAGGTTCTTAAGATAAAATAAATTAACTCTAGTTTATTATTCAGGAGGTTAAAGAACGATCGAGTCAAGTCGGACATGAGGTAAGGGAATTTCTTAATCCAATTTCCATTCTTTGGGTTAATCTCCTAATTTCAAATTATATCATGATATTATTATGTCCTATCTTGTATTTTTACTATCTTTATGTGTAATTATAGTAAATACACATAATAGATCTATTTTATTTTAAAAATGATCATTTTAAGGACTTCGTCTCAATCCCCTTTCATTGAGGCATATTTGGTTTTATACACAACATTCATTTATACGGTGTATAAACCCCTTTGACTTTTAATTTTATTCAAAATAAATATTTTTATACGAAGCATTTTTACTAAATGACAAAAGGAATGTTTTTCTTACGTATGCGGTGACAATGACTTCTCCGCCGCCGTGACTACTATTTGAGTTTCAGCTTCCTCTATAAGCCATAACTTTTTTTTAAAAGAAAAATAAATACCATGTTTTAATTTTCTTGTATATTGTTATTGAAAATGGTTTTGATAAAGTTTTTATTATATCAATGTGTTGTATTGTTATCTTGTGATTGAAGTGTGGAAATATTACTTTTCCTTTATCCGCGTTTTATGTGATACAATTATGTTATGGTTTATGATATGTTTAAACCTGTTCATATGAGGAATTTATTGGACTTAATAAGTGATAGGTGGAGCCCTCTATAGATCCTCGATGCATTGGTAGGTCTCATGAGACAAACTAGTGTCTTGGCACGAGGCCTTGACAAAATCTTATTTGTAGTCTTGGCATGAGACCTTGGCTACGTGGTTATGAAAGTTTGGCATTATGCATTCCATCATTATGAAAGTGGTTATTGATATTGCATGTGATTATTCGACCAGTAAAATATCCATGTGAGTATGTAAATGGAATTATTTAATTTTATTTTTTCCATATTATTTGGAAGTTCAAGTTTAAAAAGGATTTTGTTTTAGTTATACATTGCCTTAAATGTTAATGTTTATTTATGAAATCTTCCGCAATATTGTTATCTTTACTGAGCATCTGAGATCACCCCTTTCAATGTTTTAATATTTTCCAGGATGTGAAGAAGTATTTTATGAATGACCTGCAGGGATAGTTAGAAGAGGATATGAGTGTGGACTAAGGAGACTTTTTTATTGTAGTTTTTCACTTTATGATGTAATGTAACATTTATGAATGTATCTAGTGTTTCCAAGGCTACTAAACTAATAGGTCTTTCGAGAATTGATCTTTTGTGATCATGCCAATGTTACGAAATAACGCACCGACTCTGGGTAACTAGGTTTGGGGCGTTACAGTTGGTATAAGAGGCAGTTTAGTACTAACCTTGGAAGCTAGATTTAGATAAACTCTGATTAGAGCACATATCCCTAAGATAGACTTTGAGGATTAGTATATAAGAACTTCCTAGAATTTTGGTATTATAGAGATTTTATGAGTTTTCCGAAAAATACATCCCTGTCTGGATACGAGTAGGTAGAGGTGGCTCTAGCACAGATATACCTAGGGATAAAACCCGAAAACACCACTTTGAGCTAGACTCGAACGGGAACTGGTGCACGACAACGGGCCTTACTGCACTCTTGGTTACGACACTCCCTGGGGATATGCTTATGATAATTATCATTTTCCTTACAAACCATTATAAAGGGCTTATGAGTACATAATTCCTCAAAGAAAACATTTTTATGATTATGGATTATATCCATAAATAGTTCAATTTATGTTAAGTGTTTTACAAGTATGGAATTATGTATTTTAATTCATAAACTAATATAGTTTATGCCATTTTTTATAAATGGTGCCTAATGGGAGGAATGGAAACCATATCAATGCACGCACTTCGTGTAGGGATTTCCCTCCTGCTCAAGATAATTATTGTCGAGCTGGAGATACAACTGGTGCTAATAAACATATCACCATACTGGGAAAACTCACTCAGGTTATGAATATTAATCTTACTCATATGGAGCACCCTGATCCGCAAAGTGGAGGATCAATGTTAGATCGCTTCATAAGGCAACAACCGCCAACATTTAATGGTGGTACAAATCCATTAGTAGCCGAGCAATGGATAAACTCCTTAGAGAAAATATTTCACGCCTTGGGGTGTAGCGAAAGGGAGAAAGTTGTCATGGTAGTTTACCGCCTCATTGGAGATGCTGATCAATGGTGGTAACTGATTCAAAACACAAAAGAAGATAAAGAAGTATCAAGTATGGAATGGAGGGAGTTTAAAGAAATTTTCTTAGAAAAATACTTTCTACATGACCATCAAGTAGATATGGAAAGGCAATTTCTGAGTCTGAGGCAGAAGGAGGATGAGAATGTCGCAATGTATGAGGCTAACTTTACACGGTTAGCAAGGCATGCTGCAGATTATATACGTAACCCAAGAAGTAATATTTATCGTTTATTTGATGGTTTAAAACCATTTCTCCGTCAAGATTTAGTATCACAATCTTTCTCAACATACGAAGATATAGTCTTGTGTGCTATTAAGACAGAAAAGGAATTATCTAAGTCTTATGACAACAATGTAAAGCAAGAGAAGAATATAACGGTGGAATAAGAGACAGATAAAGGGAAAAATGGAAAGAAGGATTTTCCATTATGCGATAATTGTGGGAAGAATCACCCTGGTACCTGACTAAAGGGAATGAGAGTTTGTTACAAATGTGGAGAAAAAGGTCACCAGGCTCGTGATTGTAAGGGAAAGAAAGAGGTTATCAATGTTGAATGCTACAATTGTAGGGAAATGAGGCATTATGACAATGAATGTTCTAAGAGTCAGGGAAAATTACCTCAGAAAAGGCCAAGGGATCAAGGAAAATCTTATGATGGTACTACAATTGAAGTAGAATAATTAATGTATTGGTGCTTTTGGACTCAAGGAATATATTCTGGTTATAAGAATAATGTGATATATATAAGGATTATACTGCAGTACTTGTTGTTTTCATTAATGTTTTAATATGATGAAGGTAATCATATTTTTATTATGTGAAAATAAGAGAAACTTTACATTATTTGGGGAATCTGATGTTACAATTGATTTTGGAATTTAAGGACCTTTTAGAGAAAGTCTGGACGGAGGTATTTTGGATAACTATAAAGGTTGGAATGGATTAAGTTGAACTTTGGATAGTATTGTTTAAGGTTAAAACATTTATGAATATTATTTTTGGAATATTATAATACTATAGTTTTAGGAAAAGGACAACCTGCAGGTTGGGGGATAACCCGTCGTGTCGGACAAAGCTGTAGGAATCGAACCCACAACTATAGTGGAACATGCCTTTATTATCTACCATTAGCCTATAGGAAGTCCCTGGTTATTAAAAAATAGATTTCCTAATATAAATTGTATGTGTTAATACTTTGAACATTTTACAATTAGGATAAATATAATATTTATGAGTTATGTTACCTTTTTGTGTGAAAGATGAGTTTGTGGTAGAAATTAGTTGAAGGTTGAAGCTCTACTTGTCAAGAATATATATATATACCTATCTCTTATTCTATGAATAAATTAATTCTTAAACTTTAGTAAAGGGATATTAAAACAAAAAAATGTGTTATCCTAATACCTAATGTCTTGTTGAAATGATAATTTTTTAAATCAACATAAATTGAAGGTTTTGAGGCCCTCAATTTTACACTTGTTTGTGATTGATTACCTCAATCACTCCCTACAAATATTTATGTTTTTCCTCCAATTATATTTTTCTAATTTCCACCAATGTTCTGTTTATCGAGATCATAATTGGGTGGTGACTTTTTCATTTCCATTTCCCTCTTATTAAGGATAAATTTTATAAACCTTATTTACGATGTGGGTTTTCCACAAAGGTATTTTCTATTTTAAACCTTTTATTTTTAAAGAAAATTTAAAATTGCGAGGACAAAATTTATTGAATTAGGGGAGAATGTAACACCCCGAGCTTCCATGATACACTTCTCTTTCAATAATGCAATAGCTTGTATTGTACGCAAGTTCGAGATTCTAACACAACGAGACCAATCAAAATAGACATTATGAATAGTAATACCCACTTCTTGAAATTATATATATTTTATATTTTAAAATTGACTTCATTTTTGGATTCGGAATATCGAAATTAGCCTATGTTGAATTTTTGGTATTTTTCTGAGAACTTCCAAATTTTTATGAATAGTGAAAAATACTTAAAAACAACTTTTTTAATAAAAATAATTTATAGTGATAAATTATACTGTTGATTGGTTATAAAGTGTAATTAGAATATATTTTTACCATTTTATCAAATGGTGGTCATTAGAATTAATTTCACTTTGAAATTGGACATAAACATTTTTCAATCTTTTGATATATATTGTTTCTTAAAAACAAGCTATTTGTTGTGACAACGGGAATTAATTATAAAATTAATTAATGAAACTTATATGTTTTGAATTTTTTAAAATAGACATCATTTTTGAATTCGGAATATCAATTATATCTTAGGGTGAAATTTTGGCATTATTCTGAAAAACTTCAATTTTTGATGAATAGTGAAACCACTAAGTTGTAGTTAAAAAACTGATTTCTTGTTTAAATGAAAAATTACCACTTCTGTGATTTGATTTTAAAAAATTCGATATACATGGTTGTAATTAGGAAGTAAAATGTTGTTCAATGGGATTAAAATAAATTTTTTGTGAATAGTAACTTTTAAGTTTAATTAATCGCGATTAAAGGTAATTAGTAAAATTTAAGGTAAAAATGATATTATAAAAATATGAAATGACCTTTACACTTTTCCTAACCATATTGTATGAGTCATGGAAGACCAAGAAAATCAATGGGTCAACTTGGGGACCCCAGGGAGCCACTTTGGTAGGAAAATGACATTAAAAACATTTTTTTTAATGTTAAAATAAAAACTTCACAAACATGAGTTGTTTTACTAAAACAATTTTAAATGGGGTTATACAAGTCATATTTTTGACTATAAGTAATCATTAGAAATATAAAAAGATATAATACATTATGATAATTTTTTTAAAAATTTTAGACATTAAATAAATTAAATTATTTATGACACCATGGTGATGCAGCGATTACCTCATTAATTAACGATTTAAATAAAATAAAAAGATAATGTAAAATCTAATACTTAAACTTGTCAAAAAACTATTGTATGAGTATATTTAAAACCCTTATCACCTTATCCTAGAAATATATAAGTGTGAGACCTTTAAAATCCGAAACTCATTATATAATAAAGTAACATTTCATGACTTTCCAAGAGTGCCCCTCCTCTCCTCTTATAAAAGGCCCCCACCACTACCACCTTACTCACACATTCAATGCCATTTGGATCGGCCAACCACTGCCCAAATACTCTCTCAACTTCCCTATATTACTCCTAGAAGCCTCTCTTTGGGCATAATTCTTCCCAAGGAAGCCTTTGGCTTGAATCAAAAAGAGTTACCCGTTTTAAAGTTAGTGTTTTCTCTTGTGTTCTTATGTTTTATTTTTCTTCTCCCACCCCCTAAAATATTTTTATTCATTTCGTTTGTAACAACACCAGTATCCTAAATATACACGGATGTTTTTATAAGAAGTATTAGAGCTAAAATTACACACACCTACATCTAATGGTTAAAGAACATACTGTTTCTGTGGATGGAGAATTTCTGCCTCACGAAACGATGATTGTTCAACACTCATATAACACCTCTCATGGTGGCCATTTTGATGAAAATATTTTTATATATGATATATATTATGTTTTTGTTTTCATTATGATTATTTATTTTTCATTTATGGCATACCTTTACGATTTCCATTATGGGTAAACGCGATAATTTCATTTTAGGAAGTGCGGACTACCGCCCCCTCAAAGTGATTTGAATCGTTAATGCCATATGTGGGACGTATAAAGGATGGAGTACATGGTATTATACACTATATTATACTGGAATTATATTATACCTTTATATAATTATAATTTCATTCCATTAAATATGAAATAGAAATGAAAGTAGCGTTCATGCGTACGTACGACTTACCGTCTCCATGAACGGTGCATTTCATTTCTTACCTATAAATGTTATGTAATATTATAAATGAATGTATATACTGGATATATATGATATATATGATATCTACATCATTAATATAATTCTGGAGATAATGGATATTCTACCACATAAACAACTTGTAATTATAAGAAGGTTATTTTTGACTCAAGTACCAAAGATCGACAAAATGACCGTTATTAACTTAAATAACTACATAATGTTCATAACATGGTAATAAGTGATATAAAAGAAATAATTAACATGTAAAATGTTCTTAAGAAATAATAAATTAACTGTAGTTTATTATTCATGAGGTTAAATAACGATCGAGTCAAGTCAGACACGAGGTAAGGGAATTTCTTAACCCAATTTCCATTCTTTGGGTTAATCTTCTACTTTCAAATTATATCATGATATTATTATGTCAAATATTGTATTCGTACTTTATTTATGTGTACTTATAGTAAATACACATAATAGATCTATTTTATTTTAAAAATGATCTTTGTAAGGACTTCGTCTCAATCCCCTTTCATTGAGGCATAATTGGTTTTATACACAGCTTTCATTTATACGGTGTATAAACCCCTTTGACTTTTACTTTTATTAAAAAGGAATATTTTTATACGAAGCGTTTTTACTAAACGACAAAAGGAATGTTTTTTCTTACGTATGCGGCGACAATGACTTCTCCGCCGCTGTGACTACTATTTGAGTTTCGACTTCCTCTATAAGCCATAACTTATTTTTAAAAGAAAAATAAATACCATGTTTTACTTTTCTTTTATTTTGGTATTGAAAATGGTTTTGATAAAGTTTTTATTATATCAATGTGTTGTATTGATATCTTGTGATTGAAGTGTGGAAATATTATGTTTTCATTATGCACATTTTATGTGATACAATTATGTTATGGTTTATGATATGTTTAAAACTGTTAATATGAGGAAGGCATTGGACTTAATAAGTGACGGGTGGAGCCCGCTATAGCTCCTCGATTCATTGGTAGGTCTCATGAGACAAACTAGTGTCCTGGCACGAGGCCTTGACAAAATCTTATTTGTAGTCTTGGCATGAGGCCTTGGCTACATGGTTATAATAGTCTGGAATTATGAATTCCATCATTATGAAAGTGGTCATTGATATTGCATGTGATTATTCGACTAGTATAATATCCATATGAGTAAGTAAATGGCATTATTTAATTTTATTTTTTCCATATTATGCTGAAGTTCATGTTTAAAAAGGATTTTGTTTTAGTTATACATTTCCTTAAATGTTAATGTTTATTTATGAAAGCTTCCGCAATATTGTTATCCTTACTGAGCTTCTGAGCTCACCTCTTTCAATGTTTTAATATTTTTCAGGATGTGAAGAAGTATTTTATGAATTACCTGCAGGGATAGTCAGAAGAGGATATGAGTGTGGACTAAGGAGACTTTGTTATTGTAGTTATTCACTTTATGATGTAATGTAACATTTATGAATGTATCTAGCGTTTCCAAGGATACTAAACTAATCGGTATTTCGAGACTTCATCTTTTGTGATCATGACAATGTTATGCAATAATTCACCGACTCTGGGTAAGTAGGGTCGGGGCATTACATAGGTGATGAGCTGGGGGTGTAGAGGCTTGTGAGGGTGAGAGAAGGCCACTGACTGGCGTGGAGCAGGGCAACGTGATGTGGAGGAATCGAGGGGAAGATGAAGAGGGTCAGACGAGATTGTGGGGAAACAACTTGAGGGAGGTCGGACTTCAAACTGACTGAGAGGGAGGGCATGTAGGGACTAAGGCCAAGGAAGTTTCACACTTCAAGCTGGGAAGAAGGGGGAGATGGCGGCTACATGAAGAGGGGTGGTTGGGTTTAGGGGGGCCTGGGTAACGCGATGGACCACCATGAGGGAGAGGAAGTGAGGGAGAGAATTAAAAAAAAATAAAATAATAAAAATATAAATAAAATATAAATAAATAAATGAATAAATAAGAAAATAAAAGGAAAGGAAAAATAGGGAAAAAAAGATAAAAACCTTAAAAAAACATAAACTAACATAATGTTAATAAAAATAACCTACTTAAAATATTAGTAATGAAAAGTTAATAATGTTAAAATTTAATATTAAAAACTAAATTAAAGTAATAATAATAATAATAATAATAATAAAAATAATAATAGTGTCCCTAAATAATAATAATAATATTACCATTATCATTAAAACTAAATTTAATATATTTTGTCACACTTTTTCTTATTTTTTCTTATTTTTATTTTAACACTCATTTAATTTTATTTCTATATTATTAATTCATATTATTTAATTAGATTTACATTAGGCAAGCATGCGAGGAACCAGGTGAAGCCACGCGGTGACCAAGGCAAGGCTGCGCGACTTCGACAATGGCGCATGAGACACTATCAAGGACAAAACACTGATTTATCTGCACAAAAGCACAAAACCCTAGTACGGATAAGCCCACATTTCATATAAAAAGAATAGTAATAATTATAAGAAGATAAACTTATAAGATAAAAAAAATTAGAAACATGATGCAGTGCAAAGTCTGGGTGTGACAATTTAACTAATCTAAACTCATCACATAACCATTAGCTATAATATTTATTTAATAAATTTTCATAATTATTACCATTTCATCACTTATTCTATCTTCATTACTAAATTATTTTTCATCTCTTTTTCTAGGGGTAAGGAATTTACATCATTCACACCACGACATAACCTGGTTAATTTCCATGTATTAGGGGGTAATTCAAGTTCCCTATCTCACTAGGGGTAAACACATCACAACCAATACATCACACTCACCTTGGAGCCTCAGTCTAGGTGGTCCCATCAAATAAAACTATTAGGAGAATATACCCTCCATCCCCTTCCCAAACCCATAAATTTTTGGGTGGTATTTAGAGCCTTAGTCTAACTCAAGGAGTGGGAGGAGAACCCCAAGTAAATACCCCACACAACAATGTACATGCACATTTTTATTTATCCATTCATAATACACATACCATACCAAAACCAAACATAACCAATGCAAATAGAAATCAAAATCCAAAATAGTGAACATTGGAATTAACATTATTCCATAACCCATTAACACATTTTCCATTTATATTAAATAGTAGTCTATCCCGATTCTCATTTCGTATTCCCAAACTCATTAATCATATTCACTAATTCTCATACATTAACCCATTTAAAATATTCAACAATTTTTTTTATGTTAACTCACATTACCCATTCATAATTTCTATGTATTAAAAATTTATGCATTTCAAGTACAATTCAAAATCCATTGGGAACATTCACATCAATCCCATTTAACTATTTTTCACATCATGCAAAACACCCCTTACATTATATCATCAACTAAGCCCACTCATCATTTAGTTCACTTTATAGGCATGTTAACATGCCAATATAATTTTTATGGGTTCTATATAACTAAACCTTAGTCCCCTTCAATTATTATGGTCCCATTGAGACTCTATGACTACATCATGGAAAAAAATACAATTTTAAATACTCATTGAAATCATCTTGAAACCACTCTTAAAACACGGGGTTTCCCTGTTCAAAAACTAAAACCTGCCCTAAGGCTTTTGTTTCCATTTTCAACATATTTTGAAAACTATTAAACCATTTTCACAAAATGGAACTTTGTTCCAATTTAAAACACCCTTATAAATATCTTATAAAACACTATTTTAAAAAATTGAGGTCAACACCTTTCAAAAAATTTATTACTTTCAAATATAATTTTCCATCAATAAATCTAAAATATGGTCAATGAATCAAACATACCATCAAAATTATTTTAAAACCTTTCAATCATTTAGAAAATTCAACCTATAAAGTGTTAAAATTTTTCCATTAACCTTACCCACACATCAATTACATTTTCACTACCCATTATCTCTCATAATACGCCTATCTCAAGGTTTAATAATTTTTTTCACCAACTGAAGGGGTCCGACATACCCCATGGGTAGCCCTAGGTTCAGGATTACATCATTGACGAACCCAATGGTTTTTTTGAATGTTATCACAAAAAATAAATAATGTCCTAATTCCTTTCTTTAACCAAAGATATCAAGACTCAACATTATAGATAAATGGAACAAATACATACACATATAACACATCAATAATTTTGGGAAAAATATTTAAGACCACCTACCTTATGCTCATGGATGATTAATAGCCCAAACAAATCCCTTGATTCAAACTATAATACCATTTAATGCCCCAACTTTGAATCTTAAGGATAAATGAAGGTTTTAGGGAATCAGAGGTATAATAGAGATTCCACAAGCCTTAATTTAGAAAATAGAGCATAGAAAAGTGTTAGAATCACTCGAATAATTGATTCACAACCAAACATTCTCAAAACACCCAATAATTGATGGAGAATCATCATTTTAGAACAACTTTTTCGATATTAGATAGGGTAGATGGGGTCAAATGGGAGGAAAAATTAGGAGAGAAAAATAGGTTCATAGTGGGAACGGGAAAATTACCACTTTTTAAGGGACAAACATTTTGGCCCTGAAGTTTAAAAACCATGTGACAACCGTGCGACTCCCACTATCCAAGAGGAGCCATGCTGCATGGTTTCATGGGGGCAACCACATGGCTTGGAAAATTGGGGGGTAACCATGCACTATCCTTTTGTTATAAATGGTTCCCATGCAAAACGGGTTTTTGAGCCAGGTGCATGGTTTACTCTAACCGTGTGATAACCATGATCTATGAACCTTTGACAATTGTTCTCGACTTTTTGTGTCCCTAACCACCAAAACAATCCAAAAAATATTCAATAACTTAAGAAACACTTTCTTAACCATAAAATGAGAGTTAAAAAAATTAACTAGTACGTACCTTCATGAATGATTGGGATCTTACAACATCCTACACTATAAAAGATCATCCTTGAGATTAACTTACAAGCTTTTGAAAATCCTCAAGACCAAAAGGGTTAGACCATGGACATACCAATAAACCTTCTAGCTCTATGTTTCTCTCAGACTTGGTCATGTCATAAAAACACTTGGTCCAAGGAAACCGTCCTACCTTAATAAAATTTCCCTCTCCGAGTTCCGGGATCACAATTCATTTTTACATGAGGACACATCCACCGAAACAAATCATTACCAACACCAAGTATAAGATAAATGTATCATTAATTCCACTATACCTTCACAGATAAGGATACCAACTCAGAACTACATTATCATTGATGGACCGACCAGAATGTTCTCAATCAGATCCTATCCACATCTCATGGCCCATATTTTATGGAGCCATCTCACCTATATCCCTTAAAATCTTTAATGGAGATCCAAGAGTAACATCACTAGAGGAAATTACCTAATTTTTAACCATATCTCATAATTTTCCCTAGTTTGTAACTCGAGACCAAATAACATCGGTTCATTTAAAACATCCAAAAATCATAAACAAAACATAATATTCATTTAGAGGTACTCAACTAGATAAAATTCGATCCAATGCCTGTCCCCAGCACAATTTCACCATGATGACTCCCACGTGAGTCCATTCAACTCGAACTGCCTGTTACATCATGAACAAACCACTTGCCTACTATGGTACTTCTCACCATAAGCTTTAGCCTATCACCACCCCTTTTCTAGTATTGATCACATATAATAACGAAAAAGAGACCAATTAGAACCTTAATTCAATGTTCAATACTTACCCAACACAGTTTACACCACACTATGCCCAATCGTCCATAATAGCACCATCCAACATTGGCATTCAACCCTTCCATCGAAACCACTAAGATTCGACACGTCCATTACCTACTCATTTAAGGTTACTTGGTTCTACCATAGTGGGAAATCCCATTACCGAAATGCACTCATCCTTCCAATCATAACCAAAGGTGTCTTACAACGCACCACATATGTTCCTTTTTTCCCAATTAAGTCGAGCCATCCCCGATCGACTCACTCTAATGATGACCAACTTATATTTATGGTATATTCTCAGTTTACCTATCCAAAACACCTTTTTTCACTTAAAGAATACCACCATCATCTGCATGCACCTACCAATGTTATTCTGTGATACCCAATAAAACCCCACTATCATGATATTCATGACTCTCCAAACCTTTGTCATGCTCAACAACACCCCTCAACACATATCTAACATGAACACTCCAATTCCCTTTATAACTATACCAAAATCAAATCCATTTATTGGCACAATAAACCATATCATCCAAATACAATCCTATTTTCTCCCAAGAAACCCACACATATGCCTCATAGGTTTCCAATTGGAATATCTATGCCAACACATCAACTACACATCTTTATACCCACATCCAAGACTTAAAATTATTCTCCCTACCTTAGGAGTATTTTTTCACTATTTTCCTCAAGAAATGTTTATCTCTGTGACTCAACTCAAACATAATATGAACAAAAAAACTTGGATGTGGGCATATAGATTTCACAGTAATAAAAAAACACCACCCTAAACCCATTCTTAACTTTTGATAATGAAACCCATGGAATTCATTAATCTTCGGTCCATCTCGAGGACCTACACCGTAATTGGTCGATGGTGTAATTCCCCAATATAAAACTGCCACACACACACCACTCTTCGAGCATATCCTCTAGGATACGAAATTACCATCAAAAACTCACTCAAGCCATTAGGCGTAAATTCAGATCCTTTTCAGTGCACCTGTGATGATGTCATGATATTGTGAATGATCTTCTCTAGTTAATGTATGCTAATATGTCATCAAATAACACCACCAGAAACTATCCACCACTATCTTCACCCCTTAACACAAGGACACCTAAAATTACTGAAGGCCTTGGGATTCCCTACCTTCTTGTGTCTCATCTACAATAAAACACCACAACTCAAATAGAAAAGAAATCCAACAAAAATTACCACTACCACATGACCCTCTTCCAAACAGTTGTGATCCAACATTACATCTTGGAACCGTTATCATGAACTCACTCAGGTTTTTCTTGCATGACCTCTCTGACGACAAAAGATACACAATGATTCCTTCTGTTGGTCCAAAACGAATTGATTTCGGACACTACTAGGGCCTATCCACTTTGGATCTATAGAAAACACATGAGATTACATCCAAACCACCCTGGAACATATCCCAAAGGAATTATGCATCTCTAACCCATTCCCATCACCCAGTACTCATAAAAACCATCGAGGTATCACACTATCTTGTGCCCATGCCCAAAAACATGACTTTAGATCACATGATCCATACATCACTCAAGATGATCATTCCACATAATCCGGTAGCCTCATCAGACCCATGGACTTCTTAACCTCTCACCAAAAAACAAACAACTCCTATAAACAACCCAACCACATAAACACCCTCTCCTCCAGTTTCCTACAAAAAAAAGAACCCATCCATTCATTGATCACCCTTTCCTTTTCCACCCCAAACCAACATTTCTTTCCATATCTAACTTCACAAAAATAATAGGGTTAGGTATATGAACGATCCTACCCTTCAAAACCACCCATAAAACCAAATGAAAGCACCAAAGTGTTCCCTTGGTGAGATTCCAAGACATAACCATGCCCTTAAACCCAAAATCGACATCAACTAATGTGTAATGATTTTACCTCTGAAGCACACACCCGTGCTTCACATTCCATTCTCCTAAAACAATATGCCAACCTCCATTGAGGCTACCCTATATTTCTCATGATTTTCAACTCAGATCTAGATCTCCCAAAACCATTAAATATTCCACTTAGATCTAAAGGTTAATACCACACTAGGAAACACTCTTCGTGTACCACCCCTGAGGTCCAAAATGCTTACCTATATAGAACACAACCAAAATAACCAGCACTTGCATGACCACTCTCATAGTTCATCCGCAAAATTCAAATGATACCAACTCCCCAAACTAGGTTTACACTAAACAAAGGTCACTGGATCTCTCTAATAAATACACACTAAACCTCAAAAAACCGACTAATCACAGAGTCCATTCTACCCCCTCTCAAAAAACACTACGTTTAATGAAACAAAAAATCATTTAATCTTATTCCCACACTAATTTTACTTGCAAAAGTACACTAAAACCACGAACCTAATACCCACTATATGGTCTAAGAAACAACTCACAAGGTCATAATCCATAAGAGTTTCCACATTCACATTAACAGGTGCTATTTCACAGCTTCAAGGTCACAATAAAACCAAGGGTATAACACACAAAATTCTATTAATCAACACTCCCAAATCATCATGGTCTCACATCCTATAACCTGAGGTCCCAAAAATAAGCCACTCAACTTTCCTAAACCATCCATACATAGGGTCAACAACTAACATAAGGTATAACCTCCACTGGTGTCCCTAAAAGTTACATTATTTTTCTTATTTCTAACTTAATTAATCTTACCCTTTAAACCCAACATTTCAGTTTTTTTAAATTTCATTTTCAAAAACCCAAGAATCTAAAATTTCAAGAACCTTGTCGCTAGGACATTATTTCAAAAATCATAGATGTAATAAAAATCACATTTTGAAACATATTCATTTTTCCAAACCCAAGGATTCAAGTTTCTAAAAACTGTTTTAACCCACATTTCAACACCCCTAATTTTAATAAACTCCACATTTTATACCCTTTTGGTTTATCCTCATGTAATTAACAAGTCAGTCACATGAAACTTATGGATGACCTATCTATCCTATGTGCGTAGAATGATGAATGAACTCACATAACCTCTCTTGCCACACCAGTCCAAGATATAAAACCTCATTAATCAATAATATCACAACCAAGTATGACACTCATGGTGTAATTATAAATCAACTATAAAATAAAAAATAAAAAAACATTTACTACCACTGGGATCATGGATTTTACCTAGTACATGGGGGTGTAGGCACCCTAGAATGAGCTCATTACCAGGCCCTAACAAGATCCTTGTCTCCTATCTACCATGCCCCAAATAGCAAGGTAGAAAACCAAATATGATACCACTTTTTAATATCCCTGATTTAGAATCCACTATGACCAATAAGTTGGGACGAATCATCACATGACCTCAGACACACCTCATCATATGCAAGAGGATGCCGACTAGAAGCACTGGTCTATATAGAAACATGGGGAGAATTTAACCACCTATCAGAGTTTATCCACTATAGAAGTAACATCAATAGATAAAACAACCAATAGAAACAATAATTGGACAACATATAATATAACCCACAATGAAACCAAAAAATGTTATAATAAAATCCATTGAATACTCAACATGATAATCATTCATACAATATAAATACAGATCAATTCTATATATATAATTTGAACCCAGACCCGAGTCCCAAACCGATCCTGAATACCCATTCTCCAACCCATCATCCCATGGACAACCATGAACTAGGTCACTATCCTAAACATGTACCTAAAAATAGGTAGCATCTTCTCAGGAAACCAAGTGCCATGGCTTCCTGGGAAAGGTGTGAGTTCAACTCAGTAGGCCACCAATAATAGAGTATAAAGCTTTATCCAGTCTGTACAATGGTGTATATAGGAAATAAATAAAAAAAGTAATAAGGAAACCATTTAAGTAACTATCTAATATCAATTTACCCATTAAGTTCTATAAAATAAATCAATCAACAAAACTAACTCAGGTCACACTAAGAGTCTAATCCAAGGCCCAAGGGTGACACAAACATTTAACTATAAGAGATTTAAATAATCAAAACTCATTGCATGACCATTAGCTAGAATATTCATTTAATCCATTTTAATCATTATTATAAATTAATCACTTATACTATCTTCATTACTAAATTAAATTTCATATAATGTTCCATGGGTTAGGCATTTAAATCATTTACACCATGGACTAATCCAGTCCATTACCTTACATACGAGGGTAAGTCATGTTCCCAATTTCACTAGGTGTAAACACATCACAACCAATACATCAAACTCACCTTAGGGCCTTTGTTCAGGTGGTCTCATAGAATACAATAGTCCTGGGAATAGATCCTATATCTCCTTCCCTAATCCACACATTTGGGGGGGGGGAGTTTACAACCTCAGTCTAACTCAACCCATGGGCATAGAACCTCAAGTCAATACTCCACATTATAAATATATTTTCACATTATTACTCATCCATTCACCACACACATACTATACCCCAATCAAATGTAAGCAATATAAATATAAATCATAATAAATAGTAATCAACATAGGAATTAACACTATAGAATAAACAGTTAACAGATTTCCATTTATATTACATAACTGTTAATCCCAATTCCCGTTTCTTATGTCTAAACCCATTAAGAATATTCACTAATTCCCATACTTTAACCCATTTAACATATTTAATAATTTTCTTATGTTAAATAACATAATCCATTCGTCATTTTACATGTATTAACCACTTATAAATTTCAAATACAAATAAAAATCCATTGGGAACATTCACATTAATACCATTTAACCCATTTTCACATCACTCCCAACACCCCTTATTCTATATCATTAACTAAGTGCACTCATAATTTTGTTAATTTAGTAACCATGTTAACATGCCAACATAATTTTTATGGGTTCTATATAACTAACCCTTACATACCTTAAATTACTATGGTATCATCATTACTTTATGAATACATCATGGAAATAAACACAATTAAAAATACACATTGAAATAATATTTAAACAACCCTTTAAACATTGGTTTTTACCTTTGAAAAAAATAAAACACACCCTAAAGATTTTGTTTCCATTCTCAACAACATAAGAAAAGAATTATTCCATTTTAAAAAAAAATATGACCTTTTTCCCATTTCAAAAACAATTTTAAATATATTATGAAACCCCTTTTGAATCACTTGAGTTCATAACCTCCTTTTGAAAGATTTCTCACTTTAAAACATCATTTTACATCAATAAATCTAAAATCAGGTCAAAGCCCCAAACAAACCATCAAACTAATTTCCAAATCATTAAATTATTTTAAAAATTACACCTATAAATTGTTCCAATAAATCCATTAACATTACCAATAAATCAATGAAATTTATTCTATCTATTTTCTCTCATAATACCCCTATCTCAAGGTCTACTAAATTTATTCACCAATTACAAGGGTCCGACATACCGAATGGGTAGCCCTAGGCCCGGTCTCAAATCATTGACAAACCTAATGGAGTTATTTAAAGTTATCACACCTCAATCTATGGTCCAAATACCTTCTCATACCCCAATATAACAAGCCACAATATAGTAGTTAAATGGAACAACTACATACACATAAACCACATCAGGACTATGGGTAAAAGCATTAATAACTCCCACCTCATGCTCATAGATTATTACTATCCCAAACACATCCCTATATTAAAATTAAAACACACTTTAAATACCACATAATTAATATATTTAAAAAATGAAGATTTTAGGGATTCAGAAGAAGAAGAGAGATTCAAACATCCATAATCTAGAAAATAGAGAAAAGAGAAGGGTCATACTCACTAGAATATTTGATTCTCACCCAAACACAATCCAAATGACCAAGAATAAAAGGGTAACCATCCATGGATGGATAGGGGGATTTAGGTTCATCTCTTAGGGTAGGGGTTGAATGAGAGAAAAATAAGGGGAGAAAGAAATAGGTTCATAAGGGAAAAATGGGAATTTCCCACTTTTTTAGGGTCACATGGTTTGGCCACATGGTTTACAAATCATACACCAAACATGTATCTCCATTTATCCAAGAGGATCCATGCCACATGGTTTACTAGGGGAACCCATATGGATGGAAAAAACATTAGTTAACCATGCACTAGCCATCTGTCTGAAATGGTTCCCATGCTTTACGGTTTCCTAGGCCATGAGAACGGTTTACTATAACCATGAACTAACTGTTCTCTATGAAACGTTGACCACTTTTCTCATATTTTCATGTCCCACACTCCTGTAAGTTTCCCAAAAATATTCAAGCACTCTAGAAACACTTCCTTAACCACAAAAAGAGAGTTTAATCTAAAATTTTAACCAGTAAGTACCTTCACAAAATATCGAGATCTTACATCGTTACAGGGATTAATCAAAATGTTTATCTTGATGATGATGATGATTTTTATCTACAACATAATATTTTGGGAAATGAGTATCATATATCGTCAAACATATAATAAGGAATTTTATTAAATGAAATATCACAAAAATGATCATATCTTTAAAAATAAATCTTATCCATTAGCAGGCCAATATCCATATTTCACCACGACTTACACCAATTATCCGATAAATAATAAATGAATATATCTAGTAGAAAAAAATTGTTATTAATATCATATATGAATCATTGATAGTTGAGTGGATAATTTTTTTTCCCAATCCATCATTTTGATGTACTCAACTCTCTATGGTATCCAAACTATTAGGGTTTCCCATATAAGTGTAACCCAAATAAAGCTCTAAGAATAAGAGGAAAATAAAAATCAAGGGGAACTCAACTATGATTAAAAATATCATCAAGATAATCCAAATCCATTAATAACATTCTTTCCTTGCATAATATAATCCAAGTGTTCTCATAACGAGATCAACAATACTTGGTTGAATGATCAAGATTTTGACAAGTGCTACTTTGAATGGAATTTAAGAATTATTATTTCAAGGGGATTTTAATCTCACTAGTTTATCTCATGTTATTCCCTTTAGGTATTCATGATTTTAGTTACTTTTTTGGAACCCTATTCCTTTAACCAAGTCAATATGTTCAAACCATAATTATGTGTAACTATTTACACAACCCACAAGTTTTTGTTACTCACCCTAAATTTGATGTCAAGTATATTCATACATATCAGAATGCATCATATGCATAAGGTATATGAACAATTCATTTAAAGGTTTATAATTATATGATATTGACATTATCTATACGATCTTGACCTAAACAAAAAATAACCAACCCCATTTACTTTCCTAGATAAGTAGTTGGCCTCCCGGTATGTAGGTAGTTTGACCCCAAGTCCTTTTACCCAGGGATAATTTACTCAATAAATAAAATAATTCATCATAACTCTTACAACTATTATGTAAAAACTATATTGAACAACTAAATTTAAGCTAATAACTTTGATTACAAATTGAGTTCATGGTAGATGAAAAACTAAATTCATTATCACACCTAGAATGTAATGAAAGGATCTATTTAGAAGAAGTTTAACAATGAAAATAAAGAATACACTATTAATCAAATAAAAATATTATAACCATGAATAAAACAATGAATGAAAATTTTAAAATAATTAACAATTCATATATTTAAACACAAGATAAACATTTATTAATAATTCACAAATAAAATATAATTATAAACCCTTTTTGAATTTTTAGATTTGACATTAGGGAAATTACATAAATATAAATATAAATATTTTATATTCATCCCAATATGAACATTTCCATATTTATCATTATTATTCCTCTACAATTGACCGACTACTAACATTCCCGACACTTTCTCTTCCCTTCCACATAGGATTTTTTGGATCTGATCAATGGATACAATGGTCCTCACTTTGTTTGGTTCCATCTTCTCATTATTTCATCACTTTAGAATTTCCCCTTCTTGAATGATGATTCATGGTTGCATGGATATCGTACTTCTCTCACTACCTATCTTTAGGTCTAACCCTGTGCATCAGACCTCCATTATGGGTCTATATGATGGAATTTCAGATAGTTTTGCTCTGTGTCGGTGGTGGTGTTCGGTTTCTTTCTTATCCATTGACCATTCTGGACAACTCATCGTGTTTGAATCTATTTTTTTGGGATTGATATGGGTTGTAGGTCAACTTGGGATGGTATTATAGGGGGAATAACATCTGTCTTGGTTCATGTTCTTCCTCGGTGCTGGCCTTTTCACCTCTTCTTCTTGGGTCCTTCTCTATTTTGTAGGGTTTCTACTTCTTTTTATTGACTATTCCTATCTTTGTATGTTTTAACCATTTGGTTTTTGGTTTTTCTTCTTCATAGTGAGTTCTGTACTGGTGATGTATTTTTTGTATCGTTCTTACTCTAGGGGCAGTGATTTATAGTTTTGGTCTTTCAAATCATCTATTTTTGGTTCGATGTTTTGTTGGTGGTGTGTGGTTTTATTTTCTTGTATGAAGTCATTGTGGTACTTGGCGTGGTCCCCTTCCGAGGCCTCCTTCCACTCAACTATGATCCAATTTACTTGTCTAGTAATCCCTTCCTAGTAGATCCTATGTGGTGGTCTTGAAGAACATTCTATGAGTTGTTGTTTGAGTGGATTATAGCCTCTAAGAGGGCGACTGAAATATTTTTTCGTACCATTGATGAAGGTTTTAAAGTTTGTGATGTTCTGTTATGATTATTTTATGGAGGAAACGATGGAGTTCTATGGTAGTGACATGAACACACTGTTGGTGAATTTCAATTATGAGGTTGAGAGGTTGAAGGGTCCTTCTTTATTTTGATTGTTCTAGTCATCAGCTCCAGTGATGATGGGTAGTGAAGATGATGATTGTGGTGTACCATGATAATAATGGCATATTGGAGGCGATGTAACCTTGGATGATGTGAGTGACTCATGGTTCAAGACCTCCTTGTGTTTAGAGTTTTTATTTTCAAATTTCAAATTGCATTTCTAGATCTTCTAACTTGGGATTCCCGGTTGATGTTTGTGGTTACTACTTAACCTTAAAGAGACAATTATGAATATAAAAAATAGATTTTTTCCAGTCATATTTTTCATTATATGACATTTTCATTTTAAATATATGATATTTTATGAAATATATACAATTTATAATTAAATTTTCTATTATGTAATTTTTTTAACATAACCTAATATCACATATTTAATCATCAATAAAACCTTCATTATATCAATCTTCAATTTTTTGGATATGGTTTAAATTGTATCCAAATAAGGCCCTATTTCTTATTTTTAACAGTTAAAAATAATTAATTATGAATAGTTCATAATTTAAATATAAATATTTTATTCAATTTCATTATTTTATTATTTAGAACCCTTTATAAATTACTTATTATGATTTTTATAGAGACGCTTTTGTTTATATATCATAATATTTTTCATATAATTTGTTAAAATCTATTTTAAATATTAAAATTTATTATTTGGGAATAAAATGTTTAATGAACATTTAACTAATTATAAAAAATTTATAATTAGTTAATTTATAACCATTTTATAAATTAATTCACCCCAAAATACCTTTTATATTGATTTATAAAAATATTAAATATTAAAAATATTTTTAAATATTAAAAATATTTTTTTATCAATTTTTCTATCTACTCTTACGTAGGAACTCATTCCAGCATAATTGTATCCTTCTTTAACCCTTATAAAGACACACTACATAATGGTAATCTAGTTCTAATGCGCTTGTATAAAGGTAATTCCCTAATTACCTTTACATAATGTAAATTTAATACATTGCATAAAGGCAATTCAAAGATTACATTTAAGTAGAACATTTTTTGCAAGGGTAAAAATGATATTACAATTATGTGAACACTTCACATAAAGGTCATTTACCTTTACTCAGCATTCTGAAATCACTACATCAAAGCACTACCTTTATAAAAACCATTTTTATAAAGTCAATAATGAGTTTATTCTTACATAGACCTTTTGCATAAGGGTATCATGCGAGGGTAAGTTGTGAATTACCTTTACATAATCCTTTTAGAACTCAAATACCTTTACATAGTAACCTGTTACTGTGATTTGGGATTTTTAAGAACATGCAATACCTTTATGTGTATGGGTGATTAATAATATACACTTACTCAATACTTTTACACAAACCATTTGTGTAAAGGTTACTATATAGATTACCTCTACTTAAACCCTGCATGTAAAGGTAAACCCCGAGCATCCTTTCATGCTTAGATTGGAAATAACCTAACAACCAATAATAAAAATATTTATCTCATCTAAATTTTTTAAGGAATTACCTCTATTAGACTAAAAAAATAAATGAAATGATCTATGAAAAGTAAATGATCTTGGAATTACATGTATGCACCTAGATAAAACCAAATAAAGAGATACTATCCCCTTAATAGAATAGATGAATAATTGATTTCATGTTAACACTCTCACAACACACACATTTTTAATATAAAAAGATACAATTCTTCTAAACTTCCTTATCCACAGGTAGTGCATGATTTTTAATTCACTACACCAGAAAGTTCATTTTGGCTGGAACGAGTTAGTGACCTAAATGGATGACCCAAGTATCCTCACTCTTAAGAATGTATATGTTACCGAATAATGTGGAGATAATATAAAAAAGAGAGGTTGGAGTGAACAAGAATCCATCAGATTTCTCACCCAATTGAATGGTGGAGAAAAAAAAATCCTTTGATCTGATTTTATCACCGCATCTATAGACATAAGATTCCAAATTTCCCAACATAAAGTAATGTTATGTACAAGGAACCCAAGGAAGAATATAAAATCACCACACTGATTATTATTAAAAAAGAGGATTTAACTGCTTTCTATGATCCGACTATGATTCACATAAATAGTGGTAAAGGATTCAAAAATACTATTCCATATATGGGATCCCTCCAAAACAAGATCAAGCTAGCTGGATGAAGATTATACATATTTTTTATGAATGTTTCTTTCACATTGAGAGTGTCGAGAGAAAGCTTCATAATAAATTTTATCATGTATACACTTCATGGTATCCTAAATTATTTTAATATTAACATCTCATTCCATAACATGATTAGTAATCTTGGGATAACAGGTGCCTGATGTTTACCATCCTTCTTCACATTTGAGAGAAAAAAATTGGTAATTATTATGATTATTATGATGTCATACTTGGTTGAAAGAATAACTCCAAGTAAATTCTTTGTGATAGAATAAAATACACTATTAAAAAGTGTGATCAGACCTCCAAATGAGTGAAGCCAACTTTTAGAGTTGATAATAAAACCCGTAATTCTATTGATGAAACCTTCATAGTCTAGAATAAAAAATATTTATTTGATTAAGAGTTTGAAATGTAATCCATAGGTAGTTGTATTCTATAAATACCTTTCATCTTTATAATGAAATTAGTATTCCCTATCAAGAATTTATTGTTAATATATAAACTTATCATACTAAAATTAATAAAAACACTATTCTTATTAAAATACATAGATAAAATATATTTGAACCATTTAATTGAGATACTTCTTCCATTAATTAAAAAGAACATGTCATCTTCAAATCGTAAATAATAAATTCCATTGAACCCATACCAGCCATTGAAATGTTTCCCAATCACACTTGAGATTTTATAGTGCTAGTTTCTTCTTAGAATATCATAGGTAATGGTGAACAGAATAGGAAAGAGTTGGTTTCCTGGGAAGAGGGTCCATCCCAGTTTGAAAAAAACCAAGTCTTCTCCCCATAAGATAAATCATAAACTAAATCGAATATAAGTAGTGAATAATGAGCCCATAAACTCATTTTTAGAATCCAAACCAACTAATAAATTTTAGTGTGAAATTTCATTCCATTATATTATATTATTTCTCTATATCGATCTTGATCATGAAATTAGATCTGACCACATTCCTATGAAGATTCAATAACATTTTATAAGAAATATAAATTTCCAATATAATTATCCTTCCATTAATTAAAACATGAAAAGATTATGATATTTTAAGAGAAAATATTTTGGAATGATTCTTGTTAAGAGTCATTTGAAGCACCTTGTATGAGGAATTTCACAAGGTTACGAGTTAGAATTCACTAAAATTTCTAGGATTATTCACCTTTGGGATGAGAATAACAATAATAAAGGTGGTCACATGGGGGATATGATAAAACTTGAAATAATCCTAAACATCCTTAATATAATGTCTCTTAATGAAATACCATGATGAAATAAATAGAGATCTTGGAAATCCATCTGTCTCTAAAGTAATGTTAGAATTAATTCATTTAACATCCACTAATATCCCATCATCTTCTTGGTTAGCTCTAAAAGAAATAATTTATACAGTTTTCCAATGATCATGGAATATCATAGAAACAATGAGTATCATCATCTGTAGATTATTTCATCTCTCTATCATCACCAGGGGGACTAACTAAAATCTATATAAAATGAGATAATGAACACTTGAGTCAAAATATATCTTTATACTCTTACTTTTTATAATAAAAATCCGGTATTATAATTTTTTTAGTTCTTATATTTATTTCTTAAAAAGTATAAATTATTGAATGAAGTTATACAAGAATAATGTTTTTAATTTTACCATAAGAAGGATATTAATTTTAACAGATAGAAATTTATAAATACAATCAGAAGAAGACTTACAATGACTATCAAATGAAGAATTATAAAGTCTATCGGATTAAGACTAATAATATTCATCCTAAAAATTCTTATAAATCATATTAGATAACTAATTAATAATTACATTTAATTAAGAATTATAAATTCTATCAGATGATGATTTGTGAAATCTATCAGATAGAGACTGACAATGTTCTTCGAATGGAGGCATAAAAATTATATTGGATAGACACTTACAAATTATACCAGATGAATATGTATAAAGTAAACTAGAAGAATATGTAAAAATTTTACCATATGGAGTTGTAGAATTTATTCTAGATGAAGAGATTATAATCCTATTGAGTGGAACATTATATAAATCATTGTAATGGTGTTGAACCTGATAATAATAAAAAAAGTTATATTTTAATGAACTCATTGAAATAAAAAGGTGTTTTTCAATTTTTTATAACTAATCCCAACAAGTGTAGAATCTAGCCATTGAAATTTTTATAACATGATATCTATAAATAGGATTGAAACCTTGAGGAGAAGAAGAGACTAAGTACATGAAATGTAAAGACTATTATTGATGTTTTTCAACATATTTCTATCGGGTTTTCTTTATATTATAATATTCAGATAGATTTATTAAATAATAAATTGTGTGGGGTTTATATTTTATTGTTTATATCTTTTCCATTATAATAGTTTCTTGTTAGGTCTTGTGATTGAGGTCACCCATGGATAGGGATATAGAAGTTTGTCTGATGAGTTTGATTAGGGGATCATAGGAATTGGGAGATAGAGATTTTGTTTGATCACGTGGATAAAGGGAATCTATGGTTTATAAGAACAAACACATGATAAGTTAAAAATTGGTGATACATAAAGTCAAGTTTACAGACTTTAATTTGGGTGAAATTAAAGACTTAAATTAATGGAGGCTCTATATGTTTTGTTACATTCTTTTATAAAACATTAATTTACATTGTTATTATTATTTATAAAAATTTTATATTTCTTCTTTTAATTTTATACAATTTTTACACAATGTTGTATTTACATGTTTCATAATTTAGAAGTTATAATGTATGTGGGAAAAAAAATTTATGATAGAATTTCTTATTGTTTACCTGTCTCATAATAGTGAAAAATTCCTCAAGAAAGGGGAAGAAATTTTTTCTATATTTTTATTCTTTTAATTTTTTTTCATTTTCAGAAAATCCACTAGATTGATATTTTAAGATAAATCTCAGTTCTATTAGAATAAATTTTTTTCCAATAATTTTTCAGATTGAATTTTATAAAAATTTTCATTATAACAACAATATATCTCTAATTTATTATGCATACAAGTTATAAACACACATGATAACTTAAAATTTCCAAAAGTTACTGTCTCTTTTCTCTTTATAACTTTTATGGATGAAATTTTATATATTTATTATTATAAATTTTCAAGTTCTATCATCATAATGGTTTCCCAATGACCTCAAACCTTCTATGATACCATATTACTATTATCTAGAGTTTTAAATATATATTTTCTTAAATATTTTTGATATTATCATATTCTAAGAACAAATCTAACCCATTGGGTCATTTGTAATTTCAACTATGCCTATCCTTTCCTATATATAGTTTTAGTGGATAAATATTATTATTCATCACTAGCATTTTGAGTGGATAAATCTCACTATAAAAAATATTTTATTTTTGATAGTATGAAGAAGTCCCTCTTAATCAATTTTAGTCTATAAGATAAGTTTTCATAGTCCAATTTGGATATTTTTCAGCCTGATATGACATCATGGAAAGAATTATTGAAAAAGGATGGTTCTAAATGTATGATTAATTCTTGAAATCAACTATTGTTTTCTAAGGGTGGTATAGTATTTGTGTCATAAAAGATGACTATGATCTTCACTGTCCTTATGTCATTCAATATTTATATATCAGTTCTATTTTTAATAAAGTGGATGGATTCATATTTTTTTTCCATTAGTATATTTAGAAAAACTTATACCCTGAATATTAAGATAATGGTTAAGTTTATTGGTATACCTCTTAATAGTGAAGCCTACCTTACCACTCATAAAATTAAAAAAAATATAGGTTCATTTGAAAAACCTTTTACTAAGATTTCAACTTTTATATTAACGATAAGGTTATAAAGATGACTCATTTATCCCCTAATATAAGTATAATTTGTATTTCAATTCAATGTTTTCTTCTTCTAAGAAACAGATACCGAGATACATTAAAAGTTCAATAAATTTATGATCTTAAGTTTATTTGTAAAATTAGGAAGTTTAACTTGGTGAATTTCATGTGGAACTATATCACTATAATTAGCATTGGGGTAGTGAAGTTTAAGATTTTTATATATCGAAATTTTTATATAGGTTTTTTGTCATGTTTATGGAGTTAAAAAAGATAAAAAATGAAATAAACCTCTTTAGAGAAAATAATTTATTTTTTAGTGATGTGACTATCAATAAAATGAGGGTGATGTACTTCCCTACTAATAGAATATTTAAATATAAGTATTCTAAATTATATTCATGAGATGAGGTTAAATATCTTAAGAGGAAATTTCATAAAAATAGGAATAAACTTGAGTCCAATCAAAAGTATCCTTAACATTATAGAAATAAAGTTAAGGAATATATAATGAAGAATTTACTGAGTTTATGAAGAAGGAAAAATAGAAGAAGAATGGTGATCCATGTTTTGGGTTTGAACCTAATGAATCCAAATATATAAAAGAATTATTTTTTGATATAGTAAGGAAAGTATATTAGATAAATAAATTTTTTTCTAATGAAAATAATGATAAATTTACTCAATATTTACATAGGGAAATAGAAAAATATCATGATGTTGTTTGGAAATAGAAAAAAGTATCTCTATCCAATCCTTAGTTTATTGCTTAGTTAATTACAATATACGATGATAAAGAAGTTTATCAACATGTTTCAAATGATAACGTGAATATATTTTTTAGGAAGTTCTAAAATAAAACAGAATATAATTTTGAGGTTGTTGATAAATCGTATACACTCAAAGAATAATCTAAAGGGTTATAAAAAAATTGTAAAAAAAATAAGAAGTAGCTTAAAAATATTTGAGAATGTATTTTGATTCAAAGGAATCCTCAATGAATAATTTGTTATCTCTAACTTATTAGTATTGAAAAGATGAATAATTTTACTCTTCATTGGAAGGGGAATCATCGAAGGTGAAATTCACGCATCAACTTTAAAGCTATCAAAAGATATTAATTCTGATGAGGATATTGAGATTGTTGAAATCTCTTAATCTATGTTTGTTGGGAAATAGGAAGCCTCACCTCCTAGAGTTAGAAAATCTCTTTGCTTCAATTTTCAAATGATTAAACAAATTCTCATTCATGTACAGTATCATGGAGAATAGAGAGAAAAACAAATTATATCAATGAGTTTATCAAGAGGATTTAAAGTGTTATCGATATCTGTATAGATTTATAATAGAGGAGAAATTATATCCAAGGTAAATTTGATTTAATTTAAGGATCATGTTTTCTTATACAATTATTGTAATTTTTCTTTCAACATAATGTTGAGTTGAAAAATATAAAAGGAAATTCTACATAAGAGTTTATAAATATGAGGAATATTGTCAAGTGGATGAGTTAAAAAAAGAATATGTGATTTCATTTAATGAGAAATTAGCTGGAATTAAAATATTCCCACATTTAGTTTTAATGTTTACTGATAGTATAAATTATTACATGAGAGAATGTTCAAGGGAAATAAATAAATTAAAGTCTTTTTATATTAATAAATATTTTGATACATCCCAATAGAATAAACATTTTGAGTTTTAGGAAGTGATTTTTGGAAATATATAGTCTAAGGATAGAATAATAGAGAATATAGAGAAGGATCTTAAGAAGATGAAGCTCGTTGTTAACAAACATTATAAGAATGATTGATTTTTTTTTGAACTCTTGGTTGTTGTAATAATTAATGTTTATCCATTTACATTAATACTTTCATATTTGTATATGAATGGTTAATATTTTTTTGATAAAAGCATATATACACCCCTCTTAAATATTTATTGAGTTTTTATAATATTTTTGGGTCTCTTTCTACAAAGTTTCTTTACTATATATTTATTTACAAAAACAAAAAATGGATAGAAGGTTAGAGAAATTTAATTTTATGTAACTCGGGTGGAATAAGTTATAATGTTTTAATTTTCTCTTAGTCCTTTGTATTGTGATTCTCAATAACTGGGATATTTTTGAGTGTAAAGATCTATTTATACTCTTACTTTTAAAAATCATAATCCACTCAAATGATGTTTTTATTTAGAATATTTATTTTCATCCCAAGTATAACGTATTTCATGACTTTTTACCAGTATACAGTTTTTAGTTTTATCAAATGGGGGATATTATTTTTACTAGATGAATATTTATAAATTCCATCAGTTGAAGACTTACAAAGTCTATTAATAATGTCACATAAAGTCCAACAGCTAAAGACTTATAAAGTCGATCAGATGGATACATATAAAGTATATTAGATGAATACTTATAAAATCAATAAAATAAATACTTTTAATGTTTATTAAATGATTAATTATAAAATATATTGAAAGGAGACTTAAAATATTCATCATATAGAGACATAAATAGTCTATCTAACAAACACTTGAAAATTATATCAAAGAAAAAGGTATAAATTCTACCAAATAAATATGATTAATGTTTGCCGGATAAAGATTTATAAAGTATACTAGATGACGATATTCTAATGTTACTAGATAGAAAAGCATATAAATCAATGTAATATTTATAAACCTAATGATCATTGGATAATGTGTTGTGGTGTTGAACTCATCGAGAGATGAAGATGTTTGTCTAATGTCATTGCAACAAATCATAATAAGGGAAGAATCCGAGTATTGTAAATTTTTTACAACATTTTTTATAAATGGGACCACAACCTTGAGGTGATGAATTAGCTAAATATATTCCATCTAATGTTAGATATTAATGTCTACCAACATATTTTTACCAAGTTCATTTTATATTGTAATATTTTGAGAGTTTTCTTAGAGAATATTTTATGTTATATTTCTATTGTAAATTTTATAAGACTATATGTTGTAATAGTTATATTTATAATCATGTTATTGAGGTATCCTAGGAATATGGGAAGATATTTTTGTATGAACAGGTAGATTGGGGGATTCTAGGAATAGGGAGAAATAGATTTGTATGATCTGGTGGATCAAGGGATTCTAAGGTTTGGAAGAAAAACCTTCTAATAGGATGATAATTAAGGGTACCTAATGTTAGGGTTATATACTTACATATAATTTTTTGTTAAAATGAAGACATCACTTAGTGAAGGATTTATAGGTTTCGTTACAATATTTTATAAAATTTTTATTTTACCTTGTTATTTCTGTTTTTACAAGTTTAATGTTTGTTTTATGCATTTTATAAAAAGTTTATTTTTTTAGTAATAATTTGTTACATACTTTGAATTTTATAAATCATATTGTAACAAGAATTTTTCTGATATAATTTTTTACAATAATGGTGTTGGTAAATTGTATGTATAAATTTTTATAAACTATAATATACCCCCATAGTATTTTCAATACTTTTATGATCCTATACACATGTTTTAAAATTTTATCTATATAAATACTGAAATATTATTCATAAAGTTTCAGGTTGATATTATTAAAGAATTTTTTCCCTTGATTCATGCACTGAAATGTACTGCGTTATAATCACCTTCCTCCAACCATCTAATGGGGGCCTCAATTATACATCACCCTATCTTTAAAAATCCATATTTATTTTAATATATTGTGTTTGCTGGATCGGAGAAAAAAATTATTATCATCCCAGTGGGCTTAGAGGTTTTCATCTAGATAACTGATCTCAACCTCTAGATGTTCTAGAGATTTTATAGGATATAGATGGATTTTCACCTAAGTTAAAATATAACCCTTTAAACTATACTCTTTTTTGGAACTAATACCACACATTCTCTTGAATAGGGGAACTCCACGAGTTATAAAATTTGTACTTATAAGATTAATTCTCGATCCATACTTGATAAAATGACAGTTATATCTTTGATAATGATCCAAATAACCTTGAATCTTGAGTATTATATGAGAGGGGTCATATAAGGATTGATCCAAGTGGGTAAAAGATGAGTACTAGAAGTATGTAATTTCCTTAAAGTTATCAAGAACCTATCTAAAAAACTCAATATTATACTACTTCCTATCTCTTTTTTATCTATGTGTATTTGTTTCCTTTAAAAACCATGTCCATTAGACTAATCTAAGAAAAAATATTCTATAAAGGAATCCATGTCCTTTCTTGAGTAAAAATCCCCCTTTTTGGACCAATAAATAATTGTATTATAATCCTCACATATTAACCATGAATTGGAACTAGGGTTGAAGGAAGTAATATCCTATCAAAGGGATTAACTTTCTCCTTCAAAAAACCTAGAATAAATAAAGGACATGAAAAAGGGTAGAGATTATATAACCTTGACTGAAATCTAAGGGGAATATGTTTTTACAAATAAAACATGAGTTGGGTTATTACAGAAGTGATAAATGTGATCCTTATATAGGAATTCATGCATGTGATCGTCGATAAGAAATTTAAAAGATTTTTTATAGTATTCACATTGTGTTTTGGTTCCAAAATAATAAATAGTGAAATGAGTTTGTGCTAGGTAATTTTTATTAATAAAACACATTTGTCTAGGGAGAAAATTCCCCAATCATTTTATAGAAAGATGATAGAAATTATAGGAAGGGATACCAGGTTAGGACACCTGAATAACATTGAAATCGATTGGATGAGCCTCTTGGGATGATATTTGAATTTGAAAAAGTTATCCTTCCCCCTATAGAGGAGATGTTTTATATTCTTCTTTTATTTACTTATTTTAATCAATGAGCCTTGCATCACTTCAATAACTTAGGATGGAACCATGAATCCATTTTATAGAGAAGAAGGGTCATTCTATGGATCTGAAACCTCATCAATATCTTTGATCCTAATGTATGTATGATATCATTTAGTATATGAAACCTTACAATAAAATATAATCTAAGGAATAAATTTGATCTCCATGCAGTGGAAAGAGAAATAAATATATTTTTTCACTATTCAACAGTCATAAGAAAAGAAACTCATGTCCCAAGGATGTTTGTGGATATTTATTTTCAAAAATGGAATAGTGATAGAAAATGCGGAGCTAGGTAATTCTATGCCTGAATTAGAAACTAGCTCAAGAACCTTAGAGATATAGTTCTAACTGTGTGATTCGATTGGATAATCCACCTTATCATAAGTATACTATCCCTTGAGGGATGATATCTTGCTATAAACCTAAACATTTAACCCTAATGATAAGATAATTGAATCCCCATATAAGATATAGTAAGATAATGAGGGATTAAACCTAGGATACGATCCAAAATGACGACTGAGGAACACTATTTTGTATAGTCGACTAAGAGAACACAATCATGTCAAATGGTAGAGGTAAAGCTAAATGAAATATATCCAGAGCCACCTACGATGTATTTGACATGGTGGATAATCATCTAATGGTATGAAGAAGGGAATACACTCATGAATATTATCTAAACACTATCAATCTCCACCTAATAATAAGTATTTATCCTCAATTAATTATTTCATTAATTATGATTTGATTGATCATCAAAAGTTAACTCAACAGTTATTGGCTACCAAAAAGATTGGTAAATTTTATATGATGAAAGTAGGATATTCCCCATGGAATTTAATTTCATTGATGATATTTTTCATAGAGTTTCTGCAAATTTAATTCCTCTATAGATCAGATTATAGGGGAAGAAGAATCTTTATTTTATGGGACCATTTGAGATATGGGATCATATCAAAGTAAATTCTTACCAACTAGCCTTATAAACTTTATTCAGTTAATTTCATAATATTTCCATGTCTATAAAAGGAGGAGATACATACTTGATCCTACTCATGTGATCCAGTTTTATGATATATAGTTAGAAATTGATGGTTTGTATTTGGAGGACTTGTTTTTCATTTTTGATAGAGTGATAATTTTATGAGTGGAAGGGATCCTCCTTTTGTAAAATTGTGATGGAAACATGAAAAAATAATGATGTAAATCTGGGAGTTGGAAGTTGAAATGAAACATCAATGACTAATTTTTTTCACTTGTGAAGATCACAGATTCTTCTTGAGGCTGATAATCCCAATTGTGTATAATTTTTAATTAACCATATTAATAAAATTTAGTTTTTTTCCTTAAATTTTAGTTGTTTAGTTCCTAATATAATGAAAATTTTAGCTTAATATGTATTGGATACAATGTCGAGGAGGTTGGACAGAAGAGGAAAGGGTGTATAGTTGTAGTAGTAACATCGATTACCGAGTGGAAGTGTACTAGGAACTCGATGATATTTGATGTGACCTATTGTGGCTACTGGGGTAACTATCGAATACCCAATAGACTTTTATTTATATCCTTGGGTGAATCTATAATGTTTTTTATAGAATGGTAAAATGATCATTTTTTTAAAATTATTAACCTTTTTAAGCATTTATTTTTCCTTGACCCTTATTTTAGCCTTTTTATATCTTCTTTGATTTTTTCTTCATCCTCTCTAAATATCTCATGGGATCGAACATATTTTATTCATCTGGATCACTACTAATCTACTATAGGGGATTATATTTGTTGAGGTAAAGGTTGTAACCCATCCATTCTACTTTGATTCCGTTGGTTTTCAAGGTAGTATTCGTAACCAATTAATTCCTCTATTTAGAATTTGTAAATGCATTATATCTTATAATTATTATTTTATCAATATATTTATAGATTTTATCCTAGATAAATCTAAGGAAATACCTTTGTTTTTTAGTATTTCTTATATTATTTTGTATTATACATAATGCCTGTTTTTTTATATTATAGATTATTGAAATCCTTTTAGTTTTTTCATAACCTTTTTCCATATGTTTCTAATGTTAAGGTTCAACAGGATAATTGATAAGTAATCTCTCCTCTTTCACATAATATCATAAGGAATGGTGGTAATCTTCATGGGGTGTAACAAAACTCATCCAAAATAAGGTATTTTTCATATAAATAATAATTTTTGAGAACTAAATTCTAAATTTGTTATGAGTTTTTTGAGTAATGATTTACAAGATATAATCTATGTTCAAAAAATTATTTATCACTAGTGATGTATTTTTTTGTAGTTATGAATTTTAATTTTATAATGATTAAATATGTTATAGGATATTTTTTTAGGATTCATTCAAGTGTGTGTGTATTTTAAATTATATAAAGTTGGTGGAATAGAAAAATTTATATTATGATTATTTATAGGTACCTAGATTATTGATTGTAGCTACATTTGACTATACAAGGGTTTCAATAGCACTCATTAAATTATAATTATTATCCATTATAGGTGTGAATATTGTCATGTGATTAAGTTGTCCCTTTCCAGATATTAATATTCCTTTTGCACATAAATAATTTGGTTTACTAGTATACTAATGGTGGTGAGGTTCATTTCCCTTGATAGACATGTATAGTCTACCATCATGGATTATAAGCATAAATAATGGAATGTAAATGTGATTTATATTATGGATTGTCGATCACATGGAAATAACCATTCATGATAGAATTTTTAAATTATATTTGTAAAGATATATCATGTTAAATATGGGTTTTATAAATCATTATTTCATACTTTGTGATGCTATTGAACACACTAAGTGTTGTGTTATAGTTTTTGGGGATGGGTGGTGACTTTATTCTAGGTATTGTGTTCTCATACCCCACATGTTTACCAATGTGATACATACAGATATTATTTTCCATGATTTGGGTAATGGAAATATAGTTGTGTTTGAGAGATATTTGTGAATGGTTTTGTTAAATGTATAATAACAATTATCATTTCAAGAGAAAGAGATTAAAACCATTATACAAGGATTTATATACAATATAATATGAAACATAATGAAAATATAGAAACAAATAACGACTGTAAATAATTATACTTTACACTGAGGAGAATCTTTAAAATCTAAAAAATCCATCACATGGGTTTGATAAAGATAAATGAGTGAAAAAATAATCCCATATTTGTGGTGAATTCATGGGTTGATTGAATCACATGTCATACATACAAGATTTTCACTTATCAAATGATGTTCTAGAATCTACACATGCAAAAGAAAGAGGGAAATGATTTCAGGGAGGTTTGGACAAGCATAATGGATTTCACCATCAACTACCATCACATGAAATACGTTAAAATAACCAATCAAGGATGCACCATTATTATCCTCTCATTAATTCATATTATGAAACACTTGAATAAATTCCATGGCTATTTAATGTATCATATACATATATGTATGTCCTCCTAGTCGTTTCATCTCATGAAATAGTATAATAAATGATTTCTAAATGGGTGAAAAATAAATGATAATAGTTTACCATTTTTGCGTCATGTTTCATGGAAAAATATAGCGTGCATGAAAATCATAATTTTTCTTCAACACACACGAAAACACACATATATAAAATTATTTAGGGAATGCCTTAATCAATCAACCACTTTTATTAAATCCAAAATACTTTGTTCTATTTTAACTTTTATTTTATCATATATAGTGACTTGGGAAACCATATCCAAACCACCTTTTGGATATTTTCCAAAACACTTTTGGAAATATATCATTAACTTCACTTTGTATTGTATCATATGTAATACCATGTGAATACACATCGAAAATACTTTTGGATTAAATGTAAACCAATTTTTGAGTAGATCTATAAGTAAAAACTCAATCCCCATTCAATAAACCACAAAGCATGACCCCACAGGCCTTTATAGCACTGAAAAAAATACAAATATTTGAATCCATATATATAAGAAAAGTGAAGCCGATCGAAAAGATTCAATGTTATAAACTATATAAAGGTATCCATTGCAATTTTCATCAAGCACTTGTATCTCCATACTTTGGAAACCAACCTTCACCATATACAAATACATATTATCACATTTTCTCTTTTTCTAAGACAAAAAATGACCACGGTTCATAGAGAATGTTAATACCATATAGGAAAATCATTTTTTATTGATTCTCAGATTATAAAATAATACAAGAGATGAATATATCACTTATCATTCATCCTTATGGATAAGAACCTCACAAGTACCTTGTCCAAATATATATACAATATATAGGTGCATCCACACAGTTATATATTCTATCTAAATCAAGGGTTATGATTTCATACTCATCATATGAGAGGAGAAATCCCACATTGGTTAAGTTCCAGATGACAAAATGATCAACAATATAGACAACCACCCCGGTATTAGCTAAGTATTTAGACTTACGTAAGTAGGTTATCAAAGTATAAAGGTACTTGTGCTAGGTATCTCACCAACATCAGGTAGTGTGGAATCATATATGATCCATATATGCTCCCCCCAGTATACCAAATAAAACATAATGAAACTCAATTACTATAATTAGTGGGTCATATAATGCACACAAATAATCCTATTATTTGTCTTGTGACTCATCAAAAAATTTCATATCACAATACAAGAATATTACTCACAATAACTTTAACATTTACTCATAACCTATAATACTCCACGATGAACATTAGTTGGGGATAAACTCAAAATCATACTTTTAGAGTTCTATTATCATTTCAATTCAAGATATGTAAATCTATATATACATTTATGTATCTATAGTGAATAAATGATAAAATGGATGTTACCTTTAAAATCATTTATTTTAATATTCATAAAAACTTAAAGAATATTTTTCAAAATTGACATCAAAACTAGTTTAATATATAATTATTACAAAATTTCAGATCATCCTTATGTCTTCTATACTACATAAGGGTTTTTACAAATTACATCATATATAATTCACCTCATATCTTTATATAACCATATGATAAAACCCACCCACTAAAATTTTTAGTGAGAAAATCTATAAATACATCCAATTTGAATAATGGTGTGATTTATGAATCATTTCCCTAGATTTTAAAATTCTTGAATATATTTAAAACTCTTAACTTCACAAAATAAAATTTAATGATTTCAACTTATATTGTATTCTTAGAAATCTTTCTAAGTTCATCAACATCAAATTTGGGACCATATTAAATCTAAAAAATTCCTTGATTAATGTAACTACTTCAATTATTATTTATCATTCTTAATAAACTCATTCATGATAAAGTGGCAATCACTTTAATATGGTAACTAAATGCAGCTGTTAAATTTTTATTCACCACTACATCATAAAAATGCTTAGGATAAAGTGATAACACATTATGGTTACTAATGAAACATTTGTATTTACTAATACATCCTAAAATCATTCAATATAATGTGATAACACTTTGTTACAATAACTAATGAAACTATTTAAATTTCTCTTTATTGGAATACCCTAAACTCTTTTAGGATATCAACTGTAATTCACCTGTTCATTTTGACCAGTACAATCATTCAAGAAACAATGTATTTAATTATTAATGATAACTAAACGTAACCATTTAAATTTTTATTTATCATTACATATCCAAAAAACATTTAGAATATTGAGTGAAGAACACTTCAAGTTGATATTGGTGTTATCCATTATCTATTAATTTTGAACTTCTCATACTCTCACTATCCTCTTAAACAAAATATTCCTTCTAGAATATATTTATATGATAGAAGTGTAGAATCACTTTATAGGTTTCAACCATAGGGGAAGATCCTTGGTGGGAGAAATAACTATAATGTTTTTCTCAATTTTATGGATTATTCAATGAGATTATGGGATCCAAACACATAATACCTTTAGCAGTGATCCACACATGTTCATTTGATCTCTAAACAATCACTGATACAATATTGGGTGCTAGAAAAACAGATCAATCATCTCATTTTGCTCATATTGATCACTTCAAGTTCATTAGGGTTTAAATAAATCTCTATAGCACTTCTCATTGTTGAGATAAATTGAGGAGGATTAATGAATACAGCAGTATATTGTGTTCAATGGTTCTCAAGTATCATTTTTAACTCTTTATAGACATAACAATCTATTTATAGAGCAAGGTTTTATATAAAAATATTATCTAATTTCATATGAGCCATTAAAGAATATAATAATCATAATTAAACTCCATTCCATATAATTATTATACTACTATTATTATTATTATCATTATTGTTTTATGGAGTGTACTAACTCATAAAATGATAATTTTTATTGTATTACAAATAAATATTCATCACCAGACATTATCTTGTTCCACTCTAATGCTTCTCTATTTATTGAGTACCTGAATAAATATTTGACTAAATATTTTATTCATCAATAATTATTTGTGATTGATAAAACATGAATAAAATATTCCTCATTATTTAGAATAATATTTATTCATTTAATTTAATTCATAATTAATTTAATTGAGGCCAATGTAAAAACATTAGTGTGTGACCCTATGTGATCTTTTTCATTATCACCAGGTGGGATTTCCTAAAGTCCAATATTACTATATAGATACAGGTCAAGGAATCCAAGAGAAATAAATCAATGCCTCAAACTCAATAACCACTTATGGACACTCTCTTTATAATATAATATCTTCTTCTCACTATCTTATTAGGCATGTTTCACATCCATACCATCAACCACTATGATTGTTATGTCTTTTTTTGATAATATGAAATAAACACATTATTACAACATGGATATGGAATTTTAGGTGATGGTTACATTCTAATCAATTGGAAAAGATATAAACTTTCCTAAATATTGAAGGGAATAATCTTTCCATGAATTATTCATTAATAACACATCACTCATGACACACCTAAAATATACAACTTTTCTAGGAACTATTATATTTATTTTTATGAAATAAATCTATGTAACTAATTTGTAACATTAAATAATAATAATCCTTATATCTAAGGACCATTACACATGCTTTGGATAGTAATATGTGACAACATAGAAACATGCATGATTCTTAATGATTGATATATTCTCTTAATCTCATGTATTAAAGATTTATATGGGGAACTTAATGAGAAATGGTATCATATTATTAAGATTAATCACACATGATATTCGATAATATATGTGCCTATCATGTAATATCTTCTGATATTAGACCTATATTTAAGGATATCTTCATGTCATTTCAAGGTTTTCATCATAGCGGTGAACTGATATGACCTTATCAATATGAAAGATACCCTAGTACATTATTACATTACATTAAATTCATGTATACAAATTAAAAATATATAGTAATAAGTTTTATTAATATTAAAATATATGAATATACATGTAATCTAAAGTATAAACAGTATGTTTTATAATAAAAAATCCAAAAAACTCCAACTTTGACTATAGCCAACTACATAATACTTTCAATCAACTATACCGCATATGATGATCATGTTTTTTCTGATTTATGAATTTAATAATGGGGTCCACCATGTTGTGTTACATATATATTTTTCAAACTATGACCTCACCTCTTTATGAAAAATCCATTTAGATATGATACTTACGATGTACATGGTTTGTCCACTAATGTTACCCTAGATCCTTTGTGAGAGCCACCACTAGAGTATTATCATAATAGAGTGTGAAATGATCATTATTTCTAGGTATCAGGAAATGCTCTTGGACAATTTTTCATATCCATACTACTTATTTAGCTTCCTTAAAAGCTAAAATATACTTTTACTCTACTGTAGAATATTGGACCACGACCATCTTTGAGCTCTTCCATCTCACAACTCTTCAATTGAGAGTGAAGATATGTACCATTTGTGATTTTAGATCATCTTAATTTTATTAGATACTATAATCAAAACAAAAACTGAAGACTAGTTCATCATCTCTTACATAGATAAGGAACATCACGTTAGTATTCCTAAAATAATTAAGGATAGTCTTGACTACCATCCGATTGCGTCCACCTTGGTTAGATTGATATCTACCAACCACACTTAAATAATAAAATAAATGTATACTAAGATATAGAATAAAATACATTACTGAAAAAATCACCGACACATATATAATCCTTTCCATTCTCTATTTTATCTCATGTTTCAGGGGATAAATTTTCTTGGAAATGTGTATTCCATTTGACATTTGAAATAATACCCTATTTGGATTGTTTTATACTAAATGTCTTAAGTGTCTTATTAATAAATGTACCTCAAATTAGGTTGAGTATCCACTGGGATCTATCATGATGGTTCTTGATCCTAAAAATATATGTTTCCTCTCCCGAGTCCTTTATGAAAATCATTTATTCAAACATCCATTATAAGACTACAGGACTTGAATTTCACTTCCAATAAGTGTTATGTCATCATAATATACTACTAAGAAATCAAAAAAACTCCCACTAAAACAATTATAGATACAAGGATCATATTCATTATTTATGAAACCAAATTACATTATGGATTCAACAAATCGAATTCACCATGCCCTATAATATTTATTTAATCCATAAATGGGTCTTTGAAACATGAATTCCTTTTTTTCATCCTTTAGAGTCACAAACCCTTAAGGCTGTGTGATATCAAAATCTAAAGGTTCCCATTTATTATTTTTTACATGTATCTTTCATGTATAATAGTCTTGGTAAGATACAAGGTAAAGTAGAATTATGATGGATTTTATCATTGAAACTGGTGAAAAAGTTTGATCTTAGTCTATTCCTTAATTCCATTTTAACCCTTATGCAACGATTCATGCCTTATAATTAATAATATTTCGAACCATTTATTGTGTCTTCTTGAATACCCATTTAAAACCAATGGGATTTAATTAAAATAGGGGATCTACCAAAACCGAAACTTGGTTTTAGTATATGGAATCAATTTCATAATTCATTGCATTTTTTCATTTAGAGACATACGTTCCACTTACAGCTTCCCTCTAGGTTATTAAATGATTATTATAAACTAATAATGATTCACCATCCTTAGTGAATTGAAAAAATACCATTCTGGTTCCCTAACATCTCCTTTACTCTTATGCAGAACTTATGTCTCCGAAACTTATTCTTACATAGGGATTTGTGTAATTTTCTCCTACGATAACTCTTTTGTATCTTGATATTGGAGTTTATCAAAGTCTTTCTCATTCCCACTATCTATTTTTGAGATAGGATCCTTCTCAAGGAACACAAGACTTTTATTAACCACAACATTTTTCTATAAACGATTTTATAGGTAATATCCCATTTCTTCTTTAGAAAATCATATAAAGATACACTATGTGCCTTGGGATGAAATATTGTTACATGAAGAGGTCTTAAAAAACAATTTACATCCCCACACATGTAAGTATGAAACTATAGCTTTCTTTCTAATCTTTAATTTTTATGGAGTACCATCTATCACTTTAGTTGGAACTCAATTAAGTTTTTATGTTTCAACTTGTAACACAAATACCCATAAGGATAATAGAAGTCTTGCATGACTCAACACTAATCTCACCATGCCTTACATGGTGTGGTTACTCCTTTCAGTTACAAAATTACATTGAGGTGTATAAGGAGTAAGTTGAGATAGAATCACAAAATCCAATAAATGATCAATGAAGTTCTCATTTAGATATTCTCCTCCATGTTCCTAGAAGATTTTACTAATATTCTTACAAATATGGTTCTTAACTTTATTCTTGTATTCATTAAATCTATAAATGTAATCTTAATAATAACTCATAAAGTATAAATATATATACATACGAAAATAATCAAAAACAAATTACGAAGTATGACTATACATCCCTTGCTTCCAGAAGAAATAGTCCCTATACATCTGTATAAACTAGTTTAAGAAAATCAGTGGACCTTTCACCCTTTCCACTAAATGGGAATTTGGTCATTTTGACTTTTAAACCTATGTGGAATATACCAATAGGTTTTATTTAAAATAAATCTAAATATACATATTGGTGTAATTTATTAAACCAATTTTCATTCACCTGACCTAGCCTATGATTAAAATTTTGGGTGTGGTATTAGTCATGTGAAGCAATTTCGTGTCAAATTTAATTACTTAGTTTGTGTAGTTAAAAAATAAAGACTATTATTTAAATATTACTTAACATAAAAATGTTATATTTATAATATAAGGAAAATTTATTCCCAAATTTTACAATAAATACATTTGAATCAAGTATAGATATATAAATATTTTTTTAATGAATAGAACATAGTAATAAACATTCAAAACCAAGATCACTGTCCTCAATAATGTGATGTGGTAGTCCATAATAGCCACAAGAACAAGTATGGATCTTTTTGTTACTTGTAGATCTACATCCCCTCGATCAATATTTTAGAATCTACTTAGTCCCTATATTTAAATACATATGTGACCACAAAATGCTGTTTCTAATATTAAATTGTTAGAAAAAGATAAATTGAACTTGATAAAAAATGCACGTGAAGCTTTCACTTTCTTCTTTTCCAGGGTTTTGTTTTTAATCCAGTGGTCCTTTTTCCCACATGTGAAATTGAAAATATCATATTCCCTTGATTTTAACATTATCTTTCCCATATTATTAGGGTGTTTCGAGGAAAATTTGGGCTTATAGCTCTTTACATAAACCTCACATTTATTTTCCAAAAGTAAGGAAGGATTTTCATGCTTAGTGTCCTTATCAACATACTGAAGAAGAGTAAACAGATCTGGGAGAGACTTCTCAATGTTTTTTATATCAAAAATAAAAAAAATCTAGAGAATATCTAATGGGTTAATGTATGAATAAGATCAGTTCATAGTTCACCAAGGAGTTTAAACCATAAAACCTTTAGATGATCAATGTAGAGAATGTGTTTAACTTTATGTGGTCTAGATAAGTCCCCATCTCTAATATTTATATAAAATATAACCTTGGAAATCTAAAACCTTTCTTATCTTAATATTTTCTTGTATAAGCCACAAATAAGCTTGAGCATGCTATATGCATCCATGTTTTCATGAGACTTCATGAGTTCAATTTAAATAGATAAAACAATCAAACACTAACCATCAATCATAACATTCATGTGTTTCTCATAGACATCAAAATATTCATCACTCACATCATTTGTAGGAATATTAGGTAGTGATGATTCTAGAACATATTATTTATGTTAATGGAGAAGCAAAACTTGAAGGTGTCTATACCATTCCTAAAAGTTTCTTTCTGTAAAGAGAAAACCTTTCTCCAACATTTATCATAGGGACAATTTAAAATAAAAGCATTACATTATTCTACAATTATATAATATCACATTTTTTGTAATCTCTAAGAATAAAAATTTTGTGAGACATAATAGTAATAATACTAATTTTATTAAATATATAACTATTTCTTCATGTCCAAACAATCCTCATCATTGGATTAAGAATTTACAGTTTCTAATAAATTCTATTTGGATAAATCTATATTTTACTTATTTAGGATCTAAAATTTGGCTATGTAAATCATGAGAAGGTCTTTACGTAGGCTGTCTTACCAACTACAATATTTTTTCTCCTTCATCGATTGGGTATATCCCCCAAAATAGAAATCCTTACTAGGATTTCATCAAAACATTCCTACAAATATTTATTGAATAAACATAGGTGATTTAATTCAATAGAAATTTAGTTAATTCAACCCAAAATCTTATCTAATAATTCATAATAATTAAAAGTTATGTTGATGTTATCCAAACTAACAATTTAACTATGTATTTATCTAAATTTAAATGACGTATGTCCGAATTTTATTTTATATATAGTTTGTGGATTTAATTTATTATTGATAATTATATCATGTTTTGTCTTTCACATGACTTGTTAATAATGAGTGAATCTTAATTAAGTGATTAACCATGTTTGATAAAAAAAATTATGCATAATCTATTTATTTAAATTCCATCTATTTATATTAATTCATTTATTTTTGGGATCATGGTCTTGCATCCATCAAATAAATAATGCATATGATCAAAATAAATAAATAAATAAAAATATCATGAGATTATCTAATGGATTATTTATTCGTAGGACAATAAATCAACCTATGACCAAGGGGAAAACACTTTATGTCTATCTTGGCATGAGTCACATCATTACACCTATCCACCAGTGTGTTGCCTAGGTTGGCATTATCTTTGTTTTATCTTGAACCACCTCTATGTGTCTTGGGATACCCTATTTGTTACATTTATTTATTAATCAAAAGTAGGTTAAGGGATCAAAAGGATTGGTTAAGGTAAATTAAATAAATAACCATGGACATGAAGGTCCTATATAATAAATGAGGGAGTGTTGACTCACATAATATCTTTTTTAATTTAATAATTTATAATTGTAAAACCATTAAATAAAAAAAATTAAATTATTCGAAAACATACATAGTTCTTATTAAAGCTCATGAACGGTTATACAAATGCAATAAATACAAAAATTAAAATGGATAATATTCTTTTATATTCTTTATTTATTATTTAAGATAAACATTATTGTTTTAATTAGTTCATTAATTAATTCCCTTTCATATTAATGTCCATCTAAATTCTCTTTGAGATATCCATCATAAATAAATTTATGAAAAATAAATGACAGAACCAATATTTTTAGATAATTATAATAAATTAATTGATCATTTAATAATTCTATAAAACCTTTATTAAATTTTCTGACACATAAAGTACCAACTAATATAATAATCTTTTAATCATATAATTTAAAATTTAATGTAGTTTAATTATGTCCATTATTGGTAGACTATTCAATGTGTACTTATGTGCTACACATAATGACCTAAATTTCCATGTATGAGAGTTAAAAAACTGGGCCTTAGGCATATACATTGGATGAGATATATGAAATGTACTAGCTAGGTACATAAAATTTATATTTCTTTCCATGTGTCCATGAAACCCAGCTAAAGACTAGGTGCATTCTTCATATGTGGGACCACTCATTGTGTACTCCAGCTACACATCGTGTTCTCTCATGACTCATTTAATGGCTTGACATGTACATTAAACTCAAAAATTAGGGAACTACAACCATTTATTCTAGCTAAAAAACATGTATTTCATTAATGATACCACTATCAGTCTAATGTGGGATTAAATAGATTATTTCACCACAACGTTTGCATATGTATTTCCGCTAAACCATGTAGACTACATGACTTGTACACCATATACATGCCTTAGTATCTGATAAGTCATGTTCATGGTTATCCTAGTATACATGTGATATTCTATAAATTCACCACGTGTGGTTAATACATAACATTTTGTGTTTCTTGAAACATGGCTAGGTGAAATTCACTTTGGTATACAGTGAGTACTCCATCTACACACATTACAATCTCATGATATCCAACTAGAATCCATATCACTTCTTGATGGAATCTCTGTCCATTTTTGATTTTTTCTTATACATTTAAGAAAATTAAACATAGAAATCTTATGATTAATAGGTTGAATTCATTTTAATTAATCAAACGGATTAAATAATGAGTATTCTTGAAATGAAATATCGAACCACTATCATGCATATAGTTTAGAAATCAAATAAAAAAATATAAATTTAAAACATGGACCCTCTGATACCCTTTTATGTAATGGGTGTAGTGAAAGCACCTTGTTGGGTGAAATGACTATAATGGTTTGGTTGATTCATTGCATTATTCATAAATTGTGCTTGACATAAATGCTATGACCAATAACAATTTTCAACCGAATATTAACATAGTAAAACCCAGAACCTAGAGAGGATCCTTTATAATTGAATTTATAATTAATTTATATTATATATAAAGAAATTATACATGGTATTAGGATCATTCACCGAGGATGATGTTTATTATCCTAAAATACCCTTTTCAGATCTCCTTCGTTTCCCTTGTATGATTCAAGTGTAAAATCCATATATCGGCGATCCACAAGTGCTCCTTTTACCTCTAAAAAATCACTGGTAGAATGGTGGGTGCTATCATAGTGGATCAACCATCTTTTGTTGTTCATATTGATCACTTTTATTTCCTTCGATCGTGAAATAATATAATCATCACTTCTCTTTCATCAAAGGATGAGAGGAGGAGGAATGAAGATAGAAGTCCATTATACACAACGATTCTCGAATCTTTATTTTTTAACCCTAAATAATAGACACAACCATATATTTATAGATATATGGTTTATTAAAAAATAATATTTAATTAAATATCACACCTAACATAATATAATAATTATAATCAAACCCCATGGCATATAATAATAATATTAATATTATTTTCTGTTGTGTGCTGTCTCGCAGAACGATTGATATTTTTTACGAGCTTACAAATAAATATTTATAACTAGAAATGATTTTGATCCACTCCAACTCAAAAACATTTATTAAAGACCTAAATACATATTTCATAAAATATTTCATTCATCAATTAATATTTTCAATCAATAAAACATGAATAAAATATTACTCGATCGTGAGAATAATATTATTTCATTAATTAAATTCAATAGGAATTTAATCAAGATAAAATTAAACACTAAGTGTGTGACCCTGTAGGACTAATTATAATTTTAATTTGATTGAATTACCCAATAATTACTATGATGAAAAATTCCAAGGAAACCTGTAGAAAGAAATTAATTTCAAAAAGTGTAAGAACCCAGATCTTTTTTTCAGGTATGTTTTCCATATTTTGGTGTTTTTGAGGAAAAAGAGAAGTTTCTGGGAATTTTTGAAGTACACGCCATGTACTTTATGAGTACACACTATGTACTCGGTTACCATGGGTAGCCAGGTGCCAGCCATGTAGCGGTCATGAACATTACCGTGTGTGGTGACCTATAGACCGCATAATGCAGGGGCTGGTGAAGGCAAGTACACACTATGTACTTTTTTTTCATTAAACGCACCAGGGTCATGTCTATTTGGAATAAATCCCCCCTTCTAGGTCTGGTTCGTCCGAGAGCGAGGGTATGGCCACAATCCTTCTCCAAGCTCCCGATAGGGCGTCTACTATCTGAATCGACCACTATTGATTGCATTGGGATCACCTCGGTAAGCTCTTACGTCTCCTAGAGCTTCATTTCTTGATTCCTCCTCATTCAAGAGTTATCGTTAGTTGAACGTTTTTGAGTTTTTTGCAGATCTACGGTTTTATTGGGAGATTCATGTCTCGAGGCTCACTTATATCAATCCTACATCACTGAGGTAGGTTGTTTGTGCCATTCCGATGAAATTCTTTGAGTTATATGTGAAAAAGTGCCCAAGCCCCATGAATGAGGTATTGTGTGTTTACTATTTTAGCCCTATTGATTGCCTTATATGCTTGTATTCTTGAATAGAGGTTAATTTAATGAGAATAGGGTTAATTGATATGATTTGGAGGTGGTATCCCATGCATATTTTCTTATGTTTGTTTGGTCTTACTTAGCCTGTTAGGCTGCCTTTTTTGTTTCCCATGCCTAGTATTGTAGGATGGAGTGGTTCTGTTATCTGCAATGCTGCTATGATGTAGATTGGTTAGCCAAGTAGTTCTTGAGGTTTAAATTGGATGATACTCTTTTCTATACTTGTTTGACTTACACTAGGCCGTGCGAACTTGGTGTAGTGGACCATAGGGAGAATAGACATAAGGGCTTCTCTAGATTGTCTGTTATTTTTGTTACGTTGTGAGACCATAAAGGGAATTGATGGAAGTGCTTCCTTAGAGTGTGTCTAGTTCCTTGACGTGGGCCACAGGGGGAATGTGATGTTAGAGCTTCCCCAGAGCGACTTTAATTACCGATACGAGACTATAGAGGGAATTGATGGAGAGTTCTTCCCCAGAGAGTCTATGCTTAAGATGAACCAGAGGGGTTAGACTGTGCGTACTTCACACAGGGTTGCTGGTGTTTTCTAGGTAGGACCAGAGGGGATAGGCTATGAGTACATCCTAGAGGGTTACCTGTTTGTGACTATCTTCTTATTTGATGTGTGGTATTTTTGAATGCCTTGAAACTATTGGAATGTTTAATATTGAGTACATCCTTATTTACTGCTTTTTTTACGTATTATTTCGTACTATATATATTCACTGACTACTAGGAATAGATCTTTTGGTGGTTGGTACTAGTATTAGTCTCACACCCTGTTTTGGTCATGCTTTTGGGCCCAAACAGATTATATTTTTGTATGTATAGATAAGGGAATGTGCCCTTCTACTTCTGGTACTTGACTGCTTGGAGTTGGAGAACATGGGACCAAGATGAGGCTTGTAATGCTGTGGAGCTATTTTCTGTCTTTCTTGTACATTGTTTTAGTACCGTATTTTTAGAATTGTGACTTGTTTGGCTACTTTCCTAGACATATGTATCATTTAGAATTTTTATATATATGCTCCAACTGTTTATTTCTTCAGTTTTCTACTGGTTCTTATTGTTTGATATTATTACCACCTTCTCTATTGATATCTAATTTACTTCCACTATTTTACTTTGCCAATGAGGTCCTAATTTCCCCACTATCACACCCAAGGACCTCTCCAACATTCTGCAGCCTCTGGCGTTATGAGAAATTCACTTGCGGCCATGTGACCAACTGGGTACGGGGCTCCTCTGAGCAGCTTCCATAACCGGTTCATTACAAAGTGGTATCAGAGGAATTATTTTCTCTTGGATTACTATTTGAAGCCTATAGATAGGGATAATAAAGAATTAGTACTTTTTAATAATCTTTTCCTAGGAGTAACTACCTCGTGTACAGGGAAAATTCAATCTACCTTGTTTATTTCAATTTTTCTGTTTTTTCAATTATTACAGTTTATTTGATTTCACCTTGAGCAATTCACATGTTTTGTGCTATTATTGTTGATGTTATTGAGGTTCTATTTCAGTTGAAACCTGATGAGATGAGGTTATGCAATCTCATGCATCATATAGGTACTTTCTAGAAATCACATTTCATGCATTCTTGCCATGCCATTTAAGATGCATTAGCATTTTCATGTTGCTTTGATAGATGTTGTGATAGATATGCATGCTGTTGTGATAGATTCCTTGATAAAAATACCTGTTGTTTGATAGGGTATTGGTTGTGTATGGTTTTTTTTTGAATGAACACCAAACTTTGGTTCTTGAGGTGTTATGGGACCTCATGGACCGGAAGTTGGTGGATCATTGATCTGTTATGCTTGTTTATGACATGTATAAGTTTCCATGATTTGATTCACGGGGAGTATGGGCCCTGACAGATCAGAATTTGAAACTTTAATGTTCATTTCAGTGTTTTTCTGGGCTTCAGAATAGTTTCTAAGGCTTAGTGTCTAGAAAAACCTAGAATACACGCCATGTAATGTTGAATACACACCATGTGTTATTATATTCGGGAAGAAACTATTTTTCTTAAGTACAAGCCATGTACTATATGTACACGCCGTGTAATCCCTAACCATGTTGCTGGTTGTGTGGGCAGAAACACGGGGTTGGAAAAATTTTGGTGGGACACGATGTGTACCGGATGTACACACCGTCTGTTTAGATCTAGTGTATGTCCATGTGACTAATGATATGAGTGGATAAAAACTTAAGAAATACATGCTATGTTAGTCTGGAATAAACCGTGTAGTGTAATCCCTGGAATCCGGCCATGTCACTAACAACACGGGTCAGAGAAATCTTCCCAATTCATGCCATGTCCACTTGTAACACGACGTGTTGTGTGAGCCATGTATCCGGCCGTGTCACTACAAACACAGGTAAGTGAATCTCATATAGTACATGCTGTGTTTGGCACTAACACACCATGTTGTCTTGTTCTAAGAGAACCGTGTGGCCTATCCATGTAAGGGAACTTGGGTAGGGGAAGAGGATTCAAGTACATGCCGTGTGTTAGGACAACACACCTTGTGTATGGGGTGTTACACGACCAATTTTGGCATAAGTACACGCCCATATGAATGTATTAAAGGAACATGCCTTGTAGTCAAATATACATGCCATGTATCCTTGTTTCGAAAAACTTGAATGCATCCTTTCGACTGTTCCCTTCTTACTTTTCTAGTTTTCAGTCCTTGATAATATTGATCTAAGGTGTGCACTTGACCTTGCAGAGTCATGCCACCAAGAATTCCTCCGGTTGTACGCCATTTACATGGAAACGATCAAACACCAGACATGACTGATCAAGGACTTCTAGCAGATCCTCTTGTATTTCCAGTCATGGAACCAGCTTTCATTTCAGACATAGGTGTTGATGAACAGTTCTAGGAGGGATTCATGAGGTTAATGTAGACCTTCCAAGGAGTACCACATCCTGCCCCTTCAATGGAAGAGTTGACGTAGGTTTTCCAGCAGCAACATCCTCCCACTTTCACCAGGGAAGGAGGACATTAGGCTACAATGTCATGGTTAGAATCCATGCTTTATATCTTTGAGCATCTGTAGATGCCTCCAGAGAGGAGGGTTAATCCCACTACATACATGCTTCGGGATTCTTCCAAGAGATGGTGGGATGTGATCTCATAGGAGGGACACCATCAGGTTATGGCTTGGGATGAGTTCCATCATGCCTTCTATGACTACTTCTATCCAGAGACTTTGAGGCCCAATTGAGACCAAGATTTCATGAGTCTAGAGATTGGTATTATTTCTGTTATGGAGTATTCTTCTCATTTCAATGAGCTGTAGCGCTTCATGCCTATTCCAGAAGGTGATGAGTTATTCCTGGAAAGGATGTTTGAGGATGCTCTAAGGCATGACATTCAATCGTAGGCAAACATTTTCTAGTTGACTTCCATCACTTCAATCATCAACTAGGAACTAATAACAGAGTGAAATTTTAGGGATTCTGGAGTAGTGATCCAGGGAAGTTCAACATCTGGAGTTAGTATCCCTCCTACTGATAGTAGGAAGTGCTGCAGGGAGTCTTTGTGTGGTGATCCAAGGAGGCGATACACTTCTTTTGGTAGTGCGGTGGTGTGATACCAATGAGGGAAGAGTGGTCATATGAGGCCACATTGCACAAGAGACCCAGTGGAGTGATGATCTTGCAGTAAGATGGTTCATATACAGCGTTTCTATTAGATATTCTCACTGGCAGCTGGTGATATGGGGTCTTCTATGACTCCACGTTCAGGAGATGCATGAACAATTTCTCATCAGTATGGGAATTGGAGTTCTTCTGGCCGTTTAGGCCAAGGTGGGGGTTGTGGCCATGGTATTTAGTCACAATGATTTCAGCGACAACATGGTGGATCATCTCAGGGTGGTCAGGTAGGGTCACATGGCTATAGTGTAGTTCATACTTTTGCAGTAGAGCATACCCAGTAGGAGCAGGATACCAGACCCTCTACAGTTTAAGGTATGATCCTAGCTACCTCAGTTTTAGCTTCTTCTCTTTTTGATACAGGGGCTTCCCATAGATTTATATCTATTGCTGTTGTGGAGATACTTGGGATCTATATCTTTACTTCTGCTGATGTCTTGATGTTGGACACACCGTTGGGGAATAGAACGACTAGTGTATGTTAGTGTAAGGAGTGAACTCTTGAGGTTGGTGGATGTCACTTATTATGGGACCTTTATGTCTTAGAGATGAAAGGCTATGATTTCATTCTCAGAATATACTAGTTAGCTCCCTTCCAGGCAGTTATCAATTTCTATCGCCGTAGGGTGAGTTTCACATCAACAGAGGGTGGATTTTTTCTTTATAAGGGCGAATGGGATGTCCAGGTGAGAAGAGCGGGACCCGAGCTTCATGGGTTGAGAGGAGTTACAACCCAGATTTCTAGTCATTATCTGGATGACCAGGGGACTTCTCAGATAGACTTTACTCTAGTGGTGGATCGTTTCAGGGACGTCTTTGTAGATGAATTTTCAGGTTTTCCTCCGGAGCAAGAGGTAGACTTTTCTATTGATCTTGTTCTAGGAGCGACACTAGTGTCCATTACTTCTTATAGGATGGCCACAACAGAGTTTTTGGAACTCAAGAAGTAGTTGGAGGAGTTTTAGGCAAAGGGTTTTATCTGACCTAGTACTTCTCCTCTGGGTTCACCTGTCCTATTTGAGAAGAAGGTAGACGGTAACCTCATACTTTGCATGGATTATCGGATGTTGAACCAGTTGACGATCAAGAACTGATATCCATTACTGGGGATTGATAATATCTTTGACCAGATTTGAGGAGAACAGGTGTTCTCAAAGTTTGACATTAAATTCAGTTATCATGAATTGCACGTTAGACCATATGATATACCTCTTACAACTTTTCAATGTAGGTATAGTCTATACGAGTATGTGGTTATGTCATTCGGTCTCACAAACGTGACTGCTGTCTTCATGGAACTGAATAACCGAGTGTTCCATCCATACCTGGATTCATTCATGTTGGTTTTCATGGACAATATCTTGTTGTAATCTCACATTCTACACGACCATGATACCCATCTTGAGATCATTTTTAGTACAACTAGAGAGCATCAGTTATATCTAAGCTCTCAAAATGGCACTTTTGGATGGATCAAATTCACTTCTTGGCTCATGTTATCTCAGAGACAGGAGGATCGGTAGACCAACATAAAGTGAGAGCAGTAGTTTCCTGGGAGTAGTCGAAGAAATTATTTGAAGTATGAAGTTTTCTAGGTCTGTCAGAATACTACATATGTTTCATACAAGACTTTTCACACTTATTAGCGCCACTGACGTGCCTGACTAAGAAGGGTGCGAAGTTCTTGGGGTCAGATTCTTGTGAGTTAGCCTTTCCGAAGATGAAAGGGAGGTTGACTTCAGCTCTGATACTAGTTTTTATAAAGCCCGACAAGATCTACACTATTTACTGTGATGCTTCAGGTATCAGGCTAAGAGCTGTGCTTATGCAGGAAGAAAAATTTATTGCGTACGGGTCTTAGCAGTTGAGGCCACACGAGAAGAATTACCTGATGCACGATCTTGAGTTAGCTACTGTTGTTCATGCCTTACGCTATTGGATACATTATCTTCTGGGAGAGAATTTTGTGGTTTTAACCGACCACAAAAGTCCCAAGTATGTCTTCACACAGCATGACCTGAATTTGAGACAGTGAAGGTGGGTTGAGTACCTTCAGTATTTTTAATTTGAGCTTGCCTACATGTCAGGGAAAGTTAATGTGGAGGATATTGTTCTAATAATGAGGACTCAGATATAGGATGTTCTAGAGGCCAACAGTGAGTGGAAGATTATGGCTCTGTTCTCTGAGATGCATTTGGAGGTGCATTAAAACATAGGAAAACTTTTCTTTCTTCTGTAGCTGTTACCTTTACTCTTCTTGATCAAGTGTGAATGAGGAAACTATCAAATTCTGAAGTCCTAGTCCTACAGAAAAACATGTCAGGAGAGGACCCTATTCCTGGATGGACCATAGGCAAGGATGATATCTTGAATTTTCATGGGAACGTAAGGGTGTCAGCAGACATATGTGAGGAGCTGATGCGGGACATTCATTCCTCAGTTTGGGCAGTTCATCCTGGTGTCACCAAGATGTATCGTGATCTACACCATCAGTATTGGTGGCCAGGTATGAAGATATATGTTGCTGTTTTCGTGATGAGGTGTTCCACCTGTCAGCAGGTGAAGGCAGAGCATCAGCAACCGGCAGGGCTATTGCAGTAGTTACCCAATCCCGAGTGGAAATGAAATGATATCACGATGGCTTTCATGATGGGTTTTCCGAGGTCTCCTCGAGGGAATGATGCTGTTTGGGTTGTCATTGAAAAACTCACAAAGGTTTCTCACTTCTTTCCAATCAAGGAGTCCATCAGTGTTGATGAGCTGGGAATGTTGTACATCTGTGAGATAGTACGTCTACATGGGTTCCCACACTGCATTGTTTCAGACAGGGATGCCCGTTTTACTTCTCAGGTCTGGCAGGGATGGCAGCAGGCTTTGGGTACATAGGTACTTCAATGTACAGCTTACCAACCCCAGATAGATGGCCAGTCTGAGCGTACAATTCAGGTGCTTGAGGACATTCTTCATGCATGCATCTTGGATTTTGGTGGTTCTTAGGAGAAGCACATACCTCTTATGGAGTTTTCCTACAATAATTGTTTACAAGAAACTATTCATATAGAACCTTATGAGGATTTGTATGGTAGGGCATTCTGATCACCCTTATGTTGGATGGAGGCAGGAGAGGTAGCTATGCTGGGACCTCATCTTGTCCAGGAGACCACAAAGCTGATAGAGTTGATTCAGAAGAGGATGACTACTACACAGTCTCCACAGAAGTCTTATGCTGATCAGCAGAGATGACATCTGGAGTTCGAGGTCGGAGATCAGGGTTTCTTGTGTGAAAACATTGAGGTTGGGACACTGAAGGATTATGATATAGGGTAAGCTTTCACCGAGGTACGCTCGAAAATTTGAGGTTTTGGAGAGAGTTGGGCCAGTTTCCTATTGGGTGTAGTTACCTCAGAGGTACTGGGATATGCATGACGTTTTCCACGATTCTCAGCTCTGATGTTACTTCTCAGACCCGTCTCATGTTTTTCATCCCGATGAGGTTGAGTTAGAGGTGGACGTCTCTTTCAAGGAGCATCCTATCTGGATTTTTCATCATAGTATGAAGGTTCTTCGTGGCCGGTCTGTTCCTCTGGTACAAGTGCTATGGAAGCATGAGTGAGTATAGGATGAGAGCTAGGTGAGGGAGGCCGATGTATGATCACAGTGACCCGACTTGTTTGAGGATTATTCTACTACGTCACCTTGTTAAGGAATCTCGGTGGTGAATTTCTTTAAGGGGGAAGTTTTTAAGAACCCAGATCTTCTTTTCATGTATGTTTTCCTTTTTCTAGTGTTTTTGAGGAAAAAGAAGAGTTTCTGGAAATTTTTGAAGTACATGGCTTGCACTTTATGAGTACACACCATGTACAAGGTTACCACAGGGGTGATGACTGTGTAACAGTCATGCACATGGCCGTGTGTGGTGACCTAGAGACCGCCTAATGTGTGGGCCGATGAAGGTAAGTACATTCAGTGTACTAATAAAGTACACATCGTATACTTTTTTTCATTAAAGCCACTGGGGTTGCATCTATTTGAAAAAAAGCCCTATTTCTAGGTCTGGTTCATCCGAGAGCGAGGGTACGACCACAATCCATCTTTGAGATCCCAACTGACTATCTATTATCCAAATCGACTGCTGTTGATTGATTTGGGAATGCCTTGGTAAACTCTTCCTTCTCCTAGTGCTTCGTTTCCTGATTCCTCTTCCTTTATGAGTTATCATCGGTTGAACAGTTTTGACATTTTTTTAGATCTACAGTGTTCGTGGGAAACTCAAGGATTTAGGTTCACTTGTATTGATCCTAAAATACCATGTTATGTGGTTTGTGACTTTCCGTTGAAAGTCTTTGAGTTATATACGCAAAAGTGCTCCATACCCCTGAACTGGGTATTGCGTGTTTACTTTCTTAGCCCTGTTGATTGCCTGCAATGATTGTATTCTTTAATAGAGGTTAATTGAATGAGAATAGGGTTAATTGCGATGCTTTGGAGGTGGTGTCCCATGCATGTTTTCTTATAACTGTTTGGTATTTCTTATCCTATTAGGCTACCTTGTTTGTTTCCCATGCCTAGTATTATAGGATGGAGTGGTTTTGTAATCTGCCATGCTGTTATGATATAGAGTGGTTATCCAAGTAGTTATTGAGGTTTATTTTGGCTGATATGATTTCCTATGATAGTTTGACTTACATGGGGCTATGAGAACCTGGTGTAGTGGACCATAGGGAGAATAGACATAAGGGCTTCTCTAGAGTGTTCATTATTTTTGTTACGATGTGTGACCATGGGGGGAATTGACGTAAGTGCTTCCTCAGAGTGTCTGTAGTTCCACGAGGTGGTCCAAAGAGGTAATGAGATTTAAGTGCTTCCCTTGAGAACCTTTAGTTACTGATATGATACTACAAAGGTAATTAAATGTGAGTGCTTTCCTAGAGAGTCTATGCTTAAGCTGAACCAAAGGATTTAGACTGTGTGTACTTCCCATATGGTTGCTTGTGTTTGCAAGGTAAGACCACAGGTTATAGGATGTGAGTATATCCTAGAGGGTTACCTTTTAGTGAATATATTCTTAGTTGATGTGTGTTATTTTTGAATGCCTAGAAACTTTTTGAATGTTTACTGTTGAGTGATTCCTTGTTTATATCTTTTTTTACTTATTGCCTCCCATATATATTAAATGACTATTAGGAACAAATGTTTTGGTGGGTGACTACTGGGATTAGTCTCAGACCCTGTTTGGGTCCTGATTTTGGGCCCACACAGATTATATTGCTGTAGGTATAGATAAGGGAAAGTTCCCTTCTACTTCTGGTACTTGACTGCTTGGAGCTGGAGAGCATGGGACCAAGATGAGGATTGCGATGATGTGGATCTGTTTTTTGTCTTTTTTGTACATGGTTTAGTACTTTATTTTTAGAATTGTGACTTGTTTGTATGCTTTCCTAGACATATGTATCATGTATCATTTATATATATATGCTCCAACTATTTACTTCTTTAGTCTTACACTGGTTTTTATTGTTTGATATTGTTACTGCTTCTTCTATTGATATCTATTTTACTTCCGCTGTGTTACTTTTCCAATGAGGGAATTGTTTCCACACTATTACACCCAAGGCCCTCACTACTAGTCGGAAACCTCTAGCATTAGGGGAAATGCGCTTGAGGCCATGTAACCAACCGGGTATGGGGCGCCTATGGGTGGCTTCTGAAACTGGGACTTTACAAAAAGTCGACAATCACATATGAACTCTCACTATGTAAAATATCCATTTTTCTCAATAGATTATTATGAAGGCTGCACATTATTTCTATCAACCTATATGCATGATATTTATTTCATTTACTATCTAAAATAAACACATCATTGCACCATGACCATGGAATTTATGATGATAGTTCCATTCCAATCAAAGGAATGAGATTCTAACCTTCATTAATATGGGAGGGAAAAATCCTTCCTCAACTTATTTTTTAATGAAACATAACTCATGATACTCCTAACATACCTAACTTCTCCCTAAATAGTTATTGTCATGTTTTATGAAATACATATAAGTATGAAATTCATAACCAGAATTAATAATAATCTTAAAATATTAGGACTGTTAAACACTGTCACCAATAGTAAAATTAAATGACAAAAAAACATACAAAATTCTTATCAACGGGTCAATTTTCTTAATCTCATGTCTTGGAGATCACCAAGTGAAAACTTCATGAGAATAACATTAATCTTCTTAGAAGTAATAAAAACTAATATTAAAAAATATATTTATCCTTTAATACTATTTTCTACTATGGTGGAACAATATTTATGAATATCTTCTGGGAATTTCAATGTTCTAATCATAGAGGGAAACTATTATGCACTTATCAATGCGACAGATACCCTAAGACATTATTATATTAAAGTCATAATGAATAATCAACAATATGTAATAAGATATTTTATTAATATAAAATATTTCAATATACATGTAATCTGAAGTATAAATAGTTGGTTATAAATCAACCACTCCAACACATTTTACCCCAGCTAAAAACATTTTTATAAATGTTATTCTCAAAAAATGTTATAGATTTTTTTTGAATCATATTCCATGTGTATAAAATTAATTATCTCATACATGATTACAACAACCCTTTGTAAGTGAACAAATTTTTCTAACACATATGAGAAATGAGAAGATGACACATATATTTTACATAGATTCATTTTATCTTGATAAAATACTTTATAGTCAAATTCACGATGTGGTAACTATTTACTACTTCTCATGAATATAAAATACAAGCTCAATAAATTTTTCTATTGATTTTAAATTCTTATGTATTTTATAAACTTAAAAAAATTCAGTATCATAAAACATTAAAAATTGAAGAATTAATTTCTATAGTATCCATACATGGCCCATAAATTTCATGGATTTCCCCCAACTCCTTAAATTAGATATTGGATAATACAATAATATTGAACTATTATTATTCTAAAACATATAATTTTACCTAATAACTTTAATTAAAATATCAATATTTCTTAATAAGATGTCTTATGTTACTAATCTAATGAGTAGATTACATTAATCTCTTCCATAAAAAAATTAACCACAATGTTTATCTTGATGATGATGATGATTTTTATCTACAATAGATGTTTTTATCAAATGTGTATCAGGTATCATTAACCATTTAAAATATAATTTTAATAAATGATATCCCACAAAAATGACAAATCCCTTTAAAATCACATCATATCCATTAGTGGGCCAAGATCATTATATCACCATGACTCACACCAATTATCACATAAATAATCCATGAAAATATCTAGTATAAAAAATTGTTAATACTATAATATATGACTCTTGGATAGTTGAGTGGATAACTATTTCTCTAATCCAACATATGGATATACTAAACTCTATTCATCTCGTATCCTAACCATTATTGTTTCTCAATTAAGTGTAACCCAAAGAAAGTTCCAAGAATAAACTGAAAAGGAAAAAATCACAGGGTACTTGACTGAGCTTGAAAACATCATCAAGATAATTCAAATTTACATATAACTTTCTTTCCTTACATAATATAATCGAGGTCTTCCATTCTTAGCTCGATAATACCTAGTTTAATGATAAAGGTCTTGAAAATGGTTTATTCGGAAGGAATTTCACACTTATTATTTGAAGGGTATTTTAATCTCACCATCTCATCTCATGTTATTTTATTTATGTATGAATTATTATATTTATATAGTTTGGAATTATATTCCTTACGTAAAATCAATATGTTCATGCCATATTGATGTGTAACTCTTTACAAACCCATAAGCTTGTGTCAGTCACCGAAAATTATATATCAAGTATATTTACATATCTTAATTCATCATATGCATAATGTATGTGAAAAATTAATGTAAAATTTTATAATTATACGATATTGAAAATATCCACATAAACACAACCAGAGAGACAAATAACCAATCTCATTCACTTTCCTAAAGAAGGATAGGCCTCTAAGTAATTAGGTAGTAAAATCCCAAGTCCCTTTACCATGGTATACTTTACTCAAGGTAGAATCCAATTCATCATAACTATATAACCTAATATGTAAAAAAATATTAAACAACTAAATTAACTCAAATAAATTGAATTAACAACTAAGGTCAAGGTAAATGAAAAAATAAATTCATTATCACACCAAGCATATAATGAAAGGCTATATTTATAAGCACTTTAACAATTAAACTAAATAATATTCTATTCATTATATAAAAAATTTATAACTATGAAGAAAACAAGGAATTAACTTTTAAACAAATGAATAATTCATATATTTAAACATGAGATACACATTTATAAACAAATCATAAATAAAAGGTAATTATAAACCATTTTATAATTTTTATCTGTAATATTATAGACATTTCATAATTATTGATGCAAATATTTTATATTTGATCCAATATAAACACTTTCATATTTGTCATTAAATGACATATCCATTTTAAAAATATCATATTTTATGAACTATATACAATTTATAATATATAAATTTTTTAGATAATCTAATATCAAATATATAATCATTATTTAAACCTTGATTATATCAATAATAAAACATTTGATGTTTTTTAAATAATATTAAAAAAGCACCATTTTTTGAACAATTCAAAATAATTGATTATGAATAATTCATAATTTATATATAAAAATTTTATTTTATAGCCATATTTCATAATTTATAACCTTTATAAATTATTTCTTGTGATTTATAAATAAATGATTTTATTTATATATCATATAATTTGTTAAATTATATTTAAATATTAATAGGTTATATTTTGGAATAAAATGTTTCATGATCATTTAAATAATTATAAATAATTTATATTTATCAATTTATAAACCTTTTAAAAATTAAAATATCCCAAAGTACCTTATATAATGATTTTAATCATTTTATAAACTATCTAAATCCTTTTAAATATTAAAAAAAATTAAGAATTTTTATGTTCACCCTTACATAAAAAATAATTCATGAATAAGGTTATCCTACCTTTACCATTATACATAAAATATGTGTAAGGTAAATTTGGTTATGTAGGGCTTTTGTAAATGTAACTCCTTGAGTTTTTGTGAAATATATTTTTTTTCTGAATTAATTTAATCTTTTTTCTTAATTTAAATTTCACACAAAACTAAAAATATTTTATTTTATATTAAAGAACTATGTTTGGATTGTGTTATATGAAAAACCAAGTTATTATTTCACTAAACACAACATAAAATTTAGCTTTCTTAACATGTAATACTAAGGCTAGCTTGTGTTACATGTAATAATGACATTCCTCGATGGTTTGTGTAACACATAACCATGTTTTATCGAATAATGATATATTATAAAAATATTATTTAGTATCACCATGAAAATAAATTATTTTATTGGAAAAGTGTTAGATAACTTATGAAATTATATGTTTTAATTAAATATAAAATCAATCCATTAGTAACCAATTAATTATAAATGAATATGAAAACCAATTCAATATAAAGGAACATATTTTTTTTATTCCAGAAAGTTGTTTTACCCTAAAAAAGTAAGTTAATTAGAATTATTTATTTATATTAATGTGAAATATATATATTATATTCAATCAAATATTTTTTATATTCATTCAATATATTTTATTTTCTGAAGTTAAAAATAAACACAATTTTATGCATAAAATACTACATTTTTATTAAGGAAATTTAAAATCCTTTTAATGAAGAACCTATTTTAAATCCAATTTTTTGAAATTTTATGGATTTTATATGTAAAAATAAATTACAACTTTTACAAATAAACATAAAAATTAGTTTAGGGTAAATTATTTGTATTTATATGTGAAGTATCACTTTTTAATGAATAGTAAAAAAGATGAAATTTAATTCAAAACTTATTTTTCATATAATTTATTGATAAGGATAAATTATATTTTATATTGATTTTAAAGTATAATTAAATAATATTTTCATAATTTAATCCAATTCAATTCATTTGAATCAATTTCACTTTGAAATTGACTATATAAATATAACAAACATTTGGAAGGTTTTACTTTAAAAACCCTCTTTGTCGTCTCGTATGCGGGATTAAATTTAAATTAATTTATACCAATTTCATTATTATAATATTGTAACATTTATTACATATTTTTAATCAGAATAATATATAATTTAATATAAGGTCAATTTAGTTTTGACCAAAAATATTAGTGAAAGTAATTAAAACTAATTATAACGACTAAGGTGAAACTAATCTTAACAAGGGACTAAACCTTAAACGTAAGGGTATAAATGACCTAGAAACTTTTCCAAAAGAAATTTTATGGAAATATTTATACCATATAATCAATTTTATCTTAATTGTACCATTATGGGAGGTACTTTTCATGGGAAGCATGTGGGCATAATTCTCTTTTCCCCAAATTTATAAGAGTGCCAAACCTCCTCTACTATAAAAGGCCTTCTATCCTCCCTATTCCTTACACCTCTCATGACACATTGATTTGAAAAAAACATGCCAATATATATCCTAAACATCCATTCACACATCCTACAAGCCTCTCCTTGGGCAGAAATAAAATCAATGAATCTCTTTGATGCAAACCAAAAGGAGTTACCCTAATAAGAGGTAACATTATTCTTCAAGTTATTTTATGTTATTTCAATTATACAGCGAATAAACTCTCCTTATTCTATGATTATACAAAAAAATAGTATACTAAATATACTAGGATCTTTTTCTGATAATGATTTTATATAAAATTACACAAACATCATTCTAATTGGTACCAAACATACTGATTACGTGTACAATGAACCACCACCTCACAAAACGATGATTGTTTATTTTTATTTTACCGATTATCATGGTGTTCATTATGATAAAAAATATGTTTATATATTTTTTAAATTATATTTAATATTTATTTATTATTTTATAATTATTTTATAACACATACCTTTATACTTTCTATTTTGTGTTAATATGATAATTTTGTTTGGAGAAGTGTGGACTACCTCCCCCTCAAAGTGATGTGATTCATTCACACAATACGTGGAATGTATTAAGGATGGGTATAGTGAACCTATATGATATATATTATATAATAATTATAATTTAATAATGATATATATATATACACATATATGTAATTTACTCTCTTTCTTTCAATACGACAATTAAAATGAAACAGTGTTCATGCGTACGTATAACCTACCATCTCTATAAATGGGATATTCCATTCCATACTTAAATATTATATTGATTATTACAATACACATATAATGAATAGAAATGATATTTATATCATGGTTTTCATCCCAAAAATCATTGATATAAGTATAAAGACCATAGATATAACAAATTAAGACACACGCGAAGAACAAAGCAGATATTACCCGAAGTTAAACCTTAACATAGAATAGTTAACAAGTGGCTAATATCAGGTCATAATAAAACCATATATGGTATTATATATAATAATATAGTTATTTTATAGATGTATAATAAACAATAATTTATTAAAAATGAGTTTTTAATGAGTACGATGAGATTCAAGACACATGGTAAGGGGATCCCATCTCACTTTTTATTTCGATGAGATACATGCATTAATCACCACTTATTTTATTTGTGTGGAGTGCATACTGACCACGTATGTATTCTATGATTAACATTATTATGTTTATGGGTATTTAAATATCCATTTTATGATATTTATTTCATGGGGGTTATTTTTCAAAAGTTACCAAATCGGTAAATTAACTTTGCGTCAATTTGAGTTCTTTGAGACACATGTCGTGTCATGCAGCTATATTATTTTATGAGGTGTATGTACTTAATTTTGACACGTTATATCATGAATAAAATTATTTTCATTATATTTAGGCTTCATGTAATTTTATTCTTTCCATCATGAAATAAAATTACCAAAATGGTAATAGTTTATTGCTACAATCTCATCGTTTATTGAGAATGTTAGTGATTATGAATCCATTAATGAAACATTATGATATATCTCTCAAGAAATATCATGATTTTTCTCACCCTATTTATATGAATATTATATCTCTATAATAGTACCATTTTTCCACTCTTTGGTACATAATATAATTAAGAATTGGTTTTTATAAAAATATGACATTATCTCAACTTTCAATCATAAATCAATGTTCTTTCAAAACCTTGATTTCTAAAAATGACTTAAAAATGTTTTATTTTCATCCTATGATATTAAATAAAATTCTTACCCATGTTTTGTCTTTCAAAAAATGGATTAAAATGAAATCTTATTATGTTTTACTGATCATGTCATTTTTTGAACATTTAATGTGAAAAAGTAATGTTTGTCTTGTATAGACATACCTGACATCATGACTATCATTTCTATGAAACTTCCATTGTAAAATTAAAAGCTTTTTTTTACAGAATTTTTTTTTTCACAGTATTCTGGATTTTCATTTTTTTTAAAGTGGGTTTCAGTGAAAATGTTTTCATAAATTTTTTATGAATATCAATTTTTCATTTAAATTGTTTCAAAGTTATTTGTAACGAAAAAGGTTTTATTTTTTAAAAATTATTTTAAACATTTTCAAGCTTTATTTGTAATTTTTGAAATTATTTTCAAAGAAAATGGGTTTCAATGAATTTTCAAGTTCTCTTCATACGTTTTGAAATAAAAATGTGTTCAAAATGTTTTCAAATAATTATTTATAATATTTTAAATTTATTTTCAAGAAAATGTTTTTCAAATGGTTTAATGTTTTAAAGAGGTTTTTTCGAAGAAGAAAGGATATTTTACTCAAGAAGTTTTCTTAAAATATATTTCAAAATTACTTTACATCTAATATGACATCATTTTATGTTACTCATGAACTTATGGGAAAGGATTAAAAGGTTCCATTAATAATATTTCTCTTAAAGGTTTATATTTTGATGGAATGATATTTATGAAACGCATTTTCGTTCATAGTTTATTTTAGTTTGAACCCCTCTCCTTTTCATAGGTTATTCTTGGATAAGATGATTATTAGAACTATATATCTTTTTCATAGGTAATGATATGATGATCTTTTCGTGACTCCCATTTCATTTCATTTGTTATGATATGATGTTTATGAAACCCATATCCTTTTATGGGTCATGATATGATGAATGTTTTATTATCCCGTGGAAGATGTATGTATAAATATATATTGAGATGGGTGGGATTTATACCTACATATTTTTTATTAGGTAATTATAATTGTTTTATGAGGTTAAAGGTTAAACAGGAGGGAATACCAAGCCCCAAACAAGAGGGTAAACTGGAGGGAATCCCAAGCCCAAAACAAGAGGGTACACGAGAGGGCATCTCAACCCCAAAACAAGAGGGTACATTAGAGGGCATCCCAATCATGAAATCGTAGGGTATATAAGAGGGAATCCCAACCCCAAATCACATACAAGGGTGTTTATCCCAATCCTGACATGTTACGATGGTCGTGGTAGGAATCCTTGACATATCGGGTTTATATGATTATATGTATGCCACAATTACATGTCTTAATCCTATGATATGATTTCATGTCTTATTCTCTTGATTAATTTATGATTCACATCTTATAAACTAAAAATCTTTATGCCTTGATTCATGTTCATGATGTATTATTTGTAGGGTATGATATTCTAATGGTCAAGATCACATTATCATACCCTTATACTCATGATATGATTATACATTTCATTTATTTACCCTTACTGAGAATTCTATCTCACCCCTTTCCCATGTTTCCCTTCCCCAGGTTATGATGTTTTTTTAAAGTAGAATCCGTAAGGGGGAAGATATTTCTGGGAACATTGAAGATATTTCACTGAGTTAGAATCTTTTTTTCCATGTTTCTAAAGGAAATAAACTAATATGGTCTTTGGGAGTCAGTTTTTTTAAGTTATTATGTATTCTGAAAAAGTGATTCAATGTATATGTACATTAATACCAGGTTGTTATAGTAAAGGTAAGTCACACATTACCTTTACATTTATTTAGTTTAATGTGTTGCATAAAATTAATTCAGAGTTTGACTTTAAGAAAATCAATCTATGTAATGGTATAAATGATATTACCTTTATATTAACTCTTCACATATGGATAGGTCTCATTTAATTTTTTGTAGCCTTTTAAAACCACTATTTCAAGGCACAATCTTCATGCAAACAAATTGCGTAAAGGTAAAAAAGATACAGGATCAAATTCAGGTAGGGAAGAATTTATGGGGGGGGGGTACTGTAGTAGTATTGTAGCAGGGAACTATACCAGCACTATAGTAGTGGTGGAACTATAGTAGTGGCCGAACTATAGTGGTAGAAGAACTGTAGCAGTAACTGTAGCGGTGGATGTAATGTAGCAGTGCGGGTACTGTAGCAGTACTGTTCACCGAGGGGGTCCTTTGGGCCAAAAAATGGCCTTCAAGTCTTGTATTTGGGCCACTTGGCCTTGGGACTTCGGGATATGTAATGGGTCTCCATCTACCCACACTAAATATGTCTTTGAATTAATAATAAATTGATTCTTCGGGCCCAAACTTTTCCAAAAATGTAAATAAGAGGTTACTCTTACAAAGAACATCCTCATAAGGGTATCATGTAAGTGTAAGCTATCTGTTACCCTTATATAATCTTTTTACAAATAAACCAACTTTACATAGTGACCTATTACCATGACACAAAAAATATAAAAACATGCACTGCCTTTATTCATAAGGGTAATCAACAACATACAATTACATAATACCATTATGAAAACCATTTGTGTAAGGGTTACTATACATGATTCCTTTACCTGAACCCTTCATGTAAAGGTAATATTTGGTTATCCTAGCTTTTATAATGGTAATTCCTTTCTCACCCTTATGCAACTCAGTATCATAAGGGTAAGGTCTTCATCACCATCATATTTTCCAACTACATAAGGGTAAACCTTTTTATTAAATAAAATTTCCAGATACATGAAAATGCTATGTTTTTCATTTTTCTTCTTCATTTCACCCATGATTTCATAAAAATAAATAAGGATCACTTGTATACCACTAAAGAGTTTTGTTAAAGTATATTAAAAATCATCAGATCAATTGGAAGAGATTAAAGACCTTATCCAAGGATATCCATGCAAGATAATATGAAACCTTATTAAAATAATTTAATGAAGAACTACTATAAATAAGTATACTGTACACCAAAGGGAATTAGAAACATCAAAAAACTCCATCACATAGGTTTGATAAAGATTATTAAGGTTAAAAATCACCTCACCTATGTGGTGTATCCATGGGTCAAATAAATCACATGACATACATACATGGTTCTCATTTCTCCAATGATGATCTGTAATTTTTACATGAAATGGTAGAATAATAAAGAAATCAATAGGATATTTTACAAATAATAATGTAATTTACCAACTATTTCCATCACATGGTAGAAGTAAATTTAGAAATCCAGTACATTCCTTGATTATCCTATAATATTTAATATGATAAAATTCACAAATAAATACCATTTCCATTTCATGTATCATATACATGAATATAAGATCTCCCAAAACATTCATCTCATGAAATGTCAAAGTAAATGATAGCTAATATGATAAAATAATAAATGATAATAGTTTATCATTTTTTTATCTAAGTTGTAGGGACTTATATACCATGAATTAAAATCATAATTTTCATGATATATATATATAAGGATTTAGGGAATATCTGTATCCCTTTGGACTTGGATAAAACATGCATGGTGGAAATTATTGATTTCGTATGGGTAACTCAATATGAGATGTCTTGGGATAAGTTTGCTGTCTTTTTTTAAATTCCACAAGCCCACAGATTTTTTTTCATTTTTTAGGGGTTTTTCCCTACTAGGGATTGAATATGTCAGTTATGATCAATTATGTCTTATAAATGATTTCGTGTAATATTTTGTAGTTCATGATGTATAAGAAAATCAATAACATGTTTTTTTTGTTTTTTTGAACTTAATGTTAACTAATTATTTAACATCTTTTAATGTTTTTGTCTTACTTTTTGTAGTTTTGTTGTTTTTTTAAATTTATAGTTAATTATACATTAATATTTTCAGTTATATTAATTTTATATTATCAATTTCTCACACACCTTCATCTTTAGAGAGGTATTTCCTTCATCATAATCCACACAAACAACCTATACTTATCCTTAGGACCTCAAATACCTCTCATAAGATCACCCTTAGCGCATAGCCACCCACTGGTGGCACATTACACACTCTATAAACTAGATTTAACACTTGTTGTGTATCCTCTTTTGGGTTTTCAATCTATCACAAAAGGCTTCCTCGTCTTGTATTTCACTAAAAAAGAACCATACACTATCTACCTTACCTTTTATTCTTACCATTACTACAACTAACATCTTTATTCATCTCCAATTCACATCAATTGTACAAGCCACACACAAACCCTATGATGCTTCAAACCCACACACCATCTTTTCCATGGAATATTTTGGCTGGCCGTCAGTATCAACAACACATAAAAAATAGTTTGTGTGATAGTTTCAATAAGAGTTGATGGTATTCATGTGAAAAAGTTCCTAAAACATTATTAATTAGAAGTGGTTCACACATGATGAAAATACACATGGTGGAACACATTATAATTTATATTATTAGAACAACCATGATTCAGATTTTACAACTATACGTAGTAACCAACAATGATTTTTCAATGATACAAACATGACGATATCTATTGATTATTTTCGGTTAAATATTTGTAGTATGGGAGGACTACTAGATCATGTTGGAGTTTTGATCATGATAAAATCTATACATGAAGATTATTTTATTTTCCATGTTCTATTTTTGGTCTAATTTATTTTTTTGGGTTGTTATTTGTTCCAATTGTATATGTGTTTGAAAAATTTTCTTTTGCGATCGATACACATGCTTTGGTACCAATTCATGTGAAACCTAATAAGTAATAATAGGTTGGATAACAACATATAATTTATTTATTTCTAATCCAATCATGTTCATTATATAATTTCATGTCGCACATGAAACAATTTAGAATAAATAAATATCTTAATTGAAAAATTAGTATTTTGTGTGATTTCTCTACAACTCACATAAGTGATACCTAAAAAGCGATCTTTTTTGGACAAAAATGAAAAACATGTATACAAGACTTGGTAACAAATTAGTCTTGGTATTTTAATAAGTGATTAGGAACTAAAGTGTTTCACCAATTATTCATTACATCAAAGAATGATACATTGAATAATCTATCAGAAACACTATGTTATTGTTTAATACTGAAGAATAGAACATAATGATATTCTAATTAAATTTTTCAATTGGTGATGATTAAATTAATAAAAATTAGATGTGAAATTTGAATTATTTGAATATCATACACTAGAGTATAATTATTAACACTGACACATCTATCTCAACTTCCTTCCTTTAAATTTGTCTTAGTTCATTTTAATAGTTTAATTTTTAGAATTATACTTTTCATCACTCTAAAAACATTATCTATTTGAATATTTCTTGAAGAATATATTAATATTGTTCACATAAATTTTATCTATTGGATTTACCCAACTTCCACTACTATTGTAGTTTTAGGTTTAAACATTTCTAAATTTTTCATGCATTCACAACGCATACCAAACATCCAGTGTTATTTTCATGGAGGATTGTACAATTAAGAGATCCTCAATAGAGAGTGATTTAGGTTTTAAAACCCCAAAATTAAATCATATTACTAATTTGGTGGTTTTTTTATTTTCAGGGAAATTCTAGATGCATAGTAGTTTAGGAATATCATGGGTATTACCACATGTTTACAACTAACAATTTTCCTACCCACCCATATTTCATGGTATGAATCATAAATTTTTTCCTCCAATGTGTTTTCTAGTTATTTGTTTTCTTTAGTGTTTATCATTCAAATCAATATCATGAATCCTATAAAAAACGATCAACATGTTCTATGTTTAATTCATATATTTTTTTTGATTAATTTCACAATCACGATATTCATGAAAATGTATAAATGAATGATCTATGAACTCTATATATATTACAAGTAATATTAGAGAAATCTAAAAACATCAATACATAATTTTTTATAGAATATAAACCACTATTCAAACTATATGATGATAACCAATTTGACGATTCACATTGTGAGATAAAAACTTCAATATTCACGTGAAATGTATTTACTATGATGATTGAGATAAAAAAAATATTTTAACTTAAATAATAATGTAATTAAAATTTATTTTCCTAAAAAATAAAAAAAAGTCTGAAGAAACTATAAAAACGAGTCATCATGAGATTCTTGGGGAACAATATTTACTTTTTCTACATCATTAAAATTTGGAATATTTTATAGAATAATTTTGAAGATAAGAACTAAGTCAGTGTTGGATTTTGCGGCTGTAGAGCCTCAGTGTTAATAGAATAAAAATATTAAATATATTATATCATGTGTGTATAGTTTTACTAAAATAATAAAATAACTCTTCAATGAATCTTGGATATAAAATCAAAGACAACTATTAAATATTGAATGTGTGTTTTATCATAGGCACAACATAACCTATGTGTGCATCAAGTTTTTAGTTTAAAAGCGATAGGGAAAATTTTATAAATAAAAAAATAATTATTTATTTAATTTTTATGACCTATATACCCTCTATTGAATCATTGTTGTGAAAAAATACAATACTTATTTACATAATCCTGGGGATTTGGAGGGTACATGGAAGATATATTTGGAAGATGTTAACCAGAACATGGATCGATGATCGTAACTGAGAAGTTTGTCTTCACTGACAGAGTTCGTGGGTCTCACCAACTAAAATAGAACAAAACCATTATTCATTAAAAATAGATCTAAAATCAAGGTAGGGTTTTTCATTTAATTTAATCCTATATTTGTTATTCCATGTTGAATGTGAATTAATAAATTTAACTAATTTATTTGTGGGTCGATTTTTGATTTATGGTTGACGAATTTTTATCCCTAAAATTATGATTTGTTGATCATTGTTTATTCCTCATAATTCATTGATTTCATCTCAATGTATTGATTCCAACTTGAAGGTTTTTTCCTCAAGTTTTTGTTTTGTGGTTTTATCTCCATGTTCTCTATTAGTTCAATGCCACTGTTTCCTTTGATTGTCAGTTTTAAAAATACCAGGAACTGATCACTGAACATTAGATACTTCTTGTGATAGATAGTTTCCAAAAGTTTATATTTGGTATTAAAAACATGATTGAGGTAAAATAATGATGACTGAAGATTATGAGTTCATATTGGGTGTTCTTCATTGGAGGTTTAGTGATACAACAATGTGATTTTATTTGAGATGATTCTAGAGAAGATCAGGTGGCTAGAATTTGGCCACCAGTGATAGATAAGGTGTGATCAACCATAGATCCAATTTTCTTTGTGTGATTCATGGTATAACATATTTCGGTGGTGGTGTGGGTGAGACACATTAAGACTTTGGTATTTTATATAAAATCCCAAGTTAAATGGCCGTTGTTTGAATGAACACACACCATGTTGACCCTTGCTAAAATATCTAGCGTTTATTACTAGGGTATAACATCACACATGATATGATATTTTCAAACACTCTGTGATCCCTGTGTAGATACTTGGTGTATAACCATTGGGGTAAATAGGAATGAAAATGGCTAGGTATATCGTAATATCTAGAGTATACTGGAACGACCATGTACTCAGACATGGACATGGTACATGGACACAACCAGGTACACATACATGAATAAATTGCATGAGCATGGGAATTTGAATAGGGGAATAATCACAGGTGAGTCCATAAATAGTGGGAATTTCTATGTACTCCTAGTACACAACATGTACTTTTTCCAATGTTGGTTAAGTCCCCCATTACCTTCAGTTTTGACCAGTATCTATAGGGTGTGTTCCCCTTGTCTAACCCTATGAAGGTAAAGTGAGGCATCATGTATAGAGAAAATGATGTTATAACCTCTACAAGAATAGATATAGATAGAGTTATGAATCCCTCTGTGTTTCCCGGGGTGTGATCCTTTATTATTTATTCTTCCCAAGGTAGGGTTAGGAATCACATGACCAACGTACCAGGGCGTTTGATCCCCTGCCTAGCGGGTTATTCCAAATAGGGTCAGGTATACCACATATACCCTAAGTGAGATCCCCTATATATTTATCATCACCTTCAAGGATCTAATACATAACTTATCCATAGAGAGTTATGAAGAGAATAAACTCTCAGATGAGCACCATTAGTGTTAGAAGATCTAATGTGTGAATTCTCTTGGATGAGCATTACATTGAATCCTAGACCATAATCCAAGTTTAGTAGTATGATTGTGACCTTACATGGATAATTGGTGTATATATTGATTATATCTAGGTTATTATTGTTTTTGTGTCTCATATTCTAATTTTCACAACTTCATAGTGATGAGGCGACCTCTCTCTATTGATGTTTTATGGTGCGCAATTTTGGAGTGTCCTACTCGGTATGTTATACTCACCCTTGAATGATTTATTTCTGATAAATTTTGTGTCTTATTTATACTACAGGCCGTATGAATGAGTCCTAGGTGGACCAGGATAAGGATTATAGTAGTTTATCTAGATAAACCATGGTTAGCTCCAAGAGTATTATTTGAACAGTCCCCTCCCTAGAATTCAATAATCTTTTATAGTTATAGTGGGATTGTATATGGACCTTTATCGTTTCCCACACTATTATTGTATCATGATTGTGGGATTTTTATGTATATGTGAATTATGGTATCATTAGTATTTTATCTATTATAATTGTGTTGGTAGTTAGTGATATGTGCATATATATAGGTACCTTAGGCTAACACCTCCCATGTTTAGGATATGTATACACATTACCTCTCTCCATCACTTCACATAGTAGAGGTGGTCTTTGGGAGTCACCCTCATCTTATCTTTTTGTAGGTATTCACTAGTTTGTAGGGCTGTGATTGAGTCATATCATATATTGTTCCTTTTATGATTGGAGTTTTGAGATTTTCTATTTGTATGGTTTGGTTTGAGAACTTTGTAAATAGTTTTAAAGTTTATTGAGGTTAGATCTCAAGAAAGGGAAACCACTTTTTGTTGGGGTTGATGATGTATCCATTTACGAGGACTCGGAAAAACTACTTTCTAACTTGTATCATGAAGGCACTGGTTACTAGAAAAAAATGTTAAATTCATTGTATAGGAATGAGTTGTGGTTTCCATGTCCTTCTTGAGCTATCTCCCCAGATAAACTAATTGATCCTGATATGCCAGGAATATATTTCAGGATTACTACTCAATGATATCTAACTATGATTCTATATCATGATAATGAGGATGACCCATATAGTGATGAGGCTTCAATTCAGGGGCCTATATAAGAGGTGGTACCTCTAGGTAGTATTATAGTCTTAAAACTATCTATCTAGCATCTGGTTACTTTGAAAATGATAGCAGAGGATGTGCACAGGATGAGTGTACTTCATGAGTTTCATAATAATAGACCCCTGAGGTTTTTGGGTGATTTGGACTCTCATGTAGTAGAGTATGATCATGGTGAATTTTTGTGTGTTTTCTGGCTTGTTTAGACCCCTATCAATCAGATGGTGGTAATAATGGTGATAATTCCACCTAAATCTAAATATATGTAGTGGATTGAATTGAATTTTACACATGATAATATTAATCTATCTTGTAAATATTTCAAGATTATCTTTATAGAGGAGTTCTAACCAGATACTTTGATAGATGCATATGCATAAAATCATCTAGAGGTTTACCAAAGTAGCTTGATTGTGGTGGAGTATGTGTTGAGGATTATTAAACTCATGTGATACTCCATGGACATGGTTTGAGATGAATTTTCTAAGAATGTACCTTTGAGAATGAAATTAATAGAGATATCAGGGGTGTAATGATATCTATTTGTATTCTTACTTATGTTAGGTGATCGACTAAGCCTTGGTGGTAGAAAGCTTCTTGGCATAGTAGTCATTGATTGTTTTTTCTAGTAGTGGGAACCATTGAGACAAGACTTCTACAACAATTCACTGGAATTATACTCAAGGATATATGTTTATGGGGTTCATTAGGATATAGTATCTAGATAGAGGGTCTCTAGTTCATTGGTCTTAGGATGGATTTCGTCAGCTGAGGGGGAGGTTATGTAACTCTTAATATTGTCGGGGACATCTCAAGTGAGATTTTTGAACCCACCATAAAGATGATATAGACACACTTGACAGACCCCTTAGGAAGTGGTAGAGACAAGAGTACGAAGGTCTTTAGGGTAGTTGATATGGAATAGGAGTTGGGAGAGAATGAAGAGGTGGTTGAAGATTTGATCTGCTTCCACCACAACCACCAAGTGGCCTATGTCAGGTTCAGGGAGATGGTGGTCAAGGATTAGAACAACTAATTGTAGTGGAGTCCTATGAAATTTAATCACAATTGATGATTCTAGGTATTATCTATATATATTATACTTTATCCATTTCATTTACCTACACATGAGAGATTAACTATTTTCTTTCCACATCCATTGTATGAAATCTAGAGATTACATTTGAGCCTTTGGATTGACCCTTGTTCTTCGAGACTCTTACCAGATGATATTCAATGTTCACACACTTATTCCAACAGTGTGAAATAACTCTTAGATGAGATACATTCCTTTGGGATCTTTTAATATTTTCGATGATTCTATATGATGTCATGCTAGGTATGGATTGGTTATCTACAATTCATACATAAATTAACTATTTTTTGTGGAGTATGTAGTGTGTCTACATTGATGGGATGATATTTTCCTTCATGGGTGTGAAGGAAAATTATGTTGAGTATGATAGTATAATATTTAGGAGAAATTATCTTTTTACTCACTGTTTGGCTAGAATTACCCATAGACCAGTGAACGTAGTGAGTTTTCAGCTTCCTGCTATGGTAGTGGAGTATAAAGACGTCTTCCCTGAGAAAATACAAGTCTTACCTCCCCACCGAGAGATAAAATCCAGCATATATTTGTACCCATGGACTTCCCGGATATATACACCAGAATATCAGATGGATCCTATAGATATTCATGATTTAAATGCATTTAGTTAATTTTTTGCAGGAAGGGATTTGTCAGACCCAATGTGTCTTCCTAAGAAGCCCTAGTTTTGTTCCCTAAGAAATAGGATAGGAGCCTGTGGTTATGTGTTGATTACCATTTTCTGAATCTAGTGACCATCATGAATAAGTATCTATTTCTAAGAATATATGACCTCTTTGACCAGTTTAATGGGGAAATGTGGTTCTTGAAGATTAGCCTCAGGTCGGGCTATCACTAGCCTTGAGTTTGAGTTGAAGATATGACAATGATGATATTTTTATGCCGATATGGTTACTATAAGTACTTAGTGATGCCTTTTTTACATTACAAATTCCACAAGAGTGTTCATGGGACTCATTAAACCGGGCCTTTCATCCCTTATTGGACCTATTTTTGGAATTATTCATCAATGACATCCTAGCGTACATAGTATCATAGGAGGATCATGCGAGACACATTAGGATGGTACTCGACATAATTTGAGAGAACTAGATTTTTTGGAAGCTATCAAAGTGTAAATTATTGATTCATGGGGTCCATTACCCAGGGCAAGTCATCTCAGAAGAGGGGGTAGCAGTTAACCAGACATAGTTTGAGGTAATGCTTTCTTAGGATCCACCCAAGAGGGTGATGGTGGTGTGAATAATCCTTAGGTTGGTAGGACAATATAAGAGATTCAAGAATGATTTCTCTATGTTATTAGATCCCTTGATTACTTTTACCTGAAAGGGGAAGCCTTTTGTGTGGATAGAAAGGTGCCTACAAGATTTTAATGAGTTGTGGAAGAGGATGATCTGTTTCCCCATCTTCAGACTGCTAGAGGAGGGTGTTGAGCAAGTAATGTTATTTAATGAATCCATAATTGGTATAAGATATGTTCTCATGCATAGGAATGTGGTTATAACTTATATGTCTCGTTAGATAAGCCCTCATGAGAAAAACTACATGTCCTAAGATATTGAGCTAAAAAAAGCGACCTTCTCCATGAATATGTGTATAAATAACATTATGGGTGAGTGATTTATAATATATTCTAAACATTAGAGTATCAATTATATATTTTCATACCAATATATTACCTTGATGATAATGAGGTTGTTAAAGTTCCTACATGATTATAAATTCATGATAGTCTATACTCCTGGGGTAGGGAACAAGGTGGAAGATGCTCTAAGTTGGAGATCTGGTTCATAGTTTTTGAGTGAGGAGTTAGAGAAGTTGGACTCATTGTATTTGAACTTAATGGATGTGGATGGTTAAACATACTTCCTACTGATGGTTATCACCCCTCTACTTCTCCAATGTGTTACAGAGGCTCTGTATAGAGATACCAATTCTAAGACCTTGCATGTTTAGATATCCACTAAAATCATGCTTTGGGTGTATTTTCTAAAGGTAGGGAGTCTTTCATTATTTTATGCGGATGGGTGATGGTACTAACGATGTTGTGAGAGTAGGTACATAGAAAGTTTCATATATCCCTCAAACCTGTACATCCACAAGTAGAAACAATGTACTAGGACCTTCAGTGTTAGTTCAGGTGGCCAGGGATAAAGAAGTGTGTAGTTAAGTTTGCCTCTCAAGGTATTAATTTTCAATAGGTGAAGGTTTACCACCATATTATAATGGCGTTGAATCCATCCCTCAATGTGATAAAGTGGAAGTGGGATGTAATCTCTATGGACTTCATGATAGGGATCCCATGATTTTATAGAGGACATGATGCAATCTGGTTGGGTGTAGACCAACACAAAAAGATGGCCCACTTCCTAGCCATCCAAGAGTAGAGTTAATTAGAGTTTTTGGGATCATTTTATGTGAAAGAGACAATTCAGATTCACAAATCTCCATTGATGATCATTTTACATCATGATTCTCTCTTAACATCATGATTATAGAGGGGATTATAGGAGTCCATTGGTACTCAATTTTCATTGAGCATGATGTTTCACCCCCAGATAGATGGAAATAATGAGTAGAGTATTTGGGTTCTGGAAGAAATAATTTACGCATTGATTTTGGTATTGGGTCATATTTGGGAGGATCACCCTCTTTATGGTGTTTATGTATCAAAATAGTTATAAGTCCATTATCGGTGTGACACCATTTGAGTGCCTGTACAAGAGACCCTACAGGTCACCACTATGTTGGAATGATCCTGATGAGTCATCAATTATAGGAATATAGATGATACAATCGATAATATAAAAGGTTTAGATCATCTAGGTGTGTATGGGGACTTCCTAGAGCCATCATATTTTTTATGCGGACCAGTGACAGAGGCCTTTAGAGTTTAATGAGGAAGACCGTGTGTTCTTGAAGGTATGATAATGGAGAAGATTTCAGAGATTTTTATAGGAAACAAAGTTATCTCGGAGATTCCTAATCCCTTTTTAGATAATTTGTTTTGGGTTGGAGAGGTTCTATACCACTTAACCCTACCACCAAAATTAATCCGAGCACACAATGTCTTCCACATGTCGCAATTGGGGAGGTATGTAGATGACCAAAAACATGTTATTGAATAGGGTGAGATAGAAATTGAGGATGGACCTACCTTTGTGGAGTACCGAGTAGAGATCAAGGATTTATAGGATAAATCCTTAATGGGTGATAGATTCCCTTGGTGTGCATCCGATGACAATACATGAATCTTTATGAGATCACCTGGGAGTGGGAGAACTTGATATGAGCCTAGTACCGTCACATTTTTAGTAGTTTTTTTCATTTCAAGAAGAAAATACTTAATTTGGGGATAATGAAATTAATTTATTTTTTGGCTTGTTAAACTTTTGAATATTTTAAATAATACATTTGGTTCCTAGTACTAATTTAGTACAGTATTCCAAGGACCAAGGAGCCTCAGTGTTGATATAATAAAATTATGAAATATATCATATCACGCATGTGTATTTTTTATAAAATAATGGAATTATATCCAAATAGAAATTCATATTGAAAGTATGATACCTCAATTAAATTCAAAAGGAAGGTTCTAACCAAGGAAAAACATAAACTATGTGCGCATAAGGTGATTGGATTAAAAGTGGTCAAGGGATAATTAATTAATAAATTATTTATTTATTTAATATCCATGAATAATATTCCTTATATTTGAACCCAGTTTTTGGAAAATACTAGTGTCATCCACATAACCATATAGATTTAGAGAGTGAGTGGAAGAGATATTTGGATGACATAAACAATATCATGGATTGAAGATCGATACTGAGGAATTTTTCTTCTCCAATAGAGTTCATGGATCTCACCAATGAAAATGTCATAGAAGCATTATTTATCAGTGATCAATCCAAAATCGGGGTAGGGTATTTTTTTTATGGGTTTATTCCCTTATTTTGTTTAATTTGTGTTGAATTTGAATCAATCATTCTAAAAAATTGATTCAAAGGTTGATTGTTAATTTATAGTTAATGGATTTTTATCCATGAAATTATGATTTATTGATCATTATTTATTAGTATTCACTCTTATTTTTATCATAAATATATTTAAAACAACCCAGACAATGTACAAGTTTCATTCCTCATGATTTTGTTTTGTTCTTTTCTCCCATTATTTTTCATGTGTTCATTGTTGATGTTTCATTTGATTTGTGGTTTGATAAATACCTAAAAAGCAATTGTTTCAAATTCGATATTTGGAACAATGGATAATTTACATGGGTATTTAATTGGAACTTTCATCATTATTAAGGCATGATGATGATCTTGAATGACTGTGAGTTTAAATTGGGTGTTCTTCATCTATGGTTTGGCGATATGGTGATGAGGTTTGATGGGAGACGATTGCCATGAAGATAAGATGGAAGGAATATGGCCTCCAGTGATGGATCGGGTTTGTTTAACCCTAGATCTAATTTCCCTAGCATGATTCATGTAGAAACTAGAATCATAGGTATTATGGATGGGATTCATGAAAATTGTGGGATTCTATAGAAAATCCCAAGTTGTACGAATTGTAGTTATGATGAACAGACATCATGTAGATGCATTCTACAGTGGCTAGGGTTTATGCTTGGAGGAAATATCATAGTCCTTGTGATCATTTCAAACACCATGTGAATCATGAATGGTAACTCAATATGTACTCCTGTGGTACATAGGAATGGACCTGTCTAGGTATACACGCATGCCCAGAGTACACGGGCACAACCATGTACTTGAATACGATGAGGTTACTTGAACATGACCTGGTACATGGGAATGATAAGTGTTTATAGGAACAATTAAATTACATGGGAATATGTTTTTGAACACAGAAATATACATGGGTAGGTTAGGAAACAGTGGGACAAACAGTGTACTCCCAGTATAGGTCGTGTACTTTTTTCCATTGAAGGTTGATGCCGGTGTTCCCTTCAGTGTAGACCGATATCTGTATGTTGTGCTCCCTTGGTCCATCCCTATGAGTTTACATTGAGGCATCATGTATTGTGAGTATTATGTGATCCCGTATATGAGATTAGTCTTGGACATATTCTTGAATCCCCATGTATGGATTGGGGTGTGATCCCATATCTTTTCTTCTTCAATAGGTAGGGTCAGGAATCACATGACCAACATACCAAGGAGTTTGATCCCTTTTTTAGTAGGTCATTCCATATTGGTGTAGCTATACCCAGACATGCCTGAGTGATATGCTTTATCTATGCATATGTATCTTCTTATTTCCAACGTGTTCCTTATTCATGGTGGGGCTTGATAAACATGAACTCTCAGATGAGCACCGTTAGTGTTAGAAAACTCAAGGAGTGAGTTCTCTCGAATGTGAATCACATTGAATCCTCATGCAGAATATAAGGTTGGTAGTATGGTTGTGACATTACTTGTAGAATTGGTGCATTTATTGAGTATATCTGTGATATTTGTTATGTATCATGTTATGACTACAATACCTTCATGCTGATGAGACGACCTCTCTCTCTCTCTTGATGATTTATGTTTAGTGGTTTTGAGGTGTCCTACTGGGTATGTTATACTCATCCTTGTATGGTATATTCTCACAAATGTCATTTATTATATAGATAAAAGACCATTATGATGGAATCCCTGGTGGATCAGGAGATGGTGGACATAGTTGAGCTATATAGATTATGGTTGGTTACAAGATTTTCATTTTAGAAGTCCAATACCTATTATCAGGTTGGATAATTTTATGGTTTTGGTGGGGTTGTATTTGAGACTTTATGCTTTATAATACCTTTATCATACATTTTATGGTATTTAAATGTATTCATTCATTTTGGAGCAGCGATTACATTGAGGCTTTGGGATGTGTGGCTCGGAGGCTGCTGATCCTCCAGAGGCCACTTTAATCAATTTTCTTCTGCGATTTTTTGTATTTGGTATCAGTATATTTTTTTGTTGGTGTGGTGACGTTGAAGCCATAGAGACGATGGTGTGGATGACTTCTGTGATGGTTGGAAGACAACATATAAGTGATCATGTTTTATGGTGGGTCGATGGTCTTTGACGGTCCTCCAGTTGAAGGTCGACGACGAGAATGGTTGAAGAATGCATTTTGTTTTGCTCTAGTGATGGGCTGCAACACCGGTGGTGGTTTCCTCCATTGATGATGGAAATTAAAGGAGAAGTACTACTGAAGATAGTGATGTGTATATAATGATGTTGTTGACGCATTGGTGCAATGGATTCTCGGGCAGATCACATGATTTGTGGGAATTTGTGTTGATTTTGTGTAATTTAGGTATTTTTAATTTTGGATATCCTGGTTGGTTCCCACTACCCTAAAGTGGCTTCTATGAAAATAGAAAAAAAATGATTTGGATCAATGATTCATGGACTCTATCTGGGATATAAGGCCTCTTAGAGAAATTTAAAAACTTGATTGAACAAATTTTTTTATAGAACATTTACCACCATTCACACAAGATGAATATAATTAGTTTATCCAATCACTTTATGATCTAAACATTTCAACATTAGAGTACACAAGGTTTTGGATGATCAATGATGTAAATAAAATATTTGAAATAAAATAAGAATGTAATTAAAATTTTTCCAAAATGAAAAATATTAAAATTAAAATGAGTCAAATTTAAAAATTAACTTCATTACAACCACTTTAAATACTATCCCAAAACTGTTCTTATGAGGAAATTGCAGTGCAGGTTCTATATGAACAACATCTATTTTCTCAATTCAGATGCCAAGTCTTCTTTGATTGAACTCTCTTCCTGTCACACCATAGTATAATCCTCTCTATAAAAATCTTACTATTCTATTATAATAACATTTCCAAAATATTATATCCAATTATTAAACTATATGAAATATAATTTTCCACAAAAAAGTTATTTCATGCCCCTCAAATGTGAGTTCACAACCCATATCCCCCAAAGTGTGAATTAATTTCCTTGATGCATATCAAATTCTACCTCTTGGGGATGAAAATACATTTGAGGATTAAGCGAAAATTGAATTGGGAACCATATTTACTCTGATGGATTCATAATTAACCCAAGATATAATGAATTTCCATACACCAATGGACATCACTTCAAATAACCTTGAATAACACATTTTAGTGAATCATTTCAAGTTAGACATATTTTTTAAAATGAAAACAAATGAAATAGTTAAAGCCTTATAAAATAAGTCAATTATAGAGGTTTAGAAAACTCACATCATTTTCTAAATAATGGAATAATGGGATTACTTTTAGGATTAATAGTTTTTAGTTACACATTTCCCTATGAGAAAACATGACGAGATAAATATAGAAGAAAATTAAAGGGGTGGTGAGATATCACATTCTAAATAATGGGTTCACCTAATATAATTGATATTATACCACGTTCACCAATCATTGAGGTTAATTCCACTTCACTTTACAATAATCTTTAAATTGGATCATTCAATGACACTATGGATCATTAATTGAGTTTGAAACCGGTGAAACTACATGTTTTTTATTGATGAAAACTAATTTGGACAAATTATTAACCCATTCACTACATTAAAAGACATGATAAATAAAAGGTGATCAATAATAATGTATTATAAAAACAATTTTTATCTAGGACAGATTTAATGTGGTAATTTTCTTGATCGTCATGTTGATTCCCTTTGTAGAAACCTAAACTACATAGTGAGTTTTCTTCATATGAGGATTACTTAAATCCATTTAATCTAGGTTATTTTTATTTAATTAATTGATTATGTATTACTAAAAAGTTTGATTTGAGATATTTTGTTTTATATGTAACAATTAACATATCAATGAATTCATGAAACACTTCTACCAATGATGAAGAAAATACATAGTATACATTTCGTATTCTTACAGGTGGAGTTTCATCATTGTCTTGCTGATAAAGAAGTTAATTTTTTTACTCAATGGGAGGAAACACATAATTATTTAATTTTCATTTAAATATATATAGTTTTATATTATAAAATGGCATGAATTTCCTTTCAATTTTTTTCTCATGAAAATATAGTAGATTTGAAATCATCATAATTGTTTTTATCGTACACATGCTTATCAGATTATTGTGTTATTTTTTATGTGATGTAGTTATTTGTTTTATTTGTAAAATATTTATGGGTTATATAAATTCTAGAATTTCATTTGATACATAAAGTATCTTCACATAAATTTTAAATTACTCAGCTAAGTGTTACATTTTCGGTTATATTTTATTTACTCTACCAAATACACAATGTAAAATAAATAATTAAATAAAGAGAAAAACTATCATTACAGTAATTGTCGAACCCCTATGAAAATATTAGCATTCATTAAGTTATATAGTTATGAAAATACCAATTAATACAATGGTTAGTAAATGAACATTATTCTTAATAAAAATGATTTACTCCTTGATACTTTGTTTTTGGTGATTGCTAATATCATTCCATTTTTTATAAATATTTGTAAGAAAGATATTTGTTTTTATATGATTACTTTAACTCATGATCATTTTTAATGAAAAATATTATATTTCTATACATATGAGGACTCCATATAATTTTCTTATCACTTTAAAATTATCTTCTTTTGGGAGTCCCATCCACGTTATGTCCTATAGAACTTTCTATATTTGTCCATGGAAGCGATAAGAAAATTGAAATTTTCCCTAAAATTAGTAATTCATTTTGTTATTTGGCACATTTTTTCCATTTATCCACAATTAAATTTTCTATATTTTTTATCCATTTTAATATATTATTAATCCTTTTTTAGGATGAACAAAATAGTAAATAAACTTACCTATCCATATCTTTAATTCATTCCTGATGATTTTTAATCCAAGTGAGGGGGATCAAGTTATTCACGGAGAGGGATGTTTAAGATGTAGTGAGTGATTTTATTAAAATGGATAGAAATTATATCATAATATTATATTTTTTCCTTTTCATATATTCTATATTCATTTTATATATATTTTTCTATTGGAATATAGATTATTCCTTACATTGAGTGCATTTATAGTTTTTACCTCATAACCCTCACCTTTAGGGATGCCAATAAAACTTATATCCCATTACCCCAGGATCAAAAAAGTGTTTATATGACATAATTTCACTAATATTATATATATTATGAGCTCATTGGGTCATTTTTATATGGTATATTATCTTAGATCAATTTATTTCTGTTTTGGGGCGGTTTCAGACATGTTTGTATTACAATTATTTGATCTATGTTTTGTCCACTTATTGATACTTTGAGCTTTAATATCATAATTTTATTGGGGGGGGGGATGGTTTAATAGTGGTGGAATGTGATTTTGAGTGATAAATTTGGGTTGAGATTTATAATTTAATTAATTTAAGATTCAACAGTTATTTTTTTCAAAAAATGTCAAAAAATAATTTTTCTCTGCTATCCCATGAACTTAGAGAATATATGAACCTAATGATAATTCCTCATAATTATTTAATTATTTTTATTTCCAAAATTTTGGATTTAAAATTCATAGAATATATACGGAATCATTCATGTTTATAAGAATAGTTCTTATCTTTAATCATAGTTATTTGAGTTATATGAATGATAGTGTGGTAGGTCACCTAATTCTTGCGTGTATATACATATTTTGAATATAATGAGTGTAGGATAGAATTTATTTTTGATAATGATAATTTTAAATGAATCGTCATATTTTTTGGGTAAAAGTATTGAATTTGTTTGAACATTTGACTACATTGTTCTGATTTTTCAATGGGTGAATTCATGTGTTGTTTCTTATTGTTTTTTCCAATATTGAAAATGTTTAAGTGTAATTTCATAGGTTTCATAAACCATTAATTGGTGTTTTACCATTATTTTGGGTCATTGAGATTATGTTTGAAGGTGTTTTGGGGGTAATAGGTGGTTTTTTTTGATTGATGGGGATTAAAATTATTTCTTTGAAGAGGATATGACCGTTTCGATGGTCGTGGAGGTGCTCTGAGCAGAGTGAGTTGGTATTTTTAAAGATTTGGTGAAATTGGGATTCCCAATGAATATTTTCATGAGTTTCATATCCATGATTATTCTCCACACCATATTAGAGCTATTTTTTCAAGGTGTGGTACCTGAGGATATCTTGGTGGAGTCCCTATGTAAAATATGGGGAGGTATAATGACCATGGAGGTGTACATGGTTGAGGCATGTTATGGTGAAAAGATTTTTTTTATGTTATAATATCATTATATATTAATCAGAGTGAGCCTCATGTAAGGATATTAACACACCCTGGAGATGGTCGTTTTATTGATTATAGAGTCTTGAGGTTTTTCCCAATAGTAAATGGGGAAGGGGAAAATTAGAGTTTTATGAGTTGTGTTGGTGTTATTTAATGGGTGTTATGTTTTTTTAGTGTGTTTAGGTTTTGAGGGTGAATTATAAGTAGAGATTGTTATTACTCTATATCATAGTGGTTCCTCAATGGGATTTATTGTTGATTTTTGATGAAATTTTTGGATAACTTCGCATCACGGTGTTGGTCAAATTGTTTTAAAATTTCCAAAAAATTCACTAAGAAGAAGGGGATAAACTATTTTAAATACTTTATATTTTAGATATCATTCTAACCAAGGCCCTCATGACTAATTTGGAGGTCTCCACACTATATTAAAGGCTCATAAGAGTTTTTATTTAAATAGGGGGAATGTTTTCTTTTAGTTTGATTTTTATTCCATTCTTTAAAACATGTGTTATCCCTTGGATTTTTTTGTGACTCCCTATAATCTATGGGAGGATTTAAACCTATTGTTATATTATCATTAATCTATATTTATTTATGGTACCCTATTCTACTTTTCCTTATCGTATATTTCATTATTTTATTCATAGAGGTTACAAGAGTGTATGATTTTATGGTTTGGTAAGTATTTTGATTACAATTTTATGATAACTAATTTTTGTTAGAACATGTTGTGGTTCCCATAAATTTTGGTGATGATTAATCCTTAGATATTCTATTATTTCATTTTTTCCCTCAAAGTTTCAATATAGGTAATGGATTCAGTATTTATTCCTTTATATTATATGTAATTTTTGAATTATCACATCATTGTTTTATTTGGGAAGATTGTAATAATTAACTTAATGAATATAAATAATCATACTAATGGAAATAAAATGGAAATGATGATTTTCATGAGTTTTATATTATTTTGGGATATTAATTATGATTTATAGTTTGTTTTTTTGTTAATATTGAGAGGTTTTAATTTATCTTGTGATATATGTATTGTTTATTAAAATTGAGTTTTTAGAATAAACTCTCATAAATGGTTAATAATTAAAATATGGAAATTAACCATTTTCATATAAATTTAGAATTTGTTAATGATTTTTATTCTGGGGAAAAATAATTTACCTGGAAATAATGATTAAAAGGAAATTACTTGATATAAATTATTGGTGGTTTTATAGTGTTTTTTTTGGGTTGATGGTCTTTCCCTTACTAGGGGTTAAATGGTTCTTGTTGTGGTTGGTGTGGATATGATTAATTTAATGTCCTGAGGCCCATAGAAAAAAATTAAAATCAAATATATGTAGTATAATGTGGGACATGGGTTTTCAATAGAGATTAAAGGGTTTGGATGTGTTATACCTTTTATAGATGGTTTTGGTGTGTAAAAAATGAGTATGAAGTTTAATTAGATTATGTTTTAAATTCATAATAAAATTAAGTGGCCTCACATCATAAATTCCCCTCCCTATCCATTAAATCATTATTCTTTATTTTTATCCCCTATTTTCACTAAAGTCAAACAAAACCCCCTATGTGTACCCACCACTGGTAATTTTTGTTTAATCACAGGGATGTAATAATAACTATAATCACTGATATCACATAGCCTATTTATTTGACATCTCTAGTCACTCCACATTTAGAACATAGCTAAATACAATGGAATTGTAGAAGTTCCAGGAGGATTGTGTGTGAAAACTAGAGGTTGAGGAAGAAGAATTTAAATCCATTGAATAAAATGAAATTTATTAAAATTTAACACAGTAAAACAATTCTATAGAGAAATAGAATAGAATTATCAATTATCTATGGAATTCATCAACTAATAGGAAGGGGGTCTCCTTTTCTCATCCACTAATGGCTTAATGTTCCATAATTTAAGAATAAAAACAAACATAAATGAAAGAAAACAAGAACAGTAGCATCCCAACTATCTTAGTGATCAAAATATGACCCCCAATAGAAAACAATTATCCATTTATAAAAGAATGATAAGTGATTATCAAAATTATTTTCAATTTACCACTTGATAATAATGTGTTTCTTCAAATAATTCAAGTGAATCTAGAGTTCAATAATGTTCTTTTATTTTAGTTCCCTTCCCTAGTTAATTTATTTTATATGAATGTTCTACATGTTTCAATTTTTAGTGGTGTGATAACTTCCTTGGGAATCCATAATCTTCATTAACTATATTTTTTCCCTCCCATTATTGAGCTATGTACTCATTCATGGTGAATTAGAGTAGAATTGTTTCAATGCTTCATAGATTCGTTGGACATCAATTACTACTTGACATAATTGTGTGAGGAATGTGATGCATGTGATGGAAAGTGGGATAAATGAATTGGGACTCACCTTTACTAAATTTTGTCTTGAAATGATAATTGTGCCTAAATGTTATCATATTTATTCAAAGAAACATTTTTTTTCATTCTTAGACCAGGGGTGAAGGATTGGATTGGTGGTCCTGGAATGTTATCCAAAATGGAATGATCTATCACTAAACTTTGGATTAATAACCAAAACATGTTCTATTTTAGGGCTTGATTCTAGGATTTATGTTCGGAGTGTGGAAATGTTAAATGGATATTTAAAGAGGTTATCAGATAAGTTTTGATGTTTGGGGTGATCTTGCACTATTTTGGGAATGATACGACATTTTAAAGGGTGTTGTGAGGGATTTATGTTTGAAAAGATGTATTTTGTAGACAGGAAGGGCCATAGAGTGAGGGATCACATCATTGGAGATCATCAATGTGAGTAGGGGGTCCTTTAAGAATGCTGAAAGGTGGGCTCTATATATGGTTTGGAAAAATCAGTTACTATGGGCTTGGGCATGTACTTTCAATACTACCATCCCCTGTGAATGTAGAATGTAATTGATCTCTTCATTAATGGTTATCCTAAGCTCAAATTGAAAAATTATGGCCATGAAGAATTTGGGGAGTATAGTTTTCTGATGTGGTTTTTGAGTGGTGATTTTTGTTGGTATGACATTGAGGATTGATTGAAAGAGTTAGGTTCTTTTTGAGATAGCATGGTTTGTAACCTACTTTTATGTTCTCATTTAGGAATTCGATCAAGTGATTAGTGTGAACTATTCTATAGAAACACAATTTGTGAGTTGTTATGTACTGAGAATATCTATTTTTCATCTTCAACCCTACAAAATGAAAAAATAAAACATAGGAATCAATTTTATTTAGTTCCATTAATGATCCTAGATATCTACAACAAACTTCAATCAGTGATTATCATTGTTCTGTGTCCTCTTATAGATTACAAGCTTCCTTAAACCATTAATGTATATTAGTTAGTAATTCATAGCTTCAATATTGTAAGCCCTATCCTTTAAAGTTTATTTTTTTTCCACAATCCAACCTTCCATCATCTAAAGCTTCAGTCGAGCATGGTTTAAACATGTTCCTATCAACTACATCACTTGATTTCAATTTTCATGGTGGTTAATTGAGATTGGATGAATTTACCATTTAAAATGTGAATAATAGGATTTTGAACATCACAATTTTGTTTTGGTTTTATTTGAGCAAGAAATAATATTAGGTCATCATCAGTTCTAGTAAAACAAATTTACTTAAACATAATCATAATTAATAACTGGAGCTTATTTAAAGTTTAGTTCTTCCTCATAACCTCCAAGACAACATCATCATCTTTAAGGAACATCTCAGGCTTGATGGTATGCATGTGGGAGAAATCAGTGTGTGGTCCACTTTTAATTATGGGATTTAATTATGGTGTATAATTTCATGGGATTATTCTGTCAGCAAGGAGAAGAAGTATCCTTTTGTGGGAAAATTCTACCTTGGTTTGTAGCCAAGAAAATGGATAGAATCTGACAATAAGGAAGTATTCAAGGTCAGATGGACTACCCAATAACCATATAAATTTTTGATTTTCATTCCACTATATGATGAAATTAAATCCCATAAATTTTTAATCAATGAACACCCAATGTAATCTTTGTATTATAATCCTAAGATTCATTTGTAGAGGAATGAAAGACTGACCCCTCGTCTCCTATAGACATAGAAATACTTCAAAACCACTTAAATTCTCCTGTTCAACCATTTCTCTTATTCTCTTTGTGTGTTTTGACTCCATGAACATTATTTTCCCCAATAAGGTGGTATTAGAGGAACTGGGGTTGAAACAAAAAATGTGGACCTCAGATTTTCCAGTGACCGGAAAATTGAAGGAGATCATTTTTTTATTCTAGATCCATGAATACTTTGGTGATATGATTACAATAGCAGAAGTGACATTAAAAAAAGAATTGAAATGAAGCTGGTAGAGGCAGTAAAAGTTTTTGTCAATCCCTAAGTGCTATAGTACCCCCATGCCAAAGAAGACAATACTATTCATGCTGGAAGAAAATTTCTAATGGTATTTCTTTCTACTGTTCTGGCGATCAACATCAGTACCAACTCATCAGTTAATATGGATTGTTGAAACTATATTGTCTATATCTTGTCCAATTAGAGTAATTTTTTAGGGATCCAAGAGTCAATTTCATCTATTTTGACCATTCTAGAGACACCCATATGACATGATTTTTGAAAGTATCTCTCCATAAATCGATGAAAAGACTAGTAATATGATTAAGCTTACCAATTTTAATTATTCCATCTAAAAACAAAAAATGGAGGATCTTTTATATATTAATGATTTGTGGAATCCAATAGTAGAGACCGCTAATCCCACTACAGTGAAAGTGGATGAATCATAAATAAGAAGTAAATATAGTGAGAAGACTACAAATGGTATCCCGCCAGTTGATGCAGAGTGGGTCGTGCTCAATAGGAAGTGTACTACCCAAATCAGAAAGTGTATCGACAAGGGTATCTTCCCAAATTTTTACAACAAACATGATGTATCCATTATATGGTGAAAATTAAAAAATATTTATGTGTGGAGAACTTTGATGAACAAAGTACTAATAATAATCCATCTTGTCATCTAGAATTACAAAGACCAGACCAACGTATCATAACACATAAGCATGTTTCAAGGTACCATTGATTAATTTAATTAAATATAAATGATAATTGATGATGATTTTTAGGCACTTTTGATGTTATGTTCTTTACCAAAGACATCATACAAACTAGTTGTGTTGGTCAGTGATTCAACACTATATGGAACTCTCACCATGAAGATGGTTAAAGGTATAATGATGAATTAAGATCCTTAAAGGAAGTATGAGAGATATAAACCTGAATTATAGGATATTGTTACTAAAAACAAAGGATTAAAGAATGGAAGATAAGAATTAGATAAAGAGAACATTGCAAACAAAGAATGCAATGGAGGAAGCGATTGAAATCTTGATTGAGATGTGACATAATGTTACACCACCATGGTAATCCTAGAATCTTAATATGGGAGTATAAAAGGTTGAAGTAAGAGTATATGAATCAAGATTTTAAGACCTAAAATAATAATATTGCAATTTTCAATGAGGATATCATTATTTTCCAATAATATGATCAGGTTATTATTTTAATCCAAGACTTAAAAAGGGTGATCGATTCTGGTGGAAACTACCATGTCACTTCCAGAAGTGATTTCTTCTAATCTTACACTTTAGTGTGTTTCATAAATTTAATAATGAGAATGTATGGTGCATCCTAAATTATTGGTGTTGGTTATATTTTTATGGAGATTAATATTGTATGCATGTTATTGTTAAAGGATGTGTGACATGTTCCTAATATTCATCTCAATCTGATATCCACTATAATGCTTGATGACAATGATTATTTAAGTTCCTTTAGTGATGGAAAATTGAAGCTTTCCAAAGGTAACTTGGTAATTTCTAGATGAAATAAATATAAATATATTTATCTCATAGATTCTAGACTGTGTGGAGGAGAAGTAAATGTATCTAGAAAATATATTTCTATAGAAGTATGGAAGTAGAATCTTGGTCACATGTGCCTGAGAGGAATCAGAATTATTTTAAGGAGGGATCTCTTTTCAGGACTAAAAGGTACAGGTTTGGATACCTGTTTTTATTACATCAGAGGGAAAACAACATAGAGTGTCATTTAATGGTTATATAATATCCATAATTATTTATATTTTATTCACAATGATATATTGATAATGATAATTAATTAAATGGGAGGATTTATTTATTTTCTTACCTCCATAGATGATCATTATTGAAAAGTATGGTCCTTTGATTTGAAAAAGAAAGATCAAGTTCATGATGTTTTCAAGAAGTTTTATGTGAATGTGGGAAGAGAAAAAAATAAAAGGTTAAAGTGTTTATGAGAAGAAAATAGAGGAGAGAACCACAGTCTATTTGAGGATTAATTTGTGAGTTTCAAAATTAGGATAGAGAAATCAATACTCAAGATGACTCATCATAATAATGATTTTGAGAGGATGTATTTTTTTGTGAGAGAGTCATATGTGTGATCTAGAATACAAAGGTGTCAAAAACCTTGGGGGGGGGGGGTAATGTGGACCATAGATGATTTTAACAACCTTTATATATTAGTTCCACTAAACTATGACCTTCTAGAAAGTTTCTAGATATATTAATATTTTTCATATAAACACTTGAGAGTATTTGGTTTTAGGGATTTTTTTTCACATCCCTAGAGATGAGCCGGAAGAGTTGGATGGAAAAGGAAAACAATGTATCTTTTTGAGATATGTTCAAGAGGAGTTGGGATACCAACACTAGTATCCTTTCATTAGGATGATTATTAGAAGATTATATGTGGGGTTTCTTGAGTATCAGACAATTAATGTTTTTGAGGAACTAGAAAATGAGAAGTTTTTGCAGTTTGAGGAAATTCTAGTTAATTTTGGAACTAGTCTCAGCACCATCAATTCAAATTATTTTGAGGGAGATCCATGGAACTGATGATAAATCACTACCAAGTAATATGTATCCATATACTGATTTTCTCCATCATAAGATATTCCAAAATAGATTCCCCATGAATCATGGTTGAGGAGATCGACCAGAGGACAACAACTAAGTCACAAATACTCACCACATGAGTATGTGATTCCCATTGATGGGTGGGAGCTAGACATTTATGATGATTCAATTAGGATTTAGTAGAAGATGGAAGGAAAAAACACAATGCAAGAGGAGATGCGATATTTACACAACAACTGTAAATTTTATTTGGTGGACCTACCCCATTAAAAGAAAGAACTAAAGAAAAAGTGGGAACACATAATCAAAGGAGAAGACGGTATCTAAAAACCACGCTATAGAGACAGAAAGATTGTAAAGGTATTCAGTTAGAAGAAATGTATTGACATTGATGAAAAATTTTCACCCGTGGTTAAAATGTCTTATATCAGAGTTCTTCTTTTATCGGAAGCTAGTTTAAACCTAGAGGTTCAGCAAATGGATGTAATGATAGTGTTCTTAAATGCTGATATTGATGAGGAGATAAACATGGAAAAATGAGAGAGATTTTAGGTGAAAGGAAAAGAAAACCTAGTATGAAAAAATAAGAAAAGTTTATAGGGCTTGAAATAGGAACTGAGGTAATGGTACAAGAATTTCTAATCATTAATGGAGTGAAATGAGTATAGAAGGATGATTGTTGATCACTGTTATTTCATAAAATAATTTTCTGATGGTGATTTCATTATTTTATTACTTTATATTAATGATATGATTATTATTGGATTATATATAACCAAGATTGAATGGTTGAAGAATGAGTTGAACAAGTATTTGGAAATTAAGGACTTGGGAGACACTACTCATATTCTTGGTATGATGATTACTTGTGATAGGAGGAATTAGAATATTTAGCTATTGTAGGAGTTGTACACTGAGAAACACCTTTAAAGGTTCAAAATGCGAATGGATTACCAAGTTACCACTCATCTTATGAGTCATTTTAGCCTCATGACCATTCAGAGTCCATCAACTGAGGAGGAGAAGGAAGAGATGGAAAAAGTTCCTTATCAGTCAGCTGTTGGAACTCTTATATATTGCATGATGTGAATCAAACCATATATTTCTCACGCTATTGGTGTTTTGAGATAATTAATATAAATCCATGAAAAGATCACTAGATAGAGGAAAAATGGATATTGAGGTATCTTCAAGGTATATCTAGTCACTGTTTATGTTTTAGTAGTTATAAACCCGTTTTAGATGGATACACAAATGTGGATATGTTTAGAGATGTAGACATAAGGGAATCCATATCTGGTTACCCGATATCACATTCAGAGAAAATAATTCTTTTGGAAATCATGAATTTAGAAGTGGTTTTCCTTGTCTATAATAGAATCATCATATATCACGATCACTGAAGCTACAAGGAGATGTTTTAAATGAAGTTGTTTTTACAAGAACTGAGAAAGAGTTAGGATAATTATATTCTTTGTTGTGATAGTCGTATTTTTATTCATCTCTAAAAGAACACAACATTTTATTCTAGGTCCAAACACATCAACGTATGATATTAATGGATTTGAAATGTGATAAAAGCAAGATTGTTGAAAGTTAAGAAAATATAAAACAATGATAACTGGGCATATATGATGAAAAAGGCTCTATAAAAAGATAATATTGATGCCTACAAGGGGACTAAAAGTCTAGAATCGACCCAAAATTGGTTGTGAGGGGGAAATTTATGGGGGCCACTCCCAATAAAGGGAGTTAATTATAGTGGATGGGTTCATGAGATTGTTCTCTCAGTAAGGAGAAGAAGCCTTCATTGGTGGGCATCCAACGTAGTGGATAGTATTCGGTAGTGAGGAAGTTTTCTAGGTTATATGAAGTACCAAATAACCAAAGAAATATTTGGTTTTGATTCCTCTATTTAATGGGATTCAATCCCATGAATTTGTATTCAGAAAACACCCACTGTAAACATTGTATTATCCTCAATAGCTTCATCCATAGTGGAATAAGAGACCAGAGCACCTTCTCTAAAGGACATAAGAATACAACCGAACCATATAAATTCCCATGTTCCTACATTTTTCTTCTAATCTTTGTGTGGTTTTTGTCTCCATGAACATATTCTGCCCAAAAAATCAGGGTTTGGGTATTCATGGAATGTATAAAGGTTACATTTTCAAAGAAAGTGTGTGATTGATGGGGGTGGGGGTTTATATGGTAGATTGAGTTATCATAGTCTTACATGGTATGATGGGATGAAATTGAAGTATGTCATTGTTATAGAGTCTACTCATGGTAATAAGGGGACAGTTTCATGAAGCCCCAAAAATAGACCCAGAAAGCAGTTAATTTCCTCCTCACGGTCATAAAATTCATAATAGTAGGGAAGGGGCATGGTATTAGTAGAAAAACTCAACAATATATAGAGGGAATAGTCACTATATATGGAATGTCAACAGAGATTCAGTACACAACCACACAATTTTTTCCCTCACACTAGGTACATAAGCATGGTAGTAGACTTGAATTTTCTATCTCATGGTCAGATGGTTCAACCTACCTTTGTTTTATTAGTATTTCATGGATAACGATGGATGCATAGATGAAAATCTCTTTTCGATGGTTTTTGTGCACACATGCACATAGTGAAGAATTTTTTTTAATACACGATTTTTCTGAATTAATATCAACTGAATGTAAATGATGAAATTTAAAAATTATTTTCCTTCTCAACAACATTTTAAAATTTTAAATTTATTTCTATTTTTTATAAATAATAATTAATTCTATTTTATTATTTAAAATACCAAAAAAAATATATTCAAAAATTTAATTTAAAGTATAGATTTTCAATAAAATTAAAAAATTAACTAAATGTTTGAAAAATGTTTTAAACCAATCAAAATTTTGATCTTGGATTTATCTTTCTTATAGTTTAATTTTAAAAATTGTTTTTTATATTAATGATCAAATTTAAAAATTTGTCATCATTTTAAATTTCAAAATTATGACTCTTTCTATTAATTTTAAAAATTGAAAAAAATTAAATTACATGATTTCAGCCACTTAGAAATTTATGTTCCAATTTTCAATAAGTAATAAAGAATAAATAAATTACGCTGTTTTAATTAATTTAGAGGGTTATAAAAAATAAAAACCTGTTTTAAAAATTGAAAATTTCAACCCTCTCCACTGCATTACACTTGAACTATTTTAGTCCTTGAAAAAATATCGAATTAAAATTTTCAAAAACATTAACAAAAATATCTGTTTTTCATATTTTTAATCATTAAATCTCGAGAAGAAGAAAATAATTGATTCTTATATTTTTTGAATTATCATTCTTCTTCTTTATTTAAATTCACTAGATCACTTCAATTAAATTAAAATTTTAGTTCAAGGATTGAAACAAACTGGATTTAATTGGAATCAAAATCTTAAGAAGTGAAACTTCCATTCATAAAGTTATTCAATGTTTTTTAAAGAATAGTTCCAAATTACACTTTTTAATGATACTCAAATAAATTTATTAAAAGTAAATTTCCCCCTTCTTTATATAGGTTCAATATTAACCTCACCTAAGTGAATTAATTTTTCCATATTAGGAAATTTTTTTAAAATATATATTTTTTTTACAAATATGTATCTGAAAAGAACTATAAGAAGGAACTTATTTAATATATATACAAATGAATTTACACATGAACCCAATGCCTAATGTCTCAGAGATTCATTATGAGATCCCATTTTCTAATTTTATGCCAATTTTAAAGGGTTTATATGAAATTTATTTTTATTTTCAGATCCCCATGTTTTTATTCGTCATTGATTCTAATTTTATTTAGATTGAGTTAAAAAATTAGTGAACACTTGTTATAATTATGATTCCCTAAAAATATTATTACACACTCTCATTTTTTTTATTTTAAGGATAAATTTAATTGAAATATGGTGAAAATTAATTTTGAAATCACCAATCTATAAAATTTTTATTACCAATGAAATACATACAATTTAGAATGATATATAAACTAGGTAGGAAAAATGAAGTCAAGTATTCTACTATCCTAGAAACACACTAAAACCAAAAAAGTGAAAATATCAGAAATTATGTTAAAATTCATAATATTAGTTTTCATATTTTTATCAAAAGGAATATAATTAATGAAAAACATAAATTGGGTATTTACATCATAAAATAGTATATCGATTTCTCAGACACCTAGTTAAAACAAACTTCCATTACATTTAAAGCATGCATTATTTTCTTTTCGTGAAACAAATTATGTATGATATATCCAAAGTAGTGTGAAGGAAATAGAAAATATATTTTTTATTTATTAAATAGAATTAGGGAGATGTTTTAACTCATATGTTGGATCTTTCCAAAAATATTCATGAAAATTATTTAGTTGTTTTCCATTCACTCTAGAGAGGCTATCTAATTCAGTTTAATTGATTTTAGCCACACCAAATGGAAACATGTTAGTCACTATGTATGGTTTCATTCACTTAGAAAAAAGGTTCCCTATCATGAGTTTCATCCTTGAGGAGGAAATTTGAACCTTTTATCCAATTTTAATGTCTCTTATCTTAATTATTATATCCTATACAGATTTAGAATTCTCCAGGTATATCAAATAATTTTCATATGCCTATATTATCTATTACTCAAGATTTTTTATATATAATTTCCTCTACTCTCCAAATTTTCCAATACTTAGGTAAACTCTATTAACACTCTAGTAAGATTTGGGCCGCAACTCAATAGGCTTGTGAAAATGATTTCCATGAAAAAATTCTAAAAGGGGACATACCTAAGGGTGTTTTCATAGTTCCATAACCCTAGAACAACTTTAAAACCTGTTCTATGGGATGTTCTACCACTAGGCCTTTGGAATTCCTCCCTATATGCCAAAGGATATCAACTAATAGTGGTGGCGTAAAGAGGTGATAATGGGGAGACTATACCCTATGCTAGTGATGATAATTTTTTTATTTATATATAATTCATCAGAAGATTGAATATAAATTAAATGAATAAAAAACATGAAATATCAAGAGAAAAAATAGACAATAATAGTAAAAATCAACAAGCTCAAACATACCAATTATAGGTACTAAAAAAACATGACACAATTTGTAGAATCACATATAGATGGCAGTTTATAAAAAATATCATGAAAGAAGGGTTACACATGGCCGACCTGAGTAAATACATGTATAAGCAGAGTGATATAAAAATGAATTCAAAATTAAACTCCCAAATATATAAGAACCTTCATGTTCCCTTACCATCCATCCCATGAAAAGGTACCACTCGATTACTAGGGTCCAGCTCCTGAGATCGGTTGTAACGACCCTGAACAATATCAATGGAAATTCCCTTCTTATAATTATTTCATATATTACAATAACATTAAATCACATTAAGAACATAATAAAATATTTATAAAATAATAATCAATGAAACAAAAGGCATTCCTAGAAGTTAAGGAACACATACTAAAGAAATTGTAACTTGACATTTGTAATTGTAACATGAACCTTATGAATAGTAAAATAGATAATTGAATAGTAACCTCACCAATGAATATATGAATAATATTTATCCATATTATATGTGGAAATATGATATAATTATATCACACTATAAATAAATAAATAGTTTAAAAATTATAAATTAGTGATGGCATTTTTGTAAGTCATAAATATTTAAATTAAAATTTTATGACTAATTTATTAATTTAAAAGAAAATTTAATTTCAAAATATTTATTCATAAATTATTATTTTTATGTCTTATGATTATAAGATAATTTTAGGATACCTTAGTTAATTTTTCAAAGGGTTATAAAATCTGTTATAAATTTAAAATATGTTTTTTTGACTAAATTACGATTTTAGTAAAAAATTAAATTTCTCATATTCATAAATTATTTTTATAAAAAAGAGTTCTTTTTTTAATTATACATGTCAAAAAATGTCTAGGGTTATTTTTTGGTATTTTTCTAAAATATATGAATTTTTGGTGAATAGTGAAATACTATAATTTACAGTATTTATACATTATAAGTTAAATACACTACCCCTTCAATCATCACTAATGTGTGTAACAAAATCAGGTACTTATCTTAATTATTTTAAAATGTTTTATGATAATTCTAAAACTATTCATAGTCCTGATCCAAAATAATAAACTAATTTTTAAAATAATGAAAAAACTCCCGTCTCCTCCACTATAAATACCACCCCCACCACCTCATCTCCTCAAACCTCTAAATCCATGATACTTGCCCAAATTATGCTCAAATATCTTACCAATCTCATCCCTCTTGTCTATGAGCATTTTGTCTTAATAGGAGACCAAAATTGATCCCCTAAAAAGGTTCTCAAGAAGAAGGAATCAAGAGGTAATCCCCTCTTCCTTTTCTTTAAATTTCCTTTCATGTTCTTTTATTTTATTTTTTTCTCCTAACATATCCTAAAAAATGGTATTATAACTCCAAAACCTTAAATATACTATAATATTTTTATTCTAATGGATTAATTCATCATCATCTCTCTTCCCCCTCCTTTTATACTAAAAATGAAAACATCTTTTGTGATATGTTAATTTATCACATTCAAGGACGATGAAGTTTTCTATTTCAATTACCATGTTCAAGGTTGGTTATGAAACAATTTTTATGATTTGAAAAAATTATAATACATGTATTTTATCTTATGTAATGTTATGTAATCATTTTGTACATATGATATTGATATAAAAAACAAATTGATTTCTTTGTGATTGAAAACAACGAAGATAAAACCAAAAGATTATCATTAACAATTTATCTAATGATTCATACTCATTCCATAAAAACTAGATGATATATAAGACTAATTTATTCTATTTATGATTATTAATAACATATAAATTATATTCTGGACAATTATCCCCACTTTACGTGACCTTTCTTACATGTATACAACTAAAACGATCATGAAAACCAAGGAACCCAACACCCCAAAACGATGAAATTGAATCTCTTAACCCATAAAAAAGACTATAAATGAACTTAATAAAGTAATAAAAAAATAAAATAATTGTATAAATTCTTCTATATTTTTTAATTAATGAATCTAATTTGATTATCTAGGATATTAATATCAAGTTAAGAACATCGTGGGACTTAAGGTAAGGGATTCTACCAAAATATCCATTATTTCTTGAGGTTATTCTTTCCCTTTTTACCCAAATGAAATTCCATTTTACTTTTCTATAGATATTTTAAATGGTGTGTATATGTTTCAAACTCATGTATCAAGATCTTTTCATCCTTCTTTTTCATTGATATACATGTTTTTAAAAGGTTCCCAACTCGATTCGTCCCGATAAGTAAGCCCGTCTTAAGGGGACTACCTGAATTCTTATCCATTTTCAAGTGAACAATATAATATATTTTTTCCCAAAATTATTTTTCTAAATTCACTCAGTTTATTATGAAATTTTTTTGGTTCACTTATGGTTTTAGATAAAATACTATTCCATTTTCTACTTTAAATCCTCTTTAGTATTTACCTTAAACCGCACTAAAGTTTTTTAATTTGATGTTTCTTAAATACTTTTTTACATGTTATCACTTTATTTTTGCATCAATTATCACGATATATGCCTATTTCTAATTATTAATTCCCATTTTTGATTTAAATCATTTCTTTCATGGATACTATTTTGATATTCCTTTCTGTTATGTCTTTTTGATAAGATTATGATACCCAATTCTTATCATGGGCAACCCTTATGTTTATTTTTGATTCTTAATGTATGATTATTCATGTGGAAAAAATATTCATGAAGATTTTATGATTGGTGTGACCATATAGAACTCCAATTCATTGGGTAATTTATAATTTCATGAGATATCATGTACAATGGTATTGGGGGTTTCCTTGACTCATGCTCCATGTGCAACAATCTTAGTGGTTAACCCTTACTCATGCTCATCCACGTGTAATGAGACATGAATCATGATTATGTCATGTTTTATGTTGTTTAAAAACATCTTATAACACAATTATTATATACTTTCTGATTTCTTATGTATATCCATGCCTTTTATATCATCTTATTATTCATACTAACCCATGTTCTATGCTTTATTTCTATCTTTATTCCCTTACTAGGTTTTTTATCTCATCCATTTTTTCATGTTATCCCCATCTTATCCTATGTAGATGTTAGGAATTAAATGAATTTAAGAGCTCATAATGGATGATAAATATAGAAATGTTTTTTAGTCCCATGTTTTCAGTTTTATATACCTATCCTTTCAAAGACACTAGACTTTACAATCCTTGGCTTGTAATTTGGTAGTTAATTATATTTAAAATCATGTAATATTATGTGAAAAGAATGGGGTATATATATTTGGTATTAGAGGAAGGAATAGTTATTTTTAGAGATTAGGAATAGAGTACTTTTGAAATAACCTTAGGGATAAGAATAAGTCTAAGAAAACTTCCCAAAATGTTTGTAAGTATAGAGTAATTATTTTTTAAGAAAATAAATCCCTATAGGGATACAACAAGTGGATGTGGTTCTCAAAAATATTTACCTAGGAGTGACAATTTTGATAAGGTGTTCTCAACTTGAATCAGGGTAACCCAGTACATGACAATGATACTTATAGTTCAACTGGTTTGACACTCCAAAGGGATATGCTTTGGTAAATTCAAAAGATCAATATGAACCACTATTATGGAAACAAAAAAATCCCATAAGAGTTTATGTTATGAAATAAACCTAGGATAACCTAGATTGCAACACAGGAATAAAAATTTTGGATATCATTTTATTTTAATAGTTTATCCTTTTTATATTCAAATATTGTTTTTAGATGCCTATTATATAAGTATTAAATACCCATAATTTCAATTTATTTTTATTAGTTAATGCAGGGATATAGTAGAAAACATTATAACAATCAATGTGATAGGAAATCTAAAAATTTACATAATTATATTACAAATATGATGGTAATGAGTGATCAAAAATTTATTACAATACTTACTTAGTTGGAACAAGTTATTAATAATAGATTGAATCATGTAAAATTCCCTCATTTTTCAAGGAACAAGAATGTTGCTGTTGAATACTTCATGTGTAAAAGGCCTCCCATGTTTAGTGGATATTTTGATACCATCCTCATAGAACAGTGGATTAACTCCATTAGAAGGATATTATATGTAATCTACTTCTCATAAGAAGATAAAGCTGAGATGGTGGTCTATCATTTTGAAGGGGATGTTGATCAGTTGTGGACAGTGATAAAAAAAATGAATTCCAAGGAGGAAATTGGTTCCATGTATAAGGATGAATGCAAGAAAATGTTTTTCAATAAATATTTTCTCTGAACCCTCCATCACAAGATAGAAATAGTGTTAATCAAACTTATGTATAAGGAATATGAGTCTATTAGAGTGTATGGAGTAGAATTTACAAGGTTTGAAAGATATTCCTTCAGATTTCTGATGAACATTGAAGAAATTTGGATCGCTTATTTATCAGATTAATGTTTATTCTATGAAAAACGTTGGCGACTCAAGACTTCAATAGTTATGAGGAGATTTCCCATTGTTACATCATGGTTAAAATAGATATATGAGACTCTCAATGGTCTCATGGGAGCAGTGAAAAGAAGTAAAAAATTGAGTCTAATATTGGTGGATCAACAAATAAATCCCATTTTGGAATGAAGACCAAATATCCCACTTGTTAAAACTGTGGGAAGAAGGATCCTAGGAAATTTCATAAAAGTAATGTGGAAATTCTTAAAATATGGAAGAATTGGAAATATGGCTAAGAACTAGAAGAAGGTACATGAAGTATTCCACTAATGGGGAAGAATAAGGGAAGGTTTAGATCAACCCATAGCCAGTACTATAGTGTTTCAACTGTATGGAGAATGAAATTTTTTAAAATCAATTCCCTAAGTCCCGAGTTGTCAGAGGAAATCAACCAAAAACTCTATGGAAAGAAGGAAGCTCATATGGTATAAATACTATTGAGGTGGAGCTATACAATGATATGGTGACAATTAAATTAGTTATTCATTTAGGAATAGTGAACATACTATTTGATTATGGTTCTATGAATTATTTCATATCATGAAAGTTTAGTAAAACAATTCAAACACCACATGAAAATATTGAGTTTCAGTTATCTTGGAGAATAGAAAATGGGGAAATGATTACATCAAAAGTATATAACTCCTCCCCAGTTAATGTTTTGGAACTGAACCACCAAACAAATTTCATCATGCTTGCTTAGGTGGAGTTTGATGCTATATTGGGAATGGGTTGGCTATCATTATACAAATCCAACATCAATTATCAATAATGGGAGATCACTCTTCACATCCTAAAGCATCATCTAATTATGTGCATGTGAAAAGAGGTTGATGAATTTCTTTAGATTAATTATCTCAATTTTGGATATTTATTCTTTATGAGAAATAATATCTAGCACAAATGATAAATACAAAGGATATAATCATGCTCGAATACATGCCCATTGTAAGGGACTAAATAAATAAATTCCCCAAATAGATGTTTAGACTTACTCATAACTAAGAGGTTGATTTCTCAGCTGAACTTATTTCTAGATATATGCCTATATCAAATACATCTTATAGAATGGACACCATATATCTGGAATATATGAAGAACCAGTAATAAGAAAATCTAGACAATGGTTTTATATGCCTGAGTACTTCCCCGTGGGGTGAACTAGTTCTATTTTCCAAGAATATGGATGTATCCATGAACCTATGTATTGATTATAATGAGATAAATAAAACCACAATATAGAACAAGTATCCCCTTCTATGGATAAATGACTTGTTAAAGTAGCTGTATGGGGAAAATTATTTCTCTATGGTGGACCTTCAACTGGGAAATCATCAATTCAAGGTGAGGAAGGAAGATATTTCCAAGGCAGACTTTTGAACAAGGTATAAGAACTATGAGTTCACTATGGTTCAATTCATACCCACTAATGAACCAACAATTTTCATGGATTTAATGAATATATTTTTTAGATATTACCTCAAAAAATTTGTCGTAGTATTTATCGATGGTATTCTGATATACTCAAAGAGTAAGGAGGAACATGAGAAGAATTTTAATAATTTGAAAAGAATTTGAGAAGGTAATAACTTTATGAAAGGTATAGTAAATGTGAGTGTTGGTTGTAATATGTTTTATTCCTGGGGAAAGTTATCACAAACAAATGAATATCTACAGACCCTTCCAAGATAAAGGCACTCAAAGAGTAGACCACTCTAATATCTGTTATAGAGATCCATAGTTTCCTTGGCCTATATGGATATTAACAAGGATTTTTGAAGATATTCATTATTTTAAAAACAAATAACCAATATGACACAGATGGGAGTGAATTATTTTTGGACTCAAGAATGCGAGGAAGGCTTTAAGGAGATCAAAAAAAGGCTTCTCACTATGCCAACACACACACTCCCAACAAGTGGATAACTCTTTGTGGTATACAATTATGATTCAATGAAATTATTAGGATATTTACTAATAAAAAATGATAAAGTGATAGCCTACGCCTCATGGAAATGGAAAAATCATGAGAAAAACTATAATACACATGATTTGGAGTTGGCGGCTATGATCTCCTTGTTGAAAATCTGACAGAATTATCTCTATGGGGAGAAGTGTGAGATATATTATGATCAAAAGAGTATAAAATATATATTCACATATAAGGAGACTAAATTATCCAGAAAATATTGTTAGAGATCTTCAATTATTATGACTTCTCAATCCACTACCATCCTAGAAATGAAAATAAGGTGGTAGATGCTCTAAGTAGAAATGATCATGAATCTTTATTAATGTTGAGAATTGAGAAGGATCTAATTTTAATAGACTTAAAAATGATGGAAATGTGAATCATTAATATAGGAACATCATCAATCCATTCTTAAAGTATTTCTCAACCATCCATCTTGGATAAAATAAAGGATACCTAAAAAAATGATGTGGAAATTCAGAAATGGGTGGAAGCTATTGGAAATGGGAAATACTTTGAGTTCAAGATTTAAAAGGATGGACTTATAAGATTTTGGTCATGATTATTTGTACCATATGATCCGTAGATAAATAATGATCTTCTAAATGATTCACATAATTTAACTTTCTCTATTTACCCAGGGAGCAAAAAGATGTATCGAGATCTCTGAGGGAAGTATTGGTGGGATTCTATAAAGATGGGGATTGAAGAATATATATCCAAGTGTCTGGTATTTCAGTAAGTAAATATTGAATGAGAAAATTACAAAGAGTTCATGCAACTATAACCCATACAAACGTGTAAATGGGAAAACATTGATATGGATATTTTCACGGGACTTCAAAAGACATCCAGCATCAGTGCAATATGGGTTATTTTGGATCATCATATAATGAAATCTCACCATATCATAATTTGATAGGAATTATCATTAGATCAACATGCATAGATATATATCAAATAGGTGGTAATGATGTATGGAGTGTCACTATTGATTATATATAGTTGAGATATGAGATTTACCTAAAAGGTCATAAAAAGACTCCAACATTCTTTAAGAACTGAGCTGAACTTCAGTACGTCCTATCATCCTCAAACTGATGTCCAATTCGAATGAACTATTTAGACACTAGAAGACATGCCGAGAGTGTGTTATATGGAATTTAAAGGAGGATAAGACCGACATCCTCCTCTGGTTGAATTCTCTTACAATAATAGTTTCCACTCAAGAATTTGAATGGATCCATATTAATACCTTTATAGGAAAAGGTGAAGAACACTTACATGTTGGGATGAAGTTAGTAAACATAATCTTATTGGACCTAAAATGGTTGAAGAAATGGTGGAAATGGTAAAAACCATTCAGCATCACATCAAGGTAGCCTAAAGTAAAAAAATTGTTATGCAGAAAATCATCGACGATACCTTGAGTTTAAATTTGGAGACATTTTATTTCTCCTCATATCTCCATGGAAGAGGGTCGTGAGATTTTGGAAGAAAGGAAAGCTATGTCCCAAGTACATCATCCCCTTCAATATTCCTGATCGTGTCAGAGTTGTGGCCTATCAACTAGCACTTCCACCTAACATGTCCAAAGTACACGATATATTCCATGTATCTTTCTTAAGGAAGTACATACCATATCCATCACATGTACTCAATTTAGAGGTGGTACAGTTGGAGAATGATCGTATTTTACAAAGAGCTGCTAGTAAAGATCTTTGACCGTAGAGATAAAATCTACACATCAAGACTACTCACTTGGTCAAAGTACGATGGTGGAACCATAAGTTTGTAGAGGAAACATAAGAATCAAAGAAAGTGATGAAGGAAAATTACCCACACCTACTTTCATCTTAGAATGAAAAAAACTTTTGTGGGTGAAATTTCTTTTGGGGGAAGAATGTGATGACGCTGAATTCTATCAATGGAAATTCCTTTCTTGAAATTATTTAATATTGTATTATCAAATAAAATCATATTAAAAACACAGTAAAATATTTATAAATAAATATTTAATAAATGAAAAATAATTTAATGAAGTCAAAGAACATATACAAAAGGAATAGTAACTTGACCTTTTAAATAGTAACATGACCCTTATGAAAAGTAAACTAGACAATTAAATAGTAACCCCACCAAATATAGTATAAATAAATTTAACTATCATATAAGTGAAAATATGTTATTATTATATCATTGTATAATTAAATAAATATTTTAAAAATATTAATTAAGTGTTGGTATTTTTGTACGTTATAAATATTCAATTACATTTTTATGACTAATTTAATAATTTAAAAGAAATTTATTTTCATAAAATATATTAAAAAATTAGTATTTTTAGGTATTATGATTATAATATAATTTTACGAGACTTTAGTTAATTTATCAAAATGTTATAAAATTAGTTATAATTTCAAAATCTTCATTTTTCAAGTAAATAATGATTTTAATAAAAAATTAAAATTATTATATTTAGAAATAATTTTCACAAAATGTAGTTCACTTTTAAATTATACACATAAAAAATGGTTTTGGTTAATTTTTGGGATTTTTCTAAAATAATTGAATTTTTAGTGAATAGTGAAATATTGTAATTTATGGTATTTATAAAATATAAGTTAAATAAACTATTACTTGAGTCATATGTGATGTAATAACCAAAATCTCAATCTTACCAGCATTATTTTATTATTTTTTATGATAATTATCAAACTCTTCATAGTCTTGATCCAAAATAATAAACAGATTATTAAAATAATGAGAAAACACCCCTCTCCACTATAAATACCACCCCTCACCACCTCTTATACTCAAACCTTTAAAGACTTGAGACAAATTAAAATTATGATAAAATATCTTCCCAATACCCTCCTCCACGTCTAGGTCCTTTTGGACTTAATAAAATACCAAAACCAATACCCTAAGGAGGTTCTCAAGAAGAAAGAATCAAGAGGTAATCCATATTCTTTATATTTTAATTTATTTTCATGTTTCTTTCTTTTATTTTCCTCCCATCACCTCCCATAATAAAAATTATTTGATAACTCAATTACCTTACATATACTATAATTTTTTATGGTAATGTAATAATTCATCATCATATCTCTTTCCCCATCCTGTTATATTAAACATGAAAATATCATCCATGATGTGTTTATTTATCACATTCAAGGATGATGGAGTTTTCAATTTGCATTACCGTATTCGAGGCTAGTCTTGAAACCATTTTTATGGTTGAAAAAATTATAATATATTTATTTTATCTTATGTAATTTCATGTAATCATTTTTTCATAGTGTATTATTTTATAAAACAAAATTAGTTCGTTGTGGTAGAAAACCACCAAAATAAACACAAATGAATATCATTAACTATTTACCAAATGATTAAAACTCATGATATAAAAAATTGATATATAATACCAATTCATCCTATGTAAGATCATTAATAAAATATAATATTAATTCTATATAATTACCCTCAATTTTCATGACCTTTCATACATGTATACAAGTAAATTGATCTTGAAAACCCAGGAAACCAACACTACCAAACTATGAAATTGAATCTATTAACACATAAAATGTCCATAAATGAAATCAATAAAGTAATAATAAATAAAATATATGTTTAAAGGGTTATAGTATTATTAATTAATGAATCTAAATTGATTATATATGAAATTAAGATCAAGAAAAGAACAACTTCAAACAAGTTTTGGATTCTACCCAAACCTCCATTATTCCTTTAGGTTATTATTTCTCTATTTTTACACAAATTAAATATAATTTTATTTTTTTGTACATATTATTAATTATTTTTATATTTTCCAAAATCATGTATCAAAATCCATTCATCTTTAATTTTTTGGGATACACATGTTTTTAAAAGATGCCCTATTATATTCTTCCCGATAAGTAAACCTGGTTTAAGTGAAGTTGCCGATTTCTTACTCATTTTCAAGTGCACTCTAGAATATTTTTTGAGCAATAATTAATTTAATAAGACCAATCATTTTATTACGAAAAATTTCATGTTTCATTTCTGTTTTTATAAACAATATTATTTCATTTTCTGCTTTAAATGCTCTTTAATATTTAACTTAAACTACACTAAATTGTTTTAATTATAAAGTCTATTAATTACTATTTTCACACGTTATCACTAAAAATTGAAATCACTTATCATTATACATGCCTATTTTCCCTTATTAATTTCCATGTTTTATTTAAATCCTTTCTTTCAAGGACACCATTATGATATTCACTTATGTTATGCCTTTTTGACAAGATTAATATTCCCAGTCCTTAAATTGTTAACCCTTATGTTTATTTTTGATTACTTATTTATGATTATCCATGTGGAACAAATATTCATATACATTTTATGATGGGTAAACCCAGATAGCGCTCTAATGAATTGGGTAATGCGTAATGTCATGAGAAGTCATGGGCAACAGATTTTGTGGTTAGCCTTGAATCGTGCTCCATGTGAAATGGTCTTAGTGGTCAACCTTGACTCATGATACTTCATGAGAAATGCGTCTTGAGTCATTATTATGTAAATTTTTATGTTGTTTCCACATATTCTATGATACCATGATTACATATGTTATGATTACTTATGTATGTGCATGCCTTTTATGTCATCTTATTATACCTACTAACAGAAGATCTATTCTTTATTGTTATTTTTATTCCCTTACTTGGTTTTTTCCTCAAAACATTGGTCATGTTATCCCAGGATATCCTATCTATATATAAAGACACAGAGAAAGTTATTTTCTCATAAATTATGTTAAATAAAGAAATGTTTTTTTAGTTACATGTTTTCAGTTTTATATACATAATTTCCCAATAAAACTTGACTTTATGATCATTGTCTTATAATTTGGTAGTTAATTATGTTTAAAATCATGTAATGTTATGTGAAAAGGATAGGGTTTGTATATTGGTCCCTTAAATGATCATAAAATCATAATGTCTACACACATCCTGAAGTTCCCATGTATGGTGTTAGAATAAAGATCACTAGTCCATAACCAATGTGTCCATGTCGTACATCTATGACAATGTTAGAATTATAAATATAAATAAAAGGTATAACATACATAATAATTAAATTACACTCTTCCATTATTCTCAACATCCAATTGATGGACTCGGGCTCATCCCCCAATTGATGGACTCATCACCATCAACCAATGGCTTCCCACAGTCACTGTGGCTTTATATGGAGTGAACCTCCAACCCACTATTGTTAAATACCATCCTAATGCACAACTAATAAAGGAATTTACACATATGGGTATTCAAAACCACTTCATAATCTAAGTCCTATCTGGGTGCACACAACTCCAATGGTGTATCAGTAAATCTCAATGACTGGTAATCACCTAAAAATTGTACCCAATACACATCATTCAGACACATCATTCCCCAATGACCATGTCACTCAACCTGATGGTCACCACCATCCAATATCACCTGACCCTTGCCTATAGTCTGATAACCTCATCTCCTCAATCTAATGACCATGTCTCCCAACCCGATGATCCATATCACCCCATTCATCTCGAGCCACACCCTTATATTGATGATCACATAGCCTCAATATTTGTGTTAATTAATAACTAAATCCTTAGGCCAAGCCTTAAACGTTCACATTGATCCGTCACAATAAATATATATAATTAAAATTAAATTAAGTAACCCACCCATCTGAACCTACCCATGTGGTCAATGACTATAACCCAGATTTACCATTTGTAGTCAAGGGCGATCATTCCAATAGACATCTAATATTTTTAATTTTATAATTAAAAGACAAGAATTATTATATTAGGGAATATCTAATACAAACGAATGCCATACTCGAGAATTAAACATCCGAAACACTATGAAATCAAAGAGAAATATTGGAACCACCTACCTTGTACTTGTAGGAAGTCACTCGTCTGATATCAGCATCTATCTCGAGCTGATTTGAATGAAATCAGGGTTTTAGATGAATTTCATAATAATAGGGTAAAATTACTTCCATGGATTTATCACACCATATGGTTATATAAATTAAGAAAATAAGGTAGTGTATTGAAGGAATTACTATGATGAATCTATAACCCCCCAAAGATTAAAGATTGGTGTCTGGGTGGACAGATTGGTTCAAAGCCTGGTTGAGGAAAAATGGAGGGATACCCTTTTCTATACGCATTAGTAGAGAAGAGAAAAGGAGTGTAAAATTGGTAATTTATACTCTTTAAGTTACTATCATGGTTTAGTTGCACAGTTTGGATAACCATGAAACACCCACTATCTACGAACCATGTGTCACATTGTTAGACCACAAGTTTTTCAAAACCAGGAAAAAATTTTGTGTGAAGCCTACTATAAAACTAAATAAGACCCCACATGGTTTTGAAACCCCCATGATTGGTTTGATAAACCAAGCCTAGTGAATTAGGGACATACAATTACCACTGAGAGGTCAAATTTTTTTTACAAACCCTATGCCCTTGTCTGCACACCCATAAAAGTTGGGTTTCGATCCTCCGATGCACCTGAAAGCCACTCTAAACCCAAAGGAACTTTCTGATCATAAAAAACATCTAATTGTTTTGGGTTCATATAAACACTCAAAATTAAGTTCCAAAAATCAAAATTAAATATGGACCTATTAACAAATAAAAAAAATTTCAAATGGGTTGAGGATTTTGGGCCACTCCAAAAAACCTAGGATGTTATAATTTTTGAGGAAATTCGGTATTCCCATAGTGAATCATCTAATTATTAATCTAATCCTTATTATTAGGTTTCATTATATTCTCTAGAATCCTTTCAAATCTCTATTAGAAACCCATTTCATCTCATTGGTTTTTAGGTGGTAGAAAGTGGTATCTTTATGGTGTACTCTACACATCCTTATTAGGGATTCCATGTTCTTGTTGAAAAAGTGTGTTCCTTGGAAACTTATTATTTCTATATGGATTAAAAACCTATATAAAATGTATAATTTTAGTAATTAATTTAAAATTTCGAATCATTAGTTCATGATGGGATCCCTTTAATCCACTTAAAATCCTAATCCAAAACAAAAAATGTAGAAAAAAAACAATTAAAACATGAAATTTGATATGAAATACAATCCACATACATAAAAATTTCCAAAAAAATCAATGGTTTTTCTGTCATCCCATTTATTTTTCATATTCCACTAATAAACATATAGTTTTAAAATTTTTACAATAATCATGTGAGTCTTTAAAATTGGTGTCCAAAATAAACCAACTTTTAATATATTCTGGGAAATTCACTAAGGTTCAAAAGAGTATCAACATGAAAGTGTGGGAAAAAATATAAGAAAAATATTTAATTTACTTTTTGATATGCACCACATAATTACATGATACTTTAAAATCTTCCATAAATATTGATTTTCTAAAATATAATGTTTTGATTCATAATTTAATTTAGATGATTGATGCTCATAAAATAAAGAGGGTTCCTTTTCTATTAAAAAAATTAACTATTTCAGCATACCAAGGCACTTACGAGTATTCATATAGTTGTGAACCTGGAAAAGAGTGAACCATGTTTTTTAGACAGTGGTTCTACCCTAACAATGTTGGAGAGTCTACTCATGTGGTTTGAAACCAAATTCTCACTTGCATTATTATCCTTGATCTCTAAGTCCAACTACTGGAATAGCTATATCAATCTCACTATCTTCAACTTTGCATCATCTTTCTTGATTAAATACCTGATTGTTGCATGATCATAGAAAATTATTACTTACCTTCCAATAAAATAAGATTGATACTTTTCCAAAACAACAAAAATAGACTAAAACTCTTTCTATATTATTTTATAATTGATATAAGTTACTTTAAGGTCTTTGAATCATATGATATCACTTATGGGTGTCTATAAATCTTATGGTAAAGTAAAAATCTTGCAACGTTGTTCTAAGAATCAAATTAAATCACAAATGGATGTTCCTATATTTGTGGGAAAATTATTTGGGATTTTGTTAGAATTCTATTCATCTTATCAGAATCAATCCTACATGAATCATCAAACACATACTCAGTTTCTCTTTTGAGTATATTTGTTATGAGAAAATAAATTTTTATAAAGTCTCTAATAAATATTCTTTAAAATACATCTTTTCCTAAAAATTAGCAAATGTGTCACATAGTTATGGGGTTATAAAGTGTTGAGATAACATCAATTTTGGCCTTATTAACTTTAATCATTTATTTGGAAATTATGTGGCCAAAAAATTCATTTTTCTTCCTTGAAATGATATTTTTCAAAATTTAACACTAAGTGATTCTCAATACATCTATTTAAACCATTATACAAAATTTCTAAAAAACTTTGGGTATAAGTTATATAGATAGTAAAATCATCTAGAAACACCTCCAAGTAGCAATAAATTAGGTCTGATAAAATAGTTACAATTTATTATTTAAATTTACCTAGGGCATTCTAAATATAGAAACGTTTCCTTCGGTAGGAAAACATACCAAATAGAATTGTGAATGTGTTCTTTTATTTATTCCCTATAGCAATTAGAACCTTTATGTACCCAATAAACCCATTAAGGAAATGATAGTGACATTTTCCAACTAGACTGTATAACATTTAATCAACAAAGGGAATAGGGAATTGACCTTTTTCATACACATGGTTCAATTTGTTTTAATTAATGAAAACACTCAATGTTTTTAGATTATATTTTTTTCCCAGCTTTCCTTAGGACAATTTTAATGGGGCTCGCCCATCGAGAGTCTATGATTATGTAAATTATTCCAAATCCTAATAGAATTTATACATACTTTTTTATTATGTCTATAAGGGTTCGATTGATCCAAATTTTGGGTTACCTCACTTATTTCGACCCACCTTTCAAAAAAATACTATACGTGATGGGGTAATGGCTAGTACCTAGAATGTATCCATATGACTAGCCTATTACCCTAGAAATTTGTTTCAAAATTTATATATGTTGGGACTCTTTTTTCTGTTTTAAATTATTTGAAATAACTATTTTAAGTTTTCATTTTTTTTAAATAACCATAATATAAATTTGATGTAAGAAATTTCAATTCCAGCTTAGGGGTGTTTTCTGGTGATGTTTCGAGGACAATGTTTTCCTTGATAGAATCCTATATATGAATAATAGAATTTCTAGTAGTGGTTTTGAGTAATTTATCAGGATACAAATCATCAAAATATACTTATTAAGTAGACATCATTGTTACCAAATTCTGATCAATTTAAAAAAACCATCAAAAACATAAAGTGTTTCCAGATATTATCCTAATTAGATTATATTATAAATTATTTCAATCACTTCTTCAGAATAACATAGAAATTGAAAATTATTAAATGTAAAAGAACTTTTCCCTTTATATGGGAATTTTATTGAATTTTGTATTTTAAATTTCACAGTTTTTCTCTCCAAAAATCATTAGAGGTGTCTCATCATTAACATTGATAATTTTTTGGTTATCTTGTGAAATGGTTTACCTAGAATTATGGGAGACTGATCCTTACCATTTCCTTCCTCCATGTCTATAATGTAGAAATCAGTAGGGAATGGAAATGCTTGTACACTTAATAGACCATCTTCTTAGACACCTATTGGGTAAAAAATGTCTTGGTTAGAAAGATGCACAACCACTCAAGTGGGTAGTGTGCCCAAATATATAGAGACGACAAAATTGAGTATGGAATTACATTAATTGATTCTCTTAAATCAAAATATTATTAGAAAAGTCAATCTCACCAATAATTTAAGAAATATTAATGGCACTTAAATCGTGGAATTTATGATGTATTTTGGGGTTAAAAGTACAAAAACACGTTTTCCTAAATTTACCTTTTCATTACATTGAAATATTCTCTTCCCAATGCACATGTATTTAATTAATTTTCATACATTTGAATTTAGAAGATGGATTCCAGTAAAGGAATTTCAATCTATACCTTCTAGAATATCTATAGACTCTCATGTTACAAAGATTATTCACTATATATATTGAGGGTGGATGGGGTTGGTGTAAGTCCACCATATTATATTTCCCTATAGTTAGATATCTACTTCAAAATCTCTCTTAAGTTGGTAATTCTTCACTATTTCACAAATCCATACCCCTACATAATTATATATAACCTATATTATCCATGGGGTTACTAATTTTCTGATCAATAAGTTTACATGAGACTTTAATTTTAAAGGAATTTATATGGATACACTATCCTTTCAGCTCCTTTAGTGATGATCCATGAGTGTCGAGGGTAGTTTAATAAGTCGTGTGATACACCACATGATGTTTTAATAAATCCTTTGATGAAACTTTATTGAGTTTTCCTCTATTTTTATCTTGTAAATGGTTAAGAGATGCCTCTTTGGAAGGGTGGAGGCTATAATGGTGGTTTAAAACATTGATAGAAAGGTTTTTCTTGTTTTTATTGACTCACAACACCAAAAGGGGCATTTTAATATTTCTTATATCATATTTTTTACTGGATTTTATATTAATTACCCTATAACATGGAATCAAAATTATTAGTCCCTTGAACATTAGGGAATCCGTCAGTGTAGTGGTTCTGAGCGCAGAAAATTTTCCATACCCAAGGGGGCATGGTGGTTGATGTCTCCTAAACCTTTTTCATAGAAAGATTTATCATAAGGGAGGATAGTTAATCCATTTTTTTTCACATAAATAAGAGATAAAACAATTTACCAAATGTACACCTCTTATTGTAGTAATTGTACAATATTTTTGAGAATTTTTTAGATCTTACCAAGAATATCTATGAATTTAGTGGGTGATTTATTTATTAATACTCCTTTTGAGGAATCATATACAAAATTTGGGTCACTATCCATCACCCCTTTGTAAAAGAATACATAGAAATGATGATATTTATTAGGATTCTTCCTCATGGAATTTTTTAATTGACTGAATCTATCATAGGACTTATAGAGAGTTGTTTCTTTTACTTTATTGATACCATATATTTGTTTCTTTATCTGAGTGCTCGTTGAGGTATTTATGTACATATGTAGGAACACCTTCTATAGATCATCTCATGTAGTGAATTCCCAGGACGGAGGTTATAAAGATGCTCCTTGGTTTCACTTTCAAGATAGAAGGGGAATAACCTACATCTTAGTAGATTTTATAATAGTCATATTGGCTTGAATTTACAACAAAAATTAGTAAACTATCTTAGATTCTTGTCAGGGTTCTCTATTAAAAATCCAAGAAACATTGGTTGGATTTGGACTATCCCAGCTCTCAGTTCAAAATATTGTATATTATTTGGTTCTTGCATCCAATTTTATGTTTCCAAATTGGGTGTGTAAAGTTATCTTAATATTTTATTCAATTATTCCATGTTATTTTGTACGTTTTAAATTCATTAATTCACAATACTAGAAAATTTAGAAAAGGATAGGGAGTTAACCAATGGGTAGTGATAAACTCCCTTTCGACTTCCTCTATGATTTAAAATGTTCTAAGTCTCTTTAGAAAAGTTTTTTTAACCTCTCAATCAAAACCAAAATGTGTGATGTACTGGATTTGTTCATTTTTTTTAATCATGTAAAAAATAGGAAAACACTATCCTCCCCATAAAAGATGATTTGTTTGATGATTTTCCCATTGTAATTACCTCATAAAATCTAATTTTGAACCAGAATAAATATAGTATTAAGGTGAACCTAGATTCTCAACGGAGAAGAGAGTGTTATAGATCGGTTGTAACTTTTCTTGATGGGTTATTTGTGAGAGAATTGAGTGAGAGATTTAATAAGAATTTTCTAAATTTAAATTTAAATTAATTATTATAACCTCAAATATCCCTCTCCCTACTTATTAAATAATTATTCCTTATTTTCACTCCCCATTTTTTATTTAGTCAAATAAAATATCATATAACTACCCACCCCTATTTATTTCAATTTAATTAGAGGGATGGAATAATAAATAAAATATATAATCTCACATAGATAAGTAATTATAAATATCTAATCAACATTAATTTTTACACTACTAACTATCATAGTAGTGTATATGCTCTTGGTGGCCTGTGTGTACAAACTAAAGGGAGAGGAAGAAGGATATCAATGCATCAAATAAAAAGATTTTTTATTTAAAATTAAAGGCAATAAAACAATTTTATAAATAGATAGAAGATAGTAATATATTATCCATTGAATTCATAAATAGTTGGGAAGGGGGTCTCTAAAGAACAACCACTAATCTCTTAGTGTTCCATTACCATATAATAAAAAAAAAATAGAAACAGCCCAACTATTACAGTAATAAAAAATATAATCCCCATAAAAGTGAACAATACTCTAGTTATAGAATAATTATAGGATATTATTAGAAGAATTTATAATTGACCATGCGAGTAGCAAAAGTTTTCTCAAATCCTTCAGGTTAGTCCATATATATGTAATGTTCCTTCCCCTTCCAGAGTGAATCCCTATTCATTGGATGCTTGATACATGTTAATTTATAGGGTCATGATGGCTTTCATAGGCACTAAAGATGTTCTATATATAATTTATACCCCAACCAGGATAAATATCCATACTCATTCAAGGAGAATTAGAGTGTAATTGTTTCAATGCTATATAGCTTTAGTTCACATAGAATTCTTCTCATCATGATCAAATGAGGATGATGATACACATGTTGTCAAGGGATCTAGATTATTTGGGCCTCATAATAATTTTTATTTTGGCCTACCTATTACATGGGCCTAAATTCAAACATATTTATTTAAACAAACATTCATTTGTGGATAATTTGACTGAGGGTGCAAGCTTGGGATGGTGGTCCTAAAAAGTTACTTGAAAAGGTCCTGAATTGTCACTACTCTTGGGATGAAGAACCATGAATTTTTATGTTATTGGGTTTGAGTATGGTACGAATTCTTAGAGTATTTATGAGTGTGATGGATCTTTAATGATGATCTCAGATAAGTTTAAATATTTGATATAAGTTTGCATTGGTTTGGGCATGCTATAACATTTTTAAAAGTGATACAAGTGCTCAAGGTTTGGGCAGATGCAACTAGTAATATACCAGAATGAGATAGATTTCATTTTTGGAGGTATCTCGTATGAGTAGGGGGACCCTAATATAATTTTAATAGGAGGGTATTGTATATAGTTTGGATAACACAGTGGCTACGGTATTGGGTGTGCATCTTTCATACAATTTTCCTTGGTTCACATAGATGTTTTTTGACCTCTTCATCTTTGGATGGCCTAATATCGAGTTGAAAAAATCTTTCCTTAAAAAACAAAGGAATATTAGTTTCTTGATGTGGTTTTTCGGTGGTGATATACTTTGGCCCAACATATTGGATTAGGTGTAGTAGTTAGATTCTTGAGTAGAGGACCTATTTTTTAACCTTCTTGTAAGTTTTGGTTTAGGAATTTTATCAATCAATTGGTGTGTACTCTTACTTGGGAACACATGTAGTGTGTGGGGATATACACACATCCCCATTTTTCTTATTAATACCTGAATATGGAAAATAAAACACCAAAAAATTGAGATTCTTCAATTATATTGATCATCCCTGTTGTATTATCTGAACTTTAGTTAGAGGTTAGGCTAGTTGTATTTCATCTTGTAGATGGAAATGTTTATTAAATCATCAGTGGCTATGGTTCGAGAGTCCGTGTATTTGGGATCATCAATTTATTTCCTAAAAATTATATCATTTTCTACATTCCAACCTTCCTTCATCTCTCACTTCAGTTGAACTCATGTTCTACAGGTTCTGATATCCTCCATCAACTAGATAATATTTTCATAGAGATTCATTGATCTTGGATTAGTTTCCCATTTCAATAATGACTCATAGATTTCAAAACATCATATTTCTTGTTTAATTTCATTTGATAAAGAACTAAACTTGGTTTTTTAACATTTATATTTAAAGAAATTTTATCAAACATACTTGTAATTAACAAATATATCTCATTTCCACTTTAGTTCTTCTTCGCAATCTTCAATACTACATCATCTTCATCAAAGATGAGATATTGCTCGAGCATATTATTATGGGAGTGATCTAGGATTAGGTATTCATGAAATTTATATAGGTTGTGGTTAAAAAGAAGATGATGGTTTATAGTTAATGGGGGGGGGGATATATTAATGTCCCATTGTTGACCAATGCTTGTAGGTGAAGAGACAGAGTCATAGGGGATATGGGGTTGTGGACGAAGTATGGAACTGTAGCAGATTCTCCTCATTGTAGTAATGTCACAGTTGTAAGAAACCATAATAATAACCCATCATATCATTAAATTTCTTCCTCATGGTTGAAAACATAATGATATTAGGGAAGGGAAATGATATTAGTGTGAATAGTATCATGGTGCATGACCATGGACAAACATGACATCAGGAGGAGGAAAAAGTCACAAGAGATGGAACACTAACATGGTCGCATCGCATGGTCTCACATTTTTCACCATTCCCTAGGAACACTAGCATAGTAGAACGCCTACATTTTTTATCTCATTGTTAAATAGTGTGGACTGCCATTGTTATTCTTCTAGTCTGAGATGGATGATTTTTATGCATGGATATAGATTTCCATTTACATTTTTTTCACAAACACCTATATGTAGTGAAAATAATTTTTTAATGTAGGATTTTTACAAATTAATTTCTATTTACTATAAATAATAAAATTTAAAAATTATTTACCTTTTTAATTACATTTTACAATTTTAAATTTAATTCATAGTTTTTTAAATTACAATTAATTCAATTTCATAATTTTCAATCCCATAAAACAATGTAATTGAAAATTTTATGTTAGTGTATGCGTTCTAAATTAAAATTAAAAAATAAGAAAATTTTTAAAAATAATTTTTTTATCCGATTAACATTTTAATCCAGGTTCGAGGCTTTTTGAAATTTAATTTTTAAAAAATATTCACCTAATAAAAAGTGAAATTTTAAAACCTAACATCCATAAAATTTTAAAAATATGGACAATTAAATTAAGTATAAAAACATAACAAAAAAATTAAAATAAATTATTTTGGTCATTTAAAAATATATGTTACAGTATTAAAAATGTAATAATGAATGAATAAATTGTCCAATTTTAGAAAAATTAGGGGGTTATAAACAATGAAATAGAGATTATAAGATGAAAATTCCTACTCTCATAACCCCCACACTTGAATTATTAATCTCTTGAATAATATAGTGAATTAAAATTTTCAAAAGGATACCAAAAATTATTTGACATTCCTAGACATAAATATATAATCCAGAGAAGAATAAAATTATAGGTTCCTCCATTGTTGGAATTATAATACATCTTATATGATTTAAATTCACTCTCTCACTTAAATATAATAAATTTTATAGTTCATAGAGTGAAACAATTTTGATTTTAGTGGAATAAAAGTTTGAACAAGTGTCACTTCCATTCATCTCTTTATCCAATGTTTCTATAACTACGGTACCAATTTCCACTCCATTTATATAACTCAAATGAAATTTTTATATGCCAATTTCCCCCTTTTTTATCCAGCTTCAATATTCAATTCACTTGAATGAATTCTTTTTTTACTATGAGGCACTTAATTTAGACAATTAATTTTGTTCCATCCATATTTTTGAAAAGCACTACACAAAGGCACTTATTGAATACATATAAAAATGCATTTACTGATGCACCGAGTACCTCATGTATGAGATAACTATTATTGGATCTTGATTTATTTTTTATTTTAGTTTTATAAGACTGATATAAAATTTATTTTGATTTTTCTCCCTGGCGCATTACCTCAAATTAAGTTAAAAAATTTATGACCACATGTTATAGTTGGGATTTGACAGAAATATTTTTACTCACTCTCATTTAAAAAGTTTTATATACAATTTTATATAAAAGAAGAGTAAAATTCACTCACCAATAATATATCTCTAACAATTTTATAACCAATTAAATCCTTCCTCTCTAGAATGGTGTTTAAAAAATATAGGATAATAATTAATTTCAACATTATACTATCTTAAAAACAAACTAAAAAACTAAAAATAGATAAACACGTTGAAATTTTGTACAAATTACAAAACATTAATGATTTGTTTTCTAAGGATTGAGGTGAAAATAAAAAATAATGAAAGTTCATTTATATACTAAACTACTATTTCCCTCTCCCCTGACTTACCAATAAATTTCCATCATATATATATTTTTTTCAGGTGAAACAGATTATGTAATATTTGTTCAGACTAGTGTGAAGGAAATAGACAACCTCAATTTCTTTATCCGATGATAGTTGAGAGGGGTCTTATCTTTTCCTTTGGATATTTCATAAATTCTTCATGAAAGTGATTCAATAGTTGGAAATTTACTTTGATTTTGTACTATGATTTTTTTACATTTATTTTAACCAAAAATAATGGAAAAGTCTTAGTCACTATGTATAGTCCATCCAATTTGGAATGAAGTTTACCTGGAATGAGTTTCATCCTTGAGGGGAACAATGGAACATTATTTCCAATTTTAAAGTCTCTTATCTAGATGGTCCAGTCATAGATAGATCAAAATTTCTCCTTATATAATAATGAATTTTCATATATCTCTATTTTATGGTCCTCAAGATCCATCATCAGTAGATTTATTTTTTATCTATCTTTTCCAAACTGTTACATAACTCTATTAACATCCTAGAAGATATTATGATGCAACTCAATAGGTGGGTAAAAATTATTTCCATAATAAAAATTTATAAGGGGAAATACCTGACGGGGTTTTGTATATAGTCATGTATACCAACAATACATCCTCCAACTTCTTACATCTAACTTTACGATTGGGTTCCACCATCTTATATAGAATCAATTTCATCTCTCTATTGAAGATATAATCTTCCCCATTGGTTTTTAGGTGATAGAAAGTTGATGTATTTTGGTTCACTCTATAATTATTCATTAGGGATTCCATGTTATCTTTGAATAATTGTATGAGTAGGTCACTTATTATAGATCACGGTTTTCCAAAACTACAAAAAATGTTTGATTTTTGAATTTCAATTAAATTTTTGTAATTATAGTTTGTGTGTATTTTTCTTGAATACACCTATAAAAAACCCACTTCTAAAAAAATATTGGAAACAAAAAATTACATTGGAAGTGGGCCCATTAAATATTATCCCAATACATCAAATATTTCACAAAAAATTCTTGTTTTATAGAAATCAGGTATTTATGAAATTCCACTAGTAATGTAATAGTTTTTACATTTTTAAAAAAATTACGTGGGTCGTTTAAAATTGAGGACCAAAATGAACTAGCTTCTAAAATTCTCTTACCTGTTCTTTGAGGTCCAAAATGGTCTCTACACACATGTGAATAAAAAATTAGTGCATTAATTTAATTTCATCTTATGGGAAGAACCTCATAATTATTTGATCACTAAAAACATTCTATAAATATAGATCTTCCAAAACATAATATTTTGATTATTATTTTAATTTAGTTGTTTTATGTTTTGAAAAGAAAAAGGGTACCTTTTATAAAACAAATAAAATCAGTATTTCAATGTACTAGGGAACTTAGGTGGTTTCATATAACTTCTCACTAGGAGAATTGTCATCAAAGTTTTTTTATATAATGGTTCTATCTTAGTAGTTCGGGGATGTCTACACAAGTGGTATTCAACTAGTTTATCACATACATTCCTTCCCATTATCTCGAATTCAAACTCTTATAGTAACAACATCAATCTCACAAGCTTTGGATTTAAATTGACTTTATTGATTAAATACATGTTTTTTGTATGATTAGATAAATTGGTTACATTAATTTATAACAAATAAGATCAAAAATTTTCCAATGAAATAAAAATCGACCGAAAATAAAATTTTGTTGTTATATAATTGATCTCACCTATATTCAAGGTCTATGAAGTTTTGGATATAATTTTTGGGTGTCTATTAACAGTATAGTAAATTTTACCTCATACAATACTATTCAATGTGTTAGAAGTTATCTCAAAAGTAAGTTCCAAATTAGTGCATAGAAAATGGAGGATTTGGGAATACATTCTTTCAGATGATGAAAAACAGTTATTCATGAATCACCAAAAAAATTCAATTTCATTGTTTTTTAGGTTAGTTATGGTAAAATAAACTTTTATAGTGGCCCTGAAAAGTATTCAATAAAATCAATCTTTTCCAAAAAATGACAGAATTTGTCACATATTTGTGGGGTATAGTAGTGTGGAGATAACATCATTTTGGGAATTATAAATTTCATTCCTGTTTTGGAACTTATGTGGCCTAAAATATTTTTTTTCTACTATGAAATAACACTTATAAAAATTAAAAACTATGTTCTTCTCAAAACATATTTTTAAAAAATTCTATAAAATTCCAATAATTATGGAAAAAAATTCCAAAGATTGTAATATAATCCAAAAAATACCTCCAAGAAGCTCTCAATAATGCTTTGAAAGAAACTTACTATATAGAATTGATAGGTACCTCAAGCACTAAAAAGACTAAAAGTTATCCCCCGATAAGAATATTTACCAAAGAGACATGTAATGGTGGTCTTGTCTTATTCTTATGGTCTAATTAGAACCTGAATGTACCCAAGAAACCCATCAAAGAAAAAATAACGACCCTTCACAGCTAACCTATTTGAAAATATTTCTATAAAGGAAGCGATGATGTGGCATCTATGGGTTACATGGTTCATTTTTCTGTAGTCAATTAAAACCCTCCAAATATTATGAATTTATATGATAACTAGTTCATCATTGTCAATTTGTAAAGCTATGTATCCGATTTTCTTTGGTACTATTTGAATGGGACTCACCCATCCAGAGTATGATATTGGGAAAATTATTTAATCTCATAATAGAATTTATACATCATTTTTCACTGACATTAGAACAGTTGGTTAGATCCATATTTGGGTTTTTCTCACTAGTTTAGACTCACATTCCAAAAAATGCTATTCATGAAGGTGGAATGATTATGAAATTATTTTTGTTGTGAAACAATTAAACAATTTTATCATTATTTTAAATCATTTATAATTTTCCTCTTTTAAACAATTTTTTTTATTAAAATGTGGGAGGTTATCATTTATATAATAATTCTGAGTAAAAGTGGTGAAATTTTTGAATTTGGAAGTGTAATTTTGAAAACGATACATTTTATGTTTTGGTCTACCATTATATATGTCCTAGGGGTTGCGTAATGGTAAAATTTGACTTACCTTTACACATGATGATTTTAAAGAGATATGTAAGGGTAACTTCAAATTTCTTATGTCTACATAAGGGTAACCAAGGATTTAAAAGGGCTATATAATGTTTTGTGTTGTTCTATATGAAAAAAATATAGATGTGAAAGGTTAAGGTAGATGACGTGTAAGGGTAAACTAGGCTTACCAAGTACTACATAAACATAAAACCAAGAGTCTTGTATTGGTATGTGAACTGTTTCATTCATTGCATAATGGTATTTATGGATTTAAAGAACTGTGTAAGGGTAATGAAGGTTGTGTAAAGGTAAAGATATCACTAAATAATGGTAAGAGGGGAGATACGCCATGTTTTTAAATTTCTATATAATGGTATTCAAGTGTTTTCAAATAATGTGTAATAGAAACCCATTTTTTTCAAAATATTCTTAAATATTGCTTTATTCTTTTAACATATGGGCCCATGTAAGGGTCACCGAACCACCACTTATCTATCACCTATGAGTTGTTTTACCTACAAACTTGCAATATTAAACTTATATCACAATATTCCTACCATAAATTGGAGAGATCTACTTCCAGTAAAACCTTTTATACCCCCATATTCCCACTATCAAAGTACTACCTTTGGTTACTTCTTTATACAGGTACTCTTGAGTTGTGATACCACCTCTAATGCCTTTCATCACCAGGGGACATAATCCACCTGATACCAACAATTTTCATATGATAAAACCAATAGGTGATAGAAATTATGTGTATAAGTATAGGGAATTCTACAACCTCATTCATCTACTACCAATACATCTTCTATATGTTGGGAAATAAAATGTTTATCCAACAGTTTCATTTGATTTGTCATTTATTTTGATGCTCAAAAACACCCTCATTTTTTCACTAATGATGTTAAATTATCTAGATTATATGATTATATTTATCATAATAATAATCATAATAATTTATCTATAATTATAAAATTAACTCAGGTGAAGTTTGTTACATATTCTAGTCATTTTAATTAATTTGGGAATCACAATTCATATTTTAATGCCCTAAGATTTTATAAAAGGTAAATAATCTTTGATAGAATATATTACTGATAAAATCATGCATAGAAGAGAATCTGGTAACCCAATACTCTATTTTGTTATTTTTTAAAAAATTCAATCTCTTTGATATCATTTAATGCACGAAACACTGGGTTTAAATGAAACATAATAAACTATTAAGAAATTAGTATTTATAGATGACCACTATAAACTATCCATTAAGTTGACACATATGTTTAGGAATAACTAAATTATTAAAAAGATATGTCTTAAACATGTATAAAATAAATTGAATGAATATCTATTTTTTAGAAGTAAAATATGCATCATTTCAAATAATAAGAAATGTTTTTTGAAAAAAAATTATTTTTTAAAGGCAGTTTAATAGCACTTTATAGACATAATTTAACAATTATTTTTCACTTTTGTAAAACTTATTTGAAAAAATAAACTTAATTTTTTAAATCTAGATATTAAAATTATACTTGGGTTAATTTAGAGGATTTTTCTGAAAAAAAAATATTTTTCTAAATAATGAAAATACAGATTAATAATGAAAACTGTATTTTTATTTAACTTATTTAAAAATATAAATTATATAATAAAATTTTTTAACATGAAATTATTTAAATTATATTATAATTTAACTAATTTATTTTATTGGAATAATTTTTTTGAATTATAATATAATTTTTTCAAAACATTTTGATGTATTTATTTGGAAAAACTTTTTTTTTCGATACCTCATTATGTTTAATTTTAAATTAATTTAATTTTTTTTTGTAAATTTGTTTTTTTAAAATTAATCCCATATTATTAATCAATGTAGTTTATATTATATAATATTTTTCATTTAACATTTAACCATTTTTATTATTAAAATTAGTAAAAATTGATTACCACATTTAAGGTGAAAACATGTTTATCAAGAGGTTAAACTGAGAATATAAGGGTTAAAAATAACATAAAACTTATCCAAATACAATTTTATGTCTAAATTGAGACCTTATAACCTATTAATTTTTAGAATCACCAATTTTGAGGCTTTTAGAATGATCTAAATGTGGGTATAATTTTATCTTTTAAGAAATTCCATGTGTGTCATTTCCCTCACTTATAAAAGGCTACCCCAATACTCCCCTTCAACACATCCAAAACCATTTTATTTGGAAAATACCAGACAAAATATAAGATTTTATTTTCTACCAACATCCTATAGGGAATATTTTGATCAGTAATATCTCCTAGAATGGCTTTAGATATAATCCTAAAGTGGTTTTCTGAAGAAGAGGTAAAATTATTAAATTTGCATATTTGTTCTATTTATTATTGAACCTTCTTAAAATCATACCAAACTATGATAATATAATAAAAAACTTATACCCTATATATTGATATTTTATCATGTTAATGTAATAACCTAGATCTGTCTCTACTTTCATCAAATAGAAAATTCAACCGTCGAACGTGTATATATCGGACAACCGCCATACTAACCGATGTAATTTATTTTCCATAACCACCTTCCAAGGATGGATATAATTATGTATTAAACATATTTATAATATATTTATTAAATTATTATACTTATGTAATTATGATGTCACATATACCTTCTTAATTTCCATTCTGTGATATTTTCGCCAGTGTGTGCAAGGATGATTAAACCACAACATATACATGAGTGACGTTATTGTTTTCCACCCTCATGACCAATCAATATTTTAAATATTAATTTAAATGTTTAAAGTTTTATTTTAAATGAAAATGATTTTCAATTTTTTTGGGAACTTTTATTTTTAAAAGGTGATTTCCAAAATGAAAATGATATTTTTTTCAAGAATTTTTTAATGGAATCTTTATAGTATTTCCATTCATCAATGAGAAAAACCTCTACTTTTACTATATTATAAATTTTAAATATATTATAACAATTCCATTATAATTATTTATTTGAATGTTTCATGACTAATTGACTAGGAAGTTATATTATGAAACCATTCATCATATTACTCTGAATGGTTTAGGATGATGTTTCTTGATTGGGGAATGTATTAACATTTTTATTCTATATTTTCTAATGAGAATGAATATGTTTATTATGTCTCACCACATTCATATGAGGACTGAATTAGAATTATTTATTGATGGGTGAGGCCTAAAATTACATTTCCTCTCTATGCATAAGTAGGTATCATGAGAAAAATAATATGGACAAATTAAATTGATTTTTACCCATAGTTTTAAACAATCTTGTGAAAGGTAACGATATTATGTTTCATATGTACTATATTGTGTATTCCCTAAATATGATATTAGTTATTGATTTCAATGAGATTATTTAATTAGTTATATAATCGATGGTTATGTTTCAAGATCATGTGATTATTTATGTGACATTTTTTTATCATCATTTATTCCAACAATATTATGATAATGTAATTGATTGAATGACATATGTTTAAGTTAATTACCTTTTGATATTAATTATTATTTTTTATCCATCACAACACTCCATTGTATTTTTAACATTTTTGAGAATCTGAGTTCACCCCTTTCTTATTTTTTATTTTCTCCAGGATAATAAGAAGTGTTTTATAATTTTTATGAGGGGATAATCAATGGGGAAATACAACATTCTCAAAGAAAACACTTTGTGTATTTTATATTTTCAACTATAATGTGAATTTCAAGTATGTATATAGTATACCATGAATAATGAACTATAAGGTACTTTTGGATGCAAATCCTTTTGTATTATTGCAATAAAATAGAGTGAATACCGATATTAGGATATTGGGTTTGGGGACTTTATAGTTGTTTTTTAAGGAAGGTTAGTAGAATCAATGGAAACTAGATTTAAGAAAACATATATTAAGATACATGAAACTTGGATAGGAATTCAGAATAAGTATAAATGAAATTCATATTGTTTTGGTAAGGTATATATTATGTGGTTTCAATGAAATTAATCCATGTCTAGATTCTATAAGTGTAAATGGTTTTGTAACAGATGCACCCAGGGGTAATAATTCTGAAAAAGGAACATTTGGCTTGACTCAAGGGTTACCCGATACATGAAAATAGGCCTTACTGCACACCTGGTTTGACTTTCATACAGGATGTACTTATAATTATTGACATTCATACATAATTTTTTTAATTTATGTTAAGTGATTCACTAGTTTTTGTATTATTTGTTATGTTTTGAAATTTTTTAATCTAATATATTTTATGTATTATTTTTATAAATTTATCCTAGTGGAAGTAATGGGAACTTCATCAATGAATATAATAAAAAAAGTAAGAATGATCATTTATCTAATGGGATTAAGCTAATTTTTGGAAGGGAACCAGTCGCCCAAACATTCTCATAATACGATTGCATAATATTATGTGTTTTCAAGAAAAAATAAACATTTATTTAAGTATTATGGATTCAAAGATATGAAAGAGAATAATATTATGTAAGAGAAAATAAGGTATAAGGGGAAGAAGGGAAAAAAGTATTCAGTCACATGTAATATTTTTGGAAAGAATCACCTCAGTACTTTCTTGAGTGGAATGAGAGTTTTTTAGAAGTGTGGAGAGAAACAGTCATAATGGTCCCGACTTCAAGGGAAAGAATGAATCTAATAATGTGTAATGATTCAAATACAAGGATATGGTTCACTATATAAATTAATTCCCCAAGAATACAAAGAATAAACACTATAAGAATTTAATGCTCGACCCTTGATCACCCAAGGAGGGGAGGGGTGAAATAAGGTGTCAAATTTCTATTTTAATGTGATGAATATTATCCACAAAATGGTACGGACTTTTTAAAACAGTATTATGGAATATTATAGTCATTAAATATTCGCATATAGAGAGACAACACAAAAATTTTACTTGGTTCACCATAATGGGATAGTCCAAGGAACATACACCAACTGTGTGCCGGTCATATCTAAATCCCTAATATTCACTAGTGTTAGAATACGCAGTATTAATCATAGTGAATCTATGTCAAGAATACTACCCTTAAAAAATTTTATGGATAACACACTACCTCCATAAAAACACTTCCGTTGACTCCCACTAGCTCTTTACTTTGGGTGAAGTCTCACTCAATTTAACGACGCATAAGTCAATTTAGTATATTGAAATTTAAGTATTTTTACCTGACTAGAAAAAGAATCTCTATGTATGCAAGTCCTGAATGGAAGAATGTGAAATCATTGTTTATATAAACCTAATGTTCAATAATGCTATTCGTGAATATCCTTTACAAAGTTCACTAACTTCACAGAGCAACCTACCTTAGCAGAAAAACTTCTTTTATGAATCTTACTAAGTCATATTAGAATATCTCATAATTGAAAAACACATTTTTCCCAAATACATAATCATTATTGAATACAATTGAAGACATTACATGATGATCATGATCACTTTGAATATTATATTCATAAAGATCTTGGGATTCATGAATTCATAGGGATTCATACATTACTCCAAAACATTTCAAGTGGAATGATGTGGGGGCTGCCTCATATATATATAATCAACCCTTCAAAAATCTCCCATGCCTCCATATCATTTTTAGTGAGCCTTAAATAGAATCTTCAAAAATTTCATCCATTCATGAAGCTAATGTGATATTTTTTGTTGTTTAAGAGAATACCATAAACTCATAATGCATTCTTGATGTTCTATTTTACTTAGTCACATAAAAAATCTTGAACTCATAACACACTCACAAAACTCTATAACTTCAAAATGATAATCCTTTACAAAAATTGTCCTTCATGGAACCCATGAACTTTTTATATTTATTAAGATTTTATTCCAAAAAACATGATTTCATGATGCTAGCCTATTCTTCCATATTTTTAGCTCAAAAATTTGGAAAAAAACTAGGAAATGTTCCACCTTCAATAATGTAGTTAGCTAGTACTATATGTTCTATTTCCTTGAAAACTCCCTGATCATCCATGTGTGTATTGAAAAAAAACCAGACTCCATTTTCAAAAAAACAACAACATTGGTTTCAATAGTTACATAATCAAGTTCAAGATTATATATTACTATATTTTATGTGGAATAAAGTAATTGTGTATTTGTATTTAATAATTATGTTGAAGAATTATTTTATCAATTATGTTCTCATTATAAAAATAATAAAACATGTACGGATTATACTAAATTACCTTTTTATTTAAGTGTTTAGTAGTATATGTTGAATGTTTATGATGACCAAGAGAAGTGATTTAGTGTAATGTTGTTTTTTTTAAAAACACATGACTGAGGGAATATTACCCTTAATGTGTGTTTAATACTGAGATAATAATGATAAATAGATGTTTACATGATTTTATTTGTGAACTTGAAATTGGTAATTGATTTTATGGTTTATGTTATCATTACTGGAGTTTTCATCATGTTTGGATTTATGGAATATATTCCATAATATGAGATTTATTTTTTGGAATAATTATTGTTTTTGATAAGGTTTTATGATGATCAAGTTATTCAAATATTTTTAATATTGCATTAAAATACACTTTATTTTTTTGGGGAATATAATTTGGATTTAGAGAGCTTCCTTCCAAATTTTTTTACTTTGAATATGGCCAAACATATTTTCTATGAGTTGTAAGGTTAAAAATTTATGAAATAGTTTAAGTTTAATTTTGAGAGTTACTATTAAGGTATTAGAGATTAATGTATTATACTGGGTAATTGTTTATAACTGTTTCAGTATTATTAAATATCAGAGGAATAACTTGTTACTCTTTTATATATCTTATGATCCATTAAAAGTTAATTTTACCACTTAAGGAATATAAAATATTCATTTTTTGATATTCATTTCTTGGAGTAAGAGATGAAGTGGAAATTGATTGAAGAAAAACCAAAGGATTAAATTATTATAAAAATTATATTAAGTATGTTTATTTTTTGGGGTTATCTATCATTATAGTAAATTAATTGTCCAACTTTAAAAAAAGATATTAAAAAAATGTTATACTATTAAAATAAAATCTGATGTATCAAATGGCCTTTTAACATATCACATATTAATGATTTTTTTGGCAATTAACTTTCAATGGATCATTCAATTTGTTTTGATCAATGATCTCTATATCTCTCCAAAATTATTTACACTTTTCTTCTATGTCCATAACATCACATCCCACAACTATTCTTCTATTTGAAGACCCAATTACATGTTATTCTAGATGAACTTCATAATATAATCTCTAGATTAACAAGATAATGTTTTATTAACACTTTTTAAATGTGTCTTTCCAAAAAAATGTATTTTCAAATGTAAACCCTTTACTTTCTAAGATAAAAATGCAATGACATAATTTATTTGAGGGGGGTAAAATGAAACACCCATAGATTTTAAAGGAGGGAAATCATCTTCGATATTTTATATGAGGAAAAAATCAAGATTAGGCGAAAATGTAATTCCAAGAGACTTTATTATATATATTTTTAAAAATTTAATCTATTTGATAACTTCCAATGCACACAACATTAGTTTTAACCAAAACACAATACTATACTAAAATATTATTATTTAAAAATGACCAATATAACATAGTTAGTAAGTTTGAAGGAATGAATAGGAATAACTGAATAAATAAAATTATATAATTTAAACACGTATAAAATAAATTAAATGGATATCAATTTATTATAAATAAAATATGAAATATTTGAAAGATTTGTTTTTGAAAAATGGTATTTTTTTTTTAAAATTAATGTTAGTCTCACTTTGTTCACATAATATAAAATTAATTTTTAAAAATTTTATACAGTTTATTTGAATTTGTTTTAATATAAATTTCAAAATTATCCTCAAGGTATTTGTTTTTATTTTCTAAAATTATTATTGTTTTTGATGAATAATGAAAAATTCTAAATTTCACTGAAAACTTCTATTTAGTTTAAATTATTTTAAAATCAAAATTATATTTCAAATTGGTTTTAAAGTAAAATTAGTTAAATAATATTTCAATTTCACAAAATTATATAATTATAATAAATTTAATATTGAATTATAATATAAAAAATTTTAATCTTTTAGATGTTTTTATTTAGAAAAATCATTTTTTTGACATGTCTGCATATTTAATTTTAAATTGAATTCATACACTAATGTGAATTGGATTTAGAAAAAATGGTTTTTATATTTTTAATAATACTAATTTATACTATCTAATAACATCAGATTAATTTTTTTCCCTTAGCAATAGTAAAACAAGTAAAATTAATTTCCACGGTTAAGGTGAAAAAAAGTTTAACGAGGGGTTAAACTAAAAAGATAAGGGTTAAAAATGAAATTAAACAATTCAAAATCCCATTTTATGGAAATATTTAATCGTTATAACCTAAAATATTATTTAATGACCCATTTTAGAGGATTTATTCATGAAAAAAACATGGGAATCACTTTTTCTTTTCAAGAATTCCATGTAGGCCCTCTCCCAACATATAAATTTCCACCCCCTATCCTCCCCTCTTCATTATTCCCAAAAAAGTTTCATTAGCTAATAAATAATAAAATATATTAATAAATTTTCTACACACATCATATATGTCTTATTTTTATTAGTAAGCTCCCATAAGAAGGAATTATGTAGAAACCTAAAGAGGATCTCCGAAGAAGAGGTAAAATTGTTATACATGCTTATATTTTTTATTTCCTCTTGTACCTCTTTAAAATCATATTAAACTATGATAATGTAATAAAAAAATTATACTATATATAATAATATTTTATTTTTTATTTTAATAACTCATATCCATATCTCCTTCTATCACAGTGGACAATCACCTCACGAACCAATGTAATTAATTTTCCACCGCCACCTTTAAAAGATGGATATAATGACAGATTTAAAATGTATATATAATCTTTATAAAATTTTTACAATTCTGTAATTAGGTAATCACATATACCATCTTATGTTCTATTCTATTGGGGATATGAGAAAGTTCCTTGTGTGTACAATGGACTAACAACTTGTGAAGTGACATGATTCATTTTTCTTTGTTCCTTTACATGGAAGGTAGTAATAATAAATTTTATGAATATATGTTATATTTATAACCTAAAAAAACATAAATAAATATAATTCAAAATATAACTTCTAACATTCCAATCCATTGGAAGAAAATAGCATCACTCAGGAGTACCTAGAGACCACCACCTCAATGTAGAAATGTGAATTGTTTTTCATTTCATTTTTACATAGATGGTAATAAGGATGTATTTGAATGATATAAATTACATATATAAAATATAAATTATTTTTTAATAGTTAATTAATATTTATTATCCTTTCATTCCATACGTTGAGAAAAATGGAAACAATGTTCATGCTTAAGTACAACCTACCGTCTCTATGAACAATGGAATATATTTTCTATCTATAATGTTTATAGTCAATATAAATATATATATAATTAATATATATTGTATTTAGATAATGGGTAAAATTATTCAAACTATTAAACCATTATCAATTGAAAGGTCTGAAATTACCGAAATAAAACATATATGAAAACCTAATGAATTATCACCTGAAATAGTGATTTTAATAAAGAATTATTAATGAATGAATAAAAAAAAATATATAATACATGGTATGAAATATATGATTAATATTACATAATAGATTTATAATAAAATTATATTTATTTTATAGAAAGTTTGAACATGTACTAAGGAAATCAAACCGAAGGTAATAGTTGCTCATCTCACTTTTACTTACATGATATATATGCCATATTCACCCCTTAATTATTTTTTTTGGTGTATATACTGAAAATTTGATATTTTATATAATTAAAACATTTATTTTGATGGTTTTTAATGTTTCATTTGATGTTAATTATCTCACGGGGCTTACGATTCAAACGTTACCAAAGTGGTAATGGTTTATTTTACAAACTCATCATTTATCATGATTGTTTATGATTAAATTTATGATGATGAAATATTATGTTATACAAATAATGAAACTCATTAATTTTATTATCCTCTTGTAATTCATTATCTTTTAAAGTAATAGTATCATTATCCTCTTCTTTGTACTTAACATTATTGTGATTTATTTGTTAAAAAATTAGGCTTTATTTTTTTCTTCGATCAAAATTATTTTTTCTTCCAAAACCTCGTTTATTAAAATGTTCCCAAAAAGGTTTTTAAAATTCATAAAAAATTTATTTCATAAATTTGTACCCATTTTTGACCTTTTATATAATGTTTTTAAAGGAATCCTGATTTCATTTTCCAAATAATGATGGTTTGGAGTTTACAAAAAATATAATATAAATATTTGTTTTATCAAGTACGGTATGAATATAATTTTACACCTTCACAACCATCAAATATATAAATGATTATTTTAAAATTTTAAATGATTATTTTCAAATAAAAGCATGTTAAAATGTTTTTTTTTTCAAATTTTAGTTTTAAAATGTGATTTCTAATTTGAAAAGTACATTTTCCTCAAGAATGTTTGTAATGGAAATTTTATGGTATTTCTATTAATTAATGATAAAAAAATTTGATTTACCATATTATCCATCGGGAGTATGTTTTAATGATACAATAATAATTATTTATCTAGAAAGTTTATGATAAGTTGACTAGGATGCACTATTTTGATACCATTCAACATATTAATTTGAATGGTTTATGGTTGTGTTTATTGATTACGGAAAGTAATAAATTTTTTAAGTTGGTCATGTTTTACCCATTTTATATGTGGAATCCATTGGAATGATTAAGTTATTGCAGGGGCCTATAATTACATGGCTCTTTGATGCATCAATTGGTCTCATGAGACAAATTGTATGGCGAAATTAAAATGTTTTTTACACATAGTTTTAAACTATCTTCTAAATGTTTTTAAAAATATGTTCTCGATGTTTGAAATTATGAATTATTTTGTTAAAATATTATCTATTTACTTCCATGTTATTATTATATTAGATATAATATCTATGGTTAAGTATCAAGATCATGTGATTATTTATATGGAATTAATTTATCATCATTTATTCCTTCCATATTATGCTTAAGTAATAGATTGAATGGAATGTGTTTTAGTCGTTTAAAATGTTCTGTTAATTATGTTTTCTTATTCATAACAGTTCCCACTATTCACTTACCCTTATTGAGAATATAATATCACCCCTTCCATATGGTTTATTTTCCTCAGGATACTAGGATGATTTTTTAATTGATATTTAGAGATATGATAAGGGGAAATATGGAGTTCTAAAAAACACTTTTTATATTTTATGTTTTCAATTATAATGTTATTTTCAATTATGTATCCAGATTACTAAAACTACTAAACTATTCCATTGTTTTGGATGAGATAACATATATCTTAATCCAGTTTAATAATGTAACCACTATCTCTGGGATAGTGTTATTAGGTTATTTACACATATCCCTATGTTTTTAGGTGAATGTTAGGATTGAGAGACTTAATTTTGATAAGAAAGGATAAATTTTCCACCTTATATTTGTATTGAATGTTAGGATTGGGAGCCTAATTTTTGTTAAGAACCCTACATTAAAGTATCTAACATATTTTAGTTAACCAAATACTTCAAATAATTGATATATTATATAACATAATTTTGGACATATCCATATACAGAGAAATAACTATGTTGAAGTAGAATTTTTTGGATTTTTAATTCTAGATATTTTCCAAGATTTCAGAAATGGTTTCACAAGAGTAAATATCCCCTTAAAAGATATTCATAATCTGATTCAAGGGTCATTAAAAACACAATGAATGATTCTTATTTATATGTAAAGATACAATTTTTAATAGTAGCTTAAATTCAAATTTCAAATGTGTCGTGTGTTTTGAATATCCCAATTTGTCTAGAGATATTTACAAATATTCTAGAATATAATCAAAAAGAAATTCGTATTTATTATTAAATAAGTTTTATAGTTCAGCGATATGGGTACAATGTTAAGATTCCAATATTTCTGAACAATTCCCATATTCATTAATGTTTCAAAAGAAAAATATTTTTTAATTTTACCTGTAATATTTATTATTTTTATTGAAGTGGATGATGTTTCTATATGTTAATTATTATTCTATAATTTTTTGATGTTTTTTGTACTAAACTTAGGAGACGTGCATGTTTCAATCTTCTATTATGTACCCTTCCCACTAATAAGAAATTTCTATTTTCTGATTCTATGATTTATATATTATTTTTTATATAAACTTAGTGTTTATTTAAGAGGTATTTGATATGAGTTTTTTATAGTATTCATTTTCAGATCTATTTTTTGTTCATTTGTAGAGAAAACTATGATTTGTATTTTTTATCAATCATATCATTTCTGTTGGAGTGATAGTTTCTATCATTAAGCTATATTTCTATGGTTCCCTATAAAAATGAAAAATACCAATAAAATCCTTATTATAAACTGTTAAAAAACTAAAATCAGTTGGATATGTCCAAAAAATGGACCTATTTAGTGAAAATGACCATATTCATTAAGGGTGTATTGGTGGAGTGGACTAGGGGAAATTTCTTCCCCCAACTAAAATAATAATATCCATGATATTTTAGTTATTATTTTTCTACATATTCTTCTTAAAGAAAAGAGAACTTTGACTCTTTTTAAATTAGAAAAGGGGATTAATTTTAAATAATACATGTGTTTTTAAAAGGACAGAGGTCACCCATGATCTTATATCTTCATGTTTATTCTGAACAGAAAATGGTATCAAATGAGTAATATTTTAATATTCCTATCATGATTTTGTAAACATTATTTTAAGATCTCTAAGAAGAAAATAAGTTTATGGAAGAAATAAAATAGGGAATTTCAATGATCAAAGTGATGAATTTTAATAGATAAAACTACAATTATTGGAAGGTATAAATGACTATTTAATTAAAGTTACTTGGATATAATGTTTATAAGAAAGTTGTTAATCCTTATGAAATCCATAAAGAACTAGAAAAGTGTGATGCTATGAAATAATGTTGTTATGATGTTAAATCAACATCCATAATTAAAATCATACATACAATTGGTATGGATGAGTCTAATCTTAATTCTCAATTTTCTACTACCTATAAAATTTAAAAGATAATAGTTATTTCTTATGAAATGACTAACAATGTTAGAAAGTTTATGTTTCACACTGCTAGATTAAAATTTGACACTTTTAGTATATATGATCGAGAAATTATTACTCAAGTGAATGGAATATTTCATGAATTTTTCAATGGTGTTTCTTCCTCAAGAATACTTTTTCCAAAAATAGACCGTGAATTAAAAGTTCTTATAGTTTTACTCTGAAAGTGGAATGGAATATCTACTACTATTAGACATTAAACACATGTTAACCGATAAATAATGAAAGAATTTATTTGTACATTAATGATGTATAAATCCAAAATAAAATCTCATGTATAAGATCAAAAAATGATCAAGATGTTGAATAATACTATAAATGTTACTATTCCAAAATGGAAAATAATTTTAATGCGGAAGATATATCCCTAAATTATTCTATCTATTCAAACTCTTGAGAGGAGCTGGATCACCTATCCAAAAATTCTATAAGTTATATAAGAATAAAATATTTTTCAAGAAATCTAATTTTGATTCTAAAAATAAGTATTATGGATTGATATAGGTTCAGTGTTATGAGAAAAAATAAATGAGGCAAATTAGATATGAGTTTCCTTTACTAAAATAGGAGATACAAAGAATAGAAAATAAAGAGAAAATACACCAAATGAAATATAATTATTAGTGAAAAGGGAAAATGGGTATGAATACCACATGAGCATTTCTAAAGATTTCAATAGCTCTTCAAGTTCTAATTTAGAAAATGAGAAATCAAATCTAAATGAAAACATGTTCTTCATGAAAAAATAAAATGAGGTAGAACCATAATACTCTTTAGCTTCTAACTATATAGGTTGGTCAAGAGATAATTTTTTTGAACACTATTTTATTCTTGATGAAATATATGAATCCCCATGAAAAAATCTTAAATAATTAATGAATATTAAAAATGATATATTAAGTGAAAAGTATTTCATGCTAAAAAACTGAAACTAAAGGAAAACATATGTAAATCTACTTCAATATACACAATGAATTAATCTATGAATAAAAATTTCTGGTTGATGTGGAATAATTTAATATTACTTATATAATATTTACTAAGGGAGAAAAATATTTAAATTATATTCTTGTAAAAAATGTTCATAAAAAGAATGATATGGAATTGGAAATAATGGTGAAAAACCAATGTAATATTGAAACTATTCTGTGCCTATATCAAGGAACAAAAATATTTCTAAGGTTACCTATTTTTACTATTGTACTACAAGATATTAATTTAATAACCATTTCATAAAAAACCCATATCAGTAGTGTCAAAATGATTATGTTCCAATATATTTATTAGTTGTTGATTCGTGAAAGGTTAAACAGATTTGGTTACCTAGATATTTATTGGATACAACTATAAGACCCAAGAGAATTTATGAACCAAAACAAAATTTTATTTGATATTTTTTAGGTGAAACTACAGAGGGATAAAAGTGAAGTATGGTACATATATAGTTTCTTCTCAATAAACATAAGAGTAGACTTTCCTAATTTCTATACACTATCAAAAGTAGATTAAATCTTGATTACTTATGTAGATAATGATAATGGAAAGATCGTTATGTTTGGATCAATTAGTGACAAAAAAAATTTCTATTTTATAAATTACTACATGATCATGTATTGAATAAAAATTTGATAAACATTTCTAAAATATTTGATGATATATTTGCATTAGATTTTACTAACAGTTATTTCTCTATTTTTAATGTTAAATTACTTAAGTTTAGAGCAACTATAAAAAAAACATTTATACTTTGAACCTTATTTTATTATTTTAAAAATTGTGAATTGTTTAGATGATGAAATAAATGAATCCAATATATTGAATAAGATACTAGGAAAAAGTAATATATTTGCCCTTTTTATGTTAGATAAAAAGAATTTAGTTTCAGAAAAGTCCAATATTAAGTTTTAACAGAATAGAATTTGGGTTGCCTACCAAATAAGAAAGTGTAATAAATAATATTTTAAATATATTAAAAAACTTTCTACTTATAAATTTCTAAAACATATTCAAAATGATTTTTTAGACCCTCTAGTGTTTCATGCTTGACTAGAAGACTATTTGTTTTGTTTTAAATGATGGATTTTTTTAGATTTAACTGGGTTTATTTCTCAAAATTCTCAAATGAATATTTTTCTTTCTTTTTTGTTATTTTTTTAAAGTTTTCCTTAATAAAATAATTTAAAAATAATTTCAATGTGAAATGATCATAGAGGACAATTTGAGAATTATGAAATCAATTACCTTCGATCAATTGTTGGTATTAAACATTTGTTTTCTTTTTTAAGAACACCTCAATAGAATGGAATTATAAAATGAAGAAATAATATTATTAAATAAATATAAATAAATATATTAAATTATTACAGTTCTACTACAAATCTTTGGGAATAAGATGTTAATATAGTTTACCATATCATAAATATAGTTTTAATTAGAAAATTTCTCAAAAAATATACCGTATGAGTTATAGAATAACATAAAACCTAATGATAGATACTTTAATGTCTTTGTATGCAAGGTGTGTATCTTGATAATTAAGAAAAACCTTGGTATGTTCAATACAAAGGATAAAGAAGGAATATTTCATCTATATTTTACTAATTCTAAGTATTTTATAGTGTTCAATAAAATGATAATGATAACTCAAGAATCTATTAAAGTGATGTTTGGTGAATGTGATCCATTCGGTCATAATAAAAGTCAAATAGATTATGTCAATAATTATTTTAACAACCTGATACTTTAATCTTATAAATATGATTTTTAAAATATATTAGAATATGATTAGAATCAATTCAGTTCATAGGAATATGAAACTGTGTCACCAAAAAGTGTCTTACATTTGATATCTAAAACATGAAATTACCATCCTATAGATATTATTATAGGAGACTTATATAATGAAGTTAGTTTTAGAGGGAGTGTATGAAAACAAGATAAGTTCTATACCTTCGAATCCTAGTTTGATCTAAAGACATTAGAAGGATCTTTGGATGATGAATTTTGAATGATGGCAATACCAGAAAAATTAGTCAAATATAAGAGAAATAATGTTTAGTGATACATTTGTAGTCCCTAAAACTAACTATTTAAAGGAACCTAATGGTTATTTAGAAATAATCAAGTTGATCATCGTATAATTACTAGGAACAAGGCCATGATAGTCTCTAGGGGTTATAAATGGGAATAATGAATATTTTATAAGGGAACCTTTACCTTGGTTACGAGGATAGAATCCATTATAATCCCATTGACCTATGCTCATATGAATTTTATATTATACAATATAGATGCCAAATATGAATTTTTAACTTTTTATTTATTGGAAGAAGTATATATCGAACAACCTAGAGGTTTTAAAAACCCACATATACCAAATCTTGTTTTCAAACCTATTAAATCACTCTATAGCCTTAAACAAGCACCAAGTGCTTGGTATGAATGATTTATTTATTTTCGTTTGAAAAATGGGGTTTACTGGGGTTTAAAGATCCTATTATTTCAAGGGAAAAACTTATATTTTACAAGTAAAAAAATTAATAGGTTATGTTATTTTTAGGCCAAGAAATCAAAATAATTGTAAATATATTTCAAAACTATTTCAAAAATTATTTCAAACAGGTATGATGGGATAAATTAATTTCTTTATTGGATTTAAAATTCATCAAAATTGTTTTAGAAATGTTTTGAATCAAATAAAATATATTATTTATTTATTGAAAAAATTTGGATGGGAAAATAGTAAGACTTATGAAACTCTAATGTGTACTAACGTAAAACATGATTTGATTGATGTGAGAAACTAGTTGAAAACAATTTATAAAGAGGTATGATAAGTAATTTTCTATATCATACTGATAATATTCTAGGAATAATGTTTTCTATTTTATTTTGTGTAAGATCTCAATAAAACCCAAATGAATCCCATATTACTATTTTTAAAGGGTTTTTTATATATTTAAAAGGAACCATTTATATATCCTTACATTATTAAAAAACATATTGGTTAGATTTAATTTCATATTAAGATGGTGATTTTGGAGGGTGTGGAATAGATACAAAATGTACCATAGGTAATTGTCACTTTTATGAAGGTTCATGGTCTCAGGGTCTAATAAAAAGCAATATTCTTTTGCATTATCTACATAAAAGAAAAAATATATATCTTCTGGAAGTTTCTATGCACATGTGTTATGGGTGAACCATAATCTTATATAATTTGGAAATAAATTCCATAATATTCCTATTTTGTATGATAATACTAGTGCTATTAATATTTTATTAAACTATATAAGTCTCTCTTGGACTAACCATATTGATCTTATATATTATTTTATAGTATATCATGACTAAAAAGTCGATATATCTTTAGAAATTTTAAATAATAAGTATCAACTTGTTTATGTTTTAACGAAACCACTTCCAACTACATGTTTTGATTTTATTAAGGGGGGTTATAATTATTAAATTTTATTTAAATATTTTAATATTATTTTTAGTCCATATTTTTTTAAGTAATTTTTTTAATCAGTATATTTTTAAATATTTAATTATTTCATATAATTATTGGGTTCATAAATTTTATTTTTTTGTTTTAATTTATATATTTTTATTTTTGTGAAATTTTATTTTAATTTTATAAATTTAAAAAAATTTCACTGAAAATTTTTCTTGAGAAACTAAAACATCCCTTGAAATCATTAGATTAAATTAATTCTCTTTTTTACATTTTACCATGCACCCTTTATAAATTTTGATCTCTAAATATCTCTCAATCCCTACTTTATGAACACTCACACCTAATGTCTCTCATTATCACTAAAAAATATTTTTCTTTTTCCAACATGTGAATATCTATTGGTAAAAGTGCATTTTTTGTTGGAATAATGTTTTACCAACATATATGTCTCTGTCACTAAATTGTCAGTGAATATTCTATTCTTAAATTTTTTTTTGTGACATATAAAATTGTTCTATTGAAATTATAATAATACCAACAGATAATAGATATGTTGGTTAAAGTGTTTAGAAACTAGTTCTGGTGAAAAATTTTCAGTTGGTAATAATATTACAAACATATAATATTCATTTATAAATTAAAATATAATAAAAATTATAAATATTTATTTATAGTAAAATTTATTATTATATTTATTAATTTATCATATATAATACATCAGTTTTAATTATTAAATCAAAGTTTAATTTAACACATGTTCAAACTTATAAAAAAATATTTATATTAATAATGAATATCATTACAAAACAAATCAATACAAAATTCATCCCCCTATTATCTATCACACCCATTAATAAAAAGTCCATCACCCATGCCAAAATCACCCATCCAAGCCATATTAAGGACCAAGTATAACCAACAAGCCGACCATGATCCATGACCAATGATCCAACTCTAGCCCATCGATGCCACACCAAGGACCAGCGAGCACCAACAATTCATCCATGCCTTAGGACTAGTGAGTCAACTCCTATGAAAATCAATGCAAAATATGTGCTAAATTACTGCATGAATTGAAACCAAAAGATGAATATATATAAAAAATGATTTGTATAGTATGCATTTTTCACCATCCCCATTGATATTTCATCAGAGGTATGTAAACTCTAATCTATATATAATGTTTCTGAAACTAAATGAAACCCCAATTTTTTTTCCAAAATAAAACATTAACAAATACAGAATTCCAACACCAAAATGGTTTTCTCTAAACTAAAATGATAAAATGCATCTGTCCCCACCTTTGGAGTTACAGAGGTAGAATAAATTCAATAATTATATGAAATGGTAACCTCAACTGTCACCCTAGGCTCGATTGTGTTGAACATGATTTGCTTCACCACATCCGGCATGCTGTATAGATCTATCACCCGCTTGTACACATATAGTTCAAACTGATCCCACATTTTGTTCATTACATGTTTTAATACAAAAGAAACGAAACATATTAGAGAATACCAAGAAATAAAGAAATATCTAATATTAGTTAAGTTTCAATATGCATATAAACCAACAAAAACTTATTTTATCAAAAAAAATACTATACTATTCGATTAAAAGGTAGAAATAAACTTCTTGAACCATCACTTACATTCATAGTAATGATATTAAAAGAATTCACTTGCATAAAATTACCAAACATAATGATGAATATATAATTTGAGACAATGCAATAACTTTTCATGAATTTGAGGTCAAACTGGGAAGTGATCAAGGAATTATAAACTACATTCTCTACAAAGGGACTTCCTGGTAGTTATGTGAAGGACCATAGTAGGGATTCTAATAGATCCCCTATCTTTCAACTGCAAGGACTTGGCACCACAAACTAAATTTAAACAATTGAAAACAACATAAAAATAAGGCCAAAAAATTCCACTTAAAAAATATCAAAAATTATTAACCAATAGGAACATAGACTAGAAGGATTTTACATATCACTAAATACATATAATTATTTTAATTATATAACTTTTGTCACGTGATTAAAGATAGTACTCATTTCCAGAACTTGTATTTGAACAAATTTTATTTCAAACAGAATTTAAAGTGCATAATATTCTTCCACACAAACACAATACATATGAAGATCCAGCATACTAGGACCAAAAAATCACGTTTAGTCAATGTAAAAGAAAAAATCATGAGAATTAATTTTTTTAAGTGAACCAAGATCTAATTAATTGAATAAATATCCACCCCAAACTATGCTAAAGACAAAAATTGGATCAACAATAAAATATTTCATATTTTATAAAAATATAATTAATAATAATTATATAAAATCAAATAAGAAATCATTTAAAGGAATCAATGGAAGAACATTTTTTTTGAGGTCATTGACATTTTTTGAGGAAAGTGTGATCTTGATCTTGTGAATCTTCTCCGAGGGGGGTCTATGAGACTAGGTTTCATTGGTTTCATAGACGCATATGCCATGGAATCTTTTGAAACCAACAAAGAAAAAAATAAATGGGGTGCTGAAACTAATGGATAGGATTCTGAAACCCCCACCCACTATAGCATTCTTTCCATCTCTGACATCAGGTCCAATGGGATAAACATGAAACAATAAAATCACAATCACTAATTTCAGTTTATAGTGATAAAAAAATAAAAATTTTATAATATTGTAACACTGCATGAAATTCTATAATCAAGTAAAGCTACTTTCAAATTATAATGAAATTAATTTCGAATTTAGAATGACACTTAATTAAATATATGGAGAAGAATTTAGTGAAATGAAAACATTAGGTGCTAATGATAAAGTTACAAATAGGGTCTTAAAAGAAATTATCAAATTGTATTAATGTAATTGGGAACTAGATTCAATCAAATAAGAACATGTTATAGAATCACCATTATAAATTGAATGGAGACTCAATTGAAGATGAAACATAATGTCATAAAATGTCAAGATATAAATATACCAATATCATAAAGAAAACAAATCATAAGGTTTAGACATGAAATATTGGATACCATGTACAAATTTGATAAAATTACAATATTAGAAACCAAAATTGAAATATAGGATCATATTCTTTGATTTATAAAAAATTTAGACTTTACATTAGGTTTTAAATAATAACATACAAGATAATATTTTTCTCATCAGTGGGACCAACACTATAAATTACCATCCTTATAGAAATTAGCTCCAAGAACGTGACACTAAATTTGTACATATTAGATTTGGTATTAAACTGTACAGTCAGTTCATACTCAAGAGTATAATATCCAAAGTTCCCCATTTCCATTGTAGAAACATGGGACTTATCCATTGTTGGACCAATATTGTGAAGAATAAAATTAATGAGATTTAGATTGAATTCATTATCTTAAAATATGTTCAATGCTTTGAAAACATGGTATATTACTTGGTGGTTTTCTTTCTCATTCAAGTATTAAAGTTATCTTGTTACCCCATTATAAATTTTTATATTGGAATTCTAATCCAAGGGCTTCATGTTTGGAGGTAAATATCAATGAAAAGATTATTCAATCTGGAATTTTTTGACAAATCATTTTTTATGTAATTTATGAATATAAAATGAAGATACACACCAAGAATATGATCCTCTAGAGAACCATTTATTCATATAAAAGAACCCTTAGATCTCCCTCAACACAAAAACCTACCAAGATCATGAGGCTACGATGGTGAAGAAGTTTCACTATGAGGACTTCCGCCATGAATTTTTTTATTACTGTGGAATCCAATATTATCTAGTATCTTAGAAGACACAAACTAAGGAGAAGTTACCAAATGAATCATAATCAAAATATAAAAGATAATAAAATAAATGGGAGAAAGTGCACCCTTTTTTTCCTCTCAAGTTACCCATTGTACACCCTTCCAAACCCCCTTCATCCAATAGGAAATTGGGATCAAAGTTCATTATCTCAAAATAGATCTCCTAGAATTCAAAGACATGGGAATGGATTTGGCCTTTCTCAATTCATGACATTTCATAGGAGAGGAACCATCACTTTTCAATATTATATTTGATCATAGAATGGGTGATTATGGGAGGCCTTTATAGTTTCATGATACTCGATGATTCATCTCTTAAATATCCTTATGTTGATGTTCTCTATTGACAAGAAACTAATAGATGGAACAAAAATTAATGAAATGAAATGAAGGAATCCTAAGTACAATATATAGATTCCAAGAAAACAATTATTCAAGTAAAAGGATCCATTATCATTTATGATATAAAATACAATGTCACGTGAACAACCTCACTATGTAAAGTATATCCTTTCACCTGAACTCATTTTATTATATGAATTTAGAAAATTGAATGAAAAGACTAAAAAAAGGAATTAGGAAAAAATAATTTATCTACCATTTTATAATTCATATAAATATATAAACAATGAGCCATTAAAAAAATCAGGTGACAAAGGACATGTAAAAAAAACATAGACACACAAAAGACTTGAGATGGAAAGTTACAAACAGAAAACTTAACTCACCAAAACATAAGAGTTATTCTCAAAATGTGTCAATGGATTTCAATAAAATCAATTATAGGATAGTCAATTGTAAAATATTCGATATCCTATAAGGAAATATGTGTCTCATTGACATTAGTTTCGATTTTCGTTTTTTATTTATACACCACTAGTAGGATATATTATTCCATTTCAAATAAATAACTTGGAATAGTAATGACAACATGCTAATTTTTCACTTAGGATTTCATTCTATAAAACACCTGTAAATCTTAAGATGTAAGATCAAAGAGATCATTTGTTTTTATAATCCGCTTAATATTTAAAAGAGTGAATCCAAACAAATATTATTTAACACATTTAATTGGATTTACCCAAATGAAACATAAGTAAAATAACACTGCTTATAACTAGATAACTCAACTCAATAATTTTAGTGGAAACACCATAATATAATGTATTACTAGTAATTGATTTTGTGTTCACAAGAACACCAGAATTCTGAGTCAGACTCTTATCAGCAATATATTCCACACACCATTACAAGAAACATTGGTGCAAGGGTTATATGGGTTAAAGATAAACTAATATAGAGAAAGGGAGATGAAAATGAACCTCAGAGGAAGGGGTAGGTGTTGAAGAAAATCCCAAGTACTGATGAAATAAATGATATAATGAAATCATGATCCATGATTAACCTTTGAAAATTTTCCATGTAATTCAAACCTGCTGGAACAACAAGAATCTTGAAACCGTGTTCTACATAGAAACCAACCTAGATTCTACTTAGATTGCACACACAGATGCATCATAAATATATATTGGTGAGAACAGTAAATCAATTTCTATATTTCATCCCAATCACTGATTAGGTAATTCCTGAAATGGGGATGGCTAGGGATGGTGGGGGTTGAGTAGGGAAGGTCATGTACGGCGACGTTCGAGTGAGAAAGTTGGAGGATGGTGGGGGTCTTCCTGTTGGGAAGATATGATGGTCATTGAAAGAGTGTGGGAGGTGTGGAGGGTCGTGGTGGAGGAGGCTAGTGGCATAAGCGGAGGGTCATGGAGGAGGAGGAGGGGGTCACGAAGGAGGTGTGTGGAATAGATGGAGAGTGGTGGAGGATGCGGTGAAGGGTTCCAAGGGGAGTGGTGGTCATAGAGGATGTAGGGGATCATGAAGGTAGAGGCGGTGTCGGCATCAACAGGGGGAAGCGATGCCACATGTTAAGAAATGGGTGGGGTGGATCACACATGGGATGGTGAATTAGGGTTGAGGATTATTAAAGATTTTAAAAAATAAAATAATTAAAATAAAATAATTAAAATATCAAATATCATTTAGTTTTTCAAATTAATGATATATATATATGAATAGTATAAAATTATATAAAAATTATTATATTTTTTTAACATAAAATATAATTTCAATACGTGAATATAAATTATTATTAAAATAATATTAATCAATTTACTGTTATGTTCATTATGTATTAAATTTTAATTATTAATTTTTTTAATTTATTTAGACTATATTTAATTATTTTAATCATGTTTAAATATGAATATTAAATTACCAAGAATGTGGTGAATATCAAACATATATGTAAATATATCAAAACTCACAATGATTTGAATTTAATTTTAAAAAAATTATTTAAATGATTAGCAAATGAATAACATTACCAAATATAAAGACAATTGATATTTAGAAAAAAATAAAATAAATTATGTTAATGAGATATTTTTAATAAGACCTAAATAATGGATATCGGATTTGGTAGTAAAAATAGTAATATATTTAAAAAAATTTGGTTCCCTTAATTTTTTACTGATAAATTTTTTGTTTTTATAAAATATTTAATTGTAATAATTTTTATTGATGGTAAAACATTTGTTAGTAATATTTATCATTACTAATAGAATCACATGTTAATAAAAAAAATCAGTACTAGTATGATAAAGCCATAGATTTATTTTATGGTAAAAGATTTATTGGTATTGAACGATCAATATCGATAGATATATATGTTGGTAAAAATAAATGTTGGTTTGAAAAATTAATACCAATAAAAAATATTATCTATTGGAAATGATCATTTTTATCAATAGATATATTATCTGTCAATCAATTTCTATTGGTATAAGCCATTTTTTTGTAGTGTATGGAAAAGAAAAAGATAACTAAAGAAGCCAGTCTAAGAGGATCTAAGAGACAAAGATCATCCAGTTTAGAATGAGAATTTCTACATGGGAATGTTATCAACTTCTAATGGAGCTTCCATAATAATATAATACTAAAAAAGAGGTTAGTTTCTAAGTGATGGAGTATATTATTAATGTATAAAATATAGGATATGTTTTTAGAAATGAGGTAAAATAATCTTTATAGAATTCACAGTTTAGTTTTTTAGATACAAAATATGTCTTCTCTTTTAAGGTAAAAAACAATTTTTTTGTTCATGTAGTCGATGTAACATAGATTTTTAGATTCTCACTTGGATAAGATTTTCAAATAATTTTGAGAGTGATTAGAGATAAATTTTATAAATAAAAAGATATTATGTCTTTTTTGTTTGGGAAATCTCATATCAGGATGATTTTTGTTAAATATTTGGTGGTGGATAGGAATGTTTTGGTCAAATTAATTGAAACATATATAGTTACAGGGGTAGAAGAATTAGATAAAATACACCTACTTGGTATGTATGATATTATTTTGATGTTGGTCAACATAAAATTGCATTTTAGTAAGTTTTTTTGTGAAGGTATATGAATCATTGTTGCTAAAAGGATGTGAGAATGTTCTTTTACCTATATAGAAGGCTGTTTTCTGTTGTTTTATTCAAGAGAGGTATGATTCGTAAATTTTTTAATGATTTGGATGTCATCATAATATCATTTTATCTACTAGAAGAATCAGAAAATTTAAATTTTTATGGGGAAGAACCAAGGGTATATTAATTCCCATTAGGGATGAGGAGTAAAAATAGTCCAAAACTATTACTTAGGTGGAGAAAAAGATCTTGATGATGACTAGTTCAACTCGGAATAGTGAATAATTTTCTAGGGAATCCAGTGTTGAAGGAGTTGGAGTACCTAATTTGGTTGGAGGTATAGATTAAACTTCTTTTGTTACTGCCTAAATTACCATCATTACAAGTTGAAGGAAAGTGGTGTAAGAGAATATTATTTCTAGGAGAGGAAGAGTTATTTAATTCCCTAGAACTTTCCAGAAGCCTTCTATTGAAATAGACAATGAGATTGTTATAGTTTAGATGCCCTGAAGGATAAAAGGGTCTATTGTGTTGGTTTTAGCATATATCATTGAAGATTTTGATCAGCATGATTCTTTGAAGGAAAGAGGTGAAGACAAACCTATTTTTGTTTTTTCACAAGAAATATATGACAATATTTCTCACAAAGAAGAACATATTATGAAGGAAACTCAATCTAAAGGGAATACGAGTACTGTTATAGTTGTTTCAACATTTTAGATTATCAGCGATCAGTTATCTTCTAATGTTGAAAAGTCCTTGTAAATGAAATTTGAAGAGTCTAATGAGGTAATTGATGTTCTTAGTGCATTTTTTATGAATATATAGAAGTTTAGTAGCTTTAATTGACACAATTTATTGAGACTTCTTTGAGGCCGGAAAAATATTTGTCCCTTGTTAATGATGAAAATAATTTTGAGGAATGTAATCACTAATTTAATACAGAAATGGTTTCAAAATTTAATTAGTTTAATAATAATAAAGTTATGTTACAAGGATAACATGCTAGTTCTATAAAATATTTTGATGATCTAAGTAAAACATCAGTTTCTAGAATAAATTTTGACTCTCTTGAGAATGAGTTTCAAATATTAATATAAATTTCAATATAGTGGTGAGATTTTGATGATTTAAAATGATATAAGGATTTTTATATTGGTTATATTATAAGTGAATGTGTTTCAAAATAATATTTTGTACATTTGAATTTTATTTCCGAACCTATTTTCAATCTGTAAAAACAAATTCAACACATGAAAGGGATTTTACATCGATTGTAAAAAGACATATAAATGTGTAGATCATGTTGGATCTTATTTTCCTTGATATATATTCTCTATATTAAATAATTAAAATCATTTAGTGTGATAGTGGTCCCCCACACAACTAGGTTCAAAATCAGAAAGAGGTGATTGAGATGCTGACCTCTATAGAACCTACTGTTTGGTTTTTGGTTTACAAGATGGCTGATTTGATGATCAAATATGTTCAATATTTGAATACTATTAATAATTTTATGAAACTGAATCTAGTGGAGGAACTAAATATGTTTCAACTATCTAGATTATTAATGAATGAATAAGAATTTCCAATGAATAGAACTTTTAACATGTTGATGAAGGAGTTGCAGGATACTCATCAGACTATTTGTTATTTGATGACTACAAAATCTACTTATAAAGAGACTAAACCCTCCCTTTATCCTACACCTTAGTCTATTGATACTCTTGAAAAAACTTCTTCTAATCTTAGATGATTAATAAAAATAAATTACTTTGTTTATGTTTTTTTATCTCTTATCTTTATTATATATTTTCTATTTACCTTGGATTTATGTTTCAATGAATATTCAATTTTTTGGATGCATTTATAGTTGGATAACATAAAATTAACTAATAATTTTTGTGATATATTAAATGTGTTTTAATATACTTTTATACTTTATTTTTTATTTAAAAAAATGGAGAGAAATTTTGATAAATACAAATTCATTAAAATTCATTATCTTTAATTATTTATTTGATTATTGAATATCTGTTTGATTTATGACTATTTAAAATCTTCATATATTTGTGTTTATATTTATATTGGTTTTTAATCATTATAAAGTGGAAGATTTTTAGGAATAAAAATGTCAATCCAACAATTTTATTTTATTTCATATTGATTTTGATGCTCATAATCACCCTAAATTTTTAATAATGAAGTTACATTATGTAACATTCATTATTTTATATATTGTAATAATTTTTTTTATTTTTCTTCAAAATTTTAAATGTAATTCAAATGAATGTTTTTTCTATATATTATGAAAATTTTAATAAGTTACAGAATCACTGTTCATATCCTTACATTTTAAGGTGAACATTTAGATTTAGAACCTATCTTTTAATAAGGAGCACTACTTTTTATACCATATGTTTGGAGTGAGTGTTAGGATTGGTACCCTAATTCTTGTAAATAACCCTACATTTGATTACCAAACATATGGTAAGATAACCCAATGTTTGAAATCATCTGTATGTCGTGTACAACACTTTTGGAGTTAACCATATGCAGAGACATCCCTAAATTGAAGCATTCTTGTATAGAATTTGAATTATAGATATTTTTTGAGATTTTTACAATGGTTTCATTAGGGAATATATATCATTAAAATAGATTCGAATATTATTCAAAGGCTCTTTAACAATGGATTAAATCATTCATATTTCTACAGAAAGTTATTATTTTTAACGAGTCATTAAATTCAATATTCAAAAGAATTATGTGATATGATTATTGTGATTTATATAGAAATATTTCCAAATATTATTTACTAGAATCAAAAAATATTTCTTATTTATCTTCAATGAAGATATCTGTCTTGGAGAGATGGTTACATATCTATGATTGGAATATTTCTTAAAAACTCATGTTTTCTATGATGTTTTTGTAAATATTTTTCAATTTTAACGAGTCCCTCTAAGATATATATTGAAATTACTACTATTTAAATATTTTAATTATTCTCCTATAGTTCATTGAATATTTTTTAAGACCACACATTGGATACATACATGTTTCAATCTGATGTTATGTACATGCCCTCCAATTGCGAAATTTTTATTTTATACTACCATGATTTCTACATTATCTTCTACAGAAACATGAAGTTTCATTTAGAGGAATATACTACGATGTCTTTGTAATATTACGCTATATATCTATTCTTTTGAAAATTATAGGTTCAACTATTAGATAAACTTATTTTCATCAATCTTCTCTTTTATATTGGAGTTTTAACTTCTCGCACTAATTTGTGTTTCTATGGTTCCCTATAAAAGAACCAAAAATCCCTATAAAATCCTTTTTATATGGCATCATTTATCTATACTTAGCTATATAGGTCCCTAAAAATTTGACTTATTTAGTGAAAATTACTATAATTGAAAATAGAACATTAGTGGAGTGGACTAGTTGGTATTTATGCCTTAAACCACTATTAAAATTTTTGAGTTATTTTATTTATTATTTAATTTATTAATCTTCTTGAATTAAAGATAGCTGAAATAATTTAAAAATCAATAAGAAGGATTAATTTTAAATCATCCATGAGTTTTTAAAATGCAATAATTCACCCCCTCCCGTGTCTTAATGTTTATTCCGACCAACACTATAACTACTATCACTTGTCACAATCCAGGATGTGACCACTAACTACTATTGTTGACATGTTTTACTAGGAGTGTTGAGGCCAAGAACCCCCATATGATAAGAATACATCAAGAACATACTCCACAGTCTTGTTTCCTTACCACATGGGATTTACGTGTTTAAGGTAGTGAAGAACGAATCAATGGAAAAAAACCTATTGCACAAAGACTCTAGTAGAGAGGAAAAAGAGGTCTCCTATTTAGTTATAATGTTATAATGGTCTAGATGAATTATTTTACTAAAATAATAATAAAATGGGGATTAACTAATCATTTAATGTGGATTTTAATTTTATAATGGGAAATATTATTTCTAGGAGTTATACATAGATAAGGAATTGGGTCGAGATACCCTATCCATCAAACATGCAAGAAATTATGACTCACATAGGGCTCAAGTTTGGGTTGAGTCACCTACTTCCACACACCTCCATGAATGATATATTTAAATATGAATACCATGTTAGATTCCATGTGATATTGAAGGGGTTTTAAATGATAAGTTATTTGGGAGATATGGTTTGTGAATTAAGATACAAAAATATGGGATGTAAAAACCGAATTATCTCACTTTTTGATAATTAGAGGATAATTTTAATGCATATATTCATGTGGAATTAAAAGATAAAATATTCCATGAATTCAAAGAGGAATAAGTTTCATGGATTTGAATAGAAGATTTTAAGATCGAAGGACATGAATTTTAGCTTCCGATGCCTATAAATTTAGAAACATTTGGGGAGATATGGGGGTAGATAGATAAGAGTATCATGGAAGACTCGACCTGATACCCTAGATATATATTTTTTAATTTCTATTTTATTTTTCTTTAATATTAATTATACCCATCAAACCTCAATTATTTCTTCCATAATGGATGGGGTGAAACTTTAAGTGATTGGAGAGGTATCTGATTTGTGATGCTTGAGTGTAGGATGTTAATTTAAAAACATTGATATATTTTATAGTTTATGGTTTTCAATTCTTGATTTTAGAATATATTTTTAAATTTGATTGTGTTTTTTATCCATTATATTTATCAATTATTTCTTTGATAAATTAATATTTATCTCTCTCTGATTTATTTTTTATCATATCGATTGATTGGTCTACAACTAGGTAGATACTGTTTAGTGATTACTAAAAAAATGAGGAATAAAAAGTGACAAAAATTTGGTTACATAGGAATAAATATACCAGATTTTTTATTAATTAATTTTAAAAAGGATGATTCATTGTCACTCTCATACAATGAAAGGAGAGTAGTCCAAATTAAGGATAAATTTAGGACAATTTTTACTATTTTCAAACATAATCATGGGTGAAAAGTGTAGTGTTCGTACAAACATTACTTAAATATATTAACATGGAAAATATAATTATTCTAAAAGGCTATAAGAAGAATTATAAATGGGGATCCATTCTTAACTTGATCACTTTTCTCTTATATTTGGTTCATTACTTTCTTTTCATTGGTCTTATAAATCATAAAAAATTAAATTACTTTTTCATTCATGAAAACTATATTAGAGTTACACTCCATCTATATGAATTAGTTTACTACTACTATTACTACTACATAAATCAGTGAAATAAACTATCTTTTCCCACATCCCATGATAAATGTGTATCATAGGACATATCCTTGGAATGTCTCATACCATCCAATCTATTACCCTGTAATTGTGTTTCAATATTTTCGGAATTTTACACTCCAGTTTCGGTTTTAAATTATTTTATATTATTACTAGAATTTTTTTAATTTCTTTTAAATAATCAAATTTAAATTTTAATATAATTTTTTTCAATTCCATATTATCAAATTTTTTTAGTAATGATTATTTCTTAGTGTTGTACATGATAGTAGTTTATAAATGTAAAAAAAGAAGTTTTAGTGGTGGTTTTGAGAAATTTATCAAACTAAATTTCATCAAAGTATATTTCATCAATACAAATCATAGCTTATAGATTTATCTCAATTTTAAAAATATATTCATCAATAAATTAAATTATTTTCAAAAAAATATGGTAATTCAAAATGGATCTATGTAAAAACAAATTTCTCTTCATGGGTGGTATTTTAATGAATCATGTATGTTAAGATTCATAGTTTGTTCTAAAAAATTCAAGTAAAGTGTCCCCTCATTAACATTGATAATTGTTTTGGTAGTATTTATAAAGGGTATATCTAGAATTATTGGTGAGTGGTCATTAAAATTTCATTACACTATATTCATGATTTAGAAATTAATAGGGAACACACATTCGTATACACGTACATGAATATCTTCTAAGACACCTACTAGGTTAGAAATGGCTCGGTTGGAAAATTGTACAATTACTCAAGTGGGATTGATTACTCCAATACATAGAAATGAAAATATTCTTCAAGGAATTACATTAATTATTTCTCTTAAATAACAAAATTCATTGAAAAACATAATCTCATCGATAGTGTAAGGAATAATGTATATGTTCTGGGTGTAGTGGAAGCATGCGATGGGAAGCACAAAACATCAATTCTTTCCATAATCAATGATCAATCTGAGATATATATGATTTTAAACACCATGATCCATGAGATTGAATCAATGAAATAAAAAAAGGGGAATTTCACTAGAACCGAAAGATATGGATAAACACATATTTTTTATAATTAATTTAATTTTATAATGAATTAACTCTAAGGAATTATTTCTTTATTGATGCGTCTGGTGATAAATCTATGGTGCACTGTTTTTATGTTGTAGAAACCATGTGTATATTTCCTCTAGAGGTGATCCACATGAGTTCCAAGAATCTCTAGATATTGCTGAAAGAGTATCCAGGTGATATCATGGACGATCCTTGCATTTTCATTGTCCACCATTATCACCTAGTGAATCACTTCCAAAGTGTTCTCCTTGATTCGGTGGAGGAGGATTGCTCTCTGTTCTTGGGAGAAATATTTGAGAAGTAAAATCTCCTGGCTTCAGAGAATTCTCCTTTAATCACTGTTCACAAGAAAATAGGCTAATTTGGAAACAATATAATTGAGTATCTATATTTCTAGGCTTAAAATAAATTAATTTCACAAGTTCCCTTATTATTATTTAATCCTAGAAAATCCCCATGTTAAATAATAACAATAATACTATTATATCTTGACACAATATTAACATGTGAATTATAGTTATATATTATTTAATTAAAAAATATTCAATATTATCATTTCTCACCAGAAAATTAAACTCATTCCACCATTACTCCATAATATTTCATATTCCTTTAATTATGTATTTATATCTATTAAATAAATACCACTTTATTACTTGCCAATAAATGAATGATTATTACATTTACTAAACAATAAATAAATATTTACATGCGATCAAGTATACATGAATAATTAATAAATCTTGCATAGGAATAATATTTATTCAACCTATTAAAGAATAAATAATAATAATATATTTATCTGATATTCTAGATAAACTTATCCTGTGACTCTTTAGGCCCCTTTCTCGGTGGCATTAGATGAAGCAATCTAAGGTCCAAGGTTAGAATCTACCAACATGACAAGGTTCCCATAAGGAAATAAGTAAATTACACCAAGATTTGTAACCTCATATGCACACTTACCATGTAATAAAATCCCTTTATCAAAATATTTCAAATCAAGCAGGTTGCATTCCGGTGCCATCAACCAATATTCTTGATATCCCATGCATTGAGTTTCGAGATATATAACATTCCTATAGAAAACCATGGCCATGGATTTATTTAGTCTATATCATTTCCATAAAAGGGACAATGATATTAACTTCCCTTAATAAAAAAAGGGATAAATCCTTTCTCACATTATTCACTAATGCAATATTACTCCTGATGCACCCAATATACCCTACATCACCCCAAACATCTATCATCCTGGTTTTCTCCAATATATATAAGTGTGATGCTCATAATACTCATTAATAACAATCTTAAATTATAAGGACCAATACACATGTCCGTAGATAGGAACGTCCAACAACACATGGAAATGTGGATTTCCTAGTGGCAGGTCTCATTCCCATAATATCTATAATGGACATTACTAAGGGTGTACACCATGAGAAGGTGCCATAAATTCCTATGAGTCTATACTAATGATAGCTTGTATCATTTATGTCCCTGAAATTAAATCATCTGAATATAGAACCTATATTCAATAACAGTGTCATAGAACTTCCAGGTTCTCATCATAGTGGGGGATTGCTGTTACCTTTAAGTGTGATAACTACTCTTAAAACATTATCACATACTATGTTATGCAGAAGAACAATCATGACGAGATAAATAATTTATAAATATTTAAATACTTGAATATAAGTTTTCATAATGTTATGAATAATTTATCTTCTAGGGCACCAACTCCCACATACTCCAAATTTCACTAGAGACAACTTCTAACTCCCTTTAGTCCACTAGCGCTAAAATGATACTCTTGATTCTGCTAAGATAGACCTTTAGTCATAGGGTTTACCATTTTATCTTTAGTGGGAACTATAGTTACTAAAAATTCATCCCATTGATATAAATCCCTCAAGATGTGATACATCTAGAGTACATTAATTGTCTATTGGTGTGACCTTGTCCTTTTTGCAAGATCCACCACTGTAGTGTTATCGCAATAAAATGTGATTTGGTCTTTACTACTGGGTACCACATCAAGTTCCTGGACAATTTTCTAACCCCAAACGACTTCATTGGCTACATCATAAGCCTCTATATACTGGGACTCTCTTGTAGACTCAGTGAAAACTAGCTTCTTTGAACTCTTCCAGCTCACAACTCCTCTATTGATACAGAAAACATATCATAATTAGTACATCATATTATTCTGATCTGTCTAAAAACAATCATCAAAATAACCGGAAATGAAAATATCATCATCTCTTATATATACCATGAATATATCCTTAGTTCTTTTTAGATACTTGAGAATATTATTAAAAGCATTCCAATGTTGTTCTCTTAGACCATCTTGATATCTTCCCACCATGTTCAGTGCATAGGAAACATCCATTCTAGTACATAACATGTCATACATAATTGATCCTATCGCTAAAGTGTATGGGATCTTACTCATTTTATCTTTCTATTATTTTTTCTTGGGATACTTTTCTTAGAAATATGTAAAACATGTGACACTGGAACAAATCCCCTCTTGTATTATTGCTCACTAAATATATTTAGTATCTGAATAATATATGTACTTTTTATTAGTCCTAGAATCTTCTTGGATCTATCATTAATGATCTTGATCCCTAGAATATTGGATGATTCTGTTATGTCCTTCGAGGAGAGACACTTGTTCAATAAGTACATAATAGATTGTAAGACTGATATGTCATTTCCAATAAGTAATATGTTATCCACAAACACTAGTAGGATAAATACCACATTCTAATTAAACCTCTTGTAAAAACATGGCTCACATTCAATCCTACTGAAACCTTATTCTTTATGGATTCGTCGAATTGAATGTTCGATGACATAGATGATTGCTTCAATCCACAAATTGATAAATGTAAGTTTCAAATACTTTTGGAATCACCTAGTGTCACAAAAACTTCTAGTTGTTTCATATAGACATCTTCATAGAGGTTCATGTTAAGGAATGCAATTTTGAAATCTATCTTAAAAATCTAATAGTCATGGAAAGCTGCAATAAAAAGTATGGTTCTGATGGATTTAAACATGTAAACTAAAGAAAATGTTTCATTATAGTCAATTCATTGATTTTATTTAAAAAAATTATCATCTAGCCTCGTTTTATTGGAATTTTAACTTCTATATATATTTTTCTCTTAAATACCCATTTTCAACCAATGGGAGTTACATCAACTAGTGGTTCGATCAGAACCCAATCATGGTTCTGATACAGGGAATCTATACGAGAATTCATATCTTCTATCCATTTGTATATTTTTAGTTGTCTACTACATATTCATAGGATATAAGTTCAAAATTGTCCAATAATAATGATTCACCATCCTCGGTTACTAAAAAAACATATCTCTCTGGTTCCAATACCTCTTTTACAATAATATGTGGTAATTGTGATTCAGGAACTAATTCTTCCATAGGGACCCATGGAACTTGTTCTTATACCAACTTATGTATATTTTTAGGGAAAAATTTATCTAATTAAATCATAACTTTACTATCCTTTATGAGGATGTTCTCCCTCTAAAAAAATATTGCCTGTATACTAGAAATCACTTTCCTGTCTGAGGGGATGTATAGGTAGTATCCATTTTTTCCTTATTGTATACCAATTCTAGAACCTCTGTAGCCCTTTCACCCTATCCACCAAATAGTGGTTTTGTCACTTTACTTATAAATAAGAATGAAATTTAACAATTGATTTTAGCTTGGAAGATTCTAAATGACCATCTTGATTGAGCGTTCTCAAATTCTTCTCGTTTACATGACCGAGACAGTGATACCAAAGTTGGGTGTTATATGATTCATGATAACTTGATTAGTTATCAGTTTTCAACACTTGATTTTCTTAATTTAATATATACAGACCATTGTTTTAAATGTTCCATACCATAACATATGACTTCTACTTAAAAAAGAAATAGATTTTATTTCTAAACATGAAAATAAACCCATTTGTATATAAACATGATTCAAATGTTACGTTTTTGGTAATAGTAGGTACATAATAACAATCACGTAAAACCAAAATCATTCATGTTGGAAATTATAGGCGGTATTCACTAATGGAAAGTGCAACTAGCCTCACACCTTTGGTAGCTCATAGATCCATCTATCCTCTATAATATTTAATGAATATAATTGGTTTAGGCATTTGGATATATATGTGAGCACCAAAAGACTTATCTAATACCCAATGTGTATATTTGGTAAGATTTCAGTAGATAATGAAAAAACCATTATCTTCCCCTTACTCATGGGTGTAGTTCCTATTCTAGTGGCTCAACATTTCACTTGAAGAACATACTGCTTACTTTTCCTTGTCCTTCCTCTATATGTTCTTCTTCTTGGTAGGATGGTGGATGAGAGATTTAGACTATTTATAATTCTTTTTCACCTATGAATTTTCTTTACTCATATTATTCACCATAAGGACCATGGGGTTATTACACCCCATTTACTTATCCACTCGAAGAGTTAATGTAATATGTTTCAAAAGACTGTTTTCATTATTTATCACATTATATTACACAATAAAAATGGAGAAGGACTTAAAAAGTGATAAAAGTATGAGATTTGTATGGAACTCATCGATGAATTTAATCCCTAAGATGTCTAGGCATTCATTTTAGTAAATAATATTGACTACATGAGGTCCAACTATCACATACTCTCTAATATTAATGGTAAATAAAGCATTGGATATCTCATACCTCTCCTGTATCACCTACGCTTGATAGAGATCCTAAAGGTGAGAGATCATGATATATGCATCCATTTATTTATGTTTGCTAAATCTCATTGGACATGGATGATAGCATTAATAACTGATTATATGTAGCATCATTCATATTTTTCTCATATATAGATAGTTTTTCAGAACTTTCCTCGTTTTAAAGAGAAACCAGAAAATGTTTTTCCCGCGCATATAATTTCTTTTCATGGAGAAGGATGAAACGTATATGCATATACCATTCTTGGAAATTTGTGCCAGCGAGAAGGTTTTACTGCACGAGTATGGATCAAAATGATACGTTTGATGTTATTTTATTCTTTTTTTACAAATTAGATAAGAAGAGTTTTAGTACTTTATATGATAACTGTAGACAAATAAATAGATATTATATTTAGTAGTCTCCCAATATTTTATCAAAACCTAATATCCCTCACCATTGGATTTAGAATATACTATTCCTTGGAATTTCTAGCGGCAAAGATCCACATTTCCCTTCCCATTACCCCAACTTTGGACGGTCGAGAAACTTAGTAGGTTTTAGGTAGGAATTCCAAATTCTAACTGCATTAACTAACAGTTCCTTAATCTGTTGAGTGGACTCCCCAATCCTAAAATCCTATAATTGGATTTCCCCAACCTTGTCCTCTTAGTTACACCATGTTTTTCATTTGTAGTAATCCCTTGATGTGAACTATGCCATGTCAACCTAAAACTTAATATTAGAATTCCTTGATAACTGAAATCACCCCTATGTTTGCTAGTCAACCACTTTGAACTATGGTTTGATTATAACCGAAGTAATGGAAGTATATACCAACATAATATTTTATTGAGGTATTTTACCTTTTATACAAAAATATCCAATTATTAACATTACCAATATGCTTGTTAATATAAAGTGGGTTTACTTAAGTGATTAACCATGTATTTAGAAAATATTTACACATAAGTCAATTTATTTTAGTTCCATATTGCCTGTTTGTTAATTATTTAATTATATGATTACAACAATACCACCATAATGAAAAAACCATGAAACTGATAGAAATAAAAAATTGGGGATGATTTTGTGTTTATTCTAAGGGTTAGTTTATCTAGCGGTTGATAAACTAACTGTTGACCTAGGGTAGAAACATCTCGAACCAATTGAGTATCATGGTTATATATTTTAACCTATCCACCTTTGTATCCCCTTGGATTGGTTTCATCTTAACTAAAAACATGATCCTACTCCACCATCTTGGGAGATCCATCCATTACATATTCCTTTTACTCACACATAGGTGAGGGGAAAATGGGTTTACATTATAGAAACCATGTGCATATAGTCCCTACATAATATTGTGGAGAGAAGACATGTAGGCCAACAATTTAATTTAATAGAAAATTAAACAAAACCAATCATATAAAAAAGGTCTGTTCTAGTTCATGATCACCCACATTCATGAAATGCGTTAAACATTTAATCAAACTAGCATTCAATTATTTAATCTTTCTTATTTAAGATAAATTTCTTTCGAATTGATTAATTTTTATCTTTAATTAATCAATCATTTTATCTTAATTGTTATCTTAATTCCCTTGAGATTCTCATATGTTATAATTTCAAACAAATTAAATAAATTCATTTAAAATTAACATTGTACATAAATGTACCTTGGAGGAAAAATGTTGAATACCTGTCCAAATATACCCAATATGTATTGTACCTATATATTGTCATACTATTATGACATATGTAATACATGACATATCATGTACATTCATGATGTGTACTTCAGGGATGATTACATGAATAACATGATTTTTAGGTCATGTTTTATGCTTCAATTTATATAGAAAAATAACTTGTAATATGAATTATACATGATATTCAAATCTTGAACATTAGGAACATATTATTCAAACATTTAAATATTTATATATATTAAAACTTATCCCATGGAGTGTCCTATCTTTACGAACACATGAAAGTACATGTCTAAAGGGTTTTATTGAGAAAAATAAATTTTAAATATGTGTAACTAGGTATAAGTACATGGAGTGTGTATCTAATCTGCACAACATGTACACCTTGCACCATCTATCTGAGACACACACATAGGGACTCGGCGGGTAGTCTTTGACTTGGAAAATTTGGAGTAGAAGTCATGTCCAATGGACCACATTCCATGTTGACTCTATGTTACACGGTCACCCATCAGGTTGGTCGTGTTTTGAATACATGAGCTTCTCAGCCATAAAGGGACCACATTCCATGTCAAATGGAACAAATAGAGTTATGTCCAGTTAACAATGTTATAGTCTCTCCCGGTCAACACACGGTGTAAGAATTAACTACATGTCAGGTCATTAATTCATATGGGTTGAGTAATTTCCGAATTAACTCATGGTGCATTGAAAAAAACTACATGACATGTAACTTTGGTTACATAGTGTGTACTACTGTGTTATCTGGGTAGATTCTTTTTCTCCTCCGGATGAGTTCCTCGATTTTATTTTAATTAAAAAAATAAATGTCATGATTAGATCTATGAGAAATGAATGAGGAAGAAATTGATCTCACAATTCAGATTAAAATAGTTATTATGTGTGAATTGAAAAAACTAAATTATAAATATGTAAATCGCAAATAATATCAAATAATTATAAACAATTTTGTGCCTACTCTGATACCACTTTTAGGTTCTTGGAATAACAGAAGCGTGCAATGGTTGGTACCCAACATTCATTTTTTCCATAATCAACAATCAATTTGAGATCTATACGATGATGAATGTCATGATCCACAGAATTTAGACAATGAAATAGACAAAGAGGAATTTTTCTGGAATTGAGAGAGATTGATGGACACATATTTTTTATAATTAATTTTATTAGATGAAAAATAACCTTTATGAAATTCTTTCTTGAATGATATGTCTGGAAAATGATGTATAGTGCACCATTGCTGTATTGTAGAAACCAAGTATAGATTTCCTTTAGTGAGGATCCATATTTGTTTCAAGAATCCTTAGATGTCACCAAATTAGTCTTCAGGTTCTATAATATAAGATCATTGTCCTTGTATCATCTTCCTTCATCACCTTGAGAATCACATCCAAAGCGTTCTCCTTGATCTGATGGAGGAGGATTGATCACCGTTCTTGGGAGTGTTCTTGGATAATGGAGATCTCTAGGATTGATATAATTATCCTTGAATCATTTTACAAAACTGAATTGTCCAATGAGAAAATAATACAATTGGTTCTTTATATTTTTAGGTTAAAATAATATAATTACCTAAGCTCCCTTATTATTATTTAGTATTAGAAAAGCCCATGTCAAATATTAATAGTAATACTATTATTTCTTAACACACTATTAACTTGTGAATTATAATTAAATATTATTCAATTAAATAATATTCAACATTATCATTTCTCTACATACCATTAAAATCGGCTTCAATTCACCCACACTATTTATCGGGCCTTGAATAATTTCTATTTATTTATTAAATAAATATCACCTCATTAATTTCCAATAAATAAATATATATTATATTTACAAAAAAAAATATTTATATGCAATCAAGAATAAATGAGTAGTTATTAAACCATAAAAAAATATATTTATTCACCTTGTTAAATAATAAATAATTATATATTATTTAATTGAGATTCTGGATAAAATTAGTCTTTGCCCCTCTAGGCCTCTTTCTTAGTGGCATTAGGGGAAACAACCTAATGTCCAAGGTTAGCATCTAGAAACATGCAGAAGAACCCATAAATAAATTAGTTAATTCGACAACCACATGTCACCTCATATGAATGCTTACCATGTAAAATAATCCCTTCATCACTATATCTCATATGTAGAAGGTTAAATGTCAGTGCCATCAACCAATATGCTCGATATCTATTTCTTAGACTGTTTATAAATATAACATTTCTATAGAACACCATGGAATTAGATTTATTTTTTCTATATAATTTTCATCAAAGGTCATAATATATAAAATTCCATTAATAAACAAAATGGACAATCCTTTCTTGAATTATTTATTAGGGAAACATTACTCTTGACGCACCCAACATATCCTACTTCACCGTAAATATTTTTCACCATAGTTTCCATCAATACATAAAATTTCACAACTCAGAATACTCTTTGATATCAATATTAACATTTATGGACAAAAACACACATTGGTAGATAGGAACGACCATTTACACATAGAAATGTGTATTTCATACTGGCGGGTCTCGTTGTCAAAATATGTATACTGAACATTACCAAGGGAATACACCATGAGAATGTGCCTCTTGGTCCCATGAGTCTCTACCCCTAATATATTGTATCATTTGTGTCCATCAAATGATATCATTCGGTTATTGAACATATATTTAATAATAGTATCAAATAAATTAAGGGTTCTCATCATATCGGGGAACTTCTATGACCTTTTTGTGTGATAACTATTCTGATGAAATTATCACATATTATATTAAATAGAAGAACAATCATGACATGGTAAAGAGTTTTTAATATTCAAAACCATTAATATAAGTTATCATAAAGAATAAAATAATTTGGTTATATGGGACCAACTCCAACATAGTGAAGATACTTAGATATTGTAATATATGGTGTATTAGTGGTGTTACAATTACACCAATATTTTTACCAAAACACACCTTTTCATGACCATAAAATTTTATCCTCTTAGTGGACATGTGTCTAATGATTTTTTTAATACCTTTTAATTTGGAATATATCTTCCAAAAATAGGATATTAATCTATAACTATTTATTATATCTTAAATCTTTTGTCATAATGATTCTTAAATATCTCTCTTTGGGGGAGGGGAGGTGTTGATCCTTGTCTGGTAGGGTGGTTGGGAATGATGTAAGTCCTCCATATTAGTTTTTCCTTTATACTTCTTCATCAGGGTCATTTACACAAATGATAAAGATTATTTATCATGAGTAGATTCATCAGGTATAATGGGTTATCTAATTCTTGATCCCTCTTGAGATAATGATTCTTTATTATATCCTATCTCATTACCAATCTTTAATAAAATATATCTATTATTTCCCTCTGTGATAGGAATTAACTAATTAATAGGCTTTCCTAAACCTTGATTATTTAAGTCATTAATGGAATCCATAATATGGTTATATTGTCCATAAATATCATTCAATGTTAATCCATGAGTGTCGATGGTAGTTTTTTGATTGGTGTGGGACCCCAAAATCATTTTTAATAAATACTTCATAGAGGTTTCTTTATTTTTCCCCTATTAGTAGATTATAGAGGGCTAGGGGCTACCACTTTGGAGGGGTGGAGGATTAAAGATTGATTAAAAACCTTTTTAGAAAAGTGATATTTTTAATTGTTTATTCCCTTCTCAAAATTGATTATTGGATTACTTCATGTATCATTGACTATTTTCAAGTTACTACTGGTATTGTTTCTAAAACATGGCATCATATCTTTTAGTCTGCTGAACTAGATGTAATTCATTGTTGTACTGATCATGTTAAAATCAAATATGGAAGGCATATGGTGGTGTGATGTGTGATGTCTCCTACACGTTTTTTTAAATCTATCTTTATCACCAGAGAGTTTAGTTTATCAACCTATCTTTCCTATAAAGGAGATTTTGAATTGTTTACCTCATGAAATCCCCTTGTTGTGGTTCTTATATTGAATTGTAGATAATTTTCATAGATTTTTAAAATTTTATCTCTATCTTTGATGGGTTATTTTATATTAAATCTCCTATAGAAGAATAAATTATAAAATCTCAAGAACTGTCCATCAACCCTTCATAAAGGATGAAATGATGATAATTGAAAGAATGATGTGGGTGGGAGGTTATGAACTATATAAATCTCCCATAAATCTCATAGATAGTTTCTTTACATGTTTTCTTTATCGGATAAATTCATTTCCTTATCTTATTTATCATTGAGGTAGGAATGTACTTTTGGAGGAATACATTCAACAACTCATCTCATTTGGGACTTACCCATGATATAAGTTGTAGAGAAATTACATGGATTATTTTTCAATAGCTAAGGACAAGATCTACCAACTAAAATGATATTTTGATTCTCCTATGGGATGGAAATTGGTGAAAACATTATAAAATTTTCTTAAGTGTTGGTTTGGGTCCTCTTCTACCAATCCAAAAATAATTAGTAGGAGTTGGACCATCACAATTCCTAATTCAAATTATTTTTTATTATTAGCTGTTTAAAGATGAATTTCATTTTTGAAAATGGGTATATAATGTTCAATTAGTGTTTTATTTATTTTTTCTATGTTATTTTTCATGTTTTAACATACTAAATTCAATTAGGTTGAATGGATATAAGATGATGGGGATTCAATCAATAAGATAGTGTTTAACTCCCTTTCAGCTTCATATATAATTCCAAAATTTATATGTCTCACCAATTGTTTTTGTTAAACCTCCAGATAAAATCCAATGAGGTGATATGAAATGGATTTGGTCATTTTCTAAAATAATTTTATAATGAAAACAGTGAAAAAAAATTAGACTAATCACAAATGGTTCCAGGATTGATGATCAGACAATCCTAGGACCCTTATCAATTTTTTTGAATATAAATAATTGTAGTATTAAGTGGGACATGGGTTGTATTATAAGAGAAAAGTGATATGGTTTTGTTATTATTTTTGTTAATTGGTTAAATATGTGAAAAATTGTATGATATAGAATTGGATTAGATTATAAATGTAATGACCTGGATTTTCCTAAGCCATTCCTTTGTGAAAATCAATTGTTAAGGGTGTTCTAGGGGATGTTTATGTCTCATTATAAGAGTTTGAAAAAATTCAGTTTGGAAATGTCAGGGTGTTGGCATGTTAGTGCATTGGAAAGTTAGTGAATTGGCATGTAACTGCATCATTGAGTCAGGGGTGTCAGCATTGGAGAGTTTGGGTAATAGACATCAGCAAGTCGGAGGAATTAGTGTTAGGGAATCAAGGTGTTGTTAGGTGGAAGTGTCGATAGGTTGGGACGCCAGTGAGTCGAGGGTCTTGGTGCCAGGGCATCAGGGCTCAAGCGTCGGTGCTAGGGATCTAGTGTTACGACGTCTGTAAGTCATGGATTCAGTGAGTCATTTCAATGGTATCTCAGCATATGCGGCTCAACATAATTCAGTTGCATTGGTAGATCACCCATCAGTGGCTCAACGTCAGTGAGTAACCCATCCCTGACTCATTTCCTGTTTTTCCAGTTTTTCCTAGTTTTCCAGTTTCTCCCCTCATACATCTTATTTGATGTAAACCATGTTTCAAACCTTCCATGGAAATTTTTAAGTGAGTTTGGAAGGATATTAATTACTTATTTAATATCTTAACTTTTCGGAGAATTTGAGATACTCAAACCATGTGATCTTGACCATGATCCCACAATAAAGGGATTTTGAAACCGTTCTACCTTTAAAATAGGTTCTGTAACACCCCAAGCTTCCATGGTACGATTCTCTTTGAATAATATAATAGCGTGTGTTCTGCGCAATTTTGAGATTCTAACACACCACGACCAATCAAAGTAGTCGTTATGAATAGTAATACCCACTTTTTGAAATTTTATAAATTTTATCTCTCAAAATGGACTTAATTTGTTGGATTTGGAATATCGAAATTAACCTAGGGTGAAATTTTGGTACTTTTCAGATAACTTTAATATTTTGATGAATAATGAAAATTACTAAATTTTAATAAAAAAGACTTTTTTAGTCGAAATAATTAATAGTGATAAATTTTGAATTTGAGTGGTTTTAAAGTATATTTAGAATATATATTTACAACTTAATACAATTTTGGTCATTGGACATAATTTCACAATTAAACTTGACGTAAAAAAGTGTCAATCTTTAGATAGTTATTATCTCTTAAAAACACGCGTTTTGTTTTAAAAACGGGAAATAATTTTAAATTCATTTCTACCACTTCTGTGTTTTTAATTTAAAAAAATGGATTCCATATTTGGAATCAGGATGTCCAAATTGTGTAAATTGGTAACTTTTAGTTTTAGAAATTTTGAAGAATTACTTCAGTAAATATTTTATTTACCATGGTTAAAGGGTAAATCCTGTAAAGAAGGGTTAAAAAATAATATTATAATAATAATAAATTACCCTAGAATGTGTCCTCACCTTACCAGTTGATACATGTCTAACCATGGGCATATATGGGTTGATTTTGGGACCACATGGAGCCACTTGTAGGTGGTAAGGACGCTTTAGATTAATTATGTTAAGGTAAATACAAAAATGACATAAGCATATATCTTTTAGCAAAACAGTTTTACATAGGGGTATGTATGTTATATTTTCGACTATAAATATTAATTATAAAGATAAAAATATTTTATAAATAATGGTATTTTATTTATAATTTCTATACTTTAAATAATTAAATTTATTTATGACACAATAATGATGCAGTATTTTCCTTAATAATAAAAGAATCAAATAATTGGTATTATAAAAGTTAAAATTAATATAATTTGAATGTTTTCGTGACATAAAAGAATTTAATTTGTTAATATTACATGTTAGGATTTCTTAAATAATTTTTTTTGAATTAATAAAGTTCTTAAGGCTTAAAAAAAATCAATTATTTAATAGTGTCAAAATTGACATAAATGAGTGTTTAAAACAAGTATTATATTATTAATTGATATTCTATTCTTAAAAATATACGGTTCAGAAAAAAGGACTTATTTCATGATAGTTGTATCATTAATGGACCACTTTGGGGTCTCTTGGATGTATATAGACTGTTTATTAACTATATAATATAAAAATACAAAGTGACATGTGAAATGTCAATCTAATTAACTAAGAGTTAAAACTAACAGATAAGGTTAATATAATTACCCAAACCTATATAAAATATATTGGTTGAAAGGATTTTGACCCATCCCCACCTTAGACTTTGAATAATCCACTTTAGAGACATTATAAACTGAATATGAATTTATTATAAAATAATATTACTAGCTTTTCCAAAGGTTCCCCTCACCCCTCTTATAAAAGGCCACTCCCCATTCTCTCTAATTTACACCTTCAAAGCCTTTTGTATCAGCCAGCCCCTACCCAAATATTCTCTAAACTTCCCTCAATTCGACCTAGAGGCCTTATTTTTATCATACAGCCATCCTAAAGAGCCCTTTTGATCAAATCAAAAGGAAGAACCCGATTAAGAGGTAATGTTTTTACCACCCTCTTTCAAGTTCGTTTCTACTGCAACTTCATTTTTCTTTGTTATTCCCATTATAAAATAATAACTCTAGTATATTAAATATACTGTGATGTTATTATAAATATGGTACAACCATATTCAGTATTCTATCCATCCTTTGAATGACATGTCACCATACGTGCGTCCGTACGACCTACCATCTCTAAATCGTGGTGTAATTGTTATTCAAAATATTATTATTTGGATGGTTATAATAATGATGTGTAATTCATGTAAATAATAAATATAACATGATAATGATTTTTTATATATGATATACCATCCAGGTATATATTATTTTAATATAAAAATAATGATATTGTCGCTCATGCGTACGTACGGACTACCGTCTCCACGAATGCGATGAGATTCATTCCCCATCGTATCCATTCAAGTATAATTCTAATTTGATGATTAAAAATAATTTTTAAGGACTTGATATCATTCTGGATATAAATAATATACATCCCATCCATAATCAATATGGCTCACATAACAAATAATATAAAAAAATGAATCTGTTAACACCTGAAATGATTATAATACTAAGATATTATTAACAAATCAATGTTAAAAGATTATATAAGATATCATATTAATGTATATGATTATTGTATAATTTAGTGACAATTATTTAACCATTATACAAGAGGTTAACCTACCCTCAACCACGGAAAAGAATAAGGTAAGGGTTTACTTCACAATCTCTTCATTTTCCGAGGTTGTTTATACGTAATTATCTAGTGGGACCTCTTTATCATCCACATCAATGTTTCATAAAAATGTATTTAAAAACATTCTTACTATTTTAAAGAATATGGGTTAAAGTCATTTATACCCTTTTTGACTTTTTATAATATGTTTATAAAGGAATCTTTCCATCATTTTCCAAACAAGGTCCTTTTTAACCTTTTCAACAAAATTAAGGTAAGAATGTATTTTTTTAACTTATACAGCAGGTGCGGCTATTTTCTACCATTATAATCTTGTTGAAGCTTCCTTTACAACGCTTATAAGAATATTTTCAAAGTAAATTTTTTATTTTATAATTATGTGACTCTTAAATGATTTCAAAATACAAAGAGATATTTCTCTAAAAAGAGTTTTGAGTTCATCTATGTAAACATCCTTTAATGGATTTTAAGTTTATTTGGAGTTGAATTATTATGATGCAAAACATCTATATTGTATTGAAGGTTTTTTGATATGTTTGACTGTGAATGTTCTATTTTTATACCATTCATGATTTATGGTTAAATTATTGATATTTCATATGCTATTTTATATACGAATGTTTATGATATGTTTAAACCTTTTCATATGAGGATTATATTAGACTTAGTAAGTATTGGGTGGAGCCCTCTATAGCTTCACGATGCATCGGTAGGTCTAATGAGACAACTATACGTGGAATTGTCCGTGGCCCTTTCCCAATTTGATTTATGGTTTTTGCGAAGGCATTAATAATTTTTAGACGTCTTGGCCGAGGCCTTGAAAAAATGTTTCAGAATCTCCAGTATTATACATTCCTCATTATGGAAATAATATTGATTGTTAATGTGGTCATTCGACTAGTATAATACCCATGATTATGTTTTATTATGGAATTATTTACTCAGCTCATGTTCTTTATATAAAAGTATTCATGTTTATTCTTGGTAAAGGCATGTGGTTTCAATTATTTACCATGCTTAATATTTATATCATTTTCCACTTTATTACTTACCCTTAATGAGCGTTTGAGATCACCCCTTTCTTATGTTTCATTTTACTAGGATATGAAGAAGTTAGTTATGAGTGACCAGTAGGAATAATCTAAGAGGATTGAATTTTTCCAATGGAATATATTTGTGTTGTATTTCTTTTCAAGTTGTAAATTTGAACTTATGTATGAATCTCGTTTCCAAGGCTACTAAACTGATCGGTATTTTGAGACATGATTTCCTTATGATCATGAAAATGTTAAGTAATAATTTACAAACTCTGGGTAACTGGGGTCGGAGCATTACAGTTGGTATTAGAGGAAGTTTAGTACAAACCTTGGAAACTAGATTTAGATAAATTCTGATTAGAGCACATAGACCTAATATGGACTTTGAGGATTAGTATAGAAGAACTTCCTAGAATTTTGGTATTGTAGAATTTTTTTGTGTTTTCAGAGCGATACATCCCTGTCTGGATACGAGCAGGTAGAGGCCGCTCTGGAACAAATGTACCTAGGGATAAAACCCGAAAACACCACTTTGAGCTAGACTCGAATGAGAAATGGTGCCCGACAACAGGTCTTGCTGCACTATTGGTTACGAATCTCCCAGAGGATCTTCTTAGGATAATTCACATTTTCATTACAAACCATTATGAAGGGTTTATGAGTATATAATATCTCAATGAAAACATTTTTATGACTATGGAATATATCTATAAACTGTTCAATTTATGTTAAGTGTTTTGAAAGTTTGGATTTATGTGTCGCGATTCATAAACTAATCTAGTGTATGCCATTGTTTAAAAATGACACCTAGTAGAAGAAATGGAAATCGTATCAATGCTCTAACACCATGTAGGGATTTACCTCCTACTCAAGATAATTATAGTAAAGCTGGTGATGCAACTGGTGCTGATTAGCTAATCACCATACTAGGACAACTCACTCAGGTTATGAATAATAACCTTACCCGTATAGAGCACCCTGATCCACAGCATGGAGGATCAATGTTAGATCGCTTCATGAGGCAACACCCACCAACATTCAATGGGAGTACATATCCCTTAGTAGCTAAGAAATGGATAAATTCTTTAGAGAAAATATTCCATGCCTTGGGGAGTAGTGAAAGGGAAAAAGTTATCATGGCAGTTTACCACCTCACTGGAGATGTTGATCAACGGTGGTCATTAATTAAAAACAAGAAGGAAGGTGATAAAGAATCAAATATGGAATAGAGGGAGTTCAAAGATCTATTTTTAGAAAAATATTTTCCTCGTCTCCATCGAGCAGATATGGGAAGGCAATTTCTGAGTCTGAGAGAAAATGAGGATGAGAATGTCTCAAGGTATGAGGATTACTTTACAAGGTTTGCAAGGAATGCGGCAGATTATATACGTAACCCAAGAAGTAAGATTTATCATTTCATTGATGGGTTAAAACCTTTTCTCCGTCGAGCATTGGTCTCACAATCCTTCTCGCCATATATAGATATTGTCTCATGTGCTATCAAGATAGAAAACTAATTATCTATGTATTATGACTTTAAATCAAAGAAAAAGAAGAAGAGATCTTCTAAACACTATGGTAAAGGAAATAAGGAAATAGGGAATAAGGAAAGAATTGAATTTCCACCTTGTGATAATTGTAGAAGGAAGCACCCTGGTGCCTGTATAAAAGAAAAATGAGTATGCTACAAGTGTTGACAGAAAGGCCATATAGCTGGTGATTGTAAAGGAAAGAAAGACGCTACCAATGTTCAATGTTACAATTGCAGGGAGATGGTACATTATGAAAATGAATGTCCTAAGCATCATGGAAACATACCTTAGAAAAAACCAAGGGATCAAGGCCAATCTTAAGCAATCACTACTATTGAGGTTGAAGCCCTGAAAGGCATGGTGGTAGTTAATTTAATGGTTTCCTCAAGTTTAGAAAATGATTTATTTGATTCTGGATCATCACATTTTTTCATATCTCACAAGTTTTCTAAGAAAATTAGATATTTACAATTTGATTTAACAAGGGAGTTTTCAGTTAAAACTCTTAAGGGAAGTATCATTGCTACAAAGTTCTATGGATCTATTCCCATTAGGGCATATACATGTTCTTTATCTACTGACCTCATTGTCATACCCATGACTGAATTTGGTATAATCCTCGGTATGGATTGGCTTTCAGACCATGATGCGAAAATTTATTATAAGAAGAAGGAGGTTACGATTTTTGATGATGATGATAAATAACACCTTATCTTTATAGTAGAATCTTCACCACCTGATTCTTATCTAGATCCACCCCCAGTAGCTCAACTAAATTCAATTATTGGGGTGGAAGAGAATGAAATAACTGTGGGTGATGAAAGGAATGTTCAAATAGAGGATGTACCTATTGTGATAGAATATGTTGATGTGTTTCTAGAATATTTACCTAGACATCCTCTAGAATGAGAAATTGTGTTTTCCATTGATTTAATTCCTGGTTCAAGGCCTATGTCGAAGACCCCTTATAGAATGGCCACTGTGAAATTAGTTGAACTAAAGGAACAACTAGAGGAATTGAGTAATAAGAGATTTATTATCCCTAGTGTTTCTCCATGGGGATCCCCTGTCCTTTTTGTTAAGAAGAAAGATGGATCTATGAGGTTATGTATCGACTACCAGGAAATAAATGAAATAACAATAAATAAAAAGTATACCCTACCTCGCATTGATGATTTATTTGATCGAATGCATGGATATCAATACATTTTAAAGATTTAACTTTGATATGGATACCATCAGTTGTGTGTAAAAAAGGAAGAAATTATGAAGATAACATTTCGAACTAGGTACGGGCATTACGAGTTTACATTAATGCCTTTTGGATTGACTAATGCACCCTCTGTATTCATGGATCTAATGAATAGAGTTTTCAAGGAATATCTCAATGATTTTGTGGTGGTATTTATTGATGATATCTTGGTATACTCCAAAAACAATGAGGATCATGAGAACAACTTGCGCATTATCCTGAAGACCCTTTGAAGACATGAATTATATGGGAAGTTTAGCAACTGAGAATTCTGGCTTCAAGAGTTTTATTTTCTTGGCCATATTGTCTGTAAGGATGGAATCTCTATTGATCCTTCTAAGACAAGAGCAATCCAACAATGGACAAAACAGATGATTATAACTGAGGTACGCAGTTTTATTGTCTTAGTAGGTTATTATCGGCGTTTCGTCTAGAACTTTGCCCGATTGGCTAACCCAATATTGAATCTCACACTTAAAGGGTTTAAATTTGTTTGTACAAAAGAATGTGAATATTGTTTTGAATAACTAAAGAGAAGATTATTTAATGATCCTATTTTGACTCTATCATCGGGAATTGACGGGTTTGTTATTTATAGTGATGCATCGAAGAAAGGACTTGGTTGTGTCCTTATGAAGAATGATAGAGTTACTGCCTATGCATCACGACAACTGAAAATTCATGAGAAGAACTATCCTACTCATGATCTTGAGTTAACTACTGTAATCTTTGCTATGAAGATTTGGAGACACTATCTCTATGGTGAAAATGTGAGATTTATACTGATCACAAGATGTTGAAGTATATTTTCTCACAGAAAGAACTCAACATGAGGCAAAGGAGATGGCTTGAACAACTCAAATATTATGATTGTACAATACACTAACACATGGGGAAGGAAAATAAGGTGGCATATGCTTTGAGAAAAAAGGATCATAGAGTTTTTTACATGATGAGAATTGAAAGAGATCCTATTTTCATGGATCTAGTAAGGACTGATATGGGAATCACCGTGGAAGGTGAAACATCAATACATTTTCAAATGGTTGCCAAACCATCTTTACTAGAAAGAATAAAGAGTTGTCAGATTGGTGATGAAGAGTTTCAAAAGAAGATTAAAGCTGTGAATGATGGGAGATTGAGAGACTTTGTGTATGAAGATGGCATTTTGAAATTTTGGAAGAGACTTTGTGTTCCCGATATACCTGATATAAAAAGGGAATTGTTGGATGATTCTCATTGTTCCAATTTCTCTATACACCCTGGGGGCACTAAAATGTAGAGATATTTGAAGGAACATTTTTGGTGGGACAACATGAAGAGGGAGATTGCTGATTTTGTGTCAAAATGTATGGTTTGCCAACAAGTGAAAGCTGGAAAGCAACAACCTAGATGAGTCATGCAACCTCTTCCCATACCTGAGTGGAAATGGGATAATATTACAATGGAATTTATCATGGGACTACCAAAGACACCTAGAAAGAACGATGTTATATGGGTCATTGTTGATCATCTTACCAAGTCAGCATATTTTCTTTCTATAAGAGAAGATCTACCACTTGAATGTCTAGAAATACTATATATTAATGAAGTTGTGAGACTTCATGGATTACCCTTGTCGATTGTTTCTGATCGTGATCCCCATTTTACTTCAAGATTCTGGAAGAGTCTTCAGAAGGCCTTGCATATTGAACTTCATTTGTGCACTGCCTACCTCCCTCAAACAGATGGAAAATAAGAACAAACTATTAAAACATTAAAAGACATGTTGAGATCATTCTCACTTGACTTTCAGGGTATGTGGGATCAATATTTACCTTCGATAGAGTTTTCCTATAACAATAGCTTCCATTCGAGTATTCAGATGGCACCATATGAAGCATTATACGGAAAGAGATGTAGCACACCAACCTGTTGGGATGATGTTGGTGAATGAAAACTCATAGGCCAAGAATTGGTGGAGGAAACAATGGAAAAGGTGAAGGTAATCCAAAACCACCTCAAAGCATCTCAAAGCAGGCAGAAGAGCTCTGATGATAACCGAAAGAAGGATTTGGAATTTCAGGAAGGGGATCATATTTTCTTGAATGTATCTCTATGGAAGTGAGTTATACATTTCACTAAGAAAGGTAAATTGAGTCCCAAGTGCATCGGACTATTCCAAATTCTAGAATGAATTGGGGCTGTAGCTTACCATTTGGCAATGCCGCCAAGTCTCTCCAGAGTCCATGATGTGTTCCACGTATCACTATTGAGAAATTACATGCCTGACCCAACACATGTACTCACCTATGAGGAAGTAGAACTGGAACCCGATCTATCTTATTCTAAAGATCCTGTCAAGATTCATGATACAAGAGATAAAATGATGAGAAACTGGATGACTCTTCTGGTAAAAGTTCGGTGGAGGAACCATAAGATGGAAGATGCAACATGGGAACCCGAGGAACTTATGATGAAGAACCACCCGATTCTTTTCATGCGGTAGTATTCTAGAAATTTAGAGGACATAATTATTTGAAGGAGGGGAGAATGTAACACACCATTCTTCCACGGTACGATTCTCTATGAATAATACGGTAGCATGCGTTGTACGCAACTTCGAGATTCTAACACACCCCGACCAATCAAAGTAGCCATTATGAATAGTAATACCCACTTTTTAAAATATTATAAATTTTATCTCTCAAAATGTACTTAATTTTTGGATTCAGAATATTAAAATTAGCCTAGGGTAAAATTTTGGTACTTTTCGGATAACTTTTATATTCTGATGAATAGTGAAAATTACTAAATTTTAATTAAAAACAAATTTTTTAATCAAAATAATTAATAGTGATAAATTTTTAATTTGAGTGGTTTTAAAGTATATTTAGAATATATTTTTACCATTTAATAAAATGTTGGTCATTGGACATAATTTCACAATTAAACCGGACAGAAAAACTGTCAATCTTTTGATAGTTATTATCTCTTAAACACGCTTTTTGTTTTAACAATGAGAATTAATTTTAAATTAATTTCTGCCACTTCTATGTTTTGAATTTAGAAAAATGTATTTCATATTTGGATTTAGGATTTCCAAATTGTGTAAATAGGTAACTTATATTTTTAGGCATTTTGAATAATTACTTCGGTAAATATTTTATTTACCATGGTTAAAGGGAAAATCCCAAAAATAAGGGTAAACAAATAATATTATAATAATAATAAAATACCCTGGAACATGTCCTAACATTATTGGTTGATACATTTCCGACCATGGGCAACTTTGGGTCGATTTTTGGACCACATGGAGCCACTTTTAGGTGATAAGGACACTTTATATTAATTAAGTTAAATTAAATACAAAAAGGACATAAGCATATATCTTTTAGAAAACAAATTATTACATAGGGTTTTATATGTTATATTTTCTACTATAAATATTCATTAGAAATATAATAAGATTTCCTACATAATGGTATTTTATTTATAATTCTTAGACATTTAATAATTAAATTTATTTAAGACACAATAATGATGCAGTATTTTCTATAATAATAAAATAATCAAATAATTGGTATTATTAAAGTTAAAATAAATATAATTTGAAGGTTTTGGTGACATCCAAGAATTTTATTGGTTAATATTACATGTTAGGATTTATTAAAGGAATTTTTTTAATTAATAATGTTTTTAAGACTTTAACAAAAATAAATTATTGAATATTGTCAAAATTGACATAGATGTGTTTTTAAAACAAGTATTATATTATTAATTGATATTATATTCATAAAAATCTACGGTTCATCCAAATGACTTATATAATTATATATTTATCATTAATGGACCACTTTTTGGTTTATTGGATTATATAGAAAGTTTATTAACTATATAATATAAAAATACAAAGTGACATGGGAAATGTCAATCTAATTAACTAAGAATTAAAACTAAAAGAAATGGTTAATATAATGACACAAACCTATCTAAAATATATTGGTTGAAAGGATTTCGACCCATCCCCACTTTAGACATTTAATAATCCACTTTGGAGTCATTATAAACTGAAGATGAATTTATTATAAAATAATATTTCAAGCTTTTCCAAAGGTGCCCCTCACCCCTTTTATAAAAGGGCACCCCCCCCCTTCTCTCTAATTTACACATTAAAAGCATTTTTCCTCAGACAAAACCTACCCTAATATTCTCTAAACTTCCCTCACTTAGACCTATATTCCTTAGTTTAATCATAAAGCCAACCTAAGGAGCCGTTTTGATCAAATCAAAAGGAAGAACCCGATTAAGAGGTAATGTTTTCACCACCCTCTTTCAAGTTCCTTTCTTCTTCGACTTATTCTTTATTTGTTATTCCCATTCTAAAATAATAACTCCAGAATATTATATATACTGTGATGTTATTATAAATATGGTAAAACCATATTCATCATTCTATCCATCCTTTGAATGACATGTCACCATACGTGCGTACGTACGGCTTATCGTCTCGACATCGTGGTGAAATTGTAATTCAAAACATTGTTATTTGGTTGGGTATAATGATGTTGTGTAATTCATGTAAATAATAAATATAACATGATAATTATTCTGTATATATGATATAACTTCCAATTAGATATTATTTTAAGATGAAAATAATGATATTTTCGCTCGTGCGTACGTATGGACTACCGTCTCCATGAACGTGATGAGATTCATTCCCCATCGTATACATTCAAGTATAATTATAATTTGATGATTAAAAATAATGTTTAAGAACTTGATATAATTCTATATATGAATAATATACATCCCATCCATAACAAATATGGCTCACATAACAATTAATACATAGAAAAACTAATCCGTTGACACCCAAAACGATGATAATACTAAGACATTATTAACAAATCAATGTTAAACGATCATATATTATATCATATTAATGAATATGATTATTGTATAATTTAGTAACAATTATTTCACCATTATATAGGAGGTTAAACTACCCTCACCCATGGAAAAGTACAAGGTAAGGGTTTATTTCACAATCTCTTCACTTTCCGAGGTTGTTTGTACATAATTATCTACTAGGACCTCTTTATCATCCACATCCATGTTTCTTAAAAATGTATTTAAAAAAATTATTAATTTTTTACAAAATATTGGTTAAAGTCATTTATACCATTTTTTACTTTTCATAAGATGTTTATAAAGGAATCTTTCAATCGTTTTCCAAACAAGGTCCTTTTTAACCTTTTCGACTAAGTTTAGGTAAGAATGTCTTTTTTTAACTTATACAGTGGGTGCAGCTATTTTCTACTGTTATAAACTCATCTAAGCTTCCCTTACAAGATTATAAGAATATTTTCAAAGTAAATGTTTTATTTTATAATCACGTGACTCTTAAATTATTTCAAAATACAAAGTTATATTTCTCTAAAAAGAGTTTTGATTTCATCTATGTCAACATCCTTTGAGAGATTTTAAGTTTATTTGGAGTTGATTTATTATGATGAAAAAATTCCATATTGTATTGAAGGTTTTGTGATATTTTTGACTGTGGAAGTGCTATTTTTATACCATTCATGATTTATGGTTAAAGTATTGACATTTCGAATGATAGTTTAAATAAGAATGTTTATGATATGTTTAAACCTTTTCATATGAGGAATGTATTGGAATTTTTATATGATGGGTGGAGCCCGCTATAGCTCCCCGATGCATCAGTAGGTCTCATGAGACAACTAGACGTGGAATTGGCCAAGGCCCTTTCCCAATTTGATTTATGGTTTTGGTCGGGGCCTTAATCATTTTTATACATCTTGGATGATACCTTGATAAAATGTTTCAAAATGTCTAGAATTATACATTCCCTCGTTATGGAAACAATATTGATGGTTCATGTGGTCATTTGACTAGTATAATACCCATGATTATGTTTTATTATGGAATTATTTTCTAATATCATATTCTTTCCATAAAAGTATTCATGTTTATTATTGGTAAAGGCATGTGGTTTAAATTATTTACCATGATTAATATTTATGTCATTTTCCGCTGTATTAATTACCCTTACTGATGATTTGAGCTCACCCCTTTCTTATGTTTCATTTTCCCATGATATAAAGAAGTTAGTTATGAGTGACCAACATGCATAATCTAGGAGGATTGGATGTTTCCAGTGAAATATATTTGTTTTGTATTTCTTTTCAAGTTGTAAAGTTGAACTTATGTATGAATCTTGTTTCCAAGGCTACTAAACTGGTCAGTCTTTCAAGAAATGATTTCCTTATGATCATGCCAATGTTATGTAATAATGCACCGACTTTGGGTAACTGGGGTTGGGGCGTTACAGGTTCTGGTTTATTAATCAAGAATCTTCCCTAACCAATGTGTTTTCCATTCCATCTCAGTGAACATAAAGTGTTCCTAACTAGATGAGTCGTGTTCCTATGTTAGAGCCGCTCCTCCTCATTTATCATGGAGTTTCCTACTACTCTTTCAATCCCATGTTCCTAACACAAAGTGGAGCTTTGGTGACCTGTTGTTCCAAGTATGGATTTCTTCTATCTCTCTTTAATTGGGCATCATGTATGGTGGGTATACTAGTGTTTCTTCAGTAAGAGGGACTGAGTCCTTTTTTTAAAAAGTAAAAAAATAATGGGAATGAAATATGATCAAAAGATAACCGGGTCAATGAAAACACGGTATGACAGTGGTTTGATGTTTTATTTCCTGTTTTATTTTGTTATCCTTATTTATACTATGATTTTTTTGGATGTATACCTTCTGAAAATAATAGTATTTGGTGTAATTTGCTTTTAAATTGGTGATGTTCTGTTTTTTTGAGATGGTTGATAAAAGGATGTAACATGAAATATGCCTAATCACGTACAAATGGTTAATTGAAACGGATTCCCCTGAATGAAAACCCTTATGTGATCAACCCTATTTATTATGTGTACTAAACGTATAGTGTTTAACAAATATGAATATGTCATGTTTTGATAGGTGTGGGTGGTTGATGTGTTTTGTTGGGTTTTGTTCCCTTGTGTGAATTGTGTGGTGATACTGTTGGGAGAACGATTATGGGTACATGGGTGGATGGAGGAGTAGGTTATATGAGAATGATGTGGGGTGTGTGTGCCATTGGGGTGTGAGATAATAGTAGTTTTCGTGTGTTTGGTGTGCAGAGAGGTATGTGTGGTGTGTTGAAGTCTTAGGTTGAGAGACTTATTGAATGTGGAATGGATGGACATAATGGTAGTGGGATTGTCTTTGTTTGTGTTGTGGACAAGGAGCAATGTTGTGATGTGGGACTGCAGGGATGTTATGAATTTTTTATTCCATGGGACTGAATTTCAGAATTGCTTGGGAAGTATGGATACATGATCAGGTTGGGAGAGAAAGATCGTGCAGTAAAACATTGAATAATGATAGTTGGTAGTGGTTGAACAGGGGTATGCAATGGGACTAAAAATCGGGTATTATGTTGTTCTGCAGTGGGACTGCAGCTTGGTTTTTTTTGTTATTATATGGTAGTGGTAGGTAGTTTCTGAGTAGTGCAAGAATAAATTTGAGTGAATCCCGTAATTAATAACCAGAAAGTGGCTAATGAATATGTGTTGGGTTTATTCTTTAGAAATGGATTTTTTGGGGTTGTGCATATAGGGGTAGCTGAAAAAGTGGTACTACTTGGATTGTATGTTTGGTTGTTTGGAACTTTTAGATTAGGATGAGTTCTTGATTACATGTATATATAAATTGCAGTTCCTTGGGAATTATACATGCACCCCACCCTTTTTGAGAACCATGTTCCGAACACCACCATTTTATGGGGGAGGGTGTCTTTCCCAACATCCTAGTGGGAGGATGAATGGATAGTTACTAACATTATTCCTCACACCCTATTTAGAGTTTTTACCACTCGAGCATATCCAAGTAGGATATAATGGCTTGAGTCTTACCTTAGTCTCAGATCCTTCGGGCATGATTGTCGTGGATGAGAGGCCAAGGTCTTTCTAGTCAAGGATTGTTTTTTAAAGGGTATTTTGGATAAGGCAACGATTGTTTTCGGTGAGTGGAATGGTTATTGTGTCCTAGGTGATGCATGTGGTATTGTGAGTGCTTTAGGGCCCAGGTGTGTGTGAGTGGTAGTGTCAAGACATTATCTGTTAGGGATGAGTAGTTAACCAGCAACAAAGTGGTGCATGTTACACAAATATCGATGCGATTATACTACTACGTTACTTGACTAGCGTTATTTAGTGAGAATGGCTTGGTGAGGCTGGGATTGTTAGTACTACTTGGCAGGTTATTTGAGGTTCTACTATTTTCTCATAGGTACATTAGTATGTTCCCCCACTTGTGCAGGAGTATCATTATTTTCCCTACTGGGTAAACTTGTGTGCGCACCCTACATATATATAAAACTGTTTCATTTTTTCAGGATGAATTCGAGGACTATATTAGAATTTACTAGCTCAGGCGTCAGGATTAGCTGTTGTTCCTATATAGTCTCTTTTATTTTTGGTACTTTAAATTGGTTTTCTATCGTACCTTGTATCATCTCTACTTTTGAACATGCATGTGGGAATTGATTTTGGATTTACTTTTACTTTTCATATTTGGAGTTTCTTAGGATTTACCATCTTATCTCCCAATCTTGTTCTATAAAAGGGAAATTCTTTCCATATTATGTGAGATTATATACCTTTGGTTCTAGTCACCACACTAGGGTGAATTGAATGAGGGTATCAAGGGTCATTATCTCTCCTTCATCGCGAGGAATGAAGGGAATGAAAATTTGCTATCCCTTCCCTCATATTGAATGGGGAGAGTCCTGAAAAAATGGTATTAGAGGAAGGTTATGGTTTATAGATAGGATGGAGTTTAGATATAGGCACAAGTAGGATTTCATAGGATGGTAGGACAATGTTGTTAGCCAATCATGGTGCATGAAATAGGCCATGGATGACCGGTTAGGATGCGGGATTTTAGGTCCCCCCATAATCAAATGTAAGGACTCTTGACCTAATAAACGACTAAGTGAGGCTACACTGTTTGCAGGGTAGAGACCGTAGGAATGGTACATTAATCACAATGACTTGTATTATTGTTTGAGTTGAGAGTTTTGGGAATTTAAATAAATAATGATTTAAAATGAATTTAAAAGAAAAATTTTGTACAACTCAAGCTTATGAGTTTCGTGTTTCCTTTTCAGCTATAGAACCCAGACACCACCCACATGTGGTATGATATGTTCAGGCCCAAAAATATGACCTATTTGATCAATTAATGGATGATAAAGAGGAAGAGGATGAACTCTGGTAGAATACACTTCATGCCTTCTAGTGGAATACTCTGGGAAATTACAAGGGCATCGTCTCGGAAATGGAGATAGAGAGTAGGCTCGAAGAGTTGGTGATTTCTTTTAGCGTGATCTGGGATTCGACAGAGTACTAGGTTATTATAGAGGTGATCTAGATGTGAGGATAAATGCTTCCATGGTGGAATCTTTACCTCGATAAAGGAATGATACCGATGTTTCATGGGCTAACTTTGAGAAGGTGTTCCGGGTTGAATTCTTTTAATCCATGATGAAAGCCTAGAAGAAGTAAGAGATAAAATCCCTCTATAAAGGGAGTATGTTGGTGAGGGAACATGGGATAAAGTTTAAAGATCTCCTATTCCTTTTATAGTATCTCTTTTTAGATGAGGTGTTGCGGGCGAGACACTTGGAGGAGGAACTCTGACCCTCTCTTCAGTATTCTGTCACTCTTATTATCCAACCGATGTACATAGTAGTTCAGAAGAAGTAAAAAGTAGTGGAGATGATTCAATCACTAGGAGGTGTACCATGATAGTGTAGCTATCAATGTTTGTCGAAGAGAAAGGTAGTCAAAAACAGTTCTCTGGTGTCCGAGCCTTCCATGTTTTTGCCAGCAGGGAGTAGGCCTCAACAGTTCCATTTCTATTCTCTTGGTCCTCGCTCTTTTCTCATAGGACTTGGACCAATGTGATTTGTCTTTAGAGGTCGTGGGATTCATCAGATCCTATTACTAATTTTAACTCAGTATTGGGGGGGGGTCCAGGTTCAACACCCACCCCAACAACAATAGTTTTCTGTCAGTCCCTTCCAGTAACTGGGGCGGTAATCTCCCGCTCCTCCAAGGGTAGACTTTTACTAATGAGGATGACCCCAGGGAGATCCTCAGGGACCTCAACCAGGTAATGGTTCGGGAGTTTGTTGATAGAAAAGGGGTATAGGAGCTATGCATGGGATGCAACATACCATTGACACAATAGTTCTAGTGGGGCCTGATGATGTTTGAGGTACGATCAATCTACTTTTCTCTCTTGATTGTGATTTGTTTGATTTAAGAGATTCACACTACATTGTTACACCCCATCTAGAACATGCCTTAGGACTAAAAATAAAGAGAATTCACATTCCCCTATTGTTGATTATTTGCATAGGAGGTTAGATGTCACGAACCAGCCCGAGTCGACCCTGAACCGGTCACCCAGGCCAGCCCGCGACAAGTCCCGAGAGGCGTTCCCGATCCTCCCGGGATGGTGACAAGCACCAAGGGCATCAATAGAGTACACAATGGAACGATTTCGCCCATATATAAACAATCAAACAAACAGCAGAAATAAACGGACAGCCCAAAATGAATTTATATAAAAATTGAACTAAATATTATTTGTACAAGAAAATAAAATTAGAACAAAACCAACAACTCAAATGAAAAATTCCGATGAAAAAATAACTCCATGTGACACTTCTGGTCACTCTACAACACAATGATAAAAAGTCTCCCAAGGTGATCGAACTAAAGATGAAACCTGCACAAGGGCTAAAAAAAGAAGAAGACTATAGGCGTGAGTATTAAAACTCAGTAGGTTAGCCCGGTATTCTATTCCCAATGCACATTACTTTAAAATAAAAGAAACATCAATTTATAGTTTTAAATTTAAGATTTGAATGTCTGGTTTCCAAATGAGGTTTCATGCTATAATAATTATCAGACAAAAACATGCAGGTTTAATAAACAAAAATGCAAGTAACAATTATTTTCAAAGAGGTGAAACTTCAAAATGAAAATAGTTTCCAAGAGGGCTGCATTAAATAATTTTAACATTCAAATAAATAACACATACTACTGAATTTACCAACAAAACACACCATATGCCGACGGTGAGTACAAAATAGCCAATGAGCACTAGTCACAGGAATACTCCTAGGCACTAGTTAGTTGTGAGCCCCAGGTACCTCGTATCTCGGTGAAAGTAACCATAATAAATTTTCGTTCTCGTGCACGAGCCACTAGTAGGGAACATACCCATAACCTAGTGGTCCCCAATCATCAACATCATCATAGTTTAGTTAGTGTTGTCATCGTCAAACTTGCTACGTGAAACAGGGGCCAACCCCCACAGAATCACTAGCATACTAGTACACGTCTGCCCACCTAGATACCCGGGATTCCCTTTAGTGCTCAATCAAGTTACACATGTTATCAAATACACATTTCACATCCCCATTCCATTCCAAAACCATAAAAACACAAACATCCCATAATCATTCTTCACATTTCTTACACAAATCAACAAACCGCTAAATATTTCGGTAAAACAATTTCATGAAGTGTATTGAGGATTTGCACATAAAACTCTTTCAAAAACACTCTTTAAATTATAAACACACATCATAACCAAACCAAATCATATTTGGTAGCCCAATAAACATTTAATAAAATCATTTAATGGACCATAAAACAATCCCAATTTCACAACTTGTTATATACAAGTAAAACACTCCTTCATTAGGAAATGCCAAACAGGCCTTTAAACATTTTCTCAAAACTAACCTTTGATGAAGGTATGAATTTTAATTTTATTAAGGATCTGTATAAACATCATTTACAGCAGTAAACCTCATTCATAAATCTCTTATAATACTTAGGTTAAATATTCAAAACACAACCATTTTCATAAAGATAGGAAACGGTCCATTTTTGGGCAACTCGGGCCAAAATATGTTGTAAATCAAAACCCACTTGTTTGTAAAAACAAATCCAAATTGGAAATCAATATAAGTACCCAAAAATACCATTTATAATTATTCCAATTCCTTTATAAATCCAATCAAGTAACTTTTAAATCACAAATCACACATAAAAGCCAACCGGGCAATTTACCGAACACATGACATGCCCTTTTTAAACAAAACAATTTATTTTATGTACATGAAAAGGAATAAAACACCAATTGAAAGACATATTTTCATTCAAGATACTGTAACATGTTAAAAATACCATAGAACAGATTATAAACCTCACAGAATATTTGCAAAAGATAATGGAACATTTAAACAAACACTTGTTGAGAACTTTCATGACAAAACAACACTACCTTTCAAAAACCAATGATTAAACAACCACTTTGAACACCAATAAAATTATCCAAAGGATGAAAAACAATAATAAACATATATATCTGGTTTTAAATATAATAAAAGGATGAAACTTAAATAATAAAGTCATGTGCATGGGGTATCCTACCTCAAATCTTTGGCGTAATTGAAACGCACACCCGAAATCACCCGCCGCGGGTTTATAAACCCTAAAACTATAAATACCAGACCTAAACAAACATAAAAACCATCAAAAAATATGGTATAACAAAACCCTAGGTCTATAAAGACTAGGGTACAATATAAAACCATGAAATAATGAAAGGAGGGGGAAGAGGAAGGAGAAAGGAGAAGGAATCTCACCTTTCACCCTAGAAAACTCTTCGTATTCCATTAGATCTGCAATCCTAGAGGGAAGGGAATGGCTTGAAAATTCATGGAGATACTCCTAAGATCTGGAAAAACCAGGGAAAGAAAATTGGTGGCCTGAAGAGTACGAATTGAATGAGTTATGGGTGAAACAAGTTACCTTCTCAATTCTGGACGTTTTGAGGAAACCAGAGAACATTCTCCCTAATACGCGACCAATATGAGCTCCAAAGTGGTAAAACCGATATTGGGGGTGTGGATAGGGATATTGGATTCGGGTGGGAGGTGGAATCACTGAAAAATATTAAAAAATGAAAAAGATATAAATGAAACAAATTATTTTTTTTAAAACAGGAAATGGGCCCATGGGCCGGCCCAATACCTAAATAAGTGACCCAAATTCGCCTGGCTTATGAATTTCTAATGGGTCCAAAAGGATAAATAAATTTTAATATATCAGTATAGGATAAGTGGGAAGTTGATTGGGTGAAAAATGATGAAAAAAAAGAGTTATAAAAGAAACAAATTCAGTTGTTAAAACTGGGAATGGGCCGGATCAATACAAAGACAGAAAAAAAAACCGTGTGTGACAATTCTCCCCACCATTAAAGCTTTCCGCCCCCGGAAAGCCATAACACTTTCCAGCTGAAAAAAACAACACATAAGGATTCCATAATGTACCCCCCACCATTAATAATCAACTATCCCTAGAAATGTTCTTAGGATGAAAATCCAAGAGACCCATGGTGGGTCTCCCCACCATTAGAAACCAACTAGCAATGAATAGACAAGAATTGAACATGAGCTAAAATTGGGCGTCACTCACAGAAGCCCAAAAAAAACCCTCCTAGAAAAACATAATATACCAATTTAATAGGATTACAAAATGAACATATAAACCACCCACTCCCGAACGGAGGGGACAAGAACTTGGCCAACACATTCAGCACAATTCTGGACCCCCGTCACTTGGGGATGGGAGGGAAGGGGACCCAATAATTTGGCCACTGAAACAGAAAAAGAAACAATGAAACTACCCAAAACTCTCCCCCAATGAATAGGTAACACCAAGACTGCATCTGATTTTTACAGGTGGTCCACACAGGGACATTGATTGAAAACCCACATCCATGAAGGAAAAACCATAGACACTGTGTGAGGGGTTAAGTCCACCACGCTTGTTGCGACAAAGGGAAATTCATAGAAATGAAGAACCAAAACATTGACATAGTAACTAACTTACCAAAACAGAGGAGTAAGGATCATAATCTAGCACTCCACACCTCTGTTGATTTCCTGACTGCGTGAAAAGCTTCACTCCGAGGCCTATGGCTGGAGCCCTGATTCTTGAAGCATTTGCTGCACCGTAGTTAGGTGATAAGGATCACACCACTCAAAAAACCCACACTGGATCACAAAAAAAAACCTTCATCTAAATAGGAAATAATAGATACATATCAAAATTCCTTATCACTCCAAATGAGGGGCATAATGGACAAGGAATTAGACGAAACACATCAACATCACCGAACACAACTGCTCTATCCAAAAGAATTATCACGACCTAGAAGCACTTTTAATAGATCCCAAACATCTCTATATTCCAACAAACAGGTTGATGCATCATAAAAAGAGGTGGATTTAAAATTTGAAAGGAATCCTTAGGTTGATCAGTAGGAAAGATTTACAACGGAGAACTATCACTAGCCACATCACAACATCAAACACATCTTTAGAAACCCAATGAAAATTTCTCCAAAACCAAGTCACCAACAAGATATCATCTTAAGATACAATAAGAGTATGAATTCTAGATCACAAGGAAGCTTACTGAATAAACAACTCTTCTACAACATAGAAAAATCAAGCCACATAACCATTGGTTTTAAAAAAAAGGGCCACAATTTTCAGCTCAAAACAATTTTGAAAAATCAAACTAACTTGGTGGGTTTCCACATTCACCAATGGTGTTTCATCAAGTCTCACCCACATGCACATTTCCATGCCACCCCTGACACCCAACCACCATACCATATAGGCCATACTTCCAAATATAAATAAAACCATGCATGTGAGCACCCATGAAAACACCAAAGGATAAAATTAAACATCATAATTAAAAAAAAAACAATTTACCTTCAAAAGTAACACCAACCACCAAGTCAAAAAACATTTTCATGTTTCACAAAAAAAACCACAATTAATTAAGAACCATTTTCTTGAAAACCTACCCCTTTTCATTTTTAAAAACTTTTTAAATAACCAAGCCACTCCAAACAACCCCTTCACATTATTTTTTTTTAAAAAAAAATCAGCAATGTATATTTTCATAATCTGAGGTTCATTGAGACCAATAACATTTCTAGTAAAAAACCAACTGATCAAAACTAATTTCCAAAACTAATTTATCCGATTTAAAAAACTTTTTTTAACATCCTAAAATACCCCATTTAAAAACAAGATCCAGAATCACTTTAAAATGATTCACAATTTCAAAACACTTTATTTCAACAAACCACAAGTTTAGATTATGGATAATCCAATCCCTTTAAATCATTTCTGCTTCCCCCCATTTTTTTTCCACAAAAACACAACCTTCCTAAACCATTCTTATATTTAATTATTGAAACCCCCTTTTTTCACTTTTCAAAATCTAATCCTTACATTAAAACCCATTTCCACAATTCTCACACAAGGATTTTAAAAACAAAAATTCAGAATTCAGGAAAGGTTCAAGAGACCCAAGAAAAAGGGAACTAGTGTCGGTGGGTGACTTGACCATATGGTTGGCGGCCATATGCCAAACACAACACCAACACAGAGAGACTTATTAGGACCATTCCCCAGCTCCACATGGCTTGCCAGGCCCTGTGAGATCACGAAGGCCATTGTTCAGACTCCCCTTGTCATATCCCAATATAAAACAATCAACTAGAACAATGGACACTAATAAAACCGGACTTCCATGGAAACCGGAGGATTAGAACAAGAAAGAGTTCACGACGCTCTTCTTGTACTTACCCCTCAAGTCCCAACAATCCTACTCCATCTACATTGACATCCCCAAAATAACAAGGGTGCTCTAAAAATAAAGGTCCGCTAATAGCTGACCTCCTCTGATACCATTTTGTCACGAACCAGCCCGAGTCGACCCTGAACCGGTCACCCAGGCCAGCCCGCGACAAGTCCCGAGAGGCGTTCCCGATCCTCCCGGGATGGTGACAAGCACCAAGGGCATCAATAGAGTACACAAGGGAACGATTTCGCCCATATATAAACAATCAAACAAACAGCGGAAATAAACGGACAGCCCAAAATGAATTTATATAAAAATTGAACTAAATATTATTTGTACAAGAAAATAAAATTAGAACAAAACCAACAACTCAAAAGAAAAATTCCGATGAAAAAATAACTCCATGTGACACTTCTGGTCACTCTACAACACAATGATAAAAAGTCTCCCAAGGTGATCGAACTAAAGATGAAACCTGCACAAGGGCTAAAAAAAGAAGAAGACTATAGACGTGAGTATTAAAACTCAGTAGGTTAGCCCGGTATTCTATTCCCAATGCACATTAATTTAAAATAAAAGAAACATCAATTTATAGTTTTAAATTTAATATTTGAAAGTCTGGTTTCCAAATGAGGTTTCATGCTATAATAATTATCAGACAAAAACATGCAGGTTTAATAAACAAAAATTCAAGTAACAATTATTTTCAAAGAGGTGAAACTTCAAAATGAAAATAGTTTTCAAGAGGGATGCATTAAATAATTTTAACATTAAAATAAATAACACATACTACTGAATTTACCAACCAAACACACCATATGTCGACGGTGAGTACAAAATAGCCAATGAGCACTAGTCACAGGAATACCCCTAGGCACTAGTTAGTTGTGAGCCCCAGGTACCTCGTATCTCAGTGAAAGTAACCATAATAAATTTTCGTTCTCATGCACTAGCCACTAGTAGGGAACATACCCATAACCTAGGGGTCCCCAATCATCAACATCATCATAGTTTAGTTAGTGTTGTCATCGTCAAACTTGCTACGTGAAACAGGGGCCAACCCCCACAGAATCACTAGCATACTAGTACAAGTCCGCCCACCTAGATACCCGGGATTCCCTTTAGTGCTCAATCAAGTTACACATATTTTCAAATACACATTTCACATCCCTATTCCATTCCAAAACCATAAAAACACAAACATCCCATAATCATTCTTCACATTTCTTACACAAATCAACAAACCGCTAAATATTTCGGTAAAACAATTTCATGAAGTGTATTGAGGATTTGCACATAAAACTCTTTCAAAAACACTCTTTAAATTATAAACACACATCATAACCAAACAAAATCATATTTGGCAGCCCAATAAACATTTAATAAAATCATTTAATGGACCATAAAACAATCCCAATTTCACAACTTGTTATATACAAGTAAAACACTCCTTCATTAGGAAATGCCAAACGGGCCTTTAAACATTTTCTCAAAACTAACCTTTGATGAAGGTATGCATTTTAATTTTATTAAGGATCTGTATAAACATCATTTACAGCAGTAAACCACATTCATAAATCTCTTATAATACTTAGGTTAAATATTCAAAACACAACCATTTTCATAAAGATGGGAAACGGTCCATTTTTGGGCAACTCGGGCCAAAATATGTTGTAAATCAAAACCCACTTGTTTGTAAAAACAAATACAAATTGGAAATCAATATAAGTACCCAAAAATACCATTTATAATTCTTCCAATTCCTTTATAAATCCAATCAAGTAACTTTTAAATCACACATCACACATAAAAGTCAACCGGGCAATTTACCGAACACATGACATGCCCTTTTTAAACAAAACAATTTATTTTATGTACATGAAAAGGAATAAAACACCAATTGAAAGCCATATTTTCATTCAAGATACTGTAACATGTTAAAAATACCATAGAACAGATTATAAACCTCACAAAATATTTGCAAAAGATAATGGAACATTTAAACAAACACTTGTTGAGAACTTTCATGACAAAACAACACTACCGTTCAAAAACCAATGATTAAACAACCACTTTGAACACCAATAAAATTATCCAAAGGATGAAAAACAATAATAAACATATATATCTGGGTTTAAATATAATAAAAGGATGAAACTTAAATAATAAAGTCATGTGCATGGGGTATCCTACCTCAAATCTTTGGCGTAATTGAAACGCACACCCGAAATCACCCTCCGCGGGTTTATAAACCCTAAAACTATAAATACCAGACCTAAACAAACATAAAAACCATCAAAAAATATGGTATAACAAAACCCTAGGTCTATCAAGACTAGGGTACAATATAAAACCATGAAATAATGAAAGGAGGGGGAAGAGGAAGGAGAAAGGAGAAGGAATCTCACCTTTCACCCTAGAAAACTCTTCGTATTCTATTAGATCTGCAATCCTAGAGGGAAGGGAATGGCTTGAAAATTCATGGAGATACTCCTAAGATCTGGAAAAACCAGGGAAAGAAAATTGGTGGCCAGAAGAGTAAGAATTGAATGAGTTATGGGTGAAACAAGTTACCTTCTCAATTCTGGACGTTTTGAAGAAACCAGAGAACATTCTCCCTAATACGCGACCAATATGAGCTCCAATGTGGTAAAACCGATATTGGGGGTGAGGATAGGGATATTGGATTCAGGGGGGAGGTGGAATCACCGAAAAATATTAAAAAATGAAAAAGATATAAATGAAACTAATTATTTTTTTTAAAACAGGAAATGGGCCCATGGGCCGGCCCAATACCTAAATAAGTGACCCAAATTCGCCTGGCTTATGAATTTCTAATGGGTCCAAAAGGATAAATAAATTTTAATATATCAGTATAGGATAAGTGGGAAGTTGATTGGGTGAAAAATGATGAAAACAAAAGAGTTATAAAAGAAACAAATTCAGTTGTTAAAACTGGGAATGGGCCGGATCAATACAAAGACAGAAAAAAAAACCGTGTGTGACAATTCTCCCCACCATTAAATCTTTCTGCCCCCAGAAAGCCATAACACTTTCCAGCTGAAAAAAAAACAACACATAAGGATTCCATAATGTACCCCCCACCATTAATAATCAACTATCCCTAGAAATGTTCTTAGGATGAAAATCCAAGAGACCCATGGTGGGTCTCCCCACCATTAGAAACCAACTTGCAATGAATAGACAAGAATTGAACATGAGCTAAAATTGGGCGTCACTCACAGAAGCCCAAAAAAAACCCTCCTAGAAAAACATAATATACCAATTTAATAGGATTACAAAATGAACATATAAACCACCCACTCCCGAACGGAGGGGACAAGAACTTGGCCAACACATTCAGCACAATTCTGGACCCCCGTCACTTGGGGATGGGAGGGAAGGGGACCCAATAATTTGGCCACTGAAACAGAAAAAGAAACAATGAAACTACCCAAAACTCTCCCCCAATGAATAGGTAACACCAAGACTGCATCTTATTTTTACAGGTGGTCCACACAGGGACATTGATTGAAAACCCACATCCATGAAGGAAAAACCATAGACACTGTGTGAGGGGTTAAGTCCACCACGCCTGTTGCGACAAAGGGAAATTCATAGAAATGAAGAACCAAAACATTGACATAGTAACTAACTTACCAAAACAGAGGAGTAAGGATCATAATCTAGCACTCCACACCTCTGTTGATTTCCTGACTGCGTGAAAAGCTTCACTCCGAGGCCTATGGCTGGAGCACTGATTCTTGAAGCATTTGCTGCACCGTAGTCAGGTGATAAGGATCACACCACTCAAAAAACCCACACTGGATCACAAAAAAAAACCTTCATCTAAATAGGAAATAATAGATACATATCAAAATTCCTTATCACTCCAAATGAGGGGCATAATGGACAAGGAATTAGACGAAACACATCAACATCACCGAACACAACTGCTCTATCCAAAAGAATTATCACGACCTAGAAGCACTTTTAATAGATCCCAAACATCTCTATATTCCAACAAACAGGTTGATGCATCATAAAAATAGGTGGATTTAAAATTTGAAAGGAATCCTTAGGTTGATCAGTAGGAAAGATTTACAACAGAGAACTATCACTAGCCACATCACAACATCAAACACATCTTTAGAAACCCAATGAAAATTTCTCCAAAACCAAGACACCAACAAGATATCATCTTAAGATACAATAAGAGTATGAATTCTAGATCACAAGGAAGCTTACTGAATAAACAACTCTTCTACAACATAGAAAAATCAAGCCACATAACCATTGGTTTTAAAAAAAAGGGCCACAATTTTCAGCTCAAAACAATTTTGAAAAATCAAACTAACTTGGTGGGTTTCCACATTCACCAATGGTGTTTCATCAAGTCTCACCCACATGCACATTTCCATGCCACCCCTGACACCCAACCACCATACCATATAGGCCATACTTCCAAATATAAATAAAACCATGCATGTGAGCACCCATGAAAACACCAAAGGCTAAAATTAAACATCATAATTAAAAAAAACAATTTACCTTCAAAAGTAACACCAACCACCAAGTCAAAAAACATTTTCAAGTTTCACAAAAAAAACCACAATTAATTAAGAACCATTTTCTTGAAAACCTACCCCTTTTCATTTTTAAAAACTTTTTAAATAACCAAGACACTCCAAACAACCCCTTCACATTATTTTTTTTAAAAAAAAATCAGCAATGTATATTTTCATAATCTGAGGTTCATTGAGACCAATAACATTTCTAGTAAAAAACCAACTGATCAAAACTAATTTCCAAAACTAATTTATCCGATTTAAAAAACTTTTTTTAACATCCTAAAATACCCCATTTAAAAAAAAGATCCAGAATCACTTTAAAATGATTCACAATTTCAAAACATTTTATTTCAACAAACCACAAGTTTAGATTATGGATAATCCAATCCCTTTAAATCATTTCTGCTTCCCTCCATTTTTTTTTCACAAAAACACAACCTTCCTAAACCATTCTTATATTTAATTATTGAAACCCCCTTTTTTCACTTTTCAAAATCTAATCCTTACATTAACACCCATTTCCACAATTCTCACACAAGGATTTTAAAAACAAAAATTCAGAATTCAAGAAAGGTTCAAGAGACCCAAGAAAAAGGGAACTAGTGTCGGTGGGTGACTTGACCATATGGTTGGCGGCCATATGCCAAACACAACACCAACACAGAGAGACTTATTAGGACCATTCCCCAGCTCCACATGGCTTGCCAGGCCCTGTGAGATCACGAAGGCCATTGGTCAGACTCCCCTTGTCATATCCCAATATAAAACAATCAACTAGAACAATGGACACTAATAAAACCGGACTTCCATGGAAACCGGAGGAGTAGAACAAGAAAGAGTTCGCGACGCTCTTCTTGTACTTACCCCTCAAGTCCTAACAATCCTACTCCATCTACATTGACATCCCCAAAATAACAAGGGTGCTCTAAAAAGAAAGGTCCGCTAATAGATGACCTCCTCTGATACCATTTTGTCACGAACCAGCCCGAGTCGACCGTGAACCGGTCACCCAGGCCAGCCCGCGACAAGTCCCGAGAGGCGTTCCCGATCCTCCCGGGATGGTGACAAGCACCAAGGGCATCAATAGAGTACACAAGGGAACGATTTCGCCCATATATAAACAATCAAACAAACAGAGGAAATAAACGGACAACCCAAAATGAATTTATATAAAAATTGAACTAAATATTATTTGTACAAGAAAATAAAATTAGAACAAAACCAACAACTCAAATGAAAAATTCCGATGAAAAAATAACTCCATGTGACACTTCTGGTCACTCTACAACACAATGATAAAAAGTCTCCCAAGGTGATCGAACTAAAGATGAAACCTGCACAAGGGCTAAAAAAAGAAGAAGACTATAGACGTGAGTATTAAAACTCAGTAGGTTAGCCCAGTATTCTATTCCCAATGCACATTAATTTAAAATAAAAGAAACATCAATTTATAGTTTTAAATTTAAGATTTGAAAGTCTGGTTTCCAAATGAGGTTTCATGCTATAATAATTATCAGACAAAAACATGCAGGTTTAATAAACAAAAATTCAAGTAACAATTATTTTCCAAGAGGTGAAACTTCAAAATGAAAATAGTTTTCAAGAGGGCTGCATTAAATAATTTTAACATTAAAATAAATAACACATACTACTGAATTTACCAACCAAACACACCATATGCCGACGGTGAGTACAAAATAGCCAATGAGCACTAGTCACAGGAATACCCCTAGGCACTAGTTAGTTGTGAGCCCCAGGTACCTCGTATCTCGGTGAAAGTAACCATAATAAATTTTCATTCTCGTGAACGAGCCACTAGTAGGGAACATACCCATAACCTAGTGGTCCCCAATCATCAACATCATCATAGTTTAGTTAGTGTTGTCATCGTCAAACTTGCTACGTGAAACAGGGGCCAACCCCCACAGAATCACTAGCATACTAGTACACGTCCGCCCACCTAGATACCCGGGATTCCCTTTAGTGCTCAATCAAGTTACACATATTATCAAATACACATTTCACATCCCCATTCCATTCCAAAACCATAAAAACACAAACATCCCATAATCATTCTTCACATTTCTTACACAAATCAACAAACCGCTAAATATTTCGGTAAAACAATTTCATGAAGTGTATTGAGGATTTGCACATAAAACTCTTTCAAAAACACTCTTTAAATTATAAACACACATCATAACCAAACCAAATCATATTTGGCAGCCCAATAAACATTTAATAAAATCATTTAATGGACCATAAAACAATCCCAATTTCACAACTTGTTATATACAAGTAAAACACTCCTTCATTAGGAAATGCCAAACGGGCCTTTAAACATTTTCTCAAAACTAACCTTTGATGAAGGTATGCATTTTAATTTTATTAAGGATCTGTATAAAAATCATTTACAGCAGTAAACCTCATTCATAAATCTCTTATAATACTTAGGTTAAATATTCAAAACACAACCATTTTCATAAAGATGGGAAACGGTCCATTTTTGGGCAACTCGGGCCAAAATATGTTGTAAATCAAAACCCACTTGTTTGTAAAAACAAATCCAAATTGGGAATCAATATAAGTACCCAAAAATACCATTTATAATTCTTCCAATTCCTTTATAAATCCAATCAAGTATCTTTTAAATCACACATCACACATAAAAGCCAACCGGGCAATTTACCGAACACATGACATGCCCTTTTTAAACAAAACAATTTATTTTATGTACATGAAAAGGAATAAAACACCAATTGAAAGCCATATTTTCATTCAAGATACTGTAACATGTTAAAAATACCATAGAACAGATTATAAACCTCACAAAATATTTGCAAAAGATAATGGAACATTTAAACAAACACTTGTTGAGAACTTTCATGACAAAACAACACTACCGTTCAAAAACCAATGATTAAACAACCACTTTGAACACCAATAAAATTATCCAAAGGATGAAAAACAATAATAAACATATATATCTGGTTTTAAATATAATAATAGGATGAAACTTAAATAATAAAGTCATGTGCATGGGGTATCCTACCTCAAATCTTTGGCGTAATTGAAACGCACACCCGAAATCACCCGCCGCGGGTTTATAAACCCTAAAACTATAAATACCAGACCTAAACAAACATAAAAACCATCAAAAAATATGGTATAACAAAACCCTAGGTCTATCAAGACTAGGGTACAATATAAAACCATGAAATAATGAAAGGAGGTGGAAGAGGAAGGAGAAAGGAGAAGGAATCTCACCTTTCACCCTAGAAAACTCTTCGTATTCTATTAGATCTGCAATCCTAGAGGGAAGGGAATGGCTTGAAAATTCATGGAGATACTCCTAAGATCTGGACAAACCAGGGAAAGAAAATTGGTGGCCAGAAGAGTACGAATTGAATGAGTTATGGGTGAAACAATTTACCTTCTCAATTCTGGACGTTTTGAGGAAACCAGAGAACATTCTCCCTAATACGCGACCAATATGAGCTCCAAAGTGGTAAAACCGATATTGGGGGTGAGGATAGGGATATTGGATTCGGGTGGGAGGTGGAATCACCGAAAAATATTAAAAAATGAAAAAGATATAAATGAAACAAATTATTTTTTTTAAAACAGGAAATGGGCCCATGGGCCGGCCCAATACCTAAATAAGTGACCCAAATTCGCCTAGCTTATGAATTTCTAATGGGTCCAAAAGGATAAATAAATTTTAATATATCAGTATAGGATAAGTGGGAAGTTGATTGGGTGAAAAAGTATGAAAAAAAAGAGTTATAAAAGAAACAAATTCAGTTGTTAAAACTGGGAATGGGCCGGATCAATACAAAGACAGAAAAAAAACCGTGTGTGACATTAGACCAATTTGATTGATGTTTTTTGTGGATGTAATATAATTTTAGGGCTGCATCAGTATAGCGGAGATCTTCTTTTTCTATAGATGTAGCAATATAATTTTATCCAAGTCATCGACTGATTGTTTTCTGTGTACGCTGTTATCATCTGCTTCCAAAGAAAAGTCATGTTTTAAGGTGTAGATGGCCAGTGTGTAGTTTTTTTTGGTGAGTGGAGCAATCAAATGGATAGTAGGAGTATGGAAGAGATTCACTACTTTTGAACCGAGATAATAGTGGGATAAATAGACACGAAGATGGTGGAGGTTCCAGGGGTTGTCAATGAGTTTCTAGATGTATTCCCTGAAAAGGTTATGACCCTACCCCCATGACGTGACATTGAGTTTTGGAGAGAATTGCAACCCAGTGCCCATCTGATTTTGATTTCTCTCTATTGGATGTCGCATTCTGAGTTGTAAGAGTTGTGGAATTAGGTTGATGACCTGATGAAGAACAGTTTTATCCGGCGAAGTGTCTCACTGTTGGGTGATCTAGTCTTGTTCATGAGAAAGGAAGACGGTGGCCTATGACTGTGTATAGACTACTAGAGACTGAATTAGGTGAATGTCAAGAACTGTTACCCCTTCCAAGGATCAATGATATTTTCGACCAACTAAAGGGATAAAGTTGGTTCCCAAAGATCAATATGTGGTCTGGGTATTACCAGTTGAAGGTGAAGGAGGGTGACATCCCAAAGACTACTTTTAGGAACAGGTAAATGAACTTCTAGTTCATGGTCATCCCATTTGGCATTATGAATGGACCAAATCTATTCACGGGGCTCATGAACTCCATATTTCATGAATTCTAGCATTGGTTCATTATCATGTTCATTGACGACATTTTGATCCACTCAAGTTCATAAGAGGAGAACACTGAGAATCAGAGAGCAGTCTTGGAGGTCCTATGAGACCACTAGCTCTCTGGGATGTTTTCCAAGTGCATGTTCTGGACATGAGTGGTGAACTTCCTTGGAACCATTGCATCCCAGCAAGGAATAGTAGTTGACCCATCAAAGGAATAATTAGTTATTTCTTAGGAAGCACCCAAAATGTGGTATAAGGCCGTATTTTTGTAGTTCTGGAAGTCTATTACTTGAGGATCATACCCAAATTATCTCGAGTGGAAGCTCCATTGACAACATTGACCATAAAGGTAGAGGCCTTCGTATAGAGTGAGATGTTTTAGGAAGTCTTTAGCTATCTAAAGGAAAATCTAGTTAGTATTCCAGTGCTCAGGTTTCTAGAGGAAGGGGTGTTGTTTGTGGTGTTTTGTAAAGATTCCTATATAGGATGGGGGTGTTTTATGATGTAGCAGTGAGGAGTGATCACTTATGGGTCTACAAAGATACATCCTCATGAACCTAACTATGACACCAATGACCTATAGCTTCTAGTGGTCATGTTCATGATGATGTTTCAGTGGAATTACCTCATCAGGGAGTGATTTGTGATCTTTATTGATCAAAGGATCTTGAGGTATATCTTTTCCCAATGGACTTGAAATTGTGATAGTAAAGGTGGATAGAGTTTCTATATGACTAAAACATTGAGATTTCTTACACCCTAGGAAAGGGGAATGTGGTGGCTGATGACATAAGTAGAAAATCATAGAAGGAGGTAGTTTGGGAATCCATATATTCTTGGAAGGAAATGGATGTATCACCCCAAGCTTCCATGGTATGCTTCTCTTTGAATAATAGAGTAGCGGGTGTTGTACGCAACCTTGAGTTCTAACACACCATGACCAATAAAAATAGCCATTATGAATAGTAATACCCACTTTTTGAAATTATATATATTTTATATTTCAAAATGGACTTCATTTGTGGATTCGGAATATCGAAATTATCCTATGTTGAATTTTTGGTATTTTTCTACGAACATCCAATTTTTTTATGAATAGTGAAAAATAATTAAAAACAACTTTTTTAATAAAAATAAATTATAGTGAAAAATTATACAGTAGAGTGGTTTTAAATTATAATTAGAATATATTTTTACCATTTTATCCAATGGTGGTCATTAGAATAACTTTCACTATGAAATTGGACATAAACAATTGTCAATCTTTTGATATATATTGTTTCTTAAAAACATGCTATTTGTTGTGACAGCAAGAATTAATTATAAAATTAATTAATTCAACTTAAATGTTTGGAATTTTGTAAAATAGAAATCATTTTTGAATTCAGATGATCAATTATAGCTTAGGGTGAAATTTTGGCATTGTTCTGAAAAACATCAATTTTGATGAATAGTGAAACCACTATGTGGTAGTTAAAAAACTGATTTTTTGTTTAAATGAAACATTACCACTTCTGTGTTTTTATTTTCAAAAATATGACATACATGGTTTTCATTAGAAAGTAAAATGTGGTTCAATGGTATTAAAATAATTTTTTGGTGAATAGTAACTTTAAAGTTTAATTAATTGCGATTAAAGGTAATTAGTGAAATTTAAGGTAAAGATAATGTTATAATAATATGAAATGACCTTGAAACTTGTCCTACACATATTGGATGAGTAATGGCCGACCAATAAAATCCATGGGTCAACTTGGGGACCCCATAGAGCCACTTTGGTAGGAAAATGACATTAAAAACTTTTTATTTAATGTTACAATAAAATGTCACAAACATGACTTGTTTTACTAAAACAATTTTCAAATGGGGTAATACATGTAATATTTTTGGCTATAAATATTAATTAGAAAGATAAAAGTATTTCCTACAACATGATATTTTTTTTATAATTTTTAGACTTTAAATAAATTAAATTATTTATGACACCATGATGATGCAACGATTACTTCATTAATTAATGATTTTAATAAAATGGAAGGATAATGTAAAATCTAAGAATTACACTTTTCCAAATCCTATTGGATGAGTAGATTTAGAACCATTATCCCTTTGGCATCGAAATATATATGTTTGGGACCTTTAAAATCCGAAACTCATTATATAATAAAGTAACATTTCATTACTTCCCAAGAGTGCCCCTCCTCTCCTCTTATAAAAGGCCCCCACCACTACCACCTTATTCACACCTTCAAATCCTTTTGGCTCGGCCAACCTCTGCTCATATACTCTCTCAACTTCCTTCTATTACTCCTAGAAGCCTCACTTTGGGCAGAATTATTCCCAAGGAAGCCTTTGGCTCAAATCAAAAAAGAGTTACCCGATTTTAGGGTAATGTCTTCTCTTATGTTATTTTGTTTTATTTTGCTTCTCCAACCCCCTAAACACTTCTTATTAATTTTCTTTGTAAAAAAACCAGTATAATCAATATAATAGGATGTTTTTATAATAAGGATTCTAGATACACTTACACACACATACATCTAATGGTTAAAGAACATACTGTTTCTGTGGATGGCGAATTTCTACCTCACGAAACGATGATTGTTCAAGGCTCATATAACACCTTCAAAGGTGGACATTAAGATGTCACTATATTTATATATGATATATAATATGTTTATGTTTTAATTAAGCTTCTGTATTTTTCATTTATTGCATAACTTTATGGTTTCCATTATGGGTAAACGCGATATTTTCATTTTAAGAAGCGCGGACTACCGCCCCCTCAAAGTGATTTGAACCGTTAATGCCATATGTGGGATGTATTAAGGATGGAGTAAATGGTATTATACATTATATTATACTGTAATTATAATATAACTTTATATAATTATGATTTAATTCCATTAAATATGAAATTGAAATGAATGTAGCGTTGATGCGTACGTACGGCTTACCGTCTCCATGAACGGTGCATTTCATTTCTTACCTCTAAATGTTACGTAATATTATGAATGAATTTATATACTGGATATATATGATATATATTATATCTACATCATGAATATAATTTTGGAGATAATGGATATTCTACCACACAAAAAACTTGTAATTATAAGAAGATTATTTTTGACACAAGTACCAAAGATCGACAAAATGACCGTTATTAACTTAAATAACTACATAATGTTCATAACATGGTAATAAGTGATATAAAAGGAACACTGAACAATTAAAATTTTCTTAAGCAAAAATAAATTAACTCTAGTTTATTATTCTGGAGGTTAAAGAATGATCGAGTCAAGTCAGACACGAGGTAAGAGAAATTCTTAACCCGATTTCCATTCTTTGGGTTAATCTCATACTTTCAAATTATGTCATGATATTGTTATGTCCTATCTTGTATTTATACTTTATTTATGTGTAAGTATAGTAAATACACATAATAGATCTATTTTATTTTAAAAAATGATTTTTGAAAGGGACTTCGTCTCAATCTCCTTTCATTGAGGCATATTTTGTTTTATACACAAATTTCTTTTATACGGTGTATAAACCCCTTGACTTTTACTTTTACTCAAAATGAATCTTTTTATATGAAGCATTTTTAGTAAATGAAAAAAGGAATGTTTTTTTCTTACGTACGCGGTGACAACGACTTCCCTGCCGCCGTGATCATTATTTGAGTTTCATCTTCCTCTACAAGAAATAACTTTTTTTAAAATGAAAAATAAATATCATGTTTTAATTTTCTTTTATTTTGGTATTGAAAATGTTTTTGAAAGTGTTTTTATTATATCAATGTGTTGTATTGATATCTTGTGATTGAAATGTGGAAATGTTTTGTTTTATTTATGCATATTTTATGTGATAAGATTATGTTATTGTTTATGATATGTTTAAACCTGTTCATATGAGGAATGCATTGGACTTAATAAATGACGGGTGGAGCCCGCTATAGCTCCTCGATGCATAGGCATGTCTCATGAGACAAACTAGTGACTTGGCACGAGTCCTTGAAAAAATATTATTTGTAGTATTGGCACGAGGCCTTGGATACGTGGTTATGATAGTTTGGAATTATGCATTCCATCATTATGAAAGTGGTTATTGATAATTCATGTGATTATTCGACTAGTAAAATATCCATGTGAGTAAGTAAATGTCATTATTTAATATTATTTCTTTCATATTATGCTGAAGTTCAAGTTTAAAAAGGCTTTTGTTTTAGTTATACATTGCCTTAAATGTTAATGTTTATTTATGAAAGCTTCCACAATATTGTTATCCTTACTGAGCATCTGAGCTCACCCCTTTCAATGTTTTAATATTTTCCAGGATGTGAAGAAGTATTTTATGAATTAGCTGCAGGGATAGTCAGAAGAGGATATGAGTGTGGACTATGGAGACTTTGTTATTATATTTTTTTACTTTATTATGTAATGTAACATTTATGAATGTATCTAGTGTTTCCAAGGCTAATAAACTAAACGGTATTTCGAGACTTGATCTTTTGTGATCATGCCAATGTTACGCGATAATACACCGACTCTGGGTAATTGGGGTCGGGGCATTAAAGTTGGTTTCAGAGGAAGTTTAGTACTAACCTTGGAAGCTAAATTTAGATAAACTCTGATTAGAGAACATAACCATAAGATAGAATTTGAGGATTAGTATAGAAGAACTTCCTAGAATTTTGGTATTATAGAGATTTTGTGAGTTTTCCAAGCAATACATCCCTGTTTGGATACGAGCAGGTAGAGGCGGCTCTGGCACAGATGTACCTAGGGGTAAACCTTGAAAACACCGCTTTGAGCTATACTCGAACGGGAACTAGTGCACGACAATGGGCCTTGCTGAACTCTTAGTTATGACACTCCCGAGGGATATGCTTAGGATAATTGTCGTTTTCATTACAAACCACTATGAAGGGTTATGAGTATATACTTCCACAAAGAAAACATTTATTATGATTATAGATTATATACATAAATAGTTCAATTTATGTTAAGTGTTTTTCAAGCTTGTAATTATGCATTTTGATTCATAAACTAATCTAGTTTATGACATTGTTTAGAAATGGTGCCTAGTGGGAGGAATGGAAACGATATCAATGCACACACTCAATGTAGGGATTTCCCTCCTGATCAAGATAATTATAGTGGAGCTGGTGATACAACTGGTGCTGATCACCTTATCACCATACTGGGACAACTCACTCAGGTTATGAATAATAACCTTACTTGTATGGAGCACCTTGATCCTCAATGTGGGGGATCAATTTTAGACCGCTTCATGAGGCAACAATGGCCAACATTTAATGGGGGTACAAATCCATTAGTATATGAGAAATGGATAAAATACATAGAGAAAACATTCCACACTTTGGGGAGTAGCGAAAGGGAGAAGGTCATCATGGCAGTTTACCGCCTCACCGGAGATTCTATTCAATGGTGGTCGCTGATTCAAAACACAAAGGAATATGATGAAGTATCAAATATGGAATGGAGGGAGTTCAAAGAGATTTTCTTAGAAAAATACTTCACTTGTGACCATCGAGCAGATATGGAAAGGAAATTTCTTAGTCTGAGACAAAAGTAGGTTGAGAATGTCGCAAAGTATGAGGCTAACTTTATAAGGTCAGTGAGGCATGCTGCAGATTATATACGTAACCCAAGAAGTAAGATTGATCGTTTCTTTGATGGGTTAAAACCATTTCTCCGTCGAGCTTTAGTATCACAATCCTTCTTATCGTACGAAGATATTGTCTCATGTGCTATCAAGACAAAAAAAGAATTCTCTAAGTCTTATGACAACAAATTAAAGCAAGAGAAGAAGATAACGGTGGAATGAGAGACAGATATAGGGAAAAAGGGAAAGAAAGATTTTCCAATATGTGATAATTGTGGAATGAATCACCCCGGTACTTGCCTAATAGGAATGGGAGTTTGTTATAAATGTGGGGAAAAAGGTCACCAGGCTCGTGATTGTAAGGGAAAGAAAGAGAATATCAATGTTGAATGCTACAATTGTATAGAAATGGGGCATTATGTAAATAAATTTCCTATGTGTCAGGGAAACATGCCTCCGAAAAGGCAAAGGGATCCAGTCCATGCTTATGATGTTACTACAGATGAAGTTGAATATTTATTTTATTTGTGTTTTTGGACTCTAGAACTATATTATGGTTATAATAATAATGTGATATATATAAGGATTCTACTGCAGTACTTGTTTTTTCATTAAGGTTTTAATATGATGAAGGTAATCATATTTTTAGTATGTGACAATAAAAGAAACTTTACTTTGTTTGGGGAATCTAATGTTACAATTGATTTTAGAATTTAACGACCTTTTAGAGAATGTCTGGACGGAGGTATTTTGGATAACTATAAAGGTTGGAATGGATTAAGTTGAACTTTGGATTGTATTGTTTAAGGTTAAAACATTTCTGAAGATTTCTTTTGGAATATTATAATACTATATTTTTATGAAAAGGACAACCTGCAGGTCGGGGGATAACCCGTCGCGTCGGACAAAGCTGCAGGAATAGAACCCACAACCATAGTGCGACAATCCTTTATTACCTACCACTAGCCTACAGGAAGTCCCTGGTTTTTAAAAAATAGTTTTCCTAATCTAAATGGTATGTGTTAATATTTTGAACATTGTACGATTAGGATAAATATAATATTTTTGAGTTCTATTACCTTTTGGAGTGAAAGATGGGGTTGTGGTAGAAATTTATTAAAGAATGGAAGTCTACATGAAAAGTAAGTATATTTCCTTATGTTCTTAGTAAATCTCCTAAATAAATACCTCAACTTTATGAAAGGTAACTTACAACAAAAACATTGTTGGTTAACTTTTCCAACTGGGGATTCAATGATCGTTTAACCAATCACAAGTTTCTGATTTTCTTGTGGTTAACTTTCTCCTAATTCTGTTTTCTACAACTCTCCATCATACCTTGATGGTTTTTTTTCTTCCATATCCATATTTTCATAGAATCCTAGTATGGGATATCTCGGGTGATCTTTGTACTTCTCTTTCTTTCTTTTAAAGTTATATTTTTATTAACCCTATTTCTGATGTGGGTTTTCCACAAAGGTATTTTCTATTTTCAACATTTTATTTTCGAAGAACAATTTCAAATTGTGAGGACGCAATTTATTGAAGGAGGGGAGAATGTAACACCCCAATCTTCCATGGTACACTTCTCTTTGAAAAATAGAGTAGCGTGTGTTGTACGCAATCTCGAGTTCTAACACACCGTGTCCAATCAAAATAGCCATTATAAATAGTAATATCCAACTTTTGAAATTATATATATTTTATATTTCAAAATGGACTTCATTTGTGGATTCAGAATATTGAAATTAGCCTATGTTGAATTTTTGGTATTTTTTTGAGAACTTCCAATTTTTTTATGAATAGTGAAAAATAATTAAAAACAACTTTTTAAATCAAAATAAATTATAGTGATAAATTATACTGTAGAGTGGTTTTAAAGTATAATTAAAATATATTTTTACCATTTTATCCAATGGTGGTCATTAGAATTAATTTCACTTTGAAATTGGACATAAACAATTTTCAATCTTTTGATATATATTGTTTCTTAAAAACACGCTATTTGTTGTGAAAGAGGAAATTAATTATAAAATTAATTAATGAAACTTATATGTTTTAAATTTTTTAAAATATAAATAATTTTTGAGTTCAGAATATCAATTATAGCTTAGGGTAAAATTTTGGCATTGTTCTGAAAAACTTCAATTTTTCATGAATAGTGAAACCACTAAGTGGTAGTTAAAAAACTGATTTTTCGTTTAAATGAAACATTACCACTTCTATGATTTGATTTTGAAAAATCTGACATACATGGTTGTCATTATGAATTAAAATGTGGTTCAATGGGATTAAAATAATTTTTTGGTGAATAGTAACTTTTAAGTTTAATTAATCGCGATTAAAAGTAATTAGTGAAATTTAAGGTAAAGATAATATTATTATAATATGAAATGACCTTGAAACTTGTCCTACACCTATTTGATAAGTCATTTCTGGCAAATATAATCCATGGGTCAACTTGGGGACCCCATGGAGCCACTTTGGTAGGAAAATGACATTAAAAACCTTTTATTTAATGTTAAAATAAAATGTCACAAACATGAGTTGTTTTACTAATTTTTTTTAAATGGGGTAATAAAAGTCATAGTTTTGACTATAATTATTCATTAGAAAGATAAAAATATTTCCTACAACATGATATTTTTTTATAATTTTTAGACATTAAATAAATTAAATTATTTATGACACCATGATGATGCAGCGATTACCTCATTAATTAATGATTCTAATAAAGTGGAAGGATAATGTAAAATCTAACAACTACACATGTCCAAAGCCTATTCGATAAGTATATTTCAAACCCTTATCACCTTATCCTCGAAATATATAAGTGTGAGTTCTTTAAAATCCGAAACTCATTATATAATAAAGTGACATTTGATTACTTTCCAAGAGTTCCCCTCCTCTCCTCTTATAAAAGGCCCCCACCACTACCACCTTATTCACACCTTCAAATCCTTTTGGCTCAGCCAACCTCTGCCCAAATACTCTCTCAACTTCCCTATATTACTCATAGAATCCTCACTTTGGGTATAATTCTTCCCATTTATGCCTTTGGGTCAAATCAAAAAAGAGTTACCCGATTTTAAGGTAATGTCTTCTGTTATGTTATTTTGTTTTATTTTGATTCTCCAACCCCATAAAATATTTTTATTAATTTCTTTTTTAACAAAACCAGTATCCTTAATATACTAGTATGTTGTTATAAGATGGATTCGAGCTACACTTACACACACCTACATCTAATGGTTAAAGAACATACTGTTTCTGTGGATGGCGAATTTCTGCCTCACGAAACGATGATTGTTCAACACTCATATAACACCTTCAAAGGTGTCCATTACGATGTCACTATATTAATATATGATATATAATATGTTTATGTTTTACTTAAGTATCTTTATTTTTCATTTATTGCATACCTTTATGGTTTCCATTATGGGTAAACGAGATATTTTCATTTTAGGAAGTGCGGACTACCGCCCCCTCAAAGTGATTTGAATCGTTAATGCCATATGTGGGATGTAGAAAGGATGGAGTAAATGGTATTATAAATTATATTATACTTAAATTATAATATAACTTTATATAATTATTATTTCATTCCATTAAATATGAACTAGAAATGAATGTAGTGTTAATGCGTACGTACGGCTTACCGTCTCCATGAATGGTGCATTTCATTTCTTACCTCTAAATGTTAAGTAATATTATGAATGAATGTATATACTGGATATATATGATATATATGATATCTACATCATGAATATAATTCTGGAGATAATGGATATTCTACCACATAAACAACTTGTAATTATAAGAAGGTTATTTTTGACTCAAGTACCAAAGATCGACAAAATGACCGTTATTAACTTAAATAACTAAATAATGTTCATAACATGGTAATAAGTTATATAAAAGGAATAATGAACATGTAAAAGTTTCTTAAGCAGAAATAAATTAACTCTAGTTTATTATTCAGGAGGTTAAAGAACGATCGTGTCAAGTCGGACACGAGGTAAGGGAACTTCTTAACCCAATTTCCATTCTTTGGGTTAATCTCATACTTTCAAATTATGTCATGATATTATTATGTCCTATATTGTATTTATACTTTCTTTATGTGTACATATAGTGAATACACATAATAGATCTCTGTTATTTTAAAATTTTTCTTTTTAAGGACTTCGTCTCAATCTCCTTTCATTGAGGCATATTTGGTTTTATACACAACTTTCTTTTATATGGTGTATAAACCCCTTTGACTTTTACTTTTACTCAAAAGGAATCTTTTTATTCGAAGCGTTTTTACTAAACGACAAAAGGAATGTTTTTTTCTTACGTATGCGGCGACAACGACATCCCTGCCGTCATGACCATTATTTGAGTTTTGGCTTCCTCTACAAGCCATAACTTTGTTTAAAATGAAAAATAAATATCATGTTTTACTTTTCATTTAATTTGGTATTGAAAATGGTTTTGAAAGTGTTTTTGTTATATCAATGTTTTTTATTGATATCTTGTGATTGAAATGTGGAAATGTTATGTTTCCTTTATGAATATTTTATGTGATATGATTATGTTATGGTTTATGATATGTTTAAACCTATTCATATGAGGAATGAATTGGACTTAATAAGTGACGGGTGGAGCCTGCTATAGCTCCTCGATTCATCGACAGGTCTCATGAGACAAACTAGTGTCTTGGCATGAGGGCTTGACAAAATATTATTTATAGTCTTGGCACGAGGCCTTGGCTACGTGGTTATGATAGTCTGGCATTATGCATTCTATCATTATGAAAGTGGTTATTGATATTGCATGTGATTATTCGACTAGTCGAATATCCATGGGAATAAGTAAATGGAATTATTTAATCTTATCTTTTCCATATTATTCTGAAGTTCATGTTTAAAAAGGCTTTTGTTTTAGTTATACATTGCCTTAAATGTTATTGTTTATTTATGAAAGCTTCCGCAATATTGTTATCCTTATTGAGCATCTGATCTCACCCCTTTCATTGTTTTAATATTTTCCTGGACGTGAAGAAGTATTTAATGAATGACCTACAGGGATAGTCAGAGAAGGATATGAGTGTGGACTATGGAGACTTTTTTATTGTAGTTTTTCAATTTATGATGTAACGTAACATTTATGAATGTATCTAGTGTTTCCAAGGCTACTAAACTAATCGTTCTTTCGAGACCTGATCTTTTGTGATCATGCCAATGTTATGCAATAATGCACCGACTCCGGGTAACTGGGGTCAGGGCATTAAAATGGAGGATTTGGTCACTTTACATATGGATGTGAGATTGAAAGACGATAGAGATGTATGTTTCAGATGACAGTGCAGACTTCTTTAATGCGGTAGGTGGTGAAGTCTTAGTGGGGAGACTTAGAGATTAATGTATTTTGTGATCACACTATCGAGGTTGATGCTCCATATGGATGGTAAGAGGATAGTTATAATCAGATGCTATTCCATGGGAAGTTATTTTTAACAGTGGAAATGTGTAAGGGATTTATTTATGATATCCTTATCAAACACCCGGCAGTGCGTCCAAGAGTTTATAAGATGTACCAGTGCTTTAGAGAATAGTTTTGGTGGCCTAGGATGAAGCGGGAAGTGGTGGAGTTTGTGGCAAGGTGCCTAGTGTGTTAGTAGGTAAAGGATGATCACTATGTTCATTGAGGTTTTTTTTATCCCTTAGACATTACCGAGTGGAAGTGGGATGGCATCTTGATGTATTTCATTATAGGAATACAATTGTCTTAGGGAGGTTATGATGATATCTGGGTAGTGGTTGATCGATTGACGAAATCGTCTTACCTCCTCGTGATTAATGAGTCAAGAATGAAGGAATCCATGGAAAGGAGGTTTCTAAATGAAGTGGTGCAGCTGCATGGAGTTCCAAGATCCATCGACTCAGATCGAGACACACAGTTTTCCACAAGAGACTATAGGGGATTACAAAAATATTTTGGAAGAAAGCTATGCCTCAACACTATTGTCCACCCTCAGACAGATGGTTAGATGGAGAGGACCATCCATACATTGGAAGACATGTTCCAAGCATGTGTTCTGGTTTTTAATGGGTCTTGGGTGTGAAATTTTCTATTGGTATAGTTTTCCAACAACAATAAATACAACTTTTACATTGGTATGGATTTGTTTGAAGATCTATATGAGAGGTCGGGTCGTTCAACCTTATGCTGGATGGAAGTTGGGGAGGTGGCCATTCTTGGTTCGGAGGTGGTGCAGAGTACAGAAGAGAATGTGTAACTTCTCAATGAGATAATTAAAACATATCAGGACAAACATAAGTTGTATGCTGATCACAGGAGGAGTCCATTATAGTTCAAGGTTGGGGACCATGTTTTCTTAATGGTTTCCCATATTAATCAGAAGTGGATTTTTGGAAGACAAAGGAAGCTTTGTCCCAAGTTCATCGGACCATTAGAGGGGTTGGGACAAGTTGGCGAGGTGGAATATCAACTGGCATTTCCAATACAGTTGTAGAGGATCCACGACGTCTTCTATGTCTCTCATCTCCATCATTAATTACACTAAAACTCCCTCGTAAATGACTGGGGAGAGTTGTATATCAAGAATGATGCAATGTTCATGGAACGACTCATAAGAATCAAGGGTTGTGGGGAGGAGGTGATTTTTGAATGGACTATTCCTTTGGTTTGAGTTCTCCAGAGGCTGGGTGGCCTCGATGAGAGTACTTGGGAGTTGGAGACATAGATGCGTGCCTAGTACCTGAAGATTTTTTGAGTGTTTTCTCTTGTGTTTTTCTTTTGTGCCTTTCTTATGATTTAATGTTTTACCTCATTTTCTGTATGATATGTTTTTTAACTATTCCTTGAATATGTGGGAAAAGTATTGACTATAAGCAGGGGGGGCTGGATCCCCCGTCGAGATATATTAATGTGGAAGAAATTAAACTCATGTGGGAGAGATAATGACACAAAAAGGGGATAGTATCTTGACCTGGAGGAAGGTGCTCCCTAAACCATGTGTCTGGATAGTGTGACCTTGGTGTTTTCATGGTTGTTTTAGGTATTGGGGCCTCAAAATTTCTATAGTTGTTCATGAGATAGACGTCAATGATGTTTTCTTGGATGTTAGGGTTATCAATCCGTCTTTTGAACAATAAAAGGTGGTTCATCATTGAGTGGTATCTTACAAGGAAGCTGTTCAGACCTCTCAAATCTTGGGTTTGGTTTTGAATTATCTAGGATGAGAATAGTTTCAGAGGTATCTGATGTGATGACCCAGATTTTCTAGGGCCATTCCTTTGTAAAAATACATTGTTTAGGGTGTTTTGGGGGCTGTTCGTGAATCATTTATAGAGTTTTACAACATACAGTTTTGAACTGTCTCTGCATTAGCATGTCTGTATGTCGGCATGTCAGTGGGTCAGAATGTCAGTGCATCGGTGAGTTAGGGGCATCAATATCAGTGAGTTAGGGGCATCAATATCATCATGTCAGGGGCATCAATATTATTGGATCTTAGAATCGGTAGTTTATTGTGTTTTTAGGACTAGGTGTTTCAAAGGATATTAATTACATATTTAAATCCTAAATTTACAGGGCATTTGAGACACACAAACCATGTGACCAAGACCACAATCCCACGATTAATGGATTTTAAAACCATTATTCCTTTAAATTAGGATCTATCTTTTCATGTTTGGATCTTCTTATCCTAGTATGTTATTTGTTCCCTCTCGTTGTGCCTAAATTGTTTCTCCCTAGATGAGTCGTTCACCTTTGCTAGAGCTCCTCATCCTCAGTTTTCTTGGAATTTTCTACTACTTGCGTGATCCCTTGTTCTTGACGCAAAGAGAAGATTTGGTCCCCTATTGTTCCATGTAGGGATTTATTCTGTGTATATTTAATTGTGAATCATGCAGGGTGGGTATACTAGTGTTACTTCATTAAGATAGTCTGAATCATTTTCTTAACAAATAATAAATAAATGGGAATGTAATAAAATCAAAATATAACTTTTTCAATGAGATAATAGGCTGGGAGTGGTATGATGTTTGATCACTAGTTTTATTTTATTCTCATTGATTCTATTATGGTTGTTTCAGTTGTATGCCATCTGGAAATCATGTCTATTTGTGGTCTTTTCTTGCACACCAGTGATGTTATGTTTTTTTTGATATTCTTGACAAAAGGATTCAACATGAAATCTACATAATCATGCACACCTAGTTATTTGAAACAGATTGCCTAGGATGAAAACCCTTGTGTGATAACCCATTTGTATAAAGTAGAAATAAATATTAATTTTTATCAAATTTGAAAATATACTATTTTGATAGGTGTGGATGACTGTTGTGTTTTTCTGGGTTTTGTGCCCTTATGTGAGTTTTGTGGTGCTACTATTGGGAGAACAGTTATGGGTACAAGGGTGGATGGAGGATTTGGTGTGGTGAGAAGGATGCTGGTAGTGTGTGTAGTGTGGTAATGGTTTAATATTAGTTGTTGTGGGTTTGATGGGTGGGAAGTATGTGTGGTGTGTTGGGGTCTCAGTTTGAGAATCTGATTGATTGTGAAACGGATGGAATTGTAGACAGTGGTACTGACTTTGTTTATGTTGTGGCTATGAAGCAATATTGGGAAGTGGGACTGCGGGGTGGTTATGAACTTATTATGTAGTGGGACTGAATTTGGGAATTGTTTCGGTAGCAGGGATATGGTATTGGGTTGTGAGAGAAGGATTGTGTGATATAAATATAAAGAATTATAGTTGTAAGTGGTTTAATGAGGGTATGTAGTGGGACTGCAAATTGGGTTTTGAGCTATTGTTCAGTGGGGTGACAAATTAGTTTTCCTTGTTGTTCAGATATTGTCATGGTTGGTAGTTTCCTGGTAGTGCTAGTATAATTTAGTTTGAATCCACTAATTAATAAATGGAAATTGGATAATAAATAAGGGTTGGGATTATGATTTTGTAGTGTCCATTTGTGTGGTTGTGCATATAGGGGTAGCAAAAAAAGTGGTACTAGTTGGATTGTTTGTTTAGTTTTTTGAAAACCGCATATTAGGTTGTGTTCGTGATTACCCTTATGTATAAACTGTACTTCACTGTGATTTATATATTCACCCACCCTTATTGAGCACCCAGATCCAAACACCACCATTTTATAAGGGAGGGTATCTTTACCAAAAACCTGGTGGGAGGAAGGATGGTTGGTTACTAACTTTCTTCCTTGCACCCTCTTTTGGGTTCTTACCACTTGAGTGTATCCAGGTAGGATGTAATGGCTTGAGGCTTACCATAGTCCCAGATCCTTTTGGAAGTTTGTTGTGGATGAGAGGCCTAGGTGTTTGGGGTCCCATATTATTTTCCTAAGTGTCTTCAGGATGAGGCCCATGTGTCTTTAGGAAAGAGGTTCGGTTATTGTGGACCAGGTGTCTATGGGTGGGATTGTGTGTCATTTAGGTCCTAGGTTTGTGTGGGAAGGTTGTGGAAGTGGGAATTCATATGAGAAGAGTGGTAACGTCGAGACATTAGCCATTATGGATGAGCAATTAATAGGTGGGAAAGTGGTGCGGGGTACCCAACTGTCGATGTGCTTATACTATTACCTTACATGACTTGAGTTATTTGGTTAGCATGCCTTGGTTTGGATATGATGGTTAGTATTACTTGGTAGGTGCTTTTAGGTTCTACTATTTTCTCATAAAGACATTAGTATGTTCCACCACTTGTGCATGGGTAGATTTAGTTTCCCTACTGAGTATACTTTTATAATCACCCTACGTGTATAATAAACTATTTCAGGTTATAAGGAGGGATTTTAGAACCATGATGGACTTTAGTTGATTGGGCGTCCGGATTTGTTTCTGTTTCTACTAAGTCTATTTTTTTGGTACATTACTTTGGAGTTTTATTGTAACTTATATTAGATTTAATTTTGAACATGTTTATAGGAATGGATTTTAGATATTCTTTTACTTTTAGTATTTGCAGTTGCTTCTGATTTACCATATTATCTAAAATTTTTGAACTATAAAAGGGTAATGCCTTCTATATTTTGTGAGATTGTAAACCCTTGGTAGCAGTCTCCATTATGGGGTCTATTGTAGGTAGGACTTGGGGGTTCATTATCTTTACTTCATATTGAGGAAGAAATGGCATGGAACTTTGCAACCCCTTACCTCATCTTGAAGACGGTGGGTCGGGATAATAATTCTGGATTAAAATGAAGCATCCTAAACTTCGATACCCCTCCCTATCTGTTAAATCATTATTCTTTATTTTCTATCCCCTATTTTATATATAGTTAAAACAAATCTCATCTGAATACCCACCCCTAGTAATTTCATTTTAATCATAGGTATGTAATTATCAAAAAATATATAATCTCACATATCCAAGTGTTTAGATATCTCTAATACCTCATATTTCTTTATACTTATAACTATCGTAGTAGTGTATACAATTTAGGTGGCCAATGTATGCAAATTTAAAGGAGAGGAAGAAGAATTTTAATGCATAAAATATAAGGATATTTCCTAAAATTAATCTCAATCCCCCAATTATATAGTGAAATTATTGATAATTAACAGTTATCAATGTAATTTATCAGCAACTAGAAATGGTGTCTCTTTATCTAAGCCACTAATTGCTTAGTGTGCCAACACCACAAAATTATAAGAAAAAATAGTAGTATCCTTTCTCTCTTAATGATTGAAAAGATAATCCCCCCAACATTTAATAACTATCCATTTATAGAAGTATTCTAAGAGATTATTGGTGCACTTTATAATTGACCATGTGAGTATCATGAGTTTCGTAAAATCCTTCAGGTGAATCCATAAATTGAGAATGTTCCATTATTTTAGTGCCCTCCCCCAGTGAATTATTATTCATTATATGTTGGACACATGTGAATTTCTAGTGTCGTGATGTATTCCCTGAGAATCTTTAATCTTACATCATGTTTCATAGTCCACATCATTCACTAATAAACTATTCTCTTTATTATGGCTATTCATCCCTCCGATTAGCTCACCTTCATTGCACAACCATCCCTTTGCAGTGAAAATCCAAAAAAACCATCAACCTCTTGTGGGCCATCCCATACAATAAATAAAAATTAATAGTTCTAGTTTTGTGAAATCTTCCCTAGGAATTTAAATTATTCCATAACAAGACACACTATACATCATTTTTCAATAACCCATCCTTATCTCCGTGGTTGTGCATGCCTCTCAAAATCTCACATTCAATGAACATCCATCCATTTATAGTGAAAATCAAAACACCAACCACCCTATAGATATGCATCCAATATCATAAAGACCATATCGACCATTTCACACTTTCTCTATTGACTATTAATGTGATACAAAAAAGTAATCATTAGTGAGAGAACATTAGATAATTTATTTATTCAATCTTTCTTCATGTTAGTGAGATAACCATAAGTCTCATGTGTGAAAATTTAGAATATAAAAATAAATTCATTAAAAAATTAGTTATTTGGGGTTTTTATGAAACTTATATATGTGATACCTATAAATTGAAATTATATAGGAAAAATAAATGTATATAGATTCAATAATTTGGGATAAATGAGTTTGGTATTTCACTATGTGCTTCGATGCTAATGTGTTTGACCAATTATTCTTCACAAAAGAGAATGAGGCAATACTTTATTTGGGAAAAATATATTATTATTTTGCAGCAGATAAAAATGCATAATGATATTCTCATTAAATTCCTAATTATTGATATTAAAATAAATAATCAATTAAGAATGGGAATAAAATGATTGGAATATTAATCACCTAACTGTAAGTCTTAAATCAAACACTTCAATATAAAAATCATTTCATTCGGTGAGTTTACATTCAATTAAGAAGTTGATTATTTTTTTAAATTATAGTTTGTATCACACAAAGGAATTAATCTTTCTAAAAAATATTTGAAGATAATATTACTACTCTTTACACACATTATCCCAATGGGACTGAACCTACTTCTACTTCTAATGTTGTTGTAGTTTTAATAATATAAAAATATTTTTCATCAAGATAGTGCACACTATTTTTCATATAAATTTATATTTTTCTATAATAAGATCGATGGAAATTTGGTACCCTTATAATAGTGGTCAAATTATTGAAATACAATATTGGTATTTTTAGGAGGTTCTATATATATATATGTGTCATGATATTTATATGTATCGATCTATTAAGAACTATAGAGAATTCTAATGTGTGAAAATACATTCCCAATATAATAAATTTACATTAAAAATTTATTTTATACTATCGATATATAAAATATTTCCTAGGATATTATGTAAGACCTATTTAAGTTAGTGGGCGATTTTTGGTTGGGTTGTTATAGTACTGATCTTTATTCCTTGACACAAACACGCATCATAATGTTAATCCTTAAGGAGGGGTATATTATTAAAATTAGGAATCACACTATAATTTCATATATTGATTTTTATGAATGATTTATTAATTTGGAGTGTTTATGAATGTGACATATGATTCAAAATCTATTCTATAATTGAATTTCATAGTTTTATGATGATTGGAATGTTGTGTTGTGAGGTTTCAAATTATTCCGTAATAGGTTTGATTGGAAAATATATAAAATATCATAAATTATGGGTTTCCTAGTTATAATTAATATCAACATATTCAATTTAGGTGGATCGAATAAATAAATGTAATTTCATAATAATTTATGTGTGTGAATAATGATTTTAAATATTACAGTGAAATTTTGGAGTTTGAATATTTTTAAAATATTGAAGTTATTATTGGATAATGGAAATGTTTCATTCAACAATGATAATATATTTGTATAAAAATTATACTGTGATCAGTCACATAATAATATTACAAATTTTGGGTTTAGAAATTACTAATATTAAAATGGAAGACAATAATAATTTAGAATATTTAACCCATCACATAAAGAGAAAGAGATAAAAAGATCTTTTTAACATCTGGATCATTGGTAAAGTTATTGGGAATAAATATATTGATTATTTGAGTCCAAACATAAGGTTTTAATTCCATAGAAACATAATCATTGACATGATGTTCTAAATATTCTCTTATATTCTTGGTAATAAAACAATATATTGACTTTTTTTTGATTCTATCTGGAAGCAATGCATGGACATGCAGAAGGAGGGAGTGGAGGCATGAATTGATAGTTATTTGACCCAATATATTTATAATCATCATATTTTATAGTGACTTCCTTATAACATTGACACATATTTGATTTATACTCCATGGATATATCACTTTTGGGAGAATCAAGTAAAATCCACTTTCCATCATATTTTCTTATCATATTCAGATGTTGTAAATTCTTAATGGGTATTGAAAGGGTAAATACATTCATGAAAATGTGAAGAAAATATCTATGTAAAGATAAATAAATTTAAAACCAAATTTCATCCACTTATAGGGTTTTTAGGCCTTGTGGTTGCGAGCCTTTAATATTTTGGCCTCTAATCACACTGAGTCACAAATCATTCATTACAAATATAGTTTTTAAGGGAAGATTCAAATCTTCAAAGTAATTACCACTTTTTTCTTAATATATTTAATTTATCATATCTTTTCAACATTCTTAAACCTAATTAATCATTTTAATAACATATGAATATTATTATAATTTAGGAAAAAGAGTATAATAATGAAATATATATTTATTCATAATCAGTATTTTTTGTTAGAATATTTTTGTTTAGGTCAATTCGATCACTTAAATGAATGAATCTAATCTATTTTCAGAATTATAATCATGGGTGTTAAAAAACATAAAAAACAAATTGTTTCATGTAAGACCTTGAGATTGTAGTTTATATTTCACTTTAATTAAATAATATTTATATTATCTTTCTCCAAACACAACACTGAACTAAAATGATCCATAATATTTTAGAAGAATATAATTAATAAAATTATGAGCCTAATAAATCCAATCATAAATAAAAAAACTAGTAAACTAAAATTTATTTCATTTAGTGGATAAATAATTAATATGATTTAATATTAAATTTGATTATTCTTGATGAAATAACAATTTTAAAGAATTGTACATTTTATAATAATAAATTAAATTTAGTAATATTAAAATATTATTATATATGAACTAATTAATTAACATTTTTTAAATTTGAAATTGATTGAAAATAAATTCACGAACACTAATAATCATTATTTTCAACAAAAAGAGATTTTATTCATCATTTATATTTTCATTTAAAAACCAAATTTATAAAATTCAGAAATTAAATTTAATAAAATTAACTTTATTTTTGAATTAATAATTTATAAATTATCTTAGTATAAATTTTCCAGATTTTTCTGTAAGGGGTGAATTTTGAGTGTATAGTGAGAAATAATGATTTTGAAAATAGTGTCACTTTTATGATCTTTTATGAATTGAATATTTATTTGAAAATTTATGAAACAATTTTTATATGAAAATAAATATTTATAAATTGAAAGAAATAATTTATAAATAACATTTTGATTTTATAAATTTTTTGTATATGATTTTGGAAACTTAAGTAATATTTTACTCTAATTAAAAAACTATTTTGGTATGTTTCTTTTAACTAATTATTCACAGTGTGAAATTTGCTATTGGTTTATTTGAAAAGTCACCTAACTATTTTTTGGATAATAATAATACATCTAATTTTATATAAAACAATAACATTGATTATTTAATCTTAATATTAATTTTAAACCATATAAATACACTTTTTCAAAAAATGGTTTTAATATGTTTTGTGCTATAATATTCAAATAAACTATCGTCACACTTATGAATTTATTTTCAATTTTTTTTATATTTTAAATCACTATTTCCAAATTGAATTTTTTTACCATTTTAGTTTTATACATTAAAATTAATTTACATAGGAAAACATTAATTACCACAATAAAAACAAAAAATAGTAAAAGTGAAAAATATATGTGTAAAATACTTAAAACATGTTCAAAGCAAGTGTTAATATGTATGGTTGATTATTAATTGAACATAAAACTTACCCAATATTTTATTATCTATTACGGTATCGACTTTACCCTTTAAAAGTGACATATCATTATATTATTACTAAAATGGCACTCTCCTCACTAATAAAGGGGGACTTATACCACCCCATAAAGGAAACTATAATTTTGAATTGCTCTAAATTCTATGAAATTTTTTTACTTACCCTTTACCCCTTAAAACATTTATCATACCCTTTATTCATTAAAAACCTAAAATTAAGCTATTTCAAAAAAGTAGTTTAAGGGAAAGTTTAAATTCTCAATGTACGTACTAATCACTCTCTAATTTTTCTTTCATATCTATAATTATCATCTAAAACTATATTACCAATTAAAACTAGATGAAAAATAAAATTATATATATAATTACATGGTTTTATTTTTATGGAACCAATATTATACACGTCTTCCTTTTGACTTAGAAAAATAAAATCATTGCTTATATTTACATGCAGACTACCGACTCTATGAAGCAACATGTTCTGTTTTACATAATCAATTAACATGGATGTTTTATAAGGGGTATTTATTAAGTAATTTTTTTATTTAAAACATGTTTAATATTATAAAAGTTTCAAAAAATTTCTACTTTATTTTTATTTTATGGAAGTCAAAAATGTCATTGTTATGTACATGAAGACTTCCACCTCCATTGAACGATGTAATTTATTTTTCATGTCGACTATAATTTTATAGTTATAATTATTTAATTAATGAATAAATATTATATTTTTAGAAAAATATTTTTTTTGTTTAGTAAGGGTTTTTTTAATATTTAATTCGTTATTGAAAAACCAAAATGTTTTCCAAAAAATTTACCGAAAAAAGTTTGTCACCAATCCCACGTTCACGAATCATGAATAAAATTTTCATGGAATGGAATTTGATCTTGAAAAATAATCATAAATCGTGAATTAAATTAAATTTTATAATCTATAAATTATGAACTTGGTATCAATGAATGGTAATCAAAATCAAAACATTAAATCATGCACATAACAATCAAAATCACTAACATCCGATGGTGAAAATAAACTATAAATAACTAATAAATATAAAATAAATAATTATAATTTAGTTGTATAAATGGTAATAAATATTAATAAGGCTAATAAATATGTTATTAAGATATTTATATTTATTATACATGATTTTAGAGTAGATTTTAGTAATTGGGAATACAATCTAAGGGTTTATGTTAACTCAATTCTTATTTGTTGAGTTATGATTATTTTTTAACCCATATTATTATATATCATGTATTTTATTCCCTATGATTTTATTATGTCTATATATCTAAATTTTTTAATGGTATTAAAATTTATATCACACAAAAAAATTTTCAAATGTTACTTATATCATGAATTATTATATTTTCATGGGTGTTGTGTCTCTATTTTAATTCATTAAGACATGTTTTTTTATTCTAATAGTTTCATTTAAATAGTGTGTATACTAAATATTGAATATATAATATCGTAAATTTTATTTTATTCATGGTGATTGAAGTTTAATTTTAGTCTCCCTTTTTCAAGGGGTTTCCATTAAACTGTTTACTTACTGTAATGTGTTTTTGTTAAATCAAATTGTTTCCTTTAGTCAGAAATTGTCTTTTTCTACTATTTTTTGAAAATATAGGTTTATTATGTTCTATTATGATATTATAATTAATTTCCTAATTTTTTTCAAAAGTATTACATTGATTTATTTATTCCTTTATAAAATTTTATGATGTTATGAATTATTCTCAATCTTTTTGAATAAGATCATTCTCTTCCATATCAAATCCCACTCTTCCACCAAAAGTTATAATTTTTTTAACTTTTAAATCCAAATTGGTTTTATTTATAGTGATCTCAAAATTTACATCCACTTCTTTTCAAATGGTATTTTTTATCACACATTTTATGATGTGGATTTTAATAATGATATTTTAAAAATATTAAAGATGATTTCACTTTCATGTTTTTTTATTTTTCACTACATAGTTCCTATAGATAAACTTTGTGTATTGTTAAAGTCTCTGTTATTGAATATTTTTCTAAAAGTAAAATATTTCAAATATTTTCATTTCATATTTTTTAAATGACTTTTGAATGTGGATTGTAACTTTTTATTTTACAACTACGGTAAAATAATTTCATAAAAACTCTTATGGTTGATATATGCATTATTTTAATTTGTATTTACAATGAATCCTTTCCCTGTCATAAAATGGTTTTCCAAATGATTTTTACTCTTTATGATTTTGAAAATAAAATGGAATATTATTATATCTTTCCAAAGTAAATTTATGATTATAAAAATGAATTTTTTATTTTAAAAGATATTTTAATGGATAGTGTTTTCAAGAAATTATAGTTTAATGTTTTTATATATTCTCAAACAAAATTTTTGAAATTAAATTTTTTATAATTTTTTTTGTAGACCCATTTTTTGGTTTTGAATGAAATTTATATATATATATTTTATCAATATAGAAGTATTTAATTTTTAAATAAAACATTTTAATGGGTTTTTCAAATCATTTTTAAAAATGGTAATTTCTTCTTGTTTTTTCAGAGTGAATTACCCAATAATCATTAAAAGGGTGTTTTGATTTTTTATCATCCTTTTACATTGCTTATGAGAAAAATTGGTATGTTCTTTTGATATCATGCACCTTTTTTATCTTTAAGACTAATGAAATTTTGTATGAAGTTATTCACGAAACCCATCACTTTTTCACAAGTTAATTAAGTGGTGTTTGAAATATAAGTGATTGATTTTAAGTATCACACATATGTAAGGATGATTTAACGATGAGGTGTGATATCACCCTCCAATGAATTGGTTAATGTTCTATATCTCCTCAGAAACTTATAGAATATTGTTTTTCAAAATCTAATTTAATAATGGACCGTATATATGTGAAACCAATGTCACTTATTGACCAAATTTTATTAAAACCAAATTTACTAGTGGAATGTGTGTTTGAAAAACCGAATTCACTTACAGAACATAGGTTTTCAAACCCTAAGTCACTAATGGGTCATAGGATTTTTATACCTTATCTGATTATATACCATTGGATTGTGAAACCTACAACACATTTTAACTATAGGATTGTGAATCCTAAGTCACTAATGGTTAATATGTTTGCGATTCTTTATCCACACATGTAATGATTCCATTTGATTATAGTTGTGTCATAGTTTGTTGTTATGCATCATTTTAATGACATGCCACATATTTATGTCTATTATTTTATTCCATATATCATTTTTATTATGTCATGAATCCAAAATATTATTCTATGGTATATGATTGATCATTTGAGATTACATGTCCTCCTATCATGGATTTTAGATAACTATTCTTGTTCTATGTTCTTTTTAATAGTATATTTATCCTATTTTCATGTTTTCTCTAAAACTTATGATTTGACCATTGTTGAAATGTTGGTATGTTTTTACCATATCAAGAATTTGAAAAAACCCATTTCTTATATTTCTATTCAAAAGGTTATGAATATGAGTGTAAATTGTGAGAATTATATAAGGAATTTAGCATGGCCAGATTATAGAGTAATATTCACAAGTGTCATAAAATATGTAGCTTATGTAACTTATCTTAAAAGATACTAAACCCTATATTCGTGGGATTGTGTGATCATTTTTGAGATTTAATGTTTAATTTACGAAAATGACATAAAATAAATATATGTTTAGTATGGGTCATCTCACTTGGCATTGAATACTTGTTGTAAAGTATTTTTTTAGGACCAGATTCATGTGCGAGGGTCTAGGGTGGATTACTTGATATAAAAGTTGGGTATAGATATTTTTGATGATTTTTGTTATTATTTTTGGTTGTTAAGATGAGATAACATTATTTAAAATCCTTGAAAAAAACCATGTATAGAATAAATTTTTTATGTTTTTGTAAAAGATAGATTGTTTGGTTTCTTAGTAATGTAATCACTGTCCGGATAATATAAGTTAATCGATAATATGAAATATATGCACCATTGGATAGTAACCCTAAAACGTTTATATTAGGTATTAACTCAATCACCACTTGGTTCGTGAAAAAGAGGCATAAATGTATACCAAGTTTTAAATTCTAGGGGGATCTTATTTGGTTAATTCACATTCTCTATATAAACCATTATAAATGATTTGGGATTTTTTTTGTATTGAAACAGATCCTGATAGAAATATGATTACAGAGTACCTAAGAGTTATAGAGTCATCCAACAATATCATATTTGAAAAAAGAGATCATAGATTTAAATGATTGTTTCATTGAATAAGAAATCATAGGATCGAGTCTTCACATTCATATGACCATTTAATATCATTTGACTAGATATTATTATAACAATTTTGTTTTTAGAGTTTTCATTGAAATCAGATCATGATTTTTTTTGCGAAAGGTTTTCTCTAAAAATTCTTATAACCAACTAAAGAATAATAAATGATATTAATTTTTAAAATAAAGGGAAATATCAATTCTATACAACTATGTGGGAAATGATGTGTCTCCTAGTATCTATAGTTATTAGGTTGGTATCAAAGTAGAAAATTTATATGGTGCATATTATAGATTCCTTAGGTTCTTTAGTTAATTAATAATAATTAAACGTTTTTAGGCTAAAATTTATTTGAGGGGGGGATATAACACCCAAATACATTAGTATATATTTCTATATAATTAATACTATTTTGAATAGCATGATCCACAAAAAAAACTCAACTAAAATGAAGAATGACATATTATATGAATATTATTAAAAATATATTAAGAATAATAAATCCTCTAGTAATAAAAAAGTTAATACTCAACAAAATTTTCATATATTTATATTATAAATAACTAATAATATTTAATATTAAAAATTATTATTCTTTCTAAAATATTTTTAAAGTGTTTTATAATTTTTTGTAAGAAATTAAATTACTAAAATATAAAATATTATAACATATGTTCCCATATATTAACATTACTTATGTTATAATTTGTTATAAAATAATATTAAGAACACTTAATAACTTCATTTTTTCAACCAGAAATGTTTTCATTTTCATTTTCTATATTTATTTGAAACATAAATTTATAAAATTTAGAATTTTAATTTTATAAAATGAAAAAATATATTGAATTCATCATGTAAAAATTATCTTAGGAATATTTGTCATATTTTTCTGAAAAGGTGGAATTTTTGGTGAAGAATGAAAAATACTTATTTTTCCAATATTATAACTTTTATAACAATGTCATAAAACAAGAATGATTTGAAAATTTTTGAAAACTTTTTTTCTATAAAAAATATATATTTTCAAATTAAAATAAATCATTTAATAATACAAATTTTAATTTATAAAAACCATGTTTAACATTTTGGAAACTTAACTAATATTTTTCAATAATAAAAAAACTAATTTTGGTGTGTTTCTTTTAACTAATGAGAGGGTGGACTTCATTTTTCTCTCCTATCCTGAAAAATCTATCATTAATTCCTATATTTATTACATTCTTCTATAACATAAAATTGGTGAGTTCCAAATACTTTATCACTTCTGTCAACCATAATTTTTTTTATAGTTTTAAAACATTTAACTAGATTAAATTTTTCTAGATTATACCTTTAATTTTCATTTATTTGACTATATTTATCATTTCTCATGTTTTTGATTCTATCTCTTTGTTTGAATGAGAATTAAATAACCATGAATAATAATTTTATGCCAAACAGATTGACTTAGTTTAAATGGACTGCTTGATTTAAATTTTGATGAGTTGTGGACAATAATTATACTATTATTGGCCAATATTTTTTTATTTTGATTTGCTTATTACAAATCCAATGAACTTTAAGAGGAATTGGATTTGACTTTTCTTGAATTGGTGTAAAAGAATGATGTTGATTTTTTTGGGCCTTTCCCTTTCAAGTATTGATTTTTTGGTTGGGTTGACACATATGCATGCTAGTTTTGGAATTAAGATTTCACTTATATTTAGTGAATGAATTCCAATTATTTTTTTATTTTAATTAAGAAATTTAATTCAAAGGGGGGGGGGGGGGGTTATAAACTTTCAATTGTGTTAATAGATACCTGACATAGTGGCTGTGTAGAGGGTACTGCCATACACAATGAGCATTTTTACTGAGTTATTTTCTGATTGGAATTAATGGAAAGCTAAGTTGAACTTTAGTTGTCAATTATTATGGATGACAATTGAGAATTATTTATTATAATGCATTCATTTTCTACATGTATTGGTGCAATTGTTTTGTGTCATACATCCCATTATTTTATCATAGATGTTAAGGGCTTGTTGTCTTGTAAATCTTCAATTGGATATATTCCATGTATATATGTATTTTTATGTGAATTACATTGATGGATTTTACAATTAGAAATGCAAGATGTTGATATGGTTTTGACACCAATAAATGTTCATAAGATGATCTTGATGTTTACTTTGAAGCTGAGATATATATAAAGCTCAAATCTTAATATTAAGGTGTGATAATAGTTGGGATGCTAAATTTATTTTGAAAATAAACTTGTGATAACCTTTAATAACAACTTTATGACTTTGTGTTGTGTGGGTTCACAATTTTGGGTTTGTTTATATTGTTTTTATGATGATTATATTATATGTTTCGGTTTCTGAATCCTAGTTCTTATTTTTTAATTAATATTTCTCAGTCATAAATTTTTTTCATTAAATGTAGATATCCTAGTGTGAGGTAGAAAATTCTAAATAATGGAATAACCCACTAAATATTTGAAGGATCCGAAGGATTTAAGATCAAAGATTATAAGGTGTTTGGAGTCTACAAGGAGTGGATTATCTCATTGTTGATAAGGTATGTAAATTATTTCATTTGACATATTAGGTTAATTTCTTGATCATACGTCAAATTTTTATTTTGGAATTTATGGTATATTGTAATTTTATATCATGTTGGTAAAAAAAATTTCCACTCATTCTTTTACCTATACAGTTTTATTTTCGAATTAATTTTCAGGGGGTATGAGTTCGTCTTAAAAATAAAATCTTAGGAATCCTAAAAATTGATATATATATATATATATATATATATATTACACTCGTTAATATCCCAATATATAGAACATGATTATCATCTATTTAGTGATTAAAAACTGTATTGGTTTTTAAAATATTATTACAAGCCGGGATGTCTCTTCTTTTTAGTCATGAACAAATGGAACTGGTATTATTGAGTATGAGTAAATATGATGATTTTTTAGAGATTTATATTAAATGAAAATAATTTTTAACCTTATGGTTTATAATTTCATGAAAATGAAAAAATTAAAATACTTTTTAAATTAATATATGACTTGGATATCCTATGTTTAAAGTAGTGCATTCTAATTTTTATTAGTGGGTATCATCAAGAAAATATGTATTCGGTGGGGTGAATTGAATGGTAATAATTTTTGGTTTGTTGATTAGAATTAGAATATATTTCTTTGATTAGTAATTCACCATTGAGAGGATAAAAAATATATATTATATGCCTTTTGATATTGTATTTTAATGAGTGGGTACTACTTGTATAGTTGTGTAAATGCTTAAAGGGATGGATCAAGTAGATTCCATTACTCGTTACTGATCAAACATAGTAGTGAGGTATTTTTATATACACTATTAGGTGAGATATAATTAACAACATAACAATTAATGGATAGTTTGTATTTAATGAGGTATAACATTAACATGGAAGGGATTCATGGTTTTTTGTCTGGTGTGTGATAAAAGGATTGGTGATTTCCCACTCAAGGAAATATATATGATGATATATAATCATGTAATAGAAAATTATATTCCCCCTTTTTATTAGGAATAGAACATAAAAAATATGTATATGAACCAGTAATGGTTTTTATTAACTATTGTATTTCATGATTCTTCCCTACTATGTAGGGGGTTTTCATTTAATTCATTATGATACATATTCATGATCAATCGTTAGTCTAAGTCAACATATTATAGTGATATTCATCACCCATGGTTAGAATAACATGTTGTTTGTGATAGAATATAATAAATATAAATTAAAACCATTGTCAAACTAGAAACTAGTCAAATATATCATGAGGAAGTATCATTAAAAATCCTAATAATATTAGTAGTTATTTTACTAAACTAACTACAAGTTGTCATTAAAACGAATAGTCAAACAAAAAAAAAGTAAGGTACAAAATCTTTTTGTATTCTATACTACCGATGGTTAGAACAATACCTAATCAAGGATTCTATTTGGTAGTATTCTTCAACACCCATGGAAACACCAACTAATCTATTGTGGTTCAATTCAACAACCATATATATCTCCCATATATTGACTATAAAGTAGTTTATTATGTAATTAAGAAATAATAATTAGTATCTATGGTAAAATATAACTACAAAACTATGTAAGTTTGTGTATCATGGTAACTTGGTTAGCACATTATAATTCAACTTTTATTTTTTCATTCTAGGTGTTATAGTTTTATTTAATTCTACTCTTACAGAAATTGGTATATCATCCCATATATTAGGGTCCACATTGTTGGTTCCCTACTAGGGATCATATTTCACACCCTATATGTGAATATTGCTGTATTTTTAAACTTTATTACTAATACAAATCCATAATAGAGATTTATAAAAGAACATACTACTTATCTTGAATTGTATTATGACATATAATTGAGGAGTGACTTAGCGATGTCCTAGAACCTCTGAGTGTATTTATTTTTTTTATTTTTTTTCGTTGATTGTAATAGTGGTTGGTATGCTTAAGGTTACAATGTTCCACTAGTATCAGTCACTACTCATGCCAGTCGAGTTGGGGTGTTTCACAATGTTTCAAAATTAAGACAATACACTTTGAGATTAAACCACCAAAATCATTCTGATTTACAAGGAACACATTTAAATTCTTTATATGGATCATTCAATGAAATTTTGTTTAATAAAAACATTCAGGGTTTCCATTCTCAAATGATCTCCCTACCTTTCAAGGGTGAAATGGATCTATTATGTGGTGGGTGTATATTCCCAAATTTCCCCACATCGGTACATAATTAATGTTAATTATTTAAATACATGTTTAACCTAAATAGTTAAAACTGTTAATTCGCCCTAGTGAATAACTACAGTGGAACATAATATTGTTTCTACTGAGTTCAAATTATACTATTTATATTTATGTTTAGTTTTATTATTTTTCATTAATAGCGGTATTATGATTGAGATATAACATTTTTTTAACAACTTAATATATGTACCATAAGTAAATAATCTAATATGAAAAAATGTATATAGTAATTGAAATTAAAAAACACTATATTTGTTGATAATTCAATGGTTTCCATGTATATGTATAAAATTTATGCTCAAGTGGACTGTTGTCCTTTCCAAAATGTTTTTGTTTTTAGTGTTTTATTTTTTTATAATGATAGAATGAATAATTCGACATGAATAACATTTATATTTTTGAATTCATTACAAATTATTCTGTATATATTATGTAATATAATTTTTAATTTTATATATATAATTTTTGATTATTTATAGGTATTGCAGTAATTTTTTTATTTTTTATATGGTATTGTAGTGTTTTTTTATTTACTCGTTATTTGGGAAAAGGAGGAGAGACTGCAGTGTTGAATGTTAGAGGCATTTTGGGAAAGAGAGTGGGGGTCTGCTCTCTGTATTGGTGGATAAATCTATACCAATGGGTTCTAAACTGTTGGTATATTATAAGGGATAATGATATAAACTAGTGGTTTACAAATGGTTCAAGTATATTTATACCAATAGTTTATACAAATTGTTGGTATAGTGTACCTTTCTATGAATTATACCAACAATTTATGGGAAAAAGTTGGTATAGGCCTATACCCACACCATAGTTGAAAACAATTTGGAAAATTGTTGGTATATGATATACCAACAATTTTATAGACTATACAAATAATTAAAACTATTGTTATACCCTATGTTTCATGTTGTGCCCATAATATCAAAAAATAAAAACATCACTTGTTTGTACGTGTTGACTACTGCCTCCATGGAATGATGTAATTATTGTTTCCTTACTGCACCACTTGTATTCTTATTATAAATCAATTACTAAATAAATATTATTTTATTTATTAAATAATATTGGTTTTGGATCATGAATGGTTATATTAATATTTAACATGTAATTGGTATACCATGCTTTTTCATAAAAAAACTGCAAGAACACAGTCATCACTGATTAAATCTTCACAAATAGTGACTCAAATTACCATAGAACGGAATATTAGATTTATATATAATTATAAATAATCAATAATAGTATATTTTATAATTTAATTTTTTTGACTTGTTATTGATGAATGTAAATAAAAACGGATACTTTAAATCTTGTGTGAAACTATCAAAATTGGTAACATCTGATGATGAAAATAAATGTTAAATAACTTATAAATAAATAATAAATAATAATAATATAAGAGTATAAAAGGTAATAGATATGAAAATAATTATTAAATAATTTATTAATGGGGTTATATTTGTTATATAAGAATTTATATCACATTCGACTAAGCACGAATACATGGTAAGAGGTTTTGTTAACTCAATTCTCATTCATTGAGGTATGATTATTCCTTTTTTACATTATTATGAGAAGTTTCAGATATTATTCACTATGATTTTATTATTTTTAATTACCCCTCATTTTTTTTGTTATGAACATATCTATTATACAAACCCCTTTTCAAATTTTAATATGTCATGAGTTATGATATCTGTTAGAGTGTTTCATATCAATTTCTATTATTTGAGACATGTTTTATTTTATAAATCCAATTTAATTTAAATTTTATGTATACTACCTATAGAATATATAATATCATTTATTATATTTTATTTATGTTCATTTATGTTCAATTTCAATATATTTCCTTCAATAGTTTACCTATAAAACCCTTTTTTAAGCCCTAATGTATTTTCTCGAATCAACTTATTTCATTGGGTTATAATTATTCCACTTTGACTATGGTTTTACATGATGTATTTTTTTTATGTTTTATTATTATATTATAATGATTTTATTTATTTTTATGGGGAATTACATTGATTGATTTTTTCCTTCATAACATTTGATGTTGTCAAGAATAATTTTCATCCTCTCCAAATTAGTTCTTTATCTTCAATATCCATGATCCTTATTTTCCCAAATTTTATCCTATTGTATTTTATAATCCAAATATTTTATTATGTGTAGTGGTCTCATAATTTATTTAGACCAATTTTTAAATGGTATATTAATCACTATTTTTCTGATGTGGGTATTTATAAATATATTTTCAAAATATTAACAAGGATTCAACTTTCACATTTTTTATCCATATTTTTTATGTATAACCTTTATTTATTTTTCAAGGATCTATTATTGAATGTTATTTTCAAAAAAAAAATTTCATAAGTTTTCACAATACCTTTTTAAATTAATTTTTAATGTTACTTATAACATCAAATTGAATAATGATAGTAAAATATTTTTCTAAAATTATTTTATGGTTTCTTTAACCGTTATGAGCATTATTCTTTATGAATATTCCTTTCAATGTTTTATAATATTTTTCAAAAATATGTTAACTTTTAATCATTTTGAAAAGGATTGTAATATTATTATATATTTTGAAAGAATTGTTTTTTAAATACTAATTCATGTTTTTAAAATGGATTTCAAGTGATTACGTTTTCAAGAAATATATATTTAATTATATTAAATCTTAATAAGTAATGTTTTAAAAAATAGTTATTATTTTTAAATATTCTCTGAAAAAACTGTTTTTGGTTGAAGTTAATTATAAAATGTTTTATTAAGTTCATTGTATTTAATTTTTACATAAAATATTTTTTTGGGAGTTTTCAATGCATTTCGAAAATATGATATTTCATCAATTTCAATTAAAAGTGAATTATCCAATAATAAAAAAATGGGGATTTTCATCTATTTCAAAATCCTTTGACATTACTTATGTTATACTTGGGATATGTTCCTATGATACCACCTATTGTTTTTTTCTATAAAACAGATGATGTGTTTTATGACTATATTTATTTAACTATCTCTTTTCCATGGGATAATTTAGTGATGTCTGTAAAGTTAATGAATGATTTCAAGTGGCCCACATATGTGTGGAATATTCTTGGGTGGGGTATTATATTTTACTCAAATTCCTTGGTTACGGTTGTGAATATCATGAGATACTTATGGAACATAGTTTTATGAGTCGTAATTCACTAATGTATCATCGATTTTTTAAAACTAAGTCACTTAGTGACAATTCTTTTGAGAAACCAATGTCCCCAATAGATCATAATTTTTTGAAACCTAATTCAATTTTGGATTGATGGTTTGGAAAAAATATGTAACTAATGGGTTGTCAGTTTTTTGTAACTTAATACACTTATAGAGTGATGCTTTGTGAAACCTAAGCCCCTTATAAATAATAGATGTGTGAAACCTAAGTCACTAATGGGAAGTAGGTTTGTGATTCCTAATACACCATATTACAATTCTCTATTCTTATTGTTTTTCCGCAGTTCATTTTCATTTTATTTTTATTCTTTTGATTATGATACATAGATCATATTTTTTATCTCATGCTTTCACACTTTTATTTCATAGTATATGTATTCAAATTTTATATTACATTTCTTGAAATCATGAATTATGGATAACTTTTACCTTTGACATTATTTTTAATAAGGTATTTTCCCTTTTAGTGTTTTCTCATATTCATTTGATCAAAACGTTGATGACATGTTGATTATTTGTTTCATTTTTAGGTATTTGAGAAAACCCATTTTTATGTCTCCATTATATAGGTTATGAAGATGAGTATAACTTGTCATAAGTGTATTAGGTTGTCTTTTATGGTTTGATTAAAGAGGAATATTTACAAGTATCATAAAATGAGTAACTTAGGTAGTTGATCCACAAAGACACTAAACCGTTAGTTAATTGTATTGTGTGATTATTTTTTAAATATAGTTTTGAACTTATATAAATAATTTAAAATAAAGATATGTTTATCTTGGGTCATCTTAATTGTTTTCAAATATTATGTGTAAAGTATGTGTTTTATCATCAGTTATGGGAGTTTGGGTTTAGGGAACCTTAGTTCAGGTACCCGACATACTCAACCCATCAGATTTATTAATAATATTAAAGATGTGATGTTACATGGGAGTTTATAAATTTAGGTGTGTATTTCATCACTATTTTTTGCATCCACCAAGGATGAACAAAATTTTGGTATCTCAAAGGACCACATCAATCCAAATTACACAATGGATTTCTATGAAGGTTCAATGACAACACGATGTTCCTCTATATAGTCATGTGTCACATATATGTAGAGTTATTCAAAATCATTGGTTAATTATAACTAGTTTGGAATAATATCCAAGGGAGATTTCGGGATCAAGTCCTCAAAATACCCATTGCAATTGCTTAGTCTATTTCAATAGATAACAAATTCCATCCAAAGAGGGTAGCTTGCTTGATCACATGAATCGTAAATCAAATATCCAAATCATATGAAAACATATTGCTGGTTTTGTGATAGAATAATCCTTTGATGAAGCATTGGTAGGATTAGAACACACCTCTACAACCCAAGGGGAATAGTGACCCCAATGTAGTAACATTGATATTCACCATAATCTAGGTTGGAATTAGTGGAATCCAAGAGATGAACATCATCATAAGGTCATTATAACGACCCATACTTTACATACATTGTTAATACTTCAAAATTGAAGCACACTTATTACAACATATGACAAAACCACAAAGGACCGTATAGGTATAGTGTCTTTAGAAACTGGGAAACATAAACAACTGGTTCATAAATCTTCTACAGTGTCTCCCATTTATTTCATCATATCTAGGGTCCCTTTTAGCATATTCTACTTAATATCCATCTTCCTGACCTGGGGAAAAGAAAACATAAAAGGGTGAGCTCAAATGCTCAGCAAGGGCAAATAAAGGAAATAAAAATCATATCATATCTTTTTGAAAATCAAAACCGGAAAAAGAGATCATAATATCTTAACATGGAATAAATCATAGAAGTGAAAATGAGATCCCCATAATCATAACATAAAACTTGAAACTTTGTGGCATGCACACATAATCATGGAAAATCATTTCTTGTTAGTCATGACTCATTGCCAAGACTATCTTAGTGGACAAAGTCCCTTTCTGAACCGAGTTCACTCCTCGTTTCAGTCCTGTATCACTGAACCGAAATAACCTTCCGTTCCAGCCATGTCTATCTCATGAGATATAAAATCTTTACCCAATTCATTGGAGGGAGATATAGGTCCCACCCATCTTATAATGAATCCTTTCTTATGTGTGCCACATAATCATAAATCATACATCATCACATAACACATGTAACAAAAATGGGATTTTTGAAACATCATGACATCATAAAACAAATCATATAATATAAAAATATTTCCATCACAACATAATCAAACCAATGTAATAATAGGGATAAAAACAGAACCCTTTTATTATCTTAGATGGAAAATAATTTTGATAAAATACTTGAACTCCATTCTTGAGGAAAATATCCTTTCTACTTCAAAAACACTTTTCCTTTCTTAACATGTCATACAATTTTAAACTAAAAGAAGTTGATTAAAAATAAACTTGAAAACTTTTAAAAGAATATTCTTGGAAATAATTTTTTAAAAATCCATTCATGCCGTATAAGTTAAAAAAAAATTCTTCGTACTTTTGTCGGAAAAGTCAAAAAGTACCTCGTACGAAAAACGAAAAAAGATTCCTTTCATACATATTACTAAAAACTCACCGAAGGGTAAAAATGGATTTAAAAAATTGTAGTTGGATGGAAATGATATTACATATTGATGAAACATGGATGTGGATGATAAAATACACCCCAGTAAATACTTACGAATAAACAATCTCGGATAAAAATGAGATTGTGATATTTCCCTTACCTTAGGTCCGATTTTCTTTGTACGTGTCCGAAGCTCCTGTATAATGGTTTATATAATGTTATTTACTTATTCCAGAATCATAAATATTGATATGATATCATATATGGTCATATTCCTAGCTTCTTGTTAGTAATATTTCATTGTTACTTGTTACTCGGGTCTTTATTACCTTTTGTTCTTATGCGTGTTTTGCCGAATACATTATTATTCTTCGTTTAAGGTTATAGATACCTTATATACATAATAGTATTAGTGTAACATATATCATATTTATTCATTAAATTCATTTATATAATTGCTATATAATGATGATCATGTAGAACGAGTCGCATCACATCGTGGAGACGGTATTCCGTACGTACGCATGAGTGATGATATCGTTCCTATGATCGTGGAACTGTATTGGAGTATATATATATTATTTCAGTATCAATATTACTTTATAATAATCATAAATAGTTACTCATTACACCATTATAATCATCCTTGTAATTTGATGGTGGAAAAATAGATTACACCACGGCGTGGAGACGATATTCCGTACGTACGCACGCGCTGTGATTTCATTTTTCTGTAGGATGGATAGAAGGTAAATTAGGGTTGTTTCATATTTATAATAACATATCAGTATGTAAGTAATACTGATGTTATTACTTTATCATGAAACAACTAAAGAAGAAGAAGTTGAAGAAGAAAGAAATTGAAAAGATCGGTAATGGATATTACCTCTTCTTTGAAACGCCTCTTTAAATCCTCCACTTAGGGAACTAAGATTGGTCTTTGAAGACGACCAGGACCTCTAGGATTATTCTAGGGAAGTGGAGAGGAGAAAATGGCAGGGGTTGGCCGAGCTTGAGTGCTCAAATTGGTGTGAGGAAGAGGGGGAGGAGGTTCCCTTTTATAAGAGAGTAGAGGGGCACCTTAGGAATATCTCAAAATATTATTTTATATTAAAGTCAAAATCGGTTTATAATGGTTCCAAAGGGTCTTATTTCGAAGCTAAAGTGGGGATGGGTCGAAATCCTATCAACCAATAGGATTTAGACAAGTTTAGGGTATTATTTTAACCTTATCAATTAGATTTAACTCTAAGTTAATTAATTTAACTTTTACCATGTCTTTTTTTTTCTTTCACTATATGGTTAATACACTTACTATAACATGCCAAACGAACCCCAAATTGTTTATTATTAATATATATATCCTTATCTAAGTCATTTGGACGAACCTTAGATTTTTAGGAATAATATAACAATTAATAATATAATATTTGATTTAAAAACTATTTTGTGTCAATTTTGACACTATTTGATTTATGATTTTTGTGAAAGTCATAACAGAATTATATGTTCTAACCAAGTTGATTAAATCAATACTAATATATCATAGTAACCTAGAAAATTAGTGGAATTCATAAAAAGTCTTAAATTACATTTATTTTGGTATTTATATTATCAATTATGTCAATATTTCATTAATAAGATAATTACTGCATCATCTTTGTTTCATAAATAAATTAAATTATTTGATGTCTAAAAATTACAAATAAAATACCATCACGTAGGAAATCTTTTTAGATTTCTAATTAATATATACAATCTAATTTATCTTATGTATAACCCCATATTAAAAATAATTTACTTATTAAACTTTGATTTTAACTATTTTAACCCTTCTTTAAATAAATTAATAATAAATGTCCTAATCTAATCCAAGTGGGCCTAAATGGTCATATTTTATTCCTAAGTTTGTTTTTGGTCGAATTACACTTGTCCAATAGAATTAGGACATGTGTTAGGGTAATATTAATATCATATTTACCTTTAGTTACCCTATTTACTATTAACCACGGTAAAAATAGTAAAAAGTTACTATTCACCAAAAAAATATTTTTATCTCATTGAACCACATTTTACTTACTGATATCAACCGTGTCTGTCGGATTTTTGAAATTCCATTCACAGAAGCGGTAAAATTAAGTTTTATGCAAAATTCAGTTTTAAACCTACCACTTAGTGGTTTCACTATTCATCAAAAATTGAAAGTTTTCAGAAAAATACCAAAATTTCACCCTAGGCTAATTTCGATATTCTGAGTCCAAAAATGAAGTCCATTTTGAAAAATAAAATTTATAAAATTTCAAAAAGTGGTTATTAATATTCATAACGGCTAGTTTTAATAGCATATTGTTGTTTAGTGAAACTCGGTATTGCATACGATGCAAGCTATCGAGGAAGGTCGCGATTGCGTGTAAAGCAAGTCAAGCAAGTGTTGTGTAGAAAAAGATTCCTTTGATGATTTATATAACATAAAAGTCTCGGGTGTTACATTCTACCCCCCCTAAAAAGAATTTCGCCCTCGAAATTCGTCACTTTGTAACAAACAGATGAGGATACTTCTCCCTCATCATATCCTCAAGCTCCCATGTAGCTTCTTCAAGTTGGTGGTTCCTCCATAAAACTTTCACCAATCGAGTGGTCTTGTTTCGTAGGACATTTTCGCTACGATCCAGAATCTCTATCGGCTGTTCTTCATAAGAAAGATCTTGCTCCAGCGGTACAACTTCTGAGCTGAGTACATGTGAAGGATCTGGTATGTACTTTCTCAGGAGAGATACATGGAACACATCGTGAACTTGAGAGAGATTCGGTGGAAGCGCCAATCGGTAAGCTACCTTCCCAACACGATCCAGTATTTCGAAAGGACCGATATATCTAGGGCTCAACTTCCCCTTCTTTCCAAATCTCATAACCCTCTTCCAGGGAGATATTCGTAAGAAAACTTTATCACCCACTTCAAACTCTAGGTCTTTTCTTCAGTTGTCGGCATAACTTTTCTGTCAACTCTGAGCTGCGCTTATGTGTTGTTGAATAGATCTGACCTTTTCTGCCATTTCATCAACGAGATCAGGTCCTAATAGCTTTCTTTCCCCAACTTCATCCCAGCAAGTTGGAGTCCTGCATTTCTTTCCATAGAGAGCTTCATAAGGAGCCATCTGAATACTGGAGTGAAAGCTATTATTATAAGAAAATTCCACCAAAGGTAGGTGTTGATCCCAACCTCCTTTGAAATCCATAGAGCAAGCTCTCAACATATCTTCTAGGGTTTGAATTGTTCTCTCAGACTGACCGTCTGTCTAGGGATGATAAGCAGTGCTGAAACTCAACTCTGTATCCAGAGTATGCTGAAGACTTCGCCAGAACTTCGAGGTAAATCTCAGACCCCGATCAGATATAATAGAAAGTGGTACTCCATGCAATATTACCACTTCCTTTACATATATCCTGGCAAGCTGATCTAGAGAGAAATCCTCTCTAATAGGAATGAAGTGTGCAGACTTTGTAAGATGATCAACTATGACCCAGATAGCATTATTTCCTTTGGATGTTTTAGGAAGTCCTGTGACAAAGTCCATAGTGATGTTTTCCCATTTCCATTCGGGTATGGGTAATGGTTGTAACATCCCCTTAGACTTTTGTCTCTCAGATTTAACTTGTTGACAAACCAAGCATCGAGAGACATATTCAGCAACATCTCTTTTCATTCCATCTCACCAGAAGTACTCTTTCAGTTCCCTATACATATTCGTGCTTCCAGGATGAATAGAGAATGAAGAACTATGAGCCTCATCCAGCAGCTCCTTCTTTAATTCGGGGATGGAAGGAACACAAACCCGATTCCTGAACTTTATTATCCCATCACAATCAAGGTTGAATTCAGGAACATTTCTCACCTTCTTGTGTAACTCGACATCTTCTTTCTATGCCTCTTTAATCTTCACATGTATAGATGGTTGAACATTAATTTGAGAAAGATAAGATTTTTACCCTTCCATTATAATTCCAAGATCCATCCTTTGTAAATCCATAAATATTTGATCTTTTGTGATCCTCATCATGGATAAACTAGCATGGTCTTGTCGACTTAATGCATCTGCCACCTTGTTTGCTTTCCCAGGGTGGTAATGGATTGAGCAGTCATAATCCTTAATCAGCTCCAACCGTCTTCTTTGACGCATATTCAACTCCTTTTGTGTGAAAATATACTTTAAACTTTTATGATCAGTATAAATATCACACCTTTCACCATAAAGGTAATGCCTCCAAATCTATAATGCAAAGATTACCGCAGCCAACTCCAAATCATGTGTTGGGTAATCTTGCTCATGGATTTTCAACTGTCGTGAGGCATAAGCTATCACCATATCATTTTGCATAAGAACACACCCCAATCCCTTCTTGGATGCATCACTGTAGATCACAAACCTTTCTCCACTACAAGGCAGTGTGAGCACAGGTGCACTGGATAACCTTCTTTTCAACTCCTTGAAATTCTCTTCACATTCCTCTGTCCAGAAAAACTTAACTCCTTTCCGAGTCAACTTGGTGAGTGGATTAGATAATCATGAAAAATATTTTACAAAACGTCGATAATATCCAGCCAAACCAAGAAAACTTCGGATCTCAGTTACTGTTTTTGGTCTCGACCATCTTTCGATAACCTCTGTTTTTGCTGGATCCATAGATATTCCCTCTTTTGAGATTATGTGCCCCAAAAATGTAACTTTTTGAAGCCAAAATTCACACTTGGTAAATTTGGCATAAAGCTTCTCCTTTCTCAGGGTCTTCAATATAATTCTCAAGTGATCTTCATGCTCTTCCTTGCTCTTTGAATAGACAAGAATATCGTATATAAAGACTACCACAAATTGATCAAGATAGTCTCTAAAGACTCTATTCATTAGATCCATGAAGATAGCAGAGGCATTAGTAAGACCAAATGGCATCACTATAAATTCATAGTGTCCATAACTTGTACGGAAAGACGTCTTTGGTATATCCTCCCTTTCGACCCTTAATTTATGATACCTTGAACGAAGATCAATCTTGGAAAAGTATTGAGCTCCGCGTAGTTGGTAAAATAAGTCATCAATGCGTGGGAGAGGATATTTGTTCTTGATAGTGATCTTGTTAAGTTCTCGATAATCAATGCAGAGTCTCATTGATCCATCTTTCTTCTTAACAAATAGAACAGGTTCTCCCCAAGGTGACGCACTAGGGCATATGAATCCCTTATCAAGATTCTCTTGGAGTTGCTTCTTCAATTCCTGCAACTCAATTGGGGCCATTCTATAAGGTGTCTTTGAAATAGGCAAAGCACCCGGTACGAGTTCTATTGAAAACTCAACTTCACGATTTGGTGGAAGACCAGGTAATTCCTCCGGAAAAACATCATCAAACTCCCGTACAATGGGCATATTCTTAATTGTGAGTTTCTCACCAACCATTTGAGATAAATAACCTTCATTTAGTGGAATCAATACCCATAATATGGAAGAAATTTCCACTGGAAGATTATGTTCATCCTTGCATTGATATACGATCGTAGATTTATCTGGAATATGAAATGTGAATTCCCTTCTTTGGCAATTGATATGAGCTCCATGTAGAGAAAGCCAATCCATGCCAAGAATCACATCAAATTCCACTAAAGGAAGGATCACAAGATTTGCAGGAAGCACTTTCCCACAAACTTCGATCGGAGAAGAATTATAAACTTTTGATGCGACTGTTGTGCTATTAGGTGTTGTCACAGCTAACTCCACATCTAATTGTTGAGGTAATACGGTGATACCCTTAGAAAATTCTTTAGAAATAAAAGAGTGGGTGGATCCAGAATCAAATAAAACATTTGCTACTTTAGAGTGGATGGTAAGTGTACCTTTCACCACTTCGTTATCGTACTCCACATTGCTGATAGAAATTGCATGTGACTTTCCTTTGTCTTTAGCCTTACGATTTTGTTGACGTCGACCATCATCATCAACCCTTGGATTTGGGCATTGATTGGCATAATGCCCCATCTCCTTGCACTTGAAACATTGAAGTGTAGTAGGTTCATTCTGTGTATCCCTTCCTTTGTTTGCGTCATTAGAAATCTTCTTCCCATTATCATGGAATTCAAATGCCCGATGACCTTCCTTTCCACATTTAAAACATTTACTTGTCTCTTTAAGACAACTCCCTCCATGTTTCTTTCCACACTTTGAGCATAAGGAAAAGCTCATCTTCTTTTCCGTGTGCTCTTTAGATTTTTCTTTGAATTCCATCTTCCTCTTCTTATCAAACTCATGTGACTGATGGGTTATTCCAATCTCTATCTCGACTTTGAGAGCACATCGAACGATTTCCTCGTAGCTATTGAAGTCCCTTATGGCTAACACCCTTCGAAGACTTGGTTTTAAGCCACTAAAGAATCGATCAATCTTACTCTCAGGTTGGATAATAATACCAGAAGCGTACCTTGTAAGTCTTGTAAAATTTGCTTCATAGGTACCAACAGATTCATCATCCCTTTTCTTCAGTTCAAGAAACTCTTTCTCCATCTTTGTTCGGAGAATACGAGGGAAGTACTTATTGAAAAATAAGTTCTTGAACTCGTCCCATTCCATAGACTCAATTTCATCCCTTTGCCTCGTATTCTTAATAAGATTCCACCATTGATCAGCATCTCCTTCCAAACGATACACTGCTAGGATGACTTTATCATGTTCAGAACATTGAAGAACTGAAAATATCTTTTCAGTAGTACTAATCCATTGTTCAGAAACTAATGGATCAGTAGACCCACTAAAAGAAGGTGGACGCTGCCTCATGAAGGATTCAACAGAATGTTGCTCCTTCCTTTGATCGTTTGGAAGTCCTGCATGATTCATAGCTTGAGAAAGTTGTGTGAGAATGGCTACAAGATTTTGCATTCCAGCTCCGATATCGTTTGGTTGCTCAGGGGGACAATCATTGCATTGCCCATCGCATTCCGCATTAACACAGTTCCTTCGGGTTCCAGCCATTGACTAAAACCAAGAAGAATAGTGTGAGAAACACTAATTATAATAGGAAAACCACATAATTCAAGAATAAAATTTTCATGCTTAAGGTCTTATCCTAGGTTATTCAAGGACATTTCTAAAACACTAAGATTGTGTTCTATGCTTAGACTTATCCTTAGGGTTCTTACTAAGGCTTTCACATCCTAGTTTCCAATGGTTGACTATACCTTTCCTCTGATACCAACTATAACGACCCATACTTTACATACATTGTTAATACTTCAAAATTGAAGCATACTTATTACAACATATGACAAAACCACAAAGGACTGTATAGGTATAGTGTCTTTAGAAACTGGGAAACATAAACAACTGGTTCATAAATCTTCTACAGTGTCTCCCATTTATTTCATCATATCTAGGGTCCCTTTTAGCATATTTTACTTAATATCCATCTTCCTGACCTGGGGAAAAGAAAACATAAAAGGGTGAGCTCAAATGCTCAGCAAGGGCAAATAAAGGAAATAAAAATCATATCATATCTTTTTGAAAATCAAAACCTGCAAAAGAGATCATAATATCTTAACATGGAATAAATCATATAAGTGAAAATGAGATCCCCATAATCATAACATAAAACTTGAAACTTTGTGGCATGCCCACATAATCATGGAAAATCATTTCTTGTTAGTCATGACTCATTGCCAAGACTATCTTAGTGGACAATGTCCCTTTCTGAACCGAGTTCACTCCTCGTTTCAGTCCTGTATCACTGAACCGAAATAACCTTCCGTTCCAGCCATGTCTATCTCATGAGATATAAAATCTTTACCCAATGCATTGGAGGGAGATATAGGTCCCACCCATCTTATAATGAATCCTTTATTATGTGTGCCACATAATCATAAATCATACATCATCGCATAACACATGTAACAAAAATGGGATTCTTGAAACATCATGACATCATAAAACAAATCATATAAGATAAAAATATTTCCATCACAACATAATCAAACCAATGTAATAATAGGGATAAAAACAGAACCCTTTTATTATCTTAGATGGAAAATAATTTTGATAAAAAACTTGAACTCCATTCTTGAGGAAAATATCCTTTCTACTTCAAAAACACTTTTCCTTTGTTAACATGTCATACAATTTTAAACTAAAAGAAGTTGATTAAAAATAAACTTGAATACTTTTAAAGGAAGATTCTTGGAAATAATGTTTTAAAAATCCATTCATGCCGTATAAGTTAAAAAAACATTCTTCGTACTTTAGTCGGAAAAGTCAAAAAGTACCTCGTACGAAAAACGACAAAAGATTCCATTCATACATATTACTAAAAACTCACCGAAGGGTAAAAATGGATTTAAACAATTGTAGTTGGATGGAAATAATATTACATATTGATGAAACATGGATGTGGATGATAAAATACACCCCAGTAAATATTTACGAATAAACAATCTCGGATAAAAATGAGATTGTGATATTTCCCTTACCTTAGGTCCGATTTGCTTTGTACGTGTCCGAAGCTCCTGTATAATGGTTTAAATAATGTTATTGACTTATTCCAGAATCATACATATTGATATGATATCATATATGGTCATATTCTTAGCTTCTTGTTAGTAATATTTCATTGTTACTTGTTACTCGGGTCTTTATTACCTTTTGTTCTTATGCGTGTTTTGCCGAATACATTATTATTATTATTTTAAGGTTATAGATACCTTATATCCAGAATGGTATTAGTGTAACATATATCATCTTTATTCATTCAATTCATTTATATAATTTCTATGTAATGATGATCATGTAGAACGAGTCGCATCACATCGTGGAGACGGTATTCCGTACGTACGCACGAGTGATGATATCGTTCCTATGATCGTGGAACTGTATTGGAGTATATATATATTATTTCAGTATCAATATTACTTTATAATAATCATAAATAGTTACTCATTACACCATTATACTCATCCTTGTAAAGTGATGGTGGAAAAATAGATTACACCACGGCGTGGAGACAGTATTCCGTACGTACGCACGCGCGGTGATTTCATTTTTCCGTAGGATGGATAGAAGGTGAATTTGGGTTGTTTCATATTTATAATAACATATCAGTATTTAAGTAATACTTATGTTATTACTTTATCATGAAATAACTAAAGAAGAAGAAGAAGTTGAAGAAGAAAGAAATTGAAAAGATCGGTAATGGATATTACCTCTTCTTTGAAATGCCTCTTTGAATCCTCCACTTAGGGAACTAAGATTGGTCTTTCAAGAAGACCAGGACCTCTAGGATTATTCTAGGGAAGTGGAGAGGAGAAAATGGTAGGGGTTGGCCAAGCTTGAGTGCTCAAATTGGTGTGAGGAGGAGGGGGAGGAGGTGCCCTTTTATAAGAGAGGAGAGGGACACCTTAGGAATATCTCAAAATATTATTTTATATTAAAGTCAAAATCGGTTTATAATGGTTCCAAAGGGTCTTATTTCGAAGGTAAAGTGGGGCGGGGTCGAAATCATATCAACCAATAGGATTTAGACAAGTTTAGGGTATTATTTTAACCTTATCAATTAGATTTAACTCTAAGTTAAATAATTTAACTTTCACCATGTCTTTTTGTTTTCTTTCACTATATGGTTAATACACTTACTATAACATCCCAAACGAACCCCAAATTGTTTATTATTAATATATATATCCTTATCTAAGTCATTTGGCCGAACCTTAGAATTTTAGGAATAAAATAACAATTAATAATATAATATTTTATTTAAAAACTATTTTGTGTCAATTTTGACACTATTTGATTTATGATTTTTGTGAAAGTCATAAAAGAATTATATGTTAAAACCATGTTGATTAAATCAATAATAATATATCATAGTAACCTAGAAAATTAGTTGAATTCATAAAAAGTCTTAAATTACATTTATTTTGGTATTTATATTATCAATTATGTCAATATTTCATTAATAAGATAATTACTGCATCATCTTTGTGTCATAAATAAATTAAATTATTTGATGTCTAAAAATTACAAATAAAATACCATCATGTAGGAAATCGTTTTATATTTCTAATGAATATTTACAATCGAATTTATCTTATGTATAACCCCATATTAAAAATGATTTACTTATTAATCTTTGATTTTAACTATTTTAACCCTTCTTTAAATAAATTAATAATAAATGTCCTAATCTAATCCAAGTGGGTCTAAATGGTCATATTGTATTCCTAAGTTTGTTTTTGGTCGAATTACACTTGTCCAATAGAATTATGACATGTGTTAGGGTAATATTAATATCATATTTACCCTTAGTTACCCTATTTACTATTAACCGCGGTAAAAATAGTAAAAAGTTACTATTCACCAAAAAATTATTTTTATCTCATTGAACCGCATTCTACTTACTGATATCAACTGTGTCTGTCGGATTTTTGAAATTCCATTCACAGAAGCGGTAAAATTAAGTTTTATGCAAAATTTAGTTTTTAATCTACCACTTAGTGGTTTCACTATTCATCAAAAATTGAAAGTTTTCAGAAAAATACCAAAATTTCACCCTAGGCTAATTTCGATATTCTGAGTCCAAAAATGAAGTCCATTTTGAAAAATAAAATTTATAAAATTTCAAAAAGTGGTTATTACTATTCATAACGGCTAGTTTTAATAGCATATTGTTGTTTAGTGAAACTCGGTATTGCGTACGACGCAAGCTATCGAGGAAGGTCGTGATTGCGTGTAAAGAAAGTCAAGAAAATGTTGTGTAGAAAAAGATTCCTTTGATGATTTATATATCATAAAAGTCTCGGGTGTTACAGTCATTTTTTCATATTATATATAAAAAGTATGTGAAATAATTTTAAATATGATAAATCATTTTAGAATGAAATGGTTTTAATTTTTTATTATTTTTAGACTTGTCTTTTGTTAACCCAACTATATAAAATACCATGATAGGGGGGTGAATCATCGTATGATAGATTAAAACAATGCCTCTTCAGATCATGTTTCATCATTAAAAAAAACACTCTTCTCTCAATTCCTCAAAGCAATGTATGAATAGAAATGAAATCAAGATCGAGACACAATTATTTTACTCAGTTCCCCCCCCCACAAGGCTACATTCAAGCAGAATACAATTAAAATGTTCCAATGTAACAAATACAATAAGTATCACTACTAAATTGAGGTTCAAAATAGAGCACTTATATACCCATGATCTCTATATATTAAAAATTTAGGGATAACTCACTACATCCCAAGGATTTCTCCCTTGATTTCTCCTTCGATGGATCACTACTGGTGGAAAGGATCACCTTCTTCTTCTTCCTTTTCTCACTACTCTAGAAAGGGTCCAAAAACAATTTATAGGCTTATAGGTCCCTTCGGTATCAATAATGAATGAATCCCAAATTTTAGGTAGATGCTCTATTGAAGGTATACTTTTATACCCTTGATGAACTTCAATTTATCATAGTTCACTAGGAAATAATTTATGAAAGATTTCACGTTTCTCACTATCTTATGAAGCTCACACATTATTTAAAATCGGCTTAATTATTAACAAATATATATATTTCCTTCACAAACCCCTGAATATTCAAAAATCTATCCGATTTCATAAAGCCCAAATAGCCTTAAAAAAACCAATTTTCTTGAAGGTAGAATATTTTCACTAATATTAGTTAGCCATCATGAAACTCACAAATTTAAGTAATTTTTAATAGACTTGTTAATTTCAATACTTTCATGATGCTTAAAACATTTAGTTTTATTTTAGAGACATCACAAACTTCCATTATTCAAGAATATTTTTCATGAACACCCATTATGAATAAAACTTTTTAATTTGGAACCTTATAATATTCATTATGTTTTTCTATACTTTTGTGAGGGGGGAGAGTAGAGGACTATTTATATGTATTTCTTCCTATTCTAGAATCTTCCATCCACGTCATCATTATTTCTAGAATCCCTCTGATCTCATTTTTGAAGATCCCTATTTTTGCGAATGACTAGGTAAATTTAACAATTCATGAAGATTATTTTAGTCATAGAGACTACCATAAACCCTTTACGAATTCATGATGTTACAATTGTCATAGTCATAGAGATTACCTTCAACCCTTCACGCATTCATGATGGCCCACACCTTCAAGAAATAGACCCTTCTGACACCAAATGACATTGAAAATATCATTCAATTTACAAAACTCATATCTTCATGAAAGTAATTCATTTTTCATATTTTTATGAACAATTCATGAAAATCGATATTTCATGATGATTGAGCCATCCTCTAAATTTTGGACCCCAAAAATTTGGAAAAGATTTGGAAATGATTACACCTTATGTACACAAATTTATATACCACCTCCAAATAATCCATTTATTTATATTGGATCTTTGTTAACATACATTTAAAAATATCATTGGAACTCAACAGAATACCATATCCACCTATATTATCAACTAAAATAATCAACCCAAAACACTATAATGATACGTTGATGTATTATCCCAACAATATCCCTCTTTGGGTTTGTTTCCAAATATTCAAATTTTAATACCAATGTAAATCTTCTTCAATAATATACTAATATTCTATTCTTTTGATTTATATAGAGTTCATATATTTTACCCAACACACACTCTAAACCCATATGGGCCAAACTCATTGTTAGAAACAATAGCATTATGAAATGTTCATCAATGAATCACATCATTCCAAAACCAGTCTACTAATTTCATCAAGAAATTCATCTTTAATGATATATAATATTTGATTGATCATCTTTATCGTCATCCGATTTAAAACCCCATACTTAAATTCTCCTCATATCTTGATTGATCATCTTTAACATCATCAGATTTAAAACGCCCCCGCATCATTTCTCCCCTATCTTGATTAAGAAATTTTCTCCCCTTTTATAGCCACAAAATCACCTCCTTTGTTAAGGAATCTAAAGTGCACTCTTTTATGGTCTGTAATAGGGTAATGAAAAAATATAATCACATTGGGGAAACAAACCATACCTATGAGAGAAGGGGTACCATATCCACACTCTTTTGAGTTTTGGGAGTCGAATGAACTCTAAGATCCAGTCAATTCCACTCAAAATTCTCTTTAGGTAAAGCCTTTATCAGAATATATGAATCCTGTAGTTATATAAAGACATAATCCATCATTAAAATCCCATGATCTGAATTCTCCATGAAAAAACTATAATTGGTTTCAATTTGATTAGTTCTAGAGTGATGGAATAGTGTTATGATATGATTTATAGATATCGAATTGTCCAAATGAATTGTAACACCCCGAGCTTTCACGATACGCTTCCATTTCAATAATTTAATAGCTTGTATTGTACGCAAGTTCGAGATTCTAACACACCGAGACCAATCAAAATAGCTATTATGAATAGTAATACCCACTTTTTGAAATTATAGAAATTTTATATTTCAAAATGGAATTCATTTTTGTATTCGTAATATCGAAATTATCCTAAGATGAATTTTTTGTAACTTTATGATAACATCCAATTTTTTTAGGAATAGAGAAAAATACTTAAAACAACTTTTTTAATCAAAATAATTTATTGTGATAAATTATACTATTTAGTGGTTTTAAAGTATAATTAGAATATATTTTTACCATTTTATCCAATGGTGGTCATTAGAATTAATTTAACATTGAAATTAGGCATGAACAATTGTCAATCTTTTGATATAAATTGTTTCTTAAACACGCTATTTGTTGTGATAGTGGGAATTAATTATAAAATTAATTATTGAAACTTATATGTTTGTAATTTTGTAAAATAGACATCATTTTTGAAATCGGAATATCAAATATAGCTTAGGGTGAATTTTTGGGATTTTTCTGAAAAAACTTCAATTTTTGATGAATAGTGAAACCACTAAGTGGTATTTATAAAAACTGATATTTCGTTTAAATGAAATTTTACCACTTCTGTGTTTTGAATTTCAAAAATCCGATATAAATGGTTGTAATTAAGATTTAAAATGTGGTTCAATGAGATTAAAATAATTTTTTTGTGAATAGTAACTTTTAAGTTCTTAATCGCGATTAGAGGTAATTAGTGTAGTTTAAGGTAAAAATAATGTTTTAATAATATGAGATGAGCTTGACACAAGTCCTACCCATATTGGACGTGCCATGGACGACCCTGAAAATCCATGGGTCAACTTGGGGACCCCATGGTGCCACTTTAGTTGGAAAATGACATAAATACCTTTTATTTAATTTTAAAGTAAAAAATGACACAAACATGAAATGTTTTACTAAAAATTTTTTTACATGGGGTTACACAAGTCATATTTTTGACTATAAATAGTAATTGGAAAGATAAAAATATTTCCTACATCATAGTATTTTTTTTATAATTTTTGGACATTAAATAAATTAAATTATTTATGACACCATGATGATGCATCGATTACCTCATTAATTAACGATTTAAATAAAATGAAAGGATAATGTAAAATCTAAGGCTTACATTTGTCCAAAGCCTATTGGATGAGTATATTCATAACTCTTATAACCATATCCTAGAATTATATAAGTGTGGGACCTTTGGAATCCGAAAATAATTGTATAATAATGTAACATTTCCTTACTTTCCAAGAGTGCCCCTCCTCTCCACTTATAAAAGGCCCCCACCTCTACCACCTCATTCACACTTTCAAGCCATTTTTCTCGGCCAAACTCTGCCCAAATACTCTACCAACTTCCCCATCTTACTCCTAGAAGCCTCACTTTGGTCAGAACGCTTTCCAAGGAAGCCTTTGGCTCAAATGAAAAAGAGTTACCCGATTTTAAGGTAATGTCTTCTCTAATGTTGTTTTGTTTTATTTTTCTTCTCCAACCCCCTAAACACTTTTTATTCATTTCTTTTGTAACAAAAACAGTATCCTCAATAGACTATGTTGTTTTTATAAGAAGTATTCGAGCTACACTTACACACACCTACATCTAATGGTTAAAGAACATACTGTTTCTGTGGATGGAGAATTTTTGCCTCACGAAACGATGATTGTTCAACACTCATATAACACCTCTAATGGTGGCGATTATGATGACACTATTTTTATATATGATATATATATATTATGTTTTTGTTTTCCTTATGATTTTTTATTTTTCATTTATGGCATACCATTATGGTTTCCGTAATGGGTAAACGCGATATTTTCATTTTAGGAAGTGCGGACTACCGCCCCCTCAAAGTGATTTGAATCGTTAATACCATATGTGGGATGTATAAAGGATGGAGTAAATGGTATTATATTCTATATTGTACTGGAAGTATATAATACATTTATATCATTATGATTTCATTCCATTAAATACGAAATAGAAATGAAAGTAGCCTTCATGCGTACGTACGACTTACCGTCTCCATGAACGGTGAATTTCATTTCTTACCTATAAATGTTACGTAATATTATGAATGAATTTATATACTGGATATATATGATATATATGATATCTAAATCATGAATATAATTCTGGATATAATGGATATTTAACCACATGAACAACTTGTAATTATAAGAAGTTTATTGTTGACTCAAGTACCAAAGATCGACAAAACGAACGTTATTAACTTAAATAATTACATAATGTTCAGAACATTATAATAAGTGATATAAAAACGATAATGAAATTGAAAATGGTTCTTAGTAAGGTATATATTAACTCTAGTTTATTATTTAGGAGGTTAAAGAATGGTTGAGTCAAGTCGGACACGAGGTAATGGAATTTCTTAACCCAATTTCCATTCTTTGGGTTAATATCCTACTTTCAAATTATGTCATGATATTATTATGTACTATCTTGTATTTGTACTTTCTTTATGTGTACTTATAGTTAATACACATAATAAATCTATTTTATTTTAAAAATGATCTTTGTAAGGGACTTCGTCTCAATCTCCTTTCATTGAGGCATATTTTGTTTTATACACAACCTTCTTTTATACGGTGTATAAACCCCTTTGAATTTTACGTTTATTCAAAAGGAATATTTTTATAAGAAGTGGTTTACTAAGCGAAAAAAGGAATTTTTTTCTTGTCATACGTATGTGGCGACAATGACTTCTCTGCCGCCGTGACCATTATTTGAGTTTCGACTTCCTCTACAAGCCTTAACATTTTTTAAAAATGAAAAAAATATCTTGTTTTAATTTTCTTTTATTTTGGTATTGAAAATGGTTTTGAAAGATTTTTTATTATATCAATGTGTTGTATTGATATCTTGTGATTTAAATGTGGAAATGTTATGCTTCCTTTATGCATATTTTATGTGATATGATTATGTTATGGTTTATGATATGTTTAAACTTGTCCATATGAGGAATGCATTGGACTTAATAAGTGACGGGTGAAGCCCGCTATTACTACTCGATGCATCGGTAGGTCTCATGAGACAAACTAGTGTCTTGGCACGAGGCCTTGACAAAATCTTATTGCAGACTTGGCACGAGGCCTTGGCTACGTGGTTATGATAGTCTGACATTATGCATTCCATAATTATGAAAATGGTTATTGATATTGCATGTGATTATTCGACCAGTAGAATATCCATGTGAAGAAGTAAATGACATTGTCTCATTTTACATTTGCCATATTATGTTGATGTTCAATTTTAAAAGGCTTTTGTTAGTTATACATTACCTTAAATGTTTATGTTTATTTATGAAAGCTTCCACAATATTGTTATCCTTACTGAGCATCTGAGATCACCCCTTTCAATGTTTTAATATTTTCCAGGATGTGAAGAAGTATTTTATGAATGACCTGCAGGGATAGTCAGAAGAGGATATGAGTGTGGACTCTGAATACTTTGTTATTAGTTTTTCACATTATGATTTAATGTAACATTTATGAATGTATCTAGTGTTTCCAAGGCTACTAAACAAATAGTTCTTTCGAGACTTGATCTTTTGTGATCATGACAATGCTACGAAGTAACGCACCGACTCTGGGTAGCTGGGGTCGGGGCGTTACAGTTGGTATCAGAGTTAGTTTAGTACTAACCTTGGAAGCTAGATTTAGATAAACTCTGATTAGAGAACATAGCCCAAAGATAGACATTGAGTATTAGTATAGAAGAACTTCCTATAATTTTGTTATTGTAGAGATTTTGTGAGTTTTCTGAGCAATACATCTTTGTCTGGATACGAGTAGGTAGAGGCAGCTCTGGCACAGATGTACCTAGGGGTAAAACCCAAAAACACCGCTTTGAGCTAGACTCGAATGGGAACTGGTGCACGACAACGGGCCTTGCTACACTCTTGGTTACGACACTCCCGGGGAATATGCTTATGATAATTCTCATTTTCTTTACAAACCACTATGAAGGGTTATGAGTATATACTTCCTCAAAGAATACTTTTTTTATGATTATGGATTATATCCATAAATAGTTCAATTTATGTTAAGTATTTTATAAGTATGGAATTATGTATTTTGATTCATAAATTAATCTAGTTTATGCCATTGTATAGAAATGGAGCCTAGTGGAAGGAATGGAAACCGTATCAATGCACGCACTCCGTGCAGGGATTTCCCTCCTGCTCAAGATAATTATTGTAAATCTGGAGATACAACTGGTGCTGATCAACTTATTACCATACCGGGACAACTCACTCAAGTTATGAATAATAACCTTACACGTATGGAGCACCCTGATCCGCAACGTGGAGGATCATTGTTAGATCGCTTCATGAGGCAACAAACACCAATATTTAATGGGGGTACAAAACCATTAGTAGCTGAGAAATGGATAAACTCCTTAGAGAAAATATTCCATGCCTTGGGGAGTAGTGAAAGGGAAAAGGTTATCATGGAAGTTTACCGCCTCACTGGAGATGCCGATCAATGGTGGTCGCTGATTCAAATCACAAAGGAAGATGAAGAAGTATCAAATATGGAATGGAGTGAGTTTAAAGATCTTTTCTTAGAAAAATACATTCCACATGACCATCGAGCAGATATGGAAAGACAATTTTTGAGTCTGAGACAAAAGGGGGATGAGAATGTCGCAAAGTATGAGGCCATCTTTACAAGGTTAGCGAGACATGCTGCAGATTATATACGTAACCCAAGAAGTAAGATTGATCATTTCGTTGATGGGTTAAAACCATTTGTTCGTCGAGCTTTAGTATCAAAATCTTTGTCAACATACGAAGATATAGTCTCGTGTGCTATCAAGACAGAAAAGGAATTCTCTAAGTCTTATGACAATAAAGTAAAGCAAGAGAAGAAGAGAACGGTGGAACAAGAGACAGATAAAGGGAAAAAGGGAAAGAAAGATTCTCCATTATGTGATAATTGTGGGAAGAATCACCCTGGTACTTGCCTAAAAGGAATGAGAGTTTGTTATAAATGTGGAGAAAAAGGTCACCAGACACGTGATTGCAAGGGAAAGAAAAAGGCTATCAATGTTGAATGCTAAAATTGTAGGGAAATGGGGAATTATGCAAATGAATGTCCTAAGCATCAGGAAAAAATACCTCATAAAAGGCCAAGGGATCAAGGCCAAGCTTATGCTGTTACTACAGATGAAGTTGAATAATTATAGTATTTGTGTTTTTGGACTCAAGAACTAGATTATGTTTATAAGAATAACGTGATATATATAAGGATTGTACTGCAGTACATGTTGTTTTCATTAAGGATTTAATATGATGAAGGTAATCATATTTTTAGTATGTGACAATAAGAGAAACTTTACTTTGTTTGGGGAATCTGAGGTTACAATTGATTTTGAAATTTTGAGACCTTTTAGAGAAAGTCTGGACGGAGGTATTTTGGATAACTATAAATGTTGTAATGGATTAAGTTGATATTTGGATAGTATTGTTTAAGGTTAAAACATTTATGAAGATTATTTTTGGAATATTATAATACTATAGTTTTAGGAAAAGGACAACCTGTAGGGTGGGCCATAACCCGTCGTGTCGGACAAAGCTGCAGGAATCGAACCCACAACCATAGTGCGACAAGCCTTTATTTCCTACCACTAGCCTACAGGAAGTCCCTGGTTATTAAAAAATTGTTTTACTAATCTAAATGGTATGTGTTAATATTTGGAACCTTATACAATTAGGATAAATAGAATATTTTTGAGTTGTATTACCTTTTAGAGTGAAAGATGGGTTTGTGGTAAAAATTTATTAAAGAATGAAAGTCTACATGACAAGTATGTATATTCCGTTACATTCTTAGTAAATCTACTAAATAAATTCCTCAACTTTATAAAAGGTAACTCAAAAAAAAATATTGTCAGTTAACTTTTCCTACTGGGGAATCAATGATCGTTTAACCAATCACAAGTTTACGATTTTCTTGTAGTTAAAATTTCTCCTAATCCTGTTTTCTATAACTCTCCATTAGACCTTGATGGTTTGTTTCTTCTCCATATCCATATTTTCATAGAATCCTAGAATGGGCTATCTCGGGTGACCTTTGTACTTATCTTTCTTTCTTTTAATGTTATATTTTTATTGACCTTATTTCCGATGTGGGTTTTCCACAAAGGTATTTTCTATTTTCAACCTTTTGTTTTCAAAGAAAAATTTCAAATTGCGAGGACGCAATTTGTTGAAGGAGGGGAGAATTTAACACCCCAAGCTTTCACGATACGCTTCTCTTTCAATAATTTAATAGCTTGTATTGTACGCAAGTTCAAGATTCTAACACACCGAGACCAATCAAAATAGCTATTATGAATAGTAATACCCAATTTTTGAAATTATAGAAATTTTATATTTCAAAATGGAATTCATTTTTGTATTCATAATATCGAAATTATCCTAAGTTGAATTTTTTTAACTTTCTGAGAACTTCCAATTTTTTTATGAATAGTGAAAAATACTTAAAACAACTTTTTTAATCAAAATAATTTATTGTGATAAATTATACTATTTAGTGGTTTTAAAGTATAATTAGAATATATTTTTACCATTTTATCCAATTGTGGTCATTAGAATTAATTTAACATTGAAATTGGGCATGAACAATTGTCAATCGTTTGATATAAATTATTTCTTAAAAACACGCTATTTGTTGTGATAGCGGGAATTAATTATAAAATTAATTAATGCAACTTATATGTTTGGAATTTTTTAAAATAGACATCATTTTTGAAATCGAAATATCAAATATATCTTAGGGTGAATTTTTGGGATTTTTCTGAAAAACTTCAATTTTTGATGAATAGTGAAACCACTACGTTGTATTTATAAAAACTGATTTTTCGTTTAAATGAAATTTTTCCACTTCTGTGTTTTGAATTTAAAAAATCCAACAGACATGGTTTTAATTAAAAAGTAAAATTTGGTTCAATGAGATTAAAATAATTTTTTTGGTGAATAGTAACTTTTAAGTTCTTAATCGCGATTAGAGGTAATTAGTGTAGTTTAAGGTAAAAATAATGTTTTAATAATATGAGACGAGCTTGAAACATGTCCTACTCTAATTGGATGTGCCATGGCCGACCAAGACAATCCATGGGTCAACTTGGGGACCCCATGGAGCCACTTTAGTTGGAAAATGATATAAATACCTTTTTTTAATGTTAAAGTAAAAAATGACACAAACATGAACTGTTTTACTAAAACAATTTTTACATGGGGTTACACAAGTCATATTTTTTACTATAAATAGTAATTGGAAATATAAAAAGATTTCCTACATCATATTATTTTTTTTATAATTTTTGGACATTAAATAAATTAAATTATTTATGACACCAAGATAATGCAGCGATTACCTCATTAATTTACGATTTAAATAAAATGAAAGGATAATGTAAAATCTAAGGCTTACACTTGTCAAAAGCCTATTTGATGAGTCTATTTCTAACCCTTATCACCTTATCCTCGAATTATATAAGTGTGGACCATTTGGAATCCGAAAAGAATTGTATAATAATGTAAAATTTCCTTACTTTCCAAGAGTGCCCCTCCTCTACACTTATAAAATGCCCCCACCTCTACCACCTCATTCACACTTTCAATACATTTGGCTCAGACAAACTCTGCCCAAATACTCTCCCAACTTCCCCCTCTTACTCCTAGAAGCCTCAGTTTGGGCAGAACCCTTCCCAAGGAAGCCTTTGGCTCAAATCAAAAAGAGTTACCCGATTTTAAGGTAATGTCTTCTCTAATGTTGTTTTGTTTTATTTTTCTTCTCTAACCCCCTCAGAACTTTTTATTCATTTCTTTTGTAACAACAACAGTATCCTCAATATACTAAGATGTTGTTATAAGATGGATTCGAGCTACACTTACACACACCTACATCTAATGGTTAAAGAACATACTGTTTCTGTGGATGGTGAATTTTTTCCTCACGAAACGATGATTGTTCAACACTCATATAACACCTCTAATGGTGGCCATTATAATTACAATATTTTTATATATGATATATATTATGTTTTTGTTTTCCTTATTATTTTTTATTTTTCATTTATGGCATATCTTTATGGTTTCCATTATGGGTAAACACAATATTTTCATTTTAGGAAGTGCGGACAACCGCCCCCTCAAAGTGATTTTAATCGTTAATACCATATGTTGGATGTATAAAGGATGGGGTAAATGGTATTATATGCTATATTATACTGGAATTATATTATACATTTATATAATTATGATTTCATTCCATTAAATACGAAATAGAAATGAAAGTATCGTTCATGCGTACGTACGGCTTACCGTCTCCATGAACGGTGCATTTCATTTCTTACCTCTAAATGTTACATAATATTATGAATGAATGTATATAATGGATATATATGATATATATGATATATACATCATGATCATAATTCTGGATATAATGGATATTTCACCACATGAACAACTTGTAATTATAAGAAGTTTATTGTTGACTCAAGTACCAATGATCGACAAAACGATCGTTATTAACTTAAATAATTATATAATGTTCATAACATTGTAATAAGTGATATAAAAAGGATAATGAAATTGAAAATGGTTCTTAATAAGGTAGATATTAACTCTAGTTTGTTATTCAGGAGGTTAAAGAACGGTTGAGTCAAGTCGGACACGAGGTAAGGGAATTTCTTAACCCAATTTCCATTCTTTGGGTTAATCTCCTACTTTCCAATTATGTCATGATATTATTATGTACTATCTTGTATTTGTACTTTCTTTATGTGTATTTATATTGAATACACATAATAGATCTATTTTATTTTAAAAATGATCTTTGTAAGGAACTTCGTCTCAATCTCCTTTCATTGAGGCATATTTTTTTTATACACAACCTTCTTTTATACGGTGTATAAAACCCTTTGACTTTTACATTTATTCAAAAGAAATCATTTTATATGAAGTGTTTTACTAAACGAAAAAAGGGATGTTTTTCTTGTCGTACGTATGCGGCGACAATGACTTCTCTGCCGCCATGACCATTATTTGAGTTTCGGCTTCCTCTACAAGCCTTAACATTTTATAAAAATGAAAAATAAATATCATGTTTTAATTTTCTTTTATTTTGGTATTGAAAATGGTTTTGAAAGTGTTTTTATTATATCAATGTGTTTTATTGATATCTTGTGATTGAAATGTGGAAATGTTATGTTTTCTTTATGCATATTTTATGTGATATGATTATGTTATGGTTTATGATATGCTTAAACCTGTTCATATGAGGAATGCATTGGACTTAATAAGTGACGGGTGGAGCCCGCTATAGCTCCTCGATGCATCGGTAGGTCTCATGAGACAAACTGGTGTCTTGGCACGAGGCCTTGACAAAATCTTATTGTAGACTTGGCACGAGGCCTTGGCTACGTGGTTATGATAGTCTGGCATTTTGCATTCCATCATTATGAAAATGGTTATTGATATTGCATGTGATTATTCGACTAGTAGAATATCCATGTGAAGAAGTAAATGGAATTATCACATTTTACTTTTGCCATATTATGTTGATGTTCAAGTTTAAAAGGCTTTTGTTTTAGTTATACATTGCCTTAAATGTTTATGTTTATTTATGAAAGCTTCCACAATATTGTTATCCTTATTGAGCATCTGAGCTCACCCCTTTCAATGTTTTAATATTTTCCAGGATGTGAAGAAGTATTTTATGAATGACCTGTAGGGATAGTCAGAAGAGGATATGAGTGTGGACTATGAAGACTTTGTTATTAGATTTTCGCTTTATGATATAATGTAACATTTATGAATGTATCTAGTGTTTCCAAGGCTACTAAAAAAATCGGTCTTTTGAGACTTGATCTTTTGTGATCATTCCAATGCTACGAAGTAATGCACCGACTCTGGGTAGCTGGGGTCGGGGCATTACATGAATTCTAATCAGAGATTTCACTTGAATTCCCATATCATAAAGTTGCTTCTTTATCCACACCAACTGCGTAGAAGTTTGAGTGAATGTATGATATTCAAATTCTATGATGATCAATGAAATTTAATAATATCTGTTTCCGAGAAACGAAATAAAAAAATCTACCATGATATAATGCAGCACCTGGGCTTGATTTTCTATCATCTAATGATCTGGACCAATCTATATCTATATTGCCTAATAACTCTTGATGAGATTTTTCATTGTAAAACAAACTAAAATCCAATGTTCTATTTGTATACTAATTTTTTTTACTATAAAAAATTGGGTTTACATGGTATTTATTTTATATATTTCTTCTTGGAATGTTGAAGAAACAATATCAGGTCCTATTGTAGTCATATACAATAAACTACAAATGATTTTTCTATATTAAGCGACATTAACTCCATTTAATTCATCATCCCCAGACAGTTTCAACTTGGTAGACACAAAAATCATCACATCCTTGTAATTATCCACTCCAAATATTATCGAAAACCACCTTGGCATATTTAGATTCATAAATAAAGTTTCCATTATTTCATTATGTCCCCTATAAACCAAGAAAAAATGTTCGTTCACCAATCGTTGATATGTCAAATTCACTTTTCTTGAATTTGATGAAATATTTGATCCATGATTCACCAAATAAACTAAAATTTATGTCATATAGATAAACCAACACCCAGATCCTTTGATTACAGTCATTTTTGACATATAGATTGTAATAAACTCCACCATGCAGGGAACCCAGATTATTCAAAAACTGATACAGTCATGAGTACCATGATCATGGTTCTTGGTTAAACCCATATAGTTCCTTCTTCCACTAAAAAACACTATTCTCATCTTCATGAATGATAAACCATCTGGCTAATAAATATAAAATTATTCTTCCAAATTCCATTCAGAAATGCTGACTTGACGTCCTTATGAAAAACTACAAATCTTTTTACAATGTTATGCCAAAAATAATTTGATTGTTTCTAGCCTCATAGCAGGTAAAAAATTTTAATAAGGACAACTTCATTATGACAATATTTTTTCATTTTTTCAAATCATTATGACAACTTCATTCATATTGTTGTTAAATACCCATTTGGTCCTATTGACATTCCTATTTTTTTGGTCTCGAAACAATACCCCTTGTATAATTATTCTTAATTTTTCCATGATATTAATTCATAGACATAACAAAATTATCATCCCTAACTACTTCATTAAAACATTCAGGCTCTACTTGAGATAGGTAGGATGTCTATTATAATGCCTTTATTCTTCGTGTTTGAACATGTGCTACCTAATCACCAATGATGTCTTATCTATCAATTTTATCTCAATTGATTGGATTTCATGCAGAAAGTAGTGTATTTTTTTCCTTTTAATTATATTAATATTCTTCTAAATCAACCTCTGGAACTATAACATCCCCAAGATTCTTATCTCTTCAACACTATCCTCCTAAAACTGATCATTTATTGGCTGAATATTCTGCTCATTCTCTACTATTGTTACATCACTTCTTTCAAATAACATTATCATCCACTTATTGAAACATTTATATTATAATTTTTTATTTATTTTCCAATTAATATCCCTTCATATCTATGGGATTACAACATCTTATGTTTCTCCTTATTGAGAATAAAACAATTTATTCATAAGACCTGAAAGTACTTCAACACTAGATTCTTTTATACAATAACTCATATAAAGTCTTCTCTTATTTTATACCTAATAACAATCTTGTTTAAATAGATTTAATATGTTATAGTTTAGACTAATTTTGAGGTTTATAAATTCATATAACATGAATTAATTATGTATTATGAATTATATTACTTTTCTTTATGTAATTTTTAGGGACTTGGTACATTAAGAGAGTGAAACATATTATTCATCATATTCCCTAGCTCATTACTATGATTGTCTCAATAATTGGTTTGAAGTGTTCATTTATAGATTATGTGAAGAAAAATTTTATGTGAAAAAAACATTGTTTTATTAATTATTTATAAAAGTCTAAAAGGAATAATATTTTTAACTAATAAGATTTTTTTAAAAAAACTAATCAATAAAATCACGAGTTATTCAAGAAAAATGCAAACCCTTATAAAAAAATTATTTATAATATGCATATTTTGGGTAATGGTTGGTATATATATACACTATAAAATTCCTCTTTATAATTCAATGTGAATTATTGTATAATATTAATATGTTTTCTTTGTTATTAAAAAAACGAAATTGTTTAAAAAGGACTGGAGAGTGACAACATACCTTTCCATAGAGATTCATCAAGTCTCTAACCAATAGAGAATGCATAATTGTTGATAACCATATTAAAGAGATCATATATCAATGCATATTTATATGTGTTTTTATTTTTTAATGTTGAAAATTTATAATCTTAAGTAATGAAAATGGATTGATATTTTGAATCTATTTTATAGATTAAAATATCCATAGATTTTGGAAGAGGAAACTATATTGAGGATAGAAATGTGCTGATGTTAGCATTGGGAAATGTAAATAATTATAGGTGTGTTAAGTATATCGACATTAATATAAAAAAATGTAGAAAATAGAAATTTTATAGATACCACTTCTCAATTGATGTTTTGTGAGTGGGGGGGGGATAAACAAATATCATTAGATTGTCAATTAATTTACGTTGATCCAGAGAAGGGGAAATTCACTAAGGAACATTTACCTAAACACTGAGGATAACATCATTGTGACTTAGCCTTCCCATCATTATAAAGCTTTAGTAATCTTAAATTTTTTTTATTTAATTCGGGATCATAATTAAATGATTTTAATATTAAATTTACCCATGTTTTGTTTGTGATGAAAACAATTTGGATTTTTGTAGAATTTAGAACTAAACATCATAAGGTTTCCTTTATTCTATTGTATAATGTTATGAGTGAAAATTTACAAGACAAGTCATTATATAGTGGTTATTTATGATGTAATATTCAGATCACCTCTAACAAGAGCATTATATTTTATTACTAAATTAAAGATACTATAATAATTGGATAAATTATGATAGGCATTGTAAAAGGACCCATTTATTATATTTTCATTATATGTGCTACAATTATGATATTTTTTCTTAATTTGTTACTTATTTAATCTCACATGGTTTATAATTTAAAATTATATACATACATAAATTAAGTGTGAAGGTAAGGAATTAAAGACTGGTCGAGTTAAAAAGGAAAATATGATTCTATAAAAAGAAATGTTCATCAGTCATTATTAATTTATCAATTTATACTTAAGGCATATAAATAATTGTTTATGTTTTCCAAAATAAAAATGCATGAAGAGGTGTGAATTAAATATTTTACAAGAAATGTAGTTAAAATCTCATAAAAAATTAAGCCATGTTCTTCCACAAGTTATAAATACTATAATTTTTGGAACTTTTTTTATGAATAGGGAATAAAATTATATTGAAACCCAAATATCAAATGAAAAAAATTATGAAATCATTTCTAATACCACAAAATACAAGATATAGATCTGTAATGTGTGAAGAGTGAAATAAAGGAGAGATTATAATGTAAATAAATACATGAAAATTAGAATATAAATTAAAACATAGGGAGGCACAAATTTTTTGAAGATGTTCTAGATAAAGAATATATATTCCCTTATTTATCAACTATTTAAATTAAAAAAATTAAAGCTATAATATCTTTTATTCTAACCCAATCTTGATGAATATTCCTATTTAGATATTTGGATTGTCTAAAATTAGGTGAATGTATATCTCACTTGTAAATAGGTTTTTATGACAATGACTTATTCATCTTGAATATTGATTAAAATACCAATAGATTACAACACATAATATTTTTTACTATTATTTTTAATTGATATAAAAAATACATATAGTTAAATACAAAATTCGAAAAGATTAACTATAAAGAAAAAACATGACCTTCATAATATGACATCATTAAATATTTATAAATCCATTTCATTAATTGATACTATTTGAGAATGATAAATATATTTTATAATATATTTTATTGTGATATTTCAATTCAATATATTTCCACATTCTTGATAACTATATATAATTAATAATATATATATATTAATTTTTATTTGTTTATTTTTATATATTTGAATTTAATTCTTAATTGAGTTTGAATTTAGAATTTATTAAATTTATTATTTTTGAAATAAATTATAGAGAATGAAATTTATTATATCTTGAATTTTCTATAGGTGATGTTTAGAAATTAAATGACTCCATAAATCGTACCAACATAAGTAATTGACCTAAAATAAAAAAAATTGATTAATGATGTAACTTAGGGAGAAAGTAGTTTCAAAATGTTTTTTTAAAAGTTATTTTGAAATCATAAAAGGTGGTATTACTTACCACTAGTTTCAATTGAGGATTTCAAGAAGTCACTATGAAAGATATCAACTATCGGGTCCCATGTAATAATATAAGTTTGGTATCATTGATTAGGACAACCAATACTACAAGGATTTCAAAATCTACATGATTAAATCATCCTGGATGATATGTAGATTCCACAGCATGCAATAAAACCACTAAGGATGATATTTGATATTTTAATATAGTATAAATGCAACTATAATGTACATGAATGAATCACTGGTTATAATATCATACATTCTAGGATATAATTGTATTGTTAAATATGATAGAGATTAATTTTTATTGAACAATGTTTGTGGCAGAATAATTATCTATAAAATGGTGAAACAACATATATGATCTGGTATTTTTATTTATATCCTCAGTGATGATAAATGATTTAAATTTGATGACTAATATTACCTACTATGATTGAGAAATCATCAGAATTTCATGATAAATCTCAATAAATGAAATAATATAATGAACCATAATAACCAATAAAAGGCCATAGCCGGGTTATGATAGGTTGCAATATTAATGAAAATAATGTTTTACTTCTTTTGAAAAGTATAATGTAATTTCAAAAACTTGTTACTGGGTGATATCATCAAATATAACAAGGGATAACTACATGTTTTAATTTATGATACTAGAATATAGATAATGGAAAATAGAGATTTTATCTTATCCTTTTGTGTGATACAACATACTGTATGATAATTTTTAAATCAAAAATTTATTTAAATATAATATAGTCCTAAAAATGTATATTTTAGTGAATTTTTTCATTCAAAAATAATCTTAAAGCCTGAACTAGGATTTTTTGGATGAAATGAGGTAGAATAGAAATATGGATTCACTCTAATGATTAATAGTAATATATGGGATAATGATGAAGTGTTGAGAATAAAACCAATGGTCCTCATTTAAACATATTGGGTAATGTTATAACAATGAAAAAAATAGACTTTAGACATGGAGATAGAAGGTTCTAAGAATATTGGATCTCAATCAAGTTGGTTTTTTGGAATAGAGAAGTTGAGATAATAGAGTAGAAGGACTAAAATAATTTTCACGGCCAATGGATGAATAAAATGACACCTAATAAATATGGATTGATCACTAAATATTAAAAATATTAAAAATATGTTGTTATGATGTAATAAATAGAGGAGTTAATACCACTTTTGATAAATAATATTAGATACATTCTTTTATTTCACACATTAATTTAGAGTTTATAGTTTTTATCCCTTAAATTTTGTAAACTCATGTTATGGAGGGAAAAAAACTCAATTGGTTGACCACGAGGAAGTGAAACAAATCATTGTATACATTCAATTTAATTTTTTATATTTTATTGAAAAAACATATTATGACATTTCATAGTTATTGAATGAAAAAATTTGTGGTTCTTTTTATATTCATATTTTATATATAGATTCTTCTTTTACTAACCAATTATTTAATTGTACCCCCACTTGAATCAATCTTCAAATAGTGGTGTTAAATTAATTAAAAATGAATAAATTATTATTATGATTATTTAATTTTAGATACATTATATAGGATTTAATTTATTAAGTTACAATTATCTTGATTGACATTAATTTTCATTATTTGAGTACTGTTGTGTCATTGGATAGTTCTTTTCTTATAGTATGTGATCCTACTTGTGTATATAGGTGATAAGAGGGCTATAAAATTGTAGTTATAGTGTAATGATATAGAAGAGTTTTTTATCTATACATGGGAAATGAATTTATGGTTTCTATTATTATTCACTGAGAAAGGTTATAATAAAGAACACATCATTAATTTGAAAATGATGCACTGACATGAAAACATCCTAAAGAATTAATCATTGTTCAATATGTGATATTAAAATATAATTTTTAATTATTATTGTTTATAATCCAACAAACCTAAACATAAATATTTCATAATTTTTTTAAAAAATATAAAAAATTATTTAAAAAAGATCATTTGGTGTTTTTGGAATCCTTAAATATACAACCCATGGTTATTTAAAATAATATATTCTCTATGAGTTAAAGATTATTTTTAACAAGGCCATGATAATAATTCATTAAAAGTTTATCACTATTTTATAGTAAAAAAATTCTTTCACTCATTATATTTTATTTTGTACATATAAATCCTTTGTATTTTTATTTCATTCTATTTTTATTTCTAATTACTTTATTTCTTTATTTTCATTTATTTTATTGTTAGTCTTGTGTAATATACATGGTCAATATGATTTATGACCTAACATTTAATATACATCTAGATAAACTCACTTCTTTGGTTATACAACTTGTAATAAATCATTTTAATGAAAAAATATTTTTTCTACACATGTATGAAGATCTATTCTTGATTGGGTAGATGACTTGCGAGATCTATATACTTCTAATTAAAAAAAATGTTAGAAATATTGTCATCAAGAACCTCATTCATTTTTCATTTTTTAAATTTTTGGTTCCTATGGAGAGGCTAATTTTCATTCTAGGATTCATTCTAGGATAATGATATTTCCAGATAAATTATTGAGTATTTTGGGATAAAATTAATTATTTGGTATAATATTATAGAGTTAGGGTAGGTGGGAAAGAGGTTTTACTAGCATCATTTCACTAGAGAGGACCATGGTACTTGGTCGAGGCTCACTAAGTACCTGGAAATCATGGAAAATGAGTTGGGGTCTTGGGGGTTCCATCAGGTACTTGGTAGGAAAAATGTGATTTTACCATTATATTCAGGAATTTTTTAATATCACCCTAATTAAATTTACCCCAATTTTGGGAAACATCAACTTCATTTTTTTTTCATCCAATAATAGGGATCTACTTGGATCTATCTTGACATGCTCATCAACCTTATCCATTCCCATGGACTAATGTGGAATTAAGAATGTTCTTTAAGAAAAATATGAGATAAAACACTCATATTATCTAATTATTCATTCATATGCTTCTCTATCCCTTAATTTTTATCATTTGGTAGGGGTTTGGCATTGTGATTTCATCGATTCATGGTGAAATTTTTCATTTTCTAAAGAATTCTTATTATTTCCCTTAAAAGGATCCAATGTGGGTTATTTTCAATCCATGAATAGAAATTTGTTTAGAAAGTGATTGGAGTGTGTTGAATTCTATTATTTCTGTGATTTTTGGTTGAAATTGGAAGTTGAATTAGTGGTTTTAATCAATGTTTAAGGATTTTATGAACATGGAATAATTTTAAAGGTTTTATACCTATGTTTTCATCAACATTTAAAATTTATTAATTATAGTGAATTTTTGAGTTTGGGTTTTCTATTTATGTAATGCTTCCTAATGTTTTATAATAGATTCTTGGATTCCATTAGATCATTCATTGGGGATTATTAAGTTATTAAATCTTACCTGTTGATAAGACAAGGGTTTCTCGACCCTTTGGTGAAATTTCAAGCTATTCCTAGGACATGTCTACCATTTTTTTCTACATTTTTAATCAATCCTTAATATTATTATAGAGTTATGAATTTTTTTTAAATATTTTTTAATAATTTAAGTTGCATAATTTTTTAAGAATTCTTAAAAACATTGATCCATTTATTAAACCCACGGTTCATTATTTTGTTAAGAAAGGAATTTTGATAAATTATTAATTTTCCAATCCTTCATTGTTTAGATTGAGTACTATATCAAAGTTATTTTATAATTTTTTATCATGCTTCAATATGTTATTTTAAAAGATTCATGTACTTAGGAACTCCCTTTGGGTTTTTATCTTTTTCATGATTTCGTTTAAATGATTCCATTTCATGACATCTTATAATATTATTTATGGGTAGTATTATATAAATAGTGTTGAGCATGATTTTACCAAATAGGTTTTTATTTATGAATATGTTGTTTTAACTCCTCTAAATTCTAAAATAAGAATATTTTATTCCATAATGTATGGGACATGAAAAAAAATTATTATAAGAAAATAGAACACCCTAATAATTCAAGATAGTTTAATTTTTAAATAAATATAATCTATTGAATATCGTTAATTACATGGAATGATTAGTGTATCACGTGTTATAAGAAAAGCTGAGTTCATATTACATTAAACACAATATAGAGTTTAACTTAAGTTACACACAAAACTGAGTTTAAATGAAATGAGAAACATTATTTTTTTCACCTATCCATTAGAGTGTAAGTTGTGAATAATAATACCTAAATTTTTAAAATAATTATTATCTATTGATTAGAAATAAAAAAAGAATCATTAAAGATAAAACTAAATGTTTTTAGAAAAATTGTATATTTATAATAGATGGTTTAATCACGCTTTCCAAACATAATTTAAAATTAATTTATACTAATTTATAAACTTTATTTGAAAAAATTATATTAATGTTTGAAATATTAAAACTAAAATAATCTTAGGGTGAATTATTGAGATCTTTCTAAAAAGTTTTATTTTTTGAGGAATAGTGAAAAATACTGAATTTAAATTGGCAGCAGCATTTTTGTTTAAATTATTTTAAATGTTCACATATATTTTAAATTGATTATAAAGTAAAATTATTTAAATAATGTAGAAATAAATCAAATTTATGTCATTTTAAAAATTTTCATATTGAATTTGGAAATAGAAACATTATATACTTATGAAGATTTTCACTTTAAAAACTTGTAACATCGTCAATTCTATGGGATTTATTTTAAATTAAAATTTTCCTCTTATATAAATTGAAATTGAAAAAAACGGATTAAATATCTTAAATAAAAATTATTTAGAATTTATAATAAGTTATTTTTTTGAACAAAAATGGATAGTGAAAACATTAAGAAATAATTACCATGGTTAAGGTAAAAATAGATTTACCTTGGGTTAAAATATGAAGATAAGTGTTAAAAATAACGTAAAATCTTATAAAGAATTAATTTTATAGCCATATAATTACCTTAAATATTATATAATATATTTGGTCCCATTATGGATTTTTTGGCATGATAAAAACGTGGGTATGATTGAATCTTTTCAAAAAATTACATGTGTTCCACTCACCTAATTTATAAATTTCCACCCCTTATATTTTCTTCAAATATTAAAACCAAATTGGTTTGATGAATAACTAAGAAATTTAATTCTATAATTACCTCTCCTAATACTATAATCCTTATTTTTTTTAATAAATTTATCCCAGGAAGTTTTATTTTGGAAACCTAAGGAGGATACCCAAAGAAGAGGAAACTTTATTTAATGAGCATCCTTATTTTATTTCTTTATCAACCGTAAAAATAATTATTAAACCATGTGGATATAAAAATAGTATCCTAAATATAATATAATTTTTTTACTAAGTTAATTAACTAAAATAATTTCCACCTCCATCAAATGGGTTACGAAATCATCATTCCTGGGTACGATAGACTACCGCCTCACGAACTGATGTCATTCGTTTTTCCATCACCACCTTACACGTTTGGTTATAATGATGGATAATATATATATATATATATATATATTATATTTATAACATAATTATAACTATTGATTCATTTTATCATAGATAAATTTTTTAATTTCCATACTCTATGGGATAAGATAAAGTCACTCAGGAGTACGGATGATTACCGCCATACGGAGGGATGTGCTTCGTCTTTCAATAACACTTTATATGGGAGGTGATAAGAATAAATTTAAAGCTTATATGTGATTTAAATGAAATAATTATAATATTAATAACATATTTATCATTATTTAAGGATAATATATCCTTTTATTTTCTTAAATGTTCACTCACATAAATATGATAACATCGTTTGTGTATGAGTGGACTACCGCCTTCCCAAAGTGATGTGACTCTATTTTAATAACTAAACCAAATGAATTATATATAAAGTATATTTAAATAAAAAATATGTTATATATTACATTATTTCCATTCTAAAAGTATAACATATTACTTACATTCTTTGCATAATGATCATAGAAAAATGGAAACGCTACTCATGTATACGTACGACCAACCATATCCGTTATCATAACATAATTCATTTAAAAAAAACCATATTTCATGATCCTTTTTAAAATTATAATTGATGTCTAAATATTATATTTATGTCTTCATTATTATTATGGAGATTATGGAACTATATAATATGTACAAGAACCATAACATTCATGACAAATAATGAGTGATAAAACAAAAAAATTATCACCCATAACAATGAAAATAATGAATGATTATGAATGAAAATGTGTTTAGATGTCATAAAAAGATCATATATCTTATTATAAAAAATAATATTTTTTATTAATTTAATAACATTCTTAAAAACACTCTAAAAAAGTCTAAATAACATTTAATCAAAATGAACCCTATGGTAAAGGATTTCGTCTCAATTTCATTTTATTGAGGCATAAGGTAATGTTATGAAAATAATTCCATTTTTATGGTGTATATACTACCAATTTGTCATTTAATATAACTAATAATTTATTATTCATGGTATTTTATGATTTAATTTTAATTTTTTCATCCAATGGGATTTGAATTGAAAATTACAAAGTGGTAAAGAATTTTATAACTCAGTTTATTTTTATTCGGTTTAATTAATTCTTAATTATCATCAATATTTTTAAATTATGTTTATAATGACTTTTTATTCTCTTGTTATGTATTTATAATTTTTTTTAATTTATATTTGATACACATAATTTATTCAATGATTAATTTATACTTCAACATTATGATCACTCTAAGGGTTTATTTAAAAATATCATTCTAATCAAGATTGTTTATTCGTGAATTTAAGATAATGGAAATTATTTGATAATTATATAAATAAATTAATTCCATTTTATTATACACTATTTATTCATAGTATTTTACCATTTATTTACTCTTTGTTACATAATGTTTTTGATAAAATTTTTTTATGAAAATTATTTCTCTTTTCTCTCATTAGTCGAAAAACCATTTCCTTCCAAATCCACGTTTTAATGAAATATTTTAAAAAATGTATTATAAAATTTTCAAACTATTTATTAAATAAAATTTGACCAATTTATAATTTTTAAAAAATGTTTTTGTAGGAATCATCATTCCATTTTCAAAAGAATACCCATTAGGATTTTATCGAAAATTAGAAAGGAATATTCTTGTCACTTTCCTAACAAGGAATTTTCTAAACTTTTTATAGTGAAACATAGATATTAATTTTAAATTGTATGGGATGTACATAATTACCCTCCATAATCAAATAAATTTCTATGAATATCCTTTTATATGTTTAAATTTTTATATTTATGGAATTTTATTTCCTAATATTATCGAAATTCTGAGTTTTTAAAATTTACTTTTAATGAAAAGAATATTCAAAATGTTATAGGTTTTGAAAAGTGATTTTAAAAATGAAAAATAATATTTTACACAATAATTTTTTAATGATAACTTTTTTATAAAAAAATCTTTTATTTTACATATAATCACCTAGGGATATGTTTTATTGATACCATTCTTTTTATTTATCAGGATGGTTTATGGTTCTTTTGACTAAGTATATATTGTTATTCACTTCCTTGTTTAATTTTTTGTATAAGTTACCTCCCCTAAGAACTATTTAATTTCATTTGATCAATGGAAATTAAAATATCCATAAATATCCATAATTTTTATCATGGATATGTATATTTCTTAATCCTTATATCATTATTACATCATAATTTTACTTTGAAATCTATTTTATTCACTAAGGAAATATTTAAAAATATATATCTTTTACTCAATACAAATGTTTGGTGATATGGAAAATTGATTCATGATATAATGTTATTATTCGATATATGATTAATTATTTTAACATGCAGTGAAAGGTGGGGCCCAAACACTATATTTCCCCTTGATACCTGGACATGTCTCATAAGACAAACTAGTTGGAAAAATTAGGCGGGATTTTACATATAGTTTTGAACTATCTTGATGATATATTATGATGGTATGGGTTTTCATGTTCCTCAGACATGAAATCCAATAATTAAACATTTTCTTCATTTATAATTAAATTATTATTATCTATGAGATTTTTTTGATATTATCTATGCATTCATATCATTATCTATCTATTGACTAAATAATATGTGATTTCAGTTTTTACCTTATTATATTGATTATGAATTATCTTATCCTGATATTCATGATTATTAAATGGAATATGTGTTTAGTTATTTACCATTCCATATTGTTTATGATTATTGATTCATGATAGCTTCAGCAGTACTTAACCCTCACTGAGTATTTGAACTATCCCTTATTTTATTTCTTTCCCTACAAATCCATGAAGTGTATTATGATTATTATGAAACTATATTCTAGAGGTAATAATGTTATTCTTGGAGAAATTATATTGTAATTTCTATATTCAAATATAATTAATGACTCATGTATGTATCATGTTTACCAATACAACTAAACTATTCTGTCCATGAGGATGATATTACTTGTATCTTATGCTAAGGCAATAAAGAAGACGCATGATATAGGTTGTGGGCTAGTGTCACTATAATTTTTATTAGAGGAATTTTAGTAGAAACCTTGGAAAATTGATTAAGGAAAAAATGGATTAGGGAACAAAACCCACTGATTGACTTTGATTGAAAGTATTAAAAAATATCCTCATGTTTTCTAAATAAAATATTATATGAGTGTTTCAAGTAATACATCTATTTTAGGATACTAACTGTGGACGTGGTTCCGGAATAAAGGTACCTAGTGGTAACAACTCAAAAAATGATGCATTGGTATATAATCAATCCTCACTTGATACATAACCAAGGGCCTTAATGAGAACCTGCTTTGAAATTAATAGGGGATATGCTTAGGAAAATTCAAATTTTCCTTACAAATAATTATAGACGATATGAAAATATATATATCCTGAACGAAACCATGTTTATGATTATGATATTATCTATACATAATTTTTTATATTTATGTTATGTATTTAATTAGTTTTTCGATTATAATGTCTGTTTCAAAATTATATGATCTAATCTGGTGTATTCATTCATTTAAAAATGGAACCTATCAAATGCAATGTGAACTACATCAATGTACATAACCAAAAGAATAAGAATGATAATTACTTTTATGAGATTAAGTCAATATTTCAAAGAGAACTACTCTCCCATATATTCACATCATATGATGACATAGTATCAAGTGCTAACAATATAGATAAATATTTATCTAAGTTCTACGGATTCAAATGGAAGCAATAGAAAAAGATGACATCAATGAAAAATTCAGATAAATTAAATAAGGGAGAGAAGGATTTTCCCACATGTGATAATTATAGAAAGGAACACCCTAGTAATTTCTTAATGGGAATAAGAGTTTTATAAATTCATGGAGATAAAGGATACCATGCTCATTATTTCAAGGTAATTAAAATGGTTTAAGATGTTCAATGCCTCAATTGTGAGGAGATGAGACAATACACAAACAAATTCACCAATTGTTAAGAGAATATACTGAAAATGTAGCTAATGGGTCATTTTCAATATTATACTATTACCACCAATGAATTGAAATAATTAATGTTATTTTTTTTGATTAAATAATTATTTCGTCTTGAGTATTTTATCAATGATATCTTGGTTATAATAATTATAAGATGTATAGGGTTTGTACTACATAACTTTTTTGTTAATGATTTGAAAGCATATATTGAATGGTAATGACGATCAAGAAAACATATTCAGCGTCAAGTTAACCTTATGGGAAAACATTGGATTGAGTAAAAGATGAACCTTAATATATTCTTGATATTGTGATAATGATGTTGGTATAAATAAATTATTGGTAAGGATAATTTAAATTATATAGTACAAAATTCCTTGAAATAAAGTATTGATTTGTTAAAAAAGTTGTTTATAATATCATTAAAAGAGTTTATAGAATCTTTTCATATAAGGAATATATATAATAATATATGTTTAATTTAATGAATAAAGAGAAATTCATGTTTTCAACAAGGTTTTAGAGTAATTTAGTTATTTACCATGTTTTAAGAGAATACATGAATAAATTATTCACATGTTTGGTGTGTCAGGATTAAGAGATACTTCATACTATTTAGGATATTAATTATAGGTTCATTTTTTAAATTTAGTTACCTTGTATATATATTTTTAGATCATAATCATTGTATAGTTCATAATGTTAACCATTTATCAAATTTTTTATGTTGAATATTGGATTTGGTTTTAGATATTAATATATAACTTCAATATATGTAGATTTATGAATGTTGAATAAATTTTGATATCTGTATTGGTTTTAGAAAATAGTTGGAGACAAAAAATACATATCAATATTTAATAGATCTTATGTTATTTTAAAAGTGATTTTTTAACTTTAGGCATAAGAAAATCATTTTTGGATACTCATTTCATAGAGTAAGGGATGAATTGAAAACTCATTAAATCACATACAAAGGATGATATTATAATTATGGAATAGAAATATATCAAATAATTATATTTCCTTATATTCATAGATAATAAAATAATTCCTCAACTTTAAAAAAATTACATTGAAACAAAAAATGTATCATATTACATTAATATTTGATGAATCAAATGGTATTTAAATCATCAAATATTTATGGGTTTTAAGTCCTTAACTATCTATTGATAACACACTTTCTTATAATAAATGATCTTCATCACTCTCTATAATTATTTATGATTTTATTCTTGGTCAATATCTTCACATTCCACTAATGTTCTCCTACATAGAAACCTAGTTATGTGTTATTCTATATGATCTTTTCACTCCCATTTTTCTCTTAAAAATATAATGTTTTAACAACCCTTATCATAATGTAGGATTTCAATAAAAAGGTATTTTGAAATGCCAAACCGTTGATTACCCAAATCAAGATTAAATTGGGAAGACACAATTTATTTAAGGGGGTATAATGTAACACCCTAAGATGTTATGATTTATATATATTTAAAAAAATAAAATAAACTCAATATATTTCATTATACATAAAACTATGTTTATCTTATGTTACATGTAACAGTGATTTGATCTTTCATTACACACAACACTATTTTTAACTTGCATCATATGAAATATTGAGTTTAAAATGAATGTGAAATATTATTTAAATATTACAATTTAATATAAAAGTCATTAGAATTGGATTTATTAATTGTAACAAATAAATAATTAAAATTATGGTTATCTATTTTGTAAAAATAAAGTAAATATCAACTAAAAAGAAAAAGAAATGTTTTCTAAAAAAAACATTTTTATAAAAGACGGTTTAATCACGCTTTGGGCACATAATTTAAAATTAAATTTTAACAATTTTAGAAAATTTATTTGAAAAATAAACATCTTTTTTTAAATCATAATAATTAATTTTATCTTGGTGTGAATTTCTAAAATATTTATGAAATGTTCTATTTATGATGAATAGTGAAAAATACTAAATTTTGATTGAAAGATGTATTTTCATTTAAATTATTTTTAATGATATAATAAATTTTAAATTCGTTTTAAAGTAAAATTAGTTTAATTATATATCAATTAATCAAATTTATATCATTGAAATCATTTTCATATTGAATTTTTAAATAAAATGATTATAAAATTTTGAACATTTTCTTTAAAAAACCAGCTATATTATCCCAGGGAATTTAACATGAAAATTATAAAGTGGAAAAATATTTCAAAAGTTAATTTATTTGGAATGGGTTATATTAATTATTATTTGCTTTTTTTATAAAAATATTATTTTTATAATGACTTTTGATTATCTTATATTGTATTTTCACTTGTTTTATTTGGATTTATAGTTGATACACATAATCAGTTAATTGATTAATTCTCACTTAAACATTATTATCATTATAATGGTTTACTTCACAATCTCATTATAATCATGATTTCTTTTTCATGAATTTTAGTTGATGGAAATTAATTCATTATTTTCGAAATAAACCCATTTTAATTACTTCTCCTAAGGTTATTTATAATATTTTATCAATTTACAATCTTTTGTACATAAAGTTGTAGTGATTTTTTTAAAGAAAATCCTACATCCTTTATCTCTTTGGTGATAAATTTTATTTCTTCTAAAACTATTTTATCAATAATTTTTTTCAAATTTGTTTAAACCATTGAAATGATTTATTAAATACATTTTAACCATTTTTAATTTTTCCAAATGTTTTGAAATGAATATTGATGTTGTTTTAAAAAAAATTCCCTTTTAGATTTTACTGAATATGTAAAAGGAATATTCTTATCATTTTCTAAATAAGGAACTTTTATATCCTTTTATAGTGAAAAAATAATGTTCTTTTTGAGTTGTATAGAATGTACAAAATTAACCTTCATTATGACCATTATTTCATTAAAGACACCTTTGTAAGTTTACAATGTTATTTTAAAAGAATTTTTTTTCTTAATATTATGAAAATTCTTATTTTTAAAAGTGATCTTCAAAGAAAAGTATTTTCAAAATGTTTTAGGTTTAAGGAATTTATTTTAAAAATTTAAAGGTTCTTTTCTTCACCAAAGAAAAAAACACTTTTTTTATATATTCTATACTGGGGATACATAGTATCAACACCATTATTATTATTCATATGGCTATTTTATGATTAGATTGACCAAAGGATAGTATTGGATTTCAATTTATTGTTTCATTTTCTTGTTGTAATTAGCATCACCATGATTTATTCACTTTTTTTTAAAATCATTGGAAATTATATTCCCCCTAAATATCTATATTATTTAACCTGGATATGTTTATTGATAATATAGTATATTTTTGTTACAAAGGATGTTTAATTTGAAAATTATTTGATTGACTGGGATATATTGATTAATATATATCCTTTGCAGAATACAAATATTTTATGATAAGTGACAATGATTCATGAATAAAATTGATTATTCATTATATAATGAATGTTTTGGAAATGCAGTGATGAGTTTGGCCTTGTAGAACCACTAATTTCATGTAATTAACCGTTATTTTATGATTTTTAAGTACATAATGTATTTGAGTGATGTTTTAGAGAGTTTTCATGTTTTTTAGAATATTTTTGGGGGCTTTTATACAGGTTTAATGTTTTATAATGGTTTGTGTAAACCGTGAAACACATACAAAAATCATGAAAAAATTAGGGACTAAGGGGAATGCACACGGTCAAACACATGGTTTGTACAAACCATATGACCACTTATGAGAAACCATACAGATTGGGATATAGATATTTAAAACTATTCACAAACTGTTTGTCTAACCATGGAGGTTAACCCAGCGAGGCCACCCATGAAGCATAATCTGGTTCATGGTTAGAGAATGGTTTCTCTAACTATGTGAATAACCATTCATAGTTGAAAAGTGAGATCTAAAAATTGTGGATCTCACACCTTTTTATTAATAGCTCCCTATTTTTTCCCCAAAACGTACCTATATCTATTTTTCTCCTCCCAAATGAATTACATGATTCTACCATTGATCTAGAGGTAATTCAAAGGCCTCTATTTATGTGTTGAAGCCATATTTTCATGATAGGTCATCATTTATGGTAGTTTTTCTAGGTTTTCATTAAATCTACTCTTCCCTCTATCTCTATTTATTAGATCAACTTTTTATGTAGATATATATAAGGTAGTTGAAAAAAAATATGACTATATATGAATTTTTCTTCTATGGAAAGAGATCTTGTGGTGGGGTTTTGGATTTTCAACCCCATACCATGGACGTTTCATGGTGTTTTCCATTCTCATCATGTTTTTAGAGGTATGGGGCTTCACTCTCGACCCCTCTATTTAGAACATGAAGTGACAATATCCAATTTACTTATATTGATTGTGAAATTTATGTGAAATTCATAATAGAAAACTTCTTTAGTGATAGTTTTTTGGATTTATGTGAAACTATTTAATTTTTGTGAAATGTAATTTGATAAATGTTTTTAAAGAATTGATTTTAAAATAGTTTCTTAGTTAGACTTATGGGAAAATGTTTTCAATAAAAAGGTTGTTTTGCTAAAAGAGTATTGGAATTGAAATGTTTTTTTTATTGAAATGGTTTTGGAATGATTTTATTGGCATGGTTTCTGGAAATACATGGTGGTGTGTCATAATATTTCATTTTTATAAGGCCTAGTTGAAATATGACATGGTGCTCGGAGCCAAGGGTGTAACTGAACATGAGATTTAATTAACTTGTGAGGACTTGGTAGATTGATGAGAAATCACTCATGAGTATGGAACTGTCATAATGATATATTCATTGGTGGATGCATGGGTTTATGGATTGTAATGGGTTATGACAAAATGAAATTTATGAAGTTGTTTTAGATCATTGTTTGGATTAGTTCCTTGGAACTTTTCATTATTTTGAGAAAAATATTTTACTATTTTACTTGTCTATATTCTTCTATAAAATATTTTTAAATTTTATTAAATAAACTATTATATATATATATATATATTGGGAAACATGTTCTATCCTAGTGGAATGAGTAGGGAATTAATTTGGGAAACTCTTTATGAGTTTCATTACCACCCACACTATAAGAACATTGGAATATTTTAGATTTCATATATCATGAAATGGGAAAAGGTAAGGTATAACACTTCTCTAGTTTTTCATAGATATACTTGGACTGTTTGTGGAGTTCGATCATGGATCTTGTTGGAGCCTTGGAATTATTTTATTTTCATTGAGACTTGTTAGTTTTTTCATCCACGGTATACTTTGTTGTTGTAGTATTCCACTGTAATACTTGGTGTTAGTTTGATTTTAATATCAATGGTTTCATTATGTTCTATTTCATTAATATCATGTATCATCTAGTGTTTTATTTGTCTATGACATGTTTTGTTGGTTGTTTTCATTTCAAAGAGAACATCATCCCCCAAATGTTCATGAATCCCTTGGAATTTATTTCCAGCCTTTGAAATATTTTTGAGATATCTTAAGGCTAGGTAACATCCTCCCACATTCTCAGGACAATGAGGTGGGGTGGGATTTCATATGTGTTAATAGTTTGTTTGGTCCAAAATACTATTTGATATAAGTGGTATCAGTCTTGGACCTTTAAAAAATAATTGTGAAATCATTGTTCATTAGTTCTATCAGTCTCGGAGTTGAAATTAGTTTTGGTATATTATTTATGTTGGGTTGGTAACAAGGAGTATTATTGTTTGGACATGAAATGTAGAGAATAAAAATATGTATCTTCCTTTTTATGTAGAACCTCAAGTTAATAGGGAGTTGGGTGCATCCGTGTTTCAGAGACTGAAATCAAAATTAGAATCCCATTGTCATGGGTTTAACCAATGAGACGAGCATGATGTGATTTATAGAAATGAATTACCACTAGGATTGAATATTTAATTTTCAGTAATGATTTGTGCGATTTTATAATTTTTAAAATTTGTAAAAAAAATTAGATGCAAACTTTTGAGAAAGATCATGTTTGTGAAATTTTGAAAACAATATTATATTAAATTGAAAGTGAGATTTTTCCCAAATCATTGAATGTTGAAATGGCTGATATTGAAAAATCACTCTTAAAATAGTATGATGTGATAAAATTTCAAATTATTAAGACTTCAGTTTCTAGAGGGTGAGACTTATGATTTTTATTCAGTTTCTAGAAAATCGAACATGATAGTTTTCATAGGAACAAATTGGAAGAGACTAATGAGAACGTGGTTATATCTAAGCCACATATGAACCAATAAATGGATCAATGAATCATTTGTGATTTTCAAAAAGTATAGTAATGACTGAAAACTAATACTATTTTTATGATATCTATCAGTACTGAAAATCCAAGTTGAGGAAGTTAGATTGTCTTTAAAAGAGTAGGTGAGAACTCTAATACAAGATTTGAGAGGAAGAGTGGAACCTATTCTAAAGAACATGGAACACATTATAATCTAACTACAAGATCAACTAACCTTCCTCCAAGACCCAAAAGTAAATTGGTATTAGTTTAGTGTGGTTAACTAAATCACATCAAATATATGTGTACCTAACCTCCAATGACAATCTGTAATTTCAATCATATGGGTAATATTGAGCGCTATTATAATACTTCTTCAATTTTGAGTGTTCGGGAAAATTATCATGTGTCCCAGACATCCTATGCTTCAATGGGACAATGGAAGTAGAATACCTCTCATTATAAGAATAGAGCTGGCCAGGGTGATTCTAGGAATAACATGGCTCCTCAACAAGGTAAATATCAACAGTGAAATAAAGAAAAAAGTGCAGTGATCAAGAAATTATAAGGAGTTAAGAAGATTATTGTGAATGATTAGTCTAGACCACCTATGATGAAATGTTTTATTCGTTTTAATTATACCATTATGCATGATTTTTTTGATATAGGTGCATCCCATTTTTTTATTTCCTCTCGTGCTATTGATTTTATGGGTTTAAAAGTTTATATGGTGACATCTGTGATAAAAATTCATATCCCTCTTGGTGAAAGAGAATGCCAAACCTTTATATCTAGATAATGTTCTATAAATTTTTTTGGAGATGAGCTAAAATGATATTTCTATATTCTTGAGATAGATGTCTATGATATAATCCTAGCTATAGATTGGTTGAAAAAATTCAAGGCTACCATCAACTATTATACCAGAAAGATCATTTTTTCCACTGATGATGGCATCAAGCATATCTTTTGTGGATACTGGAATGTAATGGGAGGTGAAATAGGGTTATAGGAAATTGTGTTTAGAATGCACTCATATTAGTTGGAACCATGGTATTTGTCACTGATAGAAGTGTTTAGAATAATAGTTTTCTCACAGTGGTCGATCAGTTTACAAATGTTTTTCCCAAATTTTTTTCAATGTTTCCACATTTGATAGAAGTGGATTTTATGATTAATCTTATCCTAGAGACTATTTATATTTTAATTCTATCATTTCAAATGGAACCAATAAAATTATGGGATTATAAATTACAGCTTCAAGATCTAGAGATTTTTTTTTTCATTTGACCTAGCACGTCTCTATGGGCCGCACCGGTCTTGTTTGTCAAAAAGGAATATGAAACTCTATGGTTGTATTTGGATTATCATATGTTGAAAAAAGTTCTGGTAAATAATCTATATCTACTTCCATTTAATTATTATATATTTGATCAATTTAGTGTAGATCAGTGGTTTTCTGAGATTGACTTATGGTTAGGATATCACCAATTGCGAGATTGGAAGGAGGATATTCTGAAGAATACTTTTGGAAGTAGATATGGCCAACAAAAATCCACAGTTATGCTTTTTGGTCTTAATAATTAACTAGTAGTCCTTATAGAATTGATGAATCAGATATTTAAGGGGTATATGGATTCTTTTTTGTGTGGTGTTTTTGGATAAAATATTGGTGTATTCAAGGAAAAGTTATGATCATGAGAAACACTTGATGACATTGTCGGGAATCTTGAGGGATCATCGTATATATGCCAAACAATCAAACTATGGCTTTTAGATATAATAGGTATGTTTACATGGCCATGTAATTTATGAAAGAGATGTTTCTATGGATTCATATTAGATATACGTTGTTATCACTTGGTAACCGACACAGAATATATTTGAGATATATATCTTCCTCGGTATAGCTGGTTATTACTGTCACTTTTTCATAACTTCTCACAACTATCATTACCAATGATAGCTTTTAAAAAGAATAATGTTCCATTATAATGGGATGGGGAATGAAACAATACTTTTCAATAGTTAAAGGTTCTCCTAAAATCAGCACCAATCATGATTCTTTTATAATCAAGGCAAGGGTACGTGGTGTATAATGATGATTCAAGATCCTGAATTGGATGTGTTCTCATATAGAAAGATCTTGTTGTTTCTTATGGATCAAGGAAATTTAAAGTGCATGAAAATAATTACCAAACACATGATTTAGAGTTAGCTTCTATAATATAGTATCTGATGAGTCAATGTCGTTATCTCTTTGGTGAGAAATTTATCACGTTCACAGATCATAAGAGGTTGAGACATATTTTCTCACAAAGATATAATAATTTGAGACAATGAAGATGGATAGAGTATCCCAAAATATTTTAATTTGAAATTACGTACACATTAAGAAATAAGAATTCAGTGGTAGATGAATTAATCATAATGTCATATACATTTTTGGGAAAATATGCTTCAGTTGAGTGGAAGTTGATATCAATCATAACTAACATGCACATGGAATGTGAATACCGAGGTGATGTAGCGATTTATTTTCCAGTTTATTTTATTCCAATTTTGGAAAATATAGTTAAATAGGAACATACATCTGATACAGAATGTGTGGTTATGAAGTCAAAACTCAACGGTGGTGAGACCATTGAGTGATGGAAGGTGGATGAGTGTTCATTGTTAGTGTTAAGAAATCAAATGTTCATACGTATATCTTATCAGAGAAAACTTCTTCATGCTTATCTCAATTATATATTTCATGTTCATCTAAGAATACAAAATATGTATAAGGTGTTGAAATCATAGTTTTTTTTGGTTGGTATGAAAAGTAATGTGGATGAGTTTGGAATATGTTTGGAATGTTTTTGTGGATTCTATACATGTTACTAGTTCGATAATGTTTTGTGGAATCCATGAAAAATCTACTAAAAAGCATGACCAATGAGACAAAGGGATAAGGGGATGACGCACGGGTAGGCATACGGGTTTTTCAAAACTGTGCAGCCTCCTAAGAGAAACTATGAAGAGTGGGATAGGGAGGTTTGGAATGGTTTGTATAAAATTTTTCTAACCATATTTGACAACCATGTCAGGAATCCCATGAAACAAAATTTGGCACATGGTTAGTGTACTTTTTCTCTAACTGTGTGACTATCCATGCATGGGTAAAATGTAAGATCCTAAAATTATGGATCTCACTCATTTTTATAACAAAATCCCCCATTTTCCCCAAAACATCCCTAAATTTATTTTTTATCCTCCCAATAGTAGTATATGCTTCTCTTTTTGATCCAGATATAATCTAAAGTGTTATCTTAGTGCGTTTAAGTTGGATTCTCATTGTTAGTCATTTTTTGGCATTTTCTTTGGTTTCCTTAGATCTACTTCTCCCTCCCTCTCGGTTTCATATATTTACTTCCTCTGTAGATATATATAATTAATTTTATTCCAAATATGATTAGGTTTGGATTTTCTATTTCTAGGGGATGATATCTATGGATCTTTGTTAGAGTTTCAACATGATTCTATGGAGGTTTTGGCCTTTTTTTTCATTTTTTCCAGATATGATGAAGTAGATGGATTCAATATTGACTACCCTATTTAAAACATTAATTCTTAGTTTCGAAATATTAAATTGAATGAAATTGATTATGAAATTGGTGTCAAAATCATGGTGGAAACCTTATTTAGTGATGGTTTTTGGATTTTTGTGAAATTGTGGAATTATTGTGTAATGTTCTTTGATAAATGATTTTAAAACATTGATTTTAAAATAGATACATTATTCAACTTATGAAAAAATCTTTCAAATAAAAGGTTTATTTTATTAAAATGGTTTTGGAATTGAAATGACTGTGTTATAGATATGGTTTTGGAATTATCCTATTGGAACAGTTTTTTGCCATACGTGGAGGAGTGTGTTGATATTTATTTTTTACACATCCCAGTTGAACTATAACTAGGTTCTCAGTGACAAAGGCATAATGCCACATGTGATTTTAATTAAATTTTTATGAATTGGTATATTGAATAGAATCCACTCATGAATATGTAATTGTCATAATGATGCATGCATGGGTAAATTCATGGGTTTTTGGATTAATGGGTTATGAAAAAAAGGAAATTTATAAAGTGATTTTAGAATATTGTTCCTTTTTTACTTGGAACATGATATTGATTTGAGAAAATTGTGTTACTATGACACTTGTTTATATTTTGATATAAATTTTTTATATAAACATGTGTATATATATGTGATAACATGTTCTATCCTAGTGGAACGATTAGAGAAGTTATTTGGGGAATGTTTACTGAATATCATTACTCACCACTCCTTTAAAAAATTGGTTATTTTTCAGATTTCTTTTATCGTTACATGGGAAAGGTAAAGTATTACACTTCTCTAGTCATGATTAGTGATACATGAGTTGTTTGTGGAGTTGGATTATTGATCTTGTTAGAGACTTGGAGTTATGTAGTTGTTATTGAGTCTTGTTGGTTTTGTATTTCAATGTATACTTTGATATTTTAGTCTTATACTATGGTACTTGGTTTTAGTATGATATTAATATCAATGATTTCATTGATTCATCTTCCATTGATATCATGCATCATGTAGTGGATTATTTTTTTATGACATGTTTGGTTTTTCATTTTATTTTCACAGAGAAAATCATCCCCAACTATTCAAGAATCCCTTGTCATTTATTTCTCTCACTTAGCATATTGAGGATGTCTCTTAAGGACATGTAACATCCTCCTACCTTCTCAATTCAATGAGGAGGTGTGAGATGTTATAAATGTGGACATTATATATCCAATCGACACATCAATAGGTTTCACGAGTGGTTTGTATCTATATTTTAAAACCATCTTGATGACATATCTTGATAATGGAGTTTTTAATGTTCCAGAGACATGATGTTGAATAATTTAGGGCTCACTTCATCTAGAATTTAGTTATTATCATCCATGATATTTTCTCTATGATATTATCTATGGATATATTTCATTCCATGTTTATTGATAAAATAACATGTGTTTTTAGTTATTTACCTTTCCATATTGACTGTGTATTATATTATAATGATAGTAAAGTAATATAAATGACATGTGTGTTCAGTTATTTACTTTCCCAAATTGATTATTCTTATTAATTTATGATATCTTCTCTGGTACTTACCCCTTAGGGAGAACTTGAGATAACATTTTTTTGTTATATTTCCCCAAAAACCAATAAATATTTCTATGATTGATATGCTAGGATATGTTATAGAGAATACTGTTATTCTTGAAAAACAATTGTTATAATTTTTGAATTCAAAATGTAATGAATGACTCATGTATGTATCAATTTTACCTAGACTTATAAACTATCCAGTCCTTAGAGATATGATTATTTATATCTTATGAAAATCTACTAATGTACACCTGGGCACTAGGATATTGGGTTTAGGATCACTATAATTGGAATCAGGTGATGTTTATTAGAAACCTTGGGAACTAGATTAAGGAAAAAATATATAAGAGAACATAATACTATGCTATAATATGAGTATACGTATAAAAAACATGATAGACTTTTGACAGGGAAGATATTACTTCCTTATTCCTAGAAATACATTCTTGTCAAGATAATAAATGTAGATTTTGTTATGGTATATATTTACCAAGGGGTAATAACAAATAAAAGGGCGTATTAGGAAGGATCTGATTATCATCCAGTGCACAACAATTGGCCTTACTATGCACCCAAATTGACGCTCCCAAAAGATATTTTTAGGATAATTCAAATCTTCCATAAAAATCACTATAGTGGATTTAAAAATAGTAATATCCACAAAGAAATCATGTTTAGGATTATAATATTATCTATAAATAAATTTTCAATATATTTTATGTATTTCAGTAGTTTTTGGACTGTACATTATGTTTCATAATTTTATAAACTAATTTTTTTATTCCATCATTTAAAAATGGAACCTTACAAAAGGACATAGAACTGAATTAATAAAACAATTCTAAATACTAAGAACGATCATTCCTTTGATGGTGAAAATACAATACTTCAAAGGGAATTATTCATTGAAACATTATCATCATATAAAGAAAATAGTGTCATGTGCTAACAATATAGATAAATAATTCTCTATGTATTATGGCTTGAATGAGAATAAAAAGAATAATAGGATTAAATAGGATAAATCAGATAAAGGTATGAAGGGAAAGAAGGATTTTCCCACAAGCGATAATTATTGAAAGAAACACCCTTGTAATTTCATAAAGAAAAGTAGAGTTTAGAATATGTTTGGGGAGAAATGCCACCATGAACATGATTTCATGTGAATAAAAATGGTTTCCATTATTTAATGATTCAACTGTAATGATATGGGGAACTACACTAATAATTTACCTAATCAACATGGTCATTTACCTCAAATGTAGCTAATGGATCATGTTAATTATTATGTTTTTACCATAGATGAAGCGGAATGATTAGTGTTACAAAGTTTTAATTCAAGAATTATGTCATTTGAGTATTTTATAAATGATATCCTAGTTATATGAATTGTGGAATGTAAATGGATTATACTATAACACATATTCTTTAAGGATTTGAAAGCATGTGTTGAATGATACTGATGATCATGAAAAATAATTCAGTGGGAAGTTCAACTTATTATAAAACACATGAATGAGGTAAAGATAAACCATAATATAATCATGATGTTGAGATAATGTTATTAGGATAAAGATATCATTGATATGGATAATGTAAATTGGAAATTACTGACTACCTTGGAATAAATTAATGATTTGCTGACAATGTGGTTTATACTCTCATTGATGGAGTTCACATAATATTTTTACTAAAGAATTAGATCCAATAATCTATGTTTAATTTAAGTAATAAGGAAGCATTCATGTTTTCAATATGGTTTTATGGTAATATAGGTATTTATCATGTTACAAGAGAATAAATGATGAAGGTATTCACATGTTTGGTATGTGATGATTAACTGATAGTTCATATTGTTTAAAAGATTATTGATATGTTCATTTTGTAAATATAGTGACCTTCTTAATAAATTTTTTGATATTAATCATTTGGATGTTTCAAAATGTTAACCATTTATCAAATGGTTATGTTTAAATTTTGATGAGGTTTTAGAGATTAATTTACTACTTCAGAATATAAATATTTATTCATATTAGATAATTTTTTCTAACTATATTGGTTTTGTAAAATAGTTGGAAAAATAAATAAATGTTTTTCATTCTCTTATAGATAATATTTACCATTAAAAGTTAATTTTAGTGCTCCTTGAATATACAATTCATTTTTTGATATTCATTTCATAGAGTAAAGGGTGAATTGGATATTGATTGAAGCACAACCAAATGATGAAATAATTCTAATGAAATAGAAATGTAAAAAGTAATTATATTTACTTATATCCTTCAACTGTAAAATAATAACTTGATTTTAAGAAAAGGATATTGAAATAAAAATTTCATCTTATTACATTCATATCTGATGAATCAGATTATCTTTTAAATTATCATAGATTTATGGTTCAGAGGCCATTAAAATTAAATTTATCACTCATTTTTTGACATAAATTAATTATATAAATATTTATAATTATTTAGGATTTTAGGTAATGTCCAAATCTTCACATTCTACTAATGTTATCCTACATAGAAACTTATTTAGGTGTTATTCTATATGATATTTGTAATCCTTTTTCTCTTTTATTGTTAGGATGTTTTATCCACACTTCTAATGATGAGGGATTTGAATAAAAATGTATTTTCAAATTTCCAACCCTTTATTATAGAAATAAATATGAAATCATGAGAATGATATTTATTTAAGGTTGGGATAATGTAACATTCCAGAATTATAAAATAAGATCATTGTATTTGATAGTGTATGCGATAGACAAAACAAAATTCAGAAGAAAAGATTACTCCCTGAGACATTATGATATATTTATTTATAAATAAAGTAAATCTGTTAAATATATTTATTTAAAAAACCCTAATTTTATATTTTATTACACAATCAAATTTGTTTATCATGAATTAGATGCAACACTGAGTTTAACTTACGTTACACACAAAACTGAGTTTTAAAAAAATGTGAAATATTATTAAAATATTATTATTTATATAATTATTATCAACTAGTTATTGGAATGGAGGGTTTCAATGTTAATAAATAAATTATTAAAAATATATTTATTTATTGATTATAAATAAAATATGAACAACCTAGAAGAAAAAGAAATATTTTCTAAAAATTTTATTTTTCTAAAAGTTGGTTTAATCACAATTTATGTGAAAAATATAAAATTAACTTTTACCAATTTTAGAAAATTTATTTGAAAAAATAAATTTAATTTTTAAAATTGGAATACCTAAATTTTCTTAGTGTTTATTTTTGTGATTTTTCTGTAAAGTTTTATTTTTTATGAATAATGAAAATTATTAAATTTAAATTGAAAACAACCTTTTAATATATATTATTTATAAAGTTTCTTTATAATTTAAATTTGGTTAAAAGTTAAATAAGTCCAATTTTATATATATTAATATAGTTCAGGTAACTTTAATCCCTTTAATATTGAATTTTGATATAAAAACATTGTAAAAATTTAAAATTTTATATTTTCAAAACTGACCACATCATCGTGTTTGGGGAATTAATTTTAAAATAAAATTTTACACATATATTAATTGAATTTGAAAAAATTAATTCCATATATTTTTAAAAAATATAATTTTTAAGCTAGAAAAATTATTTTTTGACCGAAATAAATAATAGAAATAGTAAAAATTAATTACCATTGTTAAGGTTACAATATATTTACATGGGAGGTAAAATAATAATATAAAGGTTAAAAATTAACTAAAAAATTTCCAACACAATTTTTTTGGCTATATTTATACTATATCTATTATAGGTTCTTGTATGACCCATTTTGGAATCTGGTAGCATGATAAAAACATGGGTATGATTGAATCTTTTAAAAAAAATTACAATGTGCCAATCACCTCACTTATAAAATTCCACCCCAATCCTCTTTTATGCACATCTCAAAACCTAATTGAATTGGCCATCCTACCCAAATCGATTCCAAAATTCCTTAATTTCATCTTTTATGCCTTAGGATGGGTTTAAATCCAACCTAGGAATGCTTTTGGTGAAAACATAAAAAGGATACCCATATAATGGGAAACATTCTTCAATGAGAGTCTTTATTTTATTTCTTTCTCTACATACATAAATTATTATTAAACCATGATGATATCATTACATCAGTATCATCCACATATAGGGATGTTTTTATAATATGCATAAGTTGTACAAATTTCTCAACTTCTATCAGATGGGTAATGAAATCATCCCTGGTGTTGACGTACCTTGAAGGGCGCTCCCGATCCCCATATGTTGGTGAATAGAACATGAAATCATAAAATAGGAAAGTGAGAAAAAAAATTCCCCAAAAAATAAAATAAATATATAAAATTCAATATTCATACAAGATAAACTCCACCGACAGAAGTGTACCATAAGTCAAACATACACAAACATCCTAAATAACAACCCAAAAGTACCATAAAATAGGATACAAACCCATGTCCCAGCTGACAAAACTCTCAATTCCCAAATATTGACTACTTTAAACACCTCCAAATGGTGATTTACCCTTTCTTGAACCTTGAAAGATATAGTATAAACACAGAATAAGTCACATGTATAGTGTATGATAAACAAAAATTAGGTTCTCACCAAGGATTCCATAATAATTTTTACATTTAATTGACCCAATAACGATTTAAATTTAAAATAAACATGCATGGAATATAAAAATAATATTTAAAAAAATCTTTATTTACATTTAAAATGATCGAAATATATATAAAAATGATTTAAATAATTTTTTCATATAAATTTACAAGGATTGTGTAAAATGTTTTAAAAAAATGATAGATATTTCATATATAAACAACAAGAAACATTTCAATCTTGAAAAAGGTGTAATATTTACACATTATGTTACCCCCCAAACTCAAATATTCTTCACAACAATAAGTGTACACACGTCCCATAGATTATAGTAAAAAAGAATCCTATCACCATCCCATCTGTGATGTGACCAGATTCATATATATTGTTAGTGTTGAAAAGAATCAGTAGAGTGATTTCTTGAATAACTTACTAACTACCTAGTATTTCATGTTCTCTACAAATGATCAAAAATGGAAACTTTATTTTAAAATAGTTTAAAATACAATTCCAACCATTTATCCTTTTCAATAATCAAATTTCCATTTGGAATGAAATCATGTTTTTAATAGAATGATTCCCTTTCAAAGTAAAACCATTGAGTTTCCATCAAAAAAAATTTATAAAATTTTTCTCAATTAAAAAATTGAAATGAATATTATCAAATAAATTTCATAATTTAAATTCACAAATTTAACTTACATGATTTTTCATCAATATCATAAGCACACCCCAGTACATTGGAATTGGGGGTTTCCCCAATTTCATGCCAACTCCAATTAAAAATACTCAATTTACAAAATATTAGGTTTTCAAAGAACAATTGAAATATATTAAATTAATTTACTAAATTTAGGGTTAAATAGATTGGAAAATCTTAAATGAAACCACCTACCAAAGACTATAGGATATTCCAACACAACTTATGTATTGATATTTTTCAATGAAGATCATTGAAAATGTTGATCTAATAATTAAAATTATATTCAAGATATTACACACGTAGATTAGATCCTCAAAAAACATGAATATATAATAAACCCTAGGGTGGATATAGGAGTGAGTGGGATATAAATAATATGAAGAGGAAACATAATGGGAAGTGACCGAACATCATTCTCCAATCATTGATTCACTTTCATAGGAGTGTAGAGGGAACAAAATCTCCTCTTGGGAGTCTCTAAGTAAGAAGAAATCATATTAGTGTCATAAATTCCTATCATAAACATAAATTTATAGTTTTAGGATTTTATAACTAATTTTAAGATTAATTAAATATTGTATTCATGGTTTGATGGGCAGGGCTATACAGTTAGAAAAAACGTGTGACCTAGTCATGAAACACATTTTTCTAACCATGTTCTAACCATACAAACCACAACTATTTAGGTTATCACGGTGTCCATAAAGAGAGCACATGGTTTGGGACAACCATGCGCCAATCGTGCAAAGTGTAGAAACTTTCAAAATTTCTAAAATTTTCACTCGAAGTGCCCCAAAACAAAACCAATTCAATGAATGATGAAAATTGGGGGTTAGAAATACCTGAAAACATTAATAGGATGATACAAACACCCCACCATGGATACATTCTATCCCCATAAATTTGGTTAAGTAGATTCAATGTCAAAATATGAAGCCACTACTCTTTCATTAGTGCCTCCCTTAACCAAGTCTCATGAGAATCAAAGATTTGATACCACATAACTGAAATCAAAGGTATAATAATCTCGTAAACTACCATGGTTTTAGAATCAACTATCCTGATAAGATTCTTAGTCATGGATAAATCATGCTCAATATCAAGACCACTCCAACTCAGAACAAGAGATGGATCAGAAATATACATATGTAACTGTGATACATGGATCATGTTATGTATCAACATCAACTTTTTTGGAAGTGATAAATGTTAGGAAACTTATCCAACCTTCTCAAAAATCTCAAAATTCCCAAAAATTGAGGATAAATTTTCCCTTTCCACCCAAGTCGTCAATGACAGAAAATAGGTGAATCCATCAAGAACATTTGGTCCCCAACTAAAAATTCCAATGGTATTTGATGTAGATAAACATAAGACTTATAACGACTATATGCTATCAAAATTATCTGACAAATCAATAGAATTTTTAGTTTATTCTCTTGAACCAATATTGGTCCAACGAAGGAACATTCACTAATCACTTACCAGCACAATGAATATTTATAAGTCCATCTATACCAGGCCTCAAAAGGAACCACTCTGATCAAGAATTGGTAACCGTTGTTATAAACAAGTTCAACCATCCATATATGGTCATCTCAAGACACACCAAAGTCATGAATATAGGAATGGATAATATCCTCATATATTTTTATATCTCTTTCAATATGACCATTTTACTTTGGATGGAATGTCTTACTCAAATGGACTAGATATTTCAGTGCCACCCGAAGGACTCTTCAAAAGAGATAAGTGAACCGAGGATCCATATCATCAACTATAACATGTGGAACTCTATTAAAATGAATGATATTTTTCAAATATATTTTTACCAATTCCATAAATATTGTTGTATCATGAATTTCTATAATGTGAACAGATTTGGTTATCCATTTCATCGCAACCCTTATAACACTATTATTTATCTAGGTTTGCATAAAACTAACCATAAAGTTCATAGAGATCTCATCACACATCCAAGTTAGTACTGGAAGTGTCAAATGGAAGCCTGGAGGTATATAGTTCTCATCCTTGACCTTTTGGAACATATAACAATGAGATATTAAATCGTCAATTCCCCATCTCACACCTAGCCACCAAAATCATCGATACATTTCATATAACATATTTACAGTTTCTATGTGCATATCCCATTGGTAGTTATAGAAATAACATATGATATTTTTCTTTACATATAATGAAAAGAAAAAAAAGTTTTTATTATATAGAATTATTTTCGTGGAGAATAACCATCCAGCTACAGTCTTCCCACCTTAAAGAGAGTCTCTAATGCTACAGAACTGATCATCAAGATTCTTCTCCTGAAGGATAAATATGAGAAGAGAGAATATAAACTGGAAATTGGAAAAGGAATTATTGGTACTCCACTTCAAAACATCAATATGAAACTAGACAAAAAAGATCCATCAAGTTGCACTCTTCGATTGATTCTTTCACTACATGGGTTAGAAGTTTCTTTGTCAAAGCATCTGTGATTACATTACTTTTGCCTAGGGTATATGTGATTTCAAAAATGATATATTAAAGGTATTAAACAGAACACCTATGGTAGAGGTTCAAATATTTTTGTGAGGATATATATCTCAAGATCATGTGGTCAGAAAACATGGTAAAATTTTAACTGAAAATGATATTCTGGAAACTCTTATGTGTGTGCATCACAACTGCACATTCAAAGTCATGGATTGGATATATCTTATCATTTTTCCTAAGATAATGAGATCCATAAGAAATGTAATTATCCCAAAACATAAAAACACAACCCAAAACTGAACTCAATGCCTCAAAAAAGACACATAGCCTTTCCCGACATCTTGAAGAGTAAAAAATTGCATAGTAGTGAAATTAAATTTAATTTCAACCAAAGAACTCTGAAATTTATCATCCCAAGAAAACATTACTCCCTTCTAAGTTAGATCTGATATCAGATAATAAAAATTTGATGATTTTATTTCTAATTGATAATAGTATCCAACTATGCACAAGAACCACCAAATATAAAAAAATTCATAGTTGTTACCATTTCAAAATACCCTTCACCTTCTTACGGTCAACTGATATAAAATGTTCTAACACCACATGTCACAATTAATTCACTTCTCTATTCCATAAGTCACATTTCTATAGCTTAAAATAAATTTTATTATATCTCAACAATTATAGAACTAATCTCAGATGAAACACCAGATCCTCCTCAGAATTAGAGTAAATGAGGATGTCATCCATAAATACTACCACAAATGTATCTAGGTACTCTTGTAAAATATGTTTCATTGAAACAATAAAAACATAAACAACATTAGTAATACCAAATGGCATGAAAATGAACTCATATTGGACATACCTACTATGAAATGTGTTTTTTAGAATGTCTAATTCATTTATTATCAGTTGATTTATCCATAAAAAAGATCAATCTCTGAGAACCACTTTCCCCATTCAAATAATATAATAAATAATTAATATGGGTAAAATAATACTTATACTTCACCATACCTTGATTAATTTTTAAGTAATCAACACGGAGGTGAAGTGACGCATCAAATTTCATAGAAAAGATGACTAGATCCTCCCATTTTGATACACTCTTGTGTATAAATACATTCTCTATAAGATCATCCAATAGAGACCTCATATCATTAATTTTAGCTCGTTCCATATAGTAAAAATGTATATACATTGGTTATATACCAGTCATTAAATTGATAGAAAATTCCACCTCCCGTATCAGTGGAGAAATACATATGTTTGAATTAAAATCATTGGGAAACTCCACAAAAATTGGAGGTAGATAACCACTTAAATATTGTCACTCCAGGGAAAAAGAAAACAAATGTATTATTTTCCCAAACACTGGATGTAAATATCTAGATCTACTCGACCTCAGGTCCCATTATACCTGAAATATATAAAAAACCCCATCGGGTGTGGTAAAAGAGACATATTAAAGATAATAATCAATTAAATATTTATTATCAATCATCAAATACCTATAAAAAATGAAATAATGTGGTTTCATATTGAGAACCAGAAAAACCAAAACCAAATAAACATTAGATAGAGAGGAAAACAAGTGGAACTACAGATACCCTTTTATCTCTTCATTCCGAGGGGTATAATAATATCCATTAAATAAGATAAAACCATCAAAGAAATATTTAGAATACTGACAATACAAGTCAATATATATGAATGAGATGAAGTATTTAAAATAAAAAAGTCACTAATGATGAAGCTATAGTGATGTTACCTCTCACAATTACATGACGTGTATCTTCATCCTTTGGATATTCTTCTACTGTGTGAATAATATTCATTCTGGTTACATATGGCTGGAACCCCTTTTTTGTGAATAATTTTATTTCACCAATTTTTTAATGGATTTGGATGATCACGTGCCACTACATAGAGTTGAATTGACAAGTACAAACTTCTGTAAGTGACATGAGAATCCAAAGGAACTACATACCTTAGGTGCCTTAGTATAAACCCTCTTTGAGTACCTTGGATTTCCACAATGGTATAAAATCAAAGTGCCTCTTCCAGGAACTACAATTGGTCTAGAAGAACTCTAATATATATAACCACTATAAAAATCATCCAACTTCCACTTTACTTTAAAGGAACTCAAAATTCCACTAAGAAAGAAAGAAACACCCATCAACCCTTATATTCAATCCAAGTTCATTTCCACCATCCTTCCTCTATCCATGACATCATCATAAGAATTCAGCATCGAGAAAGAAAACCTAATAATGAATATCATATCTAAGTCCCATATCAAACCATCAAGTATTAATCTCCTCATGATACATAATATTAGCTGTGAACTATATAATATTAAAAAAGATATTTTCATATTCTATCACAGTCTGATCATCCTATTTGAGTTTGAAAAACTTTAAATCCATACCCAATACAACATAATCTAGATATAACTTTTTAGAGAAAATACCTTTAATGTATTTACACTTATAACACTCACAATTCCTCATCATAACCATTATTCCCCACCATCTCTTGCTTGGTCCCTTTAGCAAGATGGTGGAAAATTATATATTGATTTCATCAGGTGTCTTTGAAAAATCAAATAAACACACACTCCTTCTCAAGCATTCCTAGGTATCTTGAGGTTTATTTGAGACTTTTAACTATGGTGGTTTCTGTTGAAGGAACTCTTGATCATGATTCCATAAAACAACCCCTTGAGGTTCCACAACTGGAGCCTGAATGATAATTAGTGGTGGTGCATGTCACATTTCTTAGACAGTATGCACCATCACCTCAACTAGACTCAGGTCCATGGGAAGATTTTATCACTATGGTTCGTCAACATTTTCATTATGGGTACGATTTTTAGGTCTTCTTATAGGCTTGATTCAATAAACAATCAGAAATCAACATTGAAGACATTATATTAACACTCAAATAGAGTGACATTAAGAAATTAATCCAAAGAAATAGATAAACAAGATTTGGATTTCAATCTATCTTAATAAATAATAGGGTAAAGACTTGAACTAATCCACAAGTCATCATTCCAAAACTACCCCTGGTGAATTAAGGCTCATTGTGGTGTGAGCATGCAAGACACTCAATAAAAACCGCCTCTTAACTCTTGAGATGATTACTCAACTATATACTAACGTCATGGAAAAAATATTATCATAAACCTTTGATACCACCTTGTCATGAACCATCCCATATACATTGGCACCCTAATAACGAGGTCGTACATAACCGTAAGGGAATTATTTATTCCCATTGGTTTATAACTAGAACCCTGCATCATCCAAAATAAATGTTGGATCAAATTTTCCATAAAAAATAGAAAAAAGATAAAAAAAATTTCAGTATGCATTCTGTAACAGCCCAAAAATTTGAATAATTTTAAGTACATTGTTTTGTTAGAAAAAATAAATCTTGAATTAAATGTTAAGAATACTAAAAATAAAATTACTTTTTATTATTTTTCATAATAATATATTATCTTTACTACTATTTTTTAATTTTAATCAATTGTTCTTCTCATTTAATAAAATATTATTTTGTAGGCATACATTTTGATCTTAACTAATAATTTTAAATTTATAAATGTTGATTTTATAAACTTTATTTCATTTAAAATAATATTTTATTACCTGATTATTTTTATCTAGAGGTATTATAAAACCATTACAGATAATTATAGAGTTAATAAATCATTTTTCAAAATTAAAATGATGGTATATATGTATTAATTATAAAAATTATATTTCATTAAATTAATATCTGAATAATAAATATTATTTATTTTGTACTGACATAAATTATATTGATATAATGAATAAAATTTATAATTAAAATTAAGTAATTTTGTTCAATGAAACTTATTATATATAATATTTTGAATAATTTATTTGAATATAAATTCAATTTCATAAAATTAAATAAATTAAATAAACATTAAAAAATGAGGTTTATATAGAAAAATATTGATATGTATAAATATATATATATATGAAATGAAATAAGATAATAATATATGATTGTTTTAAAAAAATGATGGTAAATCAAATAAAAAACCAGAAATGAAAATCGAAAATTATGTTCAAGGGTTTCATTTGAGGGTGGAATCGAGCATGGGGTCGAGAAAGCAGTCGTCTGCAGTTGAGTCGAGACCTGGTTCCAATATTGAGAGCCGAAGAAAAAGAGTCTAAGTCTAGTCACAAGGGGGTTTTTGCTGGTCATCAGAAAATCCCAGTGCATGCCATGGCCGACGTTGGGGGCATGAACTGTGCAAGTGAGATACAAATGATTTTAGTTGACTTCTTCAGATATTATAATGTTATATCTTTGTCAAGTGTCGATTTTTAGATCTACACGTTGGTTTTCATTATTAAGTTTTTATGTTTCTGAATCTCTTTTTAGATTCATTTAATGGTGTAATAAGTACTGATTTATCGATTTTTGTTGGTTACCACTCGAACGTCATCGGTGGTCCAGTCCACTATTTTTGTAAAGACATGGAAATTTCAAGGAATTTTTTTCTTAATTTATTCGGAATTTTACTAGAATGTGTCTTTTGACGGAACTTGATTCCGAAGCCTGGTGTGCCTGGAATCAATTTCTGAATTTTAGCTCGGGTACGTTCAGTAAACGATTGAGCTGGTTTTCTATCTTTTGAACCGGTGCTCAGAATTGAAATATGAGGGCACTGATGAACTCGCAAGGTCGGTAATTCGTTAAGGGGACCTTTACTGTAATTGATTTTTGACGGGAGAAGAGGTTAATTTTTGTTTTGTTTTTAAAAAATAAATAAAAATATGTGTTTGATGTTTTTATTTGTGGAGAGTGGTTATTATCCTACAAAGGGGGAGTTAGAGGTGGGTCCCACACCCACCTAACCTTTCATGGGAGAGTTTAGTGTGGTGGGGCCCACACGAGACCCTAACTCCCCACCTCCCCCATAACCCCCGTGAACTCCACATAACTCACCCCTTGTTTGACGCATGGCAACTCCATTCATTTATTAGAGTAGAGCCTCTCCACTCTTTATCTCTCTCTCATCATTTAATATTTTCCAAATATTCAATTAATTATGAGTTTGAATTAAATTAAATTGAGATGGAAATTTTTTTAAGATGGGGGAAAATCCTATTTTAATATTTGGCTTGTGCATATATTGTATGGATAATCCCTGGTGAAATAGAAAAGCTCCAACCCTCCACGAAGAACAATTCTTTTTCTGACGGATCTTTAACAAACGACGCTCGAGCTGGGATTGAAGAACTTTTCGGAAGCGATGAACTCTAACGATCGTTGTAACCTTCATCTCCTCCCTTGCGACGATGCCAACGAGCAGATGTCCACCCATTCGTGATATCATCCACGAATGGGGAACCTTCAGGTAGGGGTTTGTATGTTCAAGCTTTAATACCGTTCATCATTGTTCTTTAATTCTTGAGTTTCGTTTGGCCGCATGATACCATCTTGACAAGGAAGGGCTTGGACCGCATGAACACGGTCCGACCCCTCCCCTCTCGTTTGTTGTTTGTGGATGATGGAGGCGGACTGCGAAGAACCGGCAAGCGTCGGGCCGACCATGAGCGGATCTTCAGCGCATGATTGTAGGGTCACCAAAAAGGCACGACATCATTGTTCCATCCAGAGTAGAGTAAGACCACGGCCTAGCTGAGCCGCGGTGGAGGGGCGCGGCATCGTCGCGCCACGTCGGAGCTACAGGGTTCACGGCCTAAAGCCGTGGTGGATTTGGAAGGGCGGCCCGCTGTGCCGGCCATTGGTGCCACCAAGAGGCGGGACCAGAGGGTGTCCCACAATTACCCAAGGGCCGACCATCATGGCCGGCCATTTTGAAGAAACAGGGGGCGTGTAACCCCCCCAGACCAGTGGCTAGAGCAGGCCCCACTAGCGCCACCAGCCCCCTGGTCGGCCAGCCGTGTGGGCCACGTGCACTGGGCCATGCCATCCAGGCCGGGCCGCACCCAACCAGGCCGGACCCCAACCCGTGTTGGGTCCACCCGGTTTGGGTCGACCCAGGGGGTGTTGGGCCGGGTTGGACCGGGCCCAGACCCCCTATTTTTGGACCATTTTCGGTTAAACGAAGATATATTAAGCTAAAAACCTCCGATCAACGCACCATCAGTTGTGTAGGATTCCTCGGATTGAGAGGTCGTTTTGGTATATTACACCCACGTTTTTCGGTGAAGTCTGGGTATGGCCTGGTTGGCTCAAACTCGAAACCAACTAGGCCCTCGGAGCGAAAATGCTTATAACATGAGGACCGTACGTCTGATTGATGTTCCATAGACTATGTTGGATTTCTCTTGATGAGACTGTTCTTTTGGAATACTTCGTCTGAGGTTTGGCCTTAGTTGGAGTATATCCTGGTTGGATTATACCTGAAATCCAACCGGGTCCCTGGAACGGAAATGCTAATAACTCACAGACCGGGCGTCCGATTGACGCGCCGTCTATTGCGTTGTGACCCCTATGATGAGGCGGATCTTTGAGATACTTCCACGCGAGAATACATGACACTTGGAACTATCGACTGGTATCTTGTGGTGCGGATCCTCCCAGAGACGAGCTTATAGAGTACGATGACCTTGTAGCTGGATGAGACCTAATGACTGCTTGTCCGATTCGATCCAGAGTGACTTGTATAGCCCAGTGGGGAGAACTACATTGTGAGGTGATAGACCCATAGTGGAGGAGAACTAATTTGTGAGGTGGCAGACCTGCGTTACTCAATAGGAGGATTACCTCTGTAGGCTATGAGGGGGAGAAATACTTTGTGAGGTGGCGACCCATGGCGGAGGAGCACTACTTTGTGAGGTGGCAGACCCGTGGTACTCGACAGGAGGAGTACCTCAACAGTCTAAGGTTAGTGAGTGGAGCCTTGGAGTCATGGAAGAACTACTACCCTCGACATAGGAGGGGTTCTGTAGCAGCCGTGTTTTCATCATCGTGAATAAAAATCTTGGTTTGAACTGAGTCAATGAACGTTGTGTTTTCCTCATGATTGAGATGGGTTACCTGATAACATAGGTATATGTATGGGCATATAACTAAGTAAAGATTATCTATTGAGATATTTTATTGTGGTTTATCCTTGTTGGATTTAGTGAGACCTTGAGTGTCTCGGGGTCCCTACCATGTATTGTTATACTCAACCCTACACGGGCTATTCCCGCACCTCGTTATGTTGGATGAAGAAGACGGACAGCGCTGACGGTGGCCGAGTGTACGAGGACTGGACCGTACCTGGAGGTGGACGTCATGATGAGTCGGTACCCGGAGGAGGATTGACAGACGAGGGCGCTGATGAGGATATCTGTACCTACCATTCAGGCAGGATCCATGGTGGATGATCTAGGAGCTGCATTCTCTATACCTAACCTTCAGGTAGGATCCATGGTGGATGATTCAAGAGCTGCTTGTCACCTTCCAGCTGTTTTGTCTTTTACCTTATACTTTATAGCCAGGCTTGTATTTCTAGCCCCTTACATTCAATACAAATTTTGTTTTCAATTTTACTTAGTGTTTTCTTCTGCTTGTAATCTTGTTGTGTTTGTTTACGTTTCATAATGGCAATGACTTCCCTTTTATCGGTATTTATGTCTTTGGTGCTAGTCGCCAGCCCTTGGCCTATGGAAGGTGGGCTTGGGGTAGTCACGGCATGGGCCCTGAGGATTGGTCGTGTTAAATTGGTATCATAGGAGTCGGTTCTACCGCATAACTTAGGACTATGATATTTTCTTTCTGTGAAGAAATAATGTTAAGGGTTCTAAGTGTGGATTTTAGTTCATGGAGTCCAGAGTTGGTGCGGGCGGCCGACGTATCCATACATCAGGACCCTGACTTTTGATTTCCGACTCAGTGCACGAAAACACTGATTACGTGTGTGTTTTCAAAATTTCTTTTTTAGGTCAGATCACTAGGTATAGTCTTTTCACCATGTCACATCTGTTTCTTTCAAGATGTCTTCACCCAGTCAATCAGCGTGGGTACTGAGTGGAGATCGCTATGATTGACCATCAAGTAGAGATGCCTCAGTACATGGACCTCTTCTAATTGAGACACCAGAGGAGAGTGCATGCCTCTTGAGCACATTGCACGAGTTCCAGCGAAAGAAGCCTCCGATGTTTCGAGGTGAGTCGGATTTTCAGACATCTGGGTAATGGTTGTAGTTTGTAGCATGAGCTTACCACACAACTGGGACACCCGCTAACTTGATGGTGCACCTAGCTGTTAGTCTCTTTCAAGGAGTAGCTGAGAGGTGGTGGAGCCATATGCTCCAATTTTGCGACGAAATGACCTTCACCTGGCAAGACTTCGAGACCTTATTCAGGGTGAAGTTTATACCAGTGACTCTATACTGAGAGAATGCTAAGGAGTTTCTGCCTTTGCTGCAGGGTTTTCTGTTAGTAGACGTATCATCTGTAGGCAGTGAATGGATGATGCATAGGTCCAAGAGAACCAGGCCAACAGGTGGCCGACCTCGAGTTATAGGTTCGGTAGTGCGGGGCACCCAGGGTGGAGTTAGAGCCAGGAATACCCGGAACGCACAGTGTTTCTCTTGCAGTGGGCTTGGTCACATGGCACATGACTGTCCGACACCCCGCAAAGTTGATCCGCAGGTGTTGAAGGAGCCACCGATATAGAAGCAGCGGTGGGAGCTTGAGAAAAAGCCGAGCAGTGGACATGGTAGTGGAGCTCCAGAAGCAGGTGGACAGGATTGAGACTAGTTCCAGGCAAGGAGCCTTTGTTCTTGGTGCTTCTAGTTTATGTGGTGTTGTTGTTTGTGGTTGTTGTGTGTCTTTGTACTTGATCTGCTGTAATAAAAGACATTTATATTTGTGACATTTGTTTTCCTTCCTTTTTTGTGTGTACTAAGAGGTTCTGGTTTAAAATATTGACTTGACCCTCTCTTGCGAGATTCCTACTGTAGGAGACCCAGTAACCATGCACTGATGCTGACAGTGTGACTCAACCCTTGGAGGCGAGAGTAACACTTGGATCTCTTAGTATTAGTGTCGAGGCCTTATGGCGTCATTCAAGACAAGAATTGTACCGTTCATGTTAGGAATGACTGTATTAGGCAAAGAATGTGGTTAATCCAGGGGATGAGACCATATTTATCTTTTCTGCAGATGGGAAATCTCAGCATCTCTTTGGTAGAATGTAGACGAAGAAGGGTTGGAGATGATTTCTTAATTTTGGATAGTCTCACCCATTTTTTGTTGAGTGAATGATTTACGGTTCTCTCCAACTCAATATTCTTAGGTGTATCTTCTCTCAGAAGGACATGAACCTGAGACTGTGGTGATGGCTTGATTTCATCCAGGACGATGACTTCAAGATAGTTTATACTCCTAGGGAGGGGAACATTGTAGCAGATGATCTTAGTAGGAGATCGGGCATTAAACTGTTAGGAGTGGCGAGATAGAAGATGGACGCATTTCATATATCCTTTGTGTATAGTGATCGAGTCAGCACATGTAAAACCATAGATGGTTCAGGCTATGACGGAGAAGGTGCAGATCATCCAGGAGCAGATGAATACTGCACAGAGTAGACCGAAGTCTTATTCTGATATGAGACAAGACCACTGGAGTTCGAGGGTGACGACCACGTCTTCTTACGGGTCTCACCTCGATGGTGTCAATGGATTTTTGGTTGGGGCGGAAAGTTATCTCTACGTTTCATCTGTCCTTTCCACCTCAGATCCACCGGGTTCACGACGTCATCCACATATCTCAGTTGAGGAGATATGTGCACGACCTATCCATCATCATCGACCACAGAGAGCTAGACGTCGATGATGGGGTGAATTTCATAGGGTTTTAGAAGAGGTTGAGGATCGACAGAAGCGGGTCCTTCGAGGACAGTCTATTCATCTTGTGTGCTTTCTCTAGGAGCACATGAACCTCCAGGAGAGCACATGGGAGTGGGAGGCTCAGATGCATGCTCAGTACCTCCTTTAGTTTTCGTAGTTTGTGTTTTAGCTTTACTAGGACGTAATTCCCTGTGGTAGGAGTAATGTACAGACCCAGAAATTTCATTTATATTTTTTTTCTTAATTTCTTTGAAATTTTATAAGTCTTTGGCTTCTGACGGTAGTTGATTCCGAGGCCCGGTGTGCCCGGAATCAATTTCCGAAGTTTAGCTTAGGTACGTTCAGTAAACTAACGAGCGGGTTTTTCAATCTTTTGAACCGGTGCTCGAAATTGAAATCTGAGGGCACCGATGAACACATTGTGCCGGTAATTGATTAAGGGGACCTTTACCCTGATTATGTTTTGACGGGAGAAGAGGTTAATTTTTGGTTTGATTTTATGGAATAAAAAATTATGTGTTTGATGTTTATATTTTTGGAGGGTGGTTATTATCCTACAAAGGGGGAGTTAGAGGTGGGACCCACACCCACCTAACCTCCCATGGGAGAGTTTAGTGTGTTGGGGCCCACACGAGACCCTAACTCCTCACCTCCCCCATAACCCCCTTGAACTACCCATAACTCATCCCTTGTTTAATACATTACAACTCCCCTCATTTATTGGAGTGGAGCCTCCACACTTTTCATCTCTCTCTAATCATTTAATTTTTTCATATTATTCAATTAATTAATGAGTTTGAATTAAATGGAATTGAGATGGAATGTTTCTTATGACGGGGGAAAATACCATTTTAATATTTTCCTGGGAAAATATTGTGTGGAGAATCCCTGGAGAAATTGAAGAGATCCAACCATCAACGAAGAAAAGTTCTATTTCCGATGGATCTCCGATGAAAGACGCTTGAGCCGGGATCGAAGGACTTTACAGAAGTGACGAATGCTAACGATTGTAATCACCTTCATCTCCTCCCTTGGGATGACGTTAACAAGCCAACGTCCACCCTTTCACGATATTTTCGATGAACGGAGAACCTTGAGGTAGAGGATTTTATGTTCAAGCTTTAATACCGTTCGTCTTCGTTCTTCAATTCTTGAGTTTTGTTTGGCCGCATGATGCCATCTTGATGAGGAAGGGCTCGGACCGCACAAACATGGTCCGACCCTTCCCCTCTCATTTGTTGTTTGTGGATGATGGAGGTGGACTGTGAAGAACTAGCTGGCGTCGGGCCGACCATGAGCGGATTGTCAGCTCATGATTTTTGGGTCACCGCAAAGGCACAGCACCGTCGTGCCGCGTAGAGTAGAGCTGGACCGCGGCCTAGCCGGGCCGCGGTGGAGGGGCGCAATGTCATCACACCACGCCGGAGCTACAAGGGCTACAACTGGGGCGGGCCATGGCGGGGGGACGCGGCGTCGTCGCACCGCGCCAGTTGAACAAAGCCACAGCCTAAGGCCAGGACAGATCTGGAAGGGCGGTCGGCTGTGCCGGCCGCCGGTACCACCAAGAGGCGGGACCCAAGGGGGTACCACAGTTACCCAAGGGCCAGCCATAATGGCTAGGTATTTCGAAGAAACTGGGGGTGTAACCCCCCACCCCAGACCAGCGGCTAGGGCGGGCACCACTGGGCGCCGCCAGCCCCCTGGTCGGCCAGCCACGCGGCAAGCCGTGTGGGGCACGTGCGCCGGGCGGGGCCGCTCCGGCCGGGCCGGGCCACGGCCAGCCGAGCCGGACTGCACCCAACTGGACCAGACCCCGACCCGATTTGGGTCGAACTGGTTTGGGCCGTCCCATGGGGTGTTGGGCCGGGTTGGACCGTGCCCAAACCTCTTATTTTCGGATTATTTTCAGTTAAACAGACATATCTTGAGCTACAGACCTCCGATCGATGCATCGTCAGTTGCGTAGGATACCTTGGATCGATACAGTTGCTTCAGTATATTACACCCTAGTTTTTAGTGATGTTTGGGTATGGTTGGTTTGTTTCGATCCCGAAACCAATAGGGACCTCGGAGCGGAAAGTCTTATAACTTGAGGAGCAGACGCCCAATTGACGTTTCTTCAACTATGTTGGATTAATCTTGTTGAGAAGGTTCTTTTGGCATAATTCATATGAGGTTTGGTCATAGTTAGAGTATGGCCGGGTTGGATTATACCCAAAATCCAACCGGGCCCCTGGAACAGAAATACTAATAACTCACAGACCGGGAGTCTGATTGACACGACTTCTGTTGCATTGTGACCCCTATGACGAGGTGGTCCTTTGAGATACTTCCACGTAAGATTACGTGACACTTGTAATTATCGACCAGTAGCTCGTGGAGAGGATCCTCTCAGAGATGAGCATATGGAGTACGGTGACCTTGTAGCTGGCTAAGACCTGATGACTGCTTGTCTGATTCGATTCAGAGTGACTTGTATAGCCTAGTAGGGAGCACTAATTTATGAGGTGGCAGACCCATAGCGGAGGAGCACTACTTTGTGAGGTGGAGGACTGCGGTACTAGACAGGAGGAGTACCTCTGTAGGCTATGAGGGAGAGCACTAGTTTGTGAGGTGGCAGACCCATGGCGGAGGAGCACTACATTGTGAGGTGGGAAACCCATGGTACTCGACAAGAGGAGTACCTCAGCAGTCTAAGGTTAGTTAGTAGCACCTCGGAGTCGTGGCAGGACGACTGCACTCGACAGAGGAGGAGTTTTCCATCAGCCGTGTTCTCGTCATCGTGAATAAAAATCCTGGTTTGATCTGATTCAGTGACCTTTGTGTTTTCCTCATGATTGAGATGGGTTACTTGATAACATAGGTATATGTATGGGAATATACCTATGTAAAGGTTATCTGTTGAGATCTTTTTTTTGTGGTTTATCCTTGTTGGATTTAGTGAGTCCGTGAGGGTCTCGGGGTTTCTACTGAGTATCGTTATACTCACCCCTGCATGGTCTATACCCGCACCTCATTGTGTTGGATGCAGACGATGGACAACACTGACGGAGGCCGAGTGTACGAGGACTGGACAGTATCTGAAGGTGGACCTCATGACGATTCGGTACCCTGAGGAGGATTGAAGGGCGATGGTGCTGAGGGGGCTATTTGTACCTACCCTTCAGGTAGGATCCGTAGTGGACGATCTAGGACCTGTGTTATCTGTACCTACCCTTCAGGTAGGATCTGTGGTGGACGATCCAGGAGCTTCTTGTCACCTTCTAGCTGTTTTGTATTTTACCTTGTACTTTACAGTTGGTCTTGTATTTCCAGCCCCTTACTTTCATCACTACATTTGTTTTCAGTTTTACTTAGTGTTTTCTTCCTCTTGTACTCTGGTTGTGTTTGTTTACATTTCACAAAGGCAATGCCTTCCCTTTTTATTGGGATTTACGTCTTTGGTGCTAGTCACTAGCCCCTAGCCTATGGAAGGTGGGCTTGGGGTAGTCACGGCATGGGTCCCGAGGACGGGTCATGACAGTTAACCAATTTAATATGTGGTATGTTCATTGAATATGTCTTTATTTCAACAATTTGGACAGATCTATTGTATTTTAATCTGCCTTTCCCTATTCCAATCAGCAAGTGGTTGTCTTATAATTTAATTTATATATATTAGAATATTTATTAGGATATTTTTTTTTGGAATGGTCTCGATTTGAATCAAATGGAATTTAACATCTAGTTTGAATTTGTCAAAATTTTTATATAATCATGATAATCTACAACTGCCTCTGACATTTTCCGATTGTATATATATTCTTGTTCATGGAGGGATGGGGGAAGAGTCTCTATTGAGAAAGACATAAGGCTATAGCCTATTTTTATTTTCTTTATTTTATGTTTTCCACTTCAGATAATTTGAGAGAAACATTTTCCATAAATTCATTACCTGTTTAGTGTGTCCAATGTTTAGAAAACACATTCTTTTTCCCAAACATGGATAGTAGACTGATGTTTTAAGGTATGGGATTTTCTTTATTTTTGGAAATTAGTTGTTTCTTCCATATTTATTTATGTGTTTATTAAAAAAATCTATATATTTTTCTGAACATTGATAAATTTTAGTAAGGGGATTAATACTATAATTATTTCGGTGTATTTTTGGAATGGTGTTTATTTATTCAGGATGGAAATTGTTTAATTATGTTTTTCTGATGGATTATTTTTATTTTAAAAATGAATATAAATATATTTTTGTTATCATGTAGGTATATAGTTATATTATATAAAATATTATGTTTTTATCACTAATTTTCATGCTAATACACGTAAGAGAGATTTATTTTATTTCAAACAAGTTTTTTGATTTAAATATTTATATGTTATTGAAAACATAATTTATATACATGTATTTATGTGATTTTATATGTAAGTAGTATATTTTATACTTTATATTTTTAAGTCATGTAAGAATATTTTTGGATTTCCATTATATATAATTCTCACAACTTGTGGTAGTTTAATAAGTAAACTTATATGATTTTCTCATTATGCAAGATCATTAATTTCTATGTTTTTCGGTTACATAATTAAAATTATATATATATATATATATATCGACATATTTGACAACTATTGCACAAATTGATTGCACAATCACCCCAAGTATGAATATTGGGTTAAATTTGTTGTTGTATTATACATGATTATATTTATATTTTACACATGATTGAAAAGGTGATTTTAAAATGTATCCTTTATAATCACCTGTGCATTGCTCATATTTATTTACTAAACTATGATTCTAATTTATATGAATGGGTTGAGTCATTAAATTATGAAAATAATCCATCAATATTTTTATTGAGATTTAACTAGTCAATGATATTATGTTTTTATAATGCATTTCATGAATGAAAGATTGGTCATATGGGTGTTTTTGTATATGAGAAGTAATGTGAGTTTTGGGTAATAAATTCTCACAAGTTTTTTTCAATAAAATTTACATTGGTATATATATGAATACATATATATAGTTATTAGTGGAAATGGGTATTTTAAAATAGTAACATGTTTCCAAAATTTAAAACTCAAGGGAAAATAATATGTATGTAAGGAAAACTAAGAAAAATTTTTATAATGAAAATGGTACTTGAACTTTGTAAATACAATTGGGAATTGGAGAGTGAATCCACCCCTCAAGTGGGTAGGCCTAATACAAACTTCAATATTTCAAGTGGCTATAGTTTTTTGTTGATTTTAAGATCTTTCTTAATGTTTTCAAATGAATCAATCGATTAGTTTAAAAGAGTTTTAAATGTATAATTATTTTTCAATGAATTATAATATTTTGTAAAGTTATTTAACAAAGGTATTTCTAATATAATTTTTTGAATGTATTTATCAATGAAATATTGTTTAATTGTAATTATAAAGGGTTTTCAAAACCCATTACTCAGAAAATTGAATTCTCACCCTTCGTTTTAAAATGATTTGTCACACATAACATAGAAGATCAAATTAAGATGTCATTTATTATGGAGTTAGCACATGTAGAATCATAGTAGGAATTTATTTACCTTTTGTACAACTGTGATAAATTTAAGGTGTTGTATAATCCTCTAGGAATTAAACCACTAAATTGTCCTCATTTATGTAATCATTTGTTTAATTGTTTAGTTTATTTTATTATAAAAAAATTTAACATCATTTTTAGGAACCGAGTCTGGAAGAGCAAGATTGAAACGTTATAATTTTTATTATGGGAACAATATAGAAAAATTTGTAGATTAGATGTTGTGTTTGAGGAAAATAATATGTTTACGTTGGATTTTTTTTTAAATAGTGAAGTCCCCTTAACAATTCTTTAATTCTAAAAAAGGAAATTCATAATTTTCTTATGTATGATGAAGGAATTGAAAGGGAGAAATTTATTTAAGGGGGGGGGGAGATTGTAAGAACCCAAAAATTTGAATAATATTAAATACATTGTTTCTTAATTTAAATAATCTTGAATTTAATGTTAATAATTTTATAAATAAAATTACAATTTTTTTAAAAAATATATAAACTTTACTATGATCATTGAAATTTAATCAATTGTACTTGTATTTGAATAAATTATTATTTTGTAGGCATAAATGTTGATCTTAACAAAAAACTTCAAATTTAGAAATGTGGATTTTAAAAAAATAAATTCATTTAATATAATATTTTATACTTGATTATTTTTATCTGAAGGGATCATGAAACCATTATATATAATTATAGTAATAATAAATCATCTTTTAAAATAAAAATGATGCAATATATGTTTTAATTATGAAAATCATATTTCATGAAATTAATATTTGAATAATAATTATTGTTTTATAATGTATTGAATTAAATTATATTAATATAATGAATAAAATTTTTAATTAAAAAAAGACATATTATTAAATAATCTTATTTTATATAATATATTGATGAATTTATTTAAACATTAAATTAAATTTCATAAAATCAAAGAAATTAAATAACTATTAAAAAATAGTGATGTTTATTTAAAAAAATATTGATTTGTTTATATATATAACGTAATAAGATAAAAATATATGATTTTTTAAGAAATGATGATAAATAAAATAGAAAAAAGAAATGAAAACCTAAAATCATGTTCAAGGGTTTCATTTGAGAGTAAAATTAAGCATGGAGTAGAGTGAGCAGTCATCCATGGTTGAGTTGATACACTTTTCTCAGCTTGAGAGTTGGAGAAATAAAGAATGAGTCTATTTGGGAGGGGTTCATCATTGGTCGTTAGCAAATCCATGCATGATCCAAGATCGACATCGAGGACACGAGTGGGGTGAGTAAAGATAGGATGCTTTCAGATGATGTATAGAGAACTTGTCAGGTTAGACTGCTGTTTAGTGTTGTTTTTTAGATCTGCATGTAGGTTTTCTTTATTACGTTTTTGTGTATTAGAAGTTCCTTTCAGATTCATTTTAGGGTGTAATAAGTACTGATTTGTCGATTTTTCTCCATTTGGTTTCCTCCTCGAACATTATCAGTGGTTCGGTACATAAATTTCCAATTTAATATGTGGTAAGTTCAATGTATATATCTTCTTTTCAACAATTTCGGAAGATCTAGTTTATTTTAATCTTCCTTACCCTATTCCAGTCAGAAAGTGATTGAATTAACATTTAATTTCTCTGTATTAGAATTTTTATGAAGATCTGTTTTTTGGACTGGTCTCTATCTGAATCAAATGGAATTTTTTATTGGTTTTGAATTAGTCATATTTCTTTGATAAACATGATAAACTACAAATGTATATGGAATTTTTTGAAGGTATCTATATTCGTATTTGTAGAGGGATAGGGGAAGAGACAAAGTTGAGAAAGATAGAGGGATATATCCCATGCTTTCTTTATTTCTTTTGTGTTTTCACTAAATAGAATTTGAGACAAACGTTTTTCCATTAATTCATTACCTTTTAAGAGTGTTCAATGTCCATAAAACACATTCTTTTCCCAAACATGGAAAATATACTGATGTTTTAAGATAAGGGTTTTTCATTTTCATTTTGTCAAATTATTTGTTTCTACTAAGTTTATTTATGGGTTTATTTAAAACAAAATCAACATTTTTTTCATGATATTGATAAATTTTAGTAAAGGGATTAATAATACAATAATTTGGTTATAAGTTTGGTTTGTTTTTTATTTATTCTTGATGGAAATTATTTAATTGTGTTTTTGTGAGGTATGATTTATATTTTAAAAATGATTTTATATTATTTCTTTTTTATGCACGTAGTTACATACTGAAATTGTTTTAAATCTCAATTTTCTATCTCTAAAATTCAAACTAATACACGTAAGGGATATTTTTTTTATTTCAAATATGTTTTATGATTTATTTGTTAATATTTTATTGAATATATAATTTATATGCATGTATGCATGTTTTTTATAGGTAATTAATATATTTTACACTTTATATTTTTAAATCATGTTAGTATCTTATGGAATTTTAATTATATATAAATCTACCAAGTTATGGTAGTCGAATAAGTAAATGTATATGCTTTGATCATTATTTAAGTTCATTAATTTCAATGTTTTTCAGTTACATGATTAAAAAAATATATATATATTGACTTATTTAAATTTTGTTGCATGGATTGGATGTGTAATCAACTCAAGTATAATGACTGGGTTAAATTTTAAGTGTCTTGTTCATGATTATATTTATAATTTACTAATGAATGAAATTTTTCTTTTAAAATGTCTCCTTTATAATATTCTGTGCGTTCTCAGGTTTATTTAGTTACTAAAATATGATTTTAATTTATATGAATGGTTTAAGTCATTAAATTATAAGAATAATCCATTAATATTATTATTGATCATTAAATAATCATTGATATTATTTTTTTAAATGAATTTCATGAATGGAATATTGGGTATATGGATTTTCTTGTATATTCCAAGTGATGTGAGTTTTACGTATTCAATACTCACAAGTGTTTTTAATTGAAAATTAAAATTTATATATATGTATATACTTGTATATAAATATATGTGAAAATGGGTATTTTAATGTAGTAATATGTTTCCAAAATTTAAAACTCCAATGAATATTATATGTTTGAATGGAAATCTAAGAACAAAATGTTTTATAAAGAGTCTAGTAATTGAAATTTGTAAATAAGATAGGTAATTGGAGAGTGAATACATCCTTTAGGTGGGTATTCCCAAGATAGACCTCAATGTTTTATGTTACATCAGTTGTTTTGTTCTTAATAGCTAGCATAATGTTTTCAAAAGAATCACTAGATTAGTTTAAAATCATTTTTGATTTATAATCATTTTAAAGGATTATACTATTTTTTAAAGATGTTTTACAACAGTATTTATAATTAAATTTTGTGAATGTATTTATCAAGGGATATTTTTTAAAGGGACTTATCAAAGGTTTTCGAAACTGATTACTGGGAAAATTGAATGCTCACCCTTTCTTTTAAAATGATTTTTCATAGATATCTAAGAATTTTTAATTCATAAGTCATTACTTTTGGAGGTATCCCACACAAAAGTTTAGTAGGAATTTATTTAATTTTTTTCAAATATGATAAATGTAAGGAGTTGTCTAATCAGACAGAGCCTAGACTGGTAAAAGGTCCTCATTTTGGAAATATTTTTTGTAACTGTTTAGTTTATTTTACAATAAAAATATTAACACATTATTCTTAATCATTGAGTCCCAGAGAATATGCTCAAATCAATATACATTCCCAAAACAATCTAGTGGGAGAAGTGAACCATAATTCAAATAGACATAAACTGTCCAAAGGGAAAAAAAGAATTCCCAAAAATTGTATAACATCCCAAGTCCTAGCATACATAACTCTCCAAGCCCAAGGATCAACAACTTAAACCACATCCCTATGTAACTTTACCAATTATTGAACCTAAATGTATATAATATACCAATACCATAAGGTACAGGTAGGGTATTAACCAAAAACTCATTAGGGGATCCCCAAGGATTCTATAATAATATTTTTATTTAATTAACCAAATAAAACGTTCAATTTTAAATATACATGAAATAAATTTCAAGATCATATTTAAAAAAAATCATGGTTTACATTTAAAATGATGGAAATACTTTTACCATTGTATTAAATATAAATTTTATATAAAACTGTTCATATAAATTGACAAGGCATGTGTAAAATAGTTTATAAAAAATCAAATATATTTTAAATATGGACAACGATCAATGTTGTCATCTTCTAAGAGGTAATATAGTTCTAGGTTATGGGATCTACTCACACCTAAATATTTATCACAAAAATTTGTATACAAACTTCCCTTAGACACTGGTCAAAAAGGCAGTCCCGACTATCCCATTGAGGATGTGACCTACTGCATATGTATTGATTTTGTTTTAAAGAATCAACAGAGTGTTAAATCAAATAACTCACTAACTACCTTGTATTTAATGTGCTATAATAATCAATAATGGGACTATTATTTTAAAAATATTTTAATATTAAATTCAAAACTTTTTTCCATTTCATTAAGACAATTTTAATTTAAAAACCAGATAAGGTTTTTAATAAAATCAGGCCTTATCCATGATAAAACCACTTGGTTTCTGTCAAAACCATTTTAATGAATTTTTCCCTAATAATTTTTTAATAAATTTCATTATATCAATTTCACAATTTATATTCAATAATTTAAATTTCATAATTTTCCATAAATTTCTCAAACAGTCCCTAATTCATTGGAATTGGGGGTTTTCCCCAATTTCATACCAAATAAAATTCAAATTACCAATTTTTTAAAAAAATTATATATATAAAATATAATGGAAATTAATTAAATTAAATCACTAAAATTTATTTTTAAATAAGTTTTAAAATCTTAAATATAACCACCTATCAATGATCATCAGATCATGCAACAGAACTAACACAATGAGTTACATAAAAGAAGATCATCAACAATAGAGAACTGAAAATTAAGCCACAATTAAAGATCTAAAACAATATATATTACATCCTTGAACAACATGGAAATCTAATAAACCCTCTAGAGGGGAGAGGAGAGAGTAAGAGACAATTAGTGTGAAGAAGAATCGTATATAGAAGAGATCAAATATCATTCTCCCATATTCGATTCAATTCCACAGTGGTGTATAATGACACCAAAATCACCTATTAGGAACCTCAAATGAAGAAGAAATCATATTAGCATCTTAAAATCCTTTTGGTAACCTAAAAAGAGTGTTTAAGGATTTTTTAAATTAATTTCTTAATTAATTAAATCTTGTAAGCATGGTTAGTAGGGAAGGGATACATGGTTAGACAGACAGTGAGCCATATCTATGAACCTCTTTCTGGAAAGTTTCTTGGTTTATAATAGGTGTGGGAATAGTTTTTAAAACCATAAGATATCCATGAAAACCTCCACTATTATGTTTTAAATTGTTTCAACTAAGTGTGTGAACATTTTTGGAAAACCATGTGCTAACCATTCATAACCTAGAAACTTTCAAAATATCAAAAATTTCACTCGAAGCACCCAAAATAAACCCCAAAAAATGATAAAAAAGGGTTTTAGGATAACATAAAAAGAGTATCATGATGTTACAATGGATATTATAGAACTATATTTTATAAATAATACCTTGAATGTTCCTGATAAAAAATGAGTGAGAAAACAAGGAAATTAACACCCAAAATAATGAAAATGATGAAAAATTATTAATAAATGGGTGATTAAATGTTACAGAAGGATCATATATGAGATTATAAATATTAATATGGTTCTTCTATAAGTTTATTACCTATTTAAAACTAATATATATTATTTTAAGGAATGTTTAATCAAAATGAAGTGTGAGGTAAGGGATTTCATATAAATTATGTTTAATTGGGGCATATGGTAATGTTATGCCTCTAATTTCATTTATATGTTGTACTTACCGACCCTTTGAAATATAATATAATGAATAATTGATTATTTATTTTATTTTAATTTTTAATTTTAATTACTTATTCTTATTGGATTTGACCTAAAAATTACCAAGTGGTAAATAATTTCATCACTCAATTTATTGTCATTAGTTTATATTACTTCTTCATTGTCGTTGTTATTCTATGACTATGTGTATAAAGAATTTTTTATTATATAAAATTGTATTTAAAATTTTATTATTTTTATTTACATTTGATATACATAATGTATTCATTGTTTAATTCACATTTTAATGTTATGATCATTGTAGGGGTTTATTTCGCAATCTCATTCTAATCAAGACTGTTTATTATTGAATTTTAGTTAAAAAAAATTATTTGATTCTTTTCTAAATAAAAAAACATTTAATTTTATTTTATACTTTTAATTATTAATATTTTCCCAATTTATACTATTTTATACTTTAATTTTTGAGAAAATGGTTTTTAAATAATCTTACTTCATTTCGCTCTTCTCTTAGAAATATGTTTTTTTTCTAAAACCATGTTTTAAAAAAATGTTTTAAATTTTTTAACCTTTTAGAATTATTTATTCAAGATATTTTACCCAATTTTTTAAATTAATATTTATTTCATTTAAAAAAAATCACGTTTGGATTTTATAAAAAATTTGAAAAGTATCCTATTGTCATTTTTAGAACATGACACTTTTCAAACTTTTTTTAGAGCAAACAAAATAATATTTTTAACTTGAACTGCATGTATAGAGTTACTAAAAATTATGACTATAATTTGTTTGAAGAATACTTATAATGTTTGAAAGTTATTTTAAAATAATATTTCCATAATATTCTTGAAATTATTAGATTTTAAAATTTATTTTTAAAGAAAAAGTTTTTAAAAAAGTATTTTATTTTAAAAAGTGATTTCAAAAATGAAAAGGGTATTTTACACTATAATAATTTTAAGAATATTTTTATTCATAAACATCAAAATACCTTTATTTTACATATACTCCATAGAGGATATGTTTTATTGATATGATCTTTATTCCTCTTCAAGATGGTTTATTTTTTTTTGACCAAGGATAATTTTTAAATTTCATTCTTGTTTCATATTTTATAGCCTTTAATATCTCCATAAATTTATCACTTTCCTAAGACCATTGGAAAATAAATTTCAACTAAATATCCATATTATTTATCACAGATTATTTTATTTCTTAAACCATATATTATTTTCACATATAGCGTTTACTTTGAAAGTTATTTGATTAACTGAAAAAATATTGATAAATCTATATCCATTTATCAACTCATGTATTTGGTGATAAGGAAAATTAATTGATCAATTTAATTGATTATTCAATATATGAATCATTCTATATACATGCAATTATGAGTGGGGAACATACTTTTTATATCCCCTTGGTGCATCGACCTATCTAATGAGAAAAACCAGTTGTCCAAATTAAATGGGTTTTGACCTATAGTTTTAAACTATCCTGATGATATATCATGATAGTAGTGGCTTTCACATGCCAGATACGTGAAATTTAATAATTAATAATATCATTTAACTTGAATTGAGTTGTTATTATCCATGAATCGTTTCTTAGGATATTATCTATGGATGGATTTGAATTTCATTTTATTGAATAAATGTTATGTGTTTTTATGTATTTTCCTTGTCACATTTATTAGTCCTTATATTATCATAGTATTCAAGTTACTCAAATAGAATATGGGTTCTATTATTTACCATAACATATTCATTATTCTCATCGATTAATTATTTATTCCAGTATACTTAACCCTATCTAAGAAATTTAGATCACTATTATTTTTCCATATCCCCAGGATTCCATGAAGAGTACTATGATTGATATTAAAGGATATTATACATGTAATGTTTTTATTCTTGAAAAACATTATGCTATAATTTTTGTATTCAAATGTAATGAATGACTGAAGTATAAATCTAGTTTTCTAAGCAAACTGAACTATTCAGTACTTAAATATATGATTCCATTTATCTTATTCCAATGTAATAAACCAAACAACAATTTCAAAATGTTTGGGTTGGGGTTTCGATAGTTATGACTTTGATGTTGTGGGTTACAAAACTCAACCATGATCTATTTAGGAATACAAATGTGTACCCCGACCATGTTTTCTAATATTGAAACACTATTTTACCATAGAATAAATGGGTTATAAGTATATGACATAATATTAACACTATTTGATAAATTAATTAGTGTAAAGGCAATAAATAGGCTAGCTATGTGGATGGAAGTGACTAAATCATGTAAATTTGTTTCTATTCTATATTTTTTTGAAAATAAAACATAATATTTTTATAATTCAGATATGAGTATTTTCCATAACATAATATTATTTGAATAATTTTATTAAAATTTCTCAATTATTGTGTTCTATTTACAAAAAAAATATCTTTGAAAAACTAAACCCCTCCTCTTATTTAAACAAATAACTATCTTCAATGACAACAATGTGTAGTTCTTTTGGATTAATAAAATATAAGGCTATAGTTTTTACCAAATAGAAATGTGTTTCTATAATTAATATTCCCCTCTTATGTGGCACAATAAAATGATTAAAACATTAATTGCTAATTAATATTTCTCTTGAAAAATATCAACTTTATGAAAAGGTATTTCAAACCTCCAATTTTTATTTTTAAATGAATTTTAAATTTTAATCAATGTTTTAACACGACTCTTATATCATATTCCACACTCATTTAGGGTTAATTTGAGTGGGGATGGATTATAAAAAATTAAATAAATATTACCTTTATTATTTTATCCTTAGATTATAGTTGTGAACTCCTTAATACACATAATGTCATTTTTTGAAGGATGTAATAAAACATTGAATGACAGTTATACCATCGCTTTGTTTTGGTGTTTATGACAACATTATTATTTTTAGTTATTTTTTATATGTTGAGTTATAGTTTTCTTACTTGTAATATTCCAAGATACAATATTATAGTTATTCACTTGTCTCATGCCATATAAATATACAACTTCAAATCATGTAATTTTGAGATAACTTGTTGTGTAGCATAAAAAATCATGTCTTTATTTCTTATTGGTAAGAATCTGGACTGTAAATTTTTTCATAGAATAGGAGATTTATTATTAATTTATATTCCATGATCATTATAAAAGATAAATGTGGATTATTTAAATAATTTTTTTGTAGGTAAATCTTTAAAGGAGCATGGTGTTACGATGAGATCACAATTTTATAACATTATATACCACTTCCCATATTCCTCGAGAAAATCATAGGCCCTGAGTTGGTATATATTTTCAATTTACCTCTATTAAGATATTCTTATTTAACTACCTTTAAGCTAGGTTTGATAGATATAAGTGGAATGGTTTCCCCACCCATTCAATCTTAGATTCCATTCCTATTCTCAAAGAAGTAATGAATGGTATAGACCCTTCAATTATAAAAATTAATTTATCATATATTTTAATATGTTTCTTTAATGTTTGATTACTATTATTTTGATTCCATTCTTTTATTTCAACATACTAAAAAATTATATCATATATATGTGTGTGTGTGTGTGTTTCTTTATAGATGTTTAGACATGTTCATACAGACATGGATATTCACTTTTATGTTTAGTCATGATTGTGGTTCCCTATTTAGTATGAAACATATCACATGCTTCCTAGAATCCATGGTGGAAATCATAATAATTTTTTGGGTACCACATTGGTAGTAGAATTAATTTTTCTTTTTTAGATATTAGTATCTCTAGATATTTATCCTCTTGGAGTTAACAGATTTTTTGAACTCTTTTGGGATCCTTGGTAGGCCAACAGAGTTTATGTATAGGAGATATCCTTGGTTGGAAACATGATATTTCCACACATATATCCTTCCCTTGTTGATTTTTTAAGTAGTGTTTGGTTTATTCTATATATATACTTTGGTTTTTCATATTTCACATATTTTGTGCACATTATGTGAGTTTTTCTAATTTATTTTTGAATTATTCATATTGTTTTTTCAATGTGTAATTCCATTGTGGTGTGTTAGATACATTGGTGTTTGGAAACAATATTTTTGGGTGTGTATGTTCGATGAACCAAAGGTTCTTACGAGATTTATGGCTAGAAACATGTAAAATTTATTTAATCCTATAAGGAAAAAACAACCGCTAAGTTATACTATAATAAACCCCCAATGATAATCCATACACAAGTTATTTGGAGGTTCACTTGAGTTATTATGGAAATTAGGCCCTATTTAATTTAGGGTATTTGCTCAGGGTCATTACAAAATGGATTTAGAGTCGTGTTTTGATGTTACACAGGAATTCCCATCTTATTGTTTATATAAATGATTGGCTGTAGAGACATAGGATTCTACACCATGTTTGTGTTTGGACATCACGACTATAGTGGACACCCTAGTTACTAGAGATGTCAAGATGTGTGGTCTAGTAATGATAGGAATGAGTAAGGTACTATTATAAATGTCATGAAATGATATTTGAGATAGTTTTGGATGGATGTACTAGGGCTCAATTGGGACACACTCATTGAATTATTTTATACATAATGAAATCTATAGACACATTTGGGAATGTGTGTATCATATATATATACACCTATATATTATGATATGTGAATTACAGTAATTAATTAAATAACTACTACTAATGTAATCCTAGTTTTTCTAAATACTTTAATAGGTGTTATCTAATTAATTGAAGACACTCAAATGTCTTCCTATGTTAAAATTTGTAATTTTATTCCCTATATATTAATTCACTATTGATATTTTATCTAGATTTAAATATTAAGCATATTGACAACCATTTAATTAGTATTATTCTAATAATCGTGATAAATATTTAGTATTTTACTATTTTATTATGATTATGTTACAGTTCCTATGATTAGTTCTTATTTTCTTTTAATGATACTTATTTCATGGTTAGGTTCTATTTTCATGCATGCTTTAGATTTCTTATTTAGTGACACACTATTATAATTTCATACGATTGATATTTGAACATGTAAATTTTTTACCTAATATTTATTTTCTAAAAATCCTAAATGTTTCTTATTTTGAGATATGATTTATAAAATTGTTGATCTATTTTACTAATCATATCATATATATTGTTTCCAAACCAAACAATTTGAAATGTTTTTTTGATAATCATACACAATTTTTCAAAACCTATTGTTGTTTTAAAATTGAATAAAATAGGAATATTTTAACATTTCATGTTTTAAATGAAATGGGATTTTATAAAGTGATGATTATATGGTAAGGGTAATATTTTGTAAAAATTTGGTCTGTTGTTTTTTCCAAAATTAAAATTTTAAATAGAATGCAGTTGGGAATACAGAAGGTGTTAAAAAAAATATTAATTTTTATAATGTCTAATTGGGACGGTGTATTTGTAATTTTGATAAATAAACTCTATATGTTTTATAAAGAATAGTTTTTTGATAAATGGATTTGACATTTTATTTTTAAAAAATATCTTTTTCAAGATTTGTTTTGCAATTGGTGATTTAAAATATAATATTATTCGTTGATCTGGCATGGGTTAAACATGGAAAATTTTTACAGTGCAGATCTTATTAGAGTAGGATTAATTTATTTATTTATGTATTTATGTACTCATAAATTTCAGTAATAACTTATGTATAATAATACTTTGGTTTATAAAGAATTATACTAATTTTTCAGATTTTTTATTTGAACTTGGGTAATAAATCAAGCTGTAACTTAGTGCTTATGGTTCACATTTCAATTGGGTACTTGAAATTATAACAATTTATGGATATCATGCAATGGATATTTGTTGATGACTTGGGATGATTTGGGTATTTTCATCTCAGTTGTTACCATATATTTTTTATGAAGGGATTTCATGGTAATTGGTGTTTTGGTGTCTTTATTTAGTTTTAATAGTTATGAATCTGATGATTAATACATAATTTAGATATTATATAATGGAATACATTTTTTATATGCTTTAATAGTTTTATAATTTTATAGTGATAGGTGATTTGTGTTGATTTTGGGATAAACAAAATTGAAATGTCATGTATTATTTATAATTTTAATTGGAGATGTAATGATGAATTGATTGGTGGGTATTTTGATGAATGATTGGATTAGAATTTTTTGTATGAAAATTTTTATGGTGGATAGAGTTATAGTGTCTGTGTCCTTATGGACTTAACCAAATGTGAAAATTAGAGAATACAGAAGATGAGAGAAATATACTTTATGTTATTCAATTTTTAAAGAGGTTATATTCCATTATATAATTGATTAATCTAATTTTTACATTTTAGGATGAACTCATTGATGATTTTAGAAGCATTATAAGGTTTAGTAGGTGAGTATTGAGAATAGGTAGGTTGTAAGAAAGTGCCATATAATGAATTATTCAATAGATGACATTGAATACCTGGCGGGGGATCACTGTGTACCTGATGAGCTTAGTTGATGAGAGTGGCACTTGGGGATTTCATCTGGTACCCAATTGAACCATATTGGTACCTAATATCCCTATGATAATTTGACTTGAAATTTTGGAATTTCATTCATTTTTCATTATTTTATTTTCTCACTATTGGGGGATCCTTCAACTTTTTTTCCAAGTACCCTATGGGGATATCAATGGATCATTATTTCTCTCCCCCTTCATCATACATATAGATTAAGGTGTAATCAATAATGTTATATAAGAAAAATATGTGGAAAATATATTTTCTTTTATCAATATTCCTTTTTCATCTTTATCCTATTTCTTTTTATCATGGTTGGCACTGTGATTTTACTGAGTTGTAGTGAAATCTCTCATTATTCAATAAATTATTCACATTTTATTAATTGAAACCATTTTGGGTTTTTTACCATCTATCAATCACTATATTTTTTAGAAACTGATTTAGTTTTAATGTATTCTATAGTTTTTGGAATTTTTAGGTTGAAATTAAAAGATTAATTTGTGGGTTTAATTGTTACTTTTGGCTATTGAAAAATTTTAAAAAAATAGGTTACTTATCTAGGTTTTTTGGTGTTTCGTGTTCAATAATTATAGTGAATTATGTTTTTTTGTTTTTTTTGTTTATATAATTTTTTCTAATGTTCAATAGGACATATTCAGTGAATCTAAGAGAATTAAATTTGGATATTTGGGTTTTAAAACATTTTATATAGATAATATAAGGGGGTTTTAACACTTTAGAGAACTCACAATCTATGTATGGAATTCCTACCACTGTTCTTTCTAATTTTTTTTAATAAAACCTAAATATTATTTTAAGATGATGAGTTGGCCTATTGATTTTTTTACAAAATCAACTGATGGAATTTTATTAGAATTTGAACATATGTTTGAAAATGTGTTTTATTCTATTTTTTAAACCTATAGTACGTATTTTTGTTAAGAAATGTTTTTTGATAACAACTTAATTATGTACGCCTTCCTTGTTTACATTGAGTGATATGGCTTAATTCATTTATAACTTTTTTAACGAATGACTTATTTTGTTTTTTCTATTAGTTCATGTACTAATGAACATTATAGGATTTTATATAATATTCATGATTTCTATTAAATAATTCCATGTCATTAAATTTCATTAGATGTTTTTAGGTAGTATTACTAATGATAATATTTTGGTGGGACTCATGTCAAATAAAATTTGATCCCAAGTTAAAAATGTTGTAAAAGTGGGACTCAAGTTGTCTTCATAGAGGTGGTAGCTTTAGTGTATTTTCCCCTTGAATTATTTGGGTTTAGTAGGTTTAACAGGAGAATGGTTTTTGTAAATTAAGTAGAGAAACAAGGTGTTTCAAAGTATTGTTAAAATCTAGTGGTATTACATTTGATATCTCTCCCCACTCACCTATTAACTTATTATTCTCATTAGTTCTCATGATATCTAAATCTAAGTCGGTGAAACCTAACTTATTAACCAACCCTAGATGTTTCATCTTGAATAACATAATACATTGATAATTTTATATTGAAATTTTGACTATACATGTTTAAAACTAGTGTATTTTTTAAAATGTATAATAAGTGTGATAGCTTGCTCAAGAAACAACACCAAACATTAAGTTAATTGAGATATATTATAAATATAATATTATTAAAATAATACCATTATAACACAACCATTTAATTTGAAGGTGTAAATATAATTACACTTATTAAGAATATATTTATAATGGTTTGAATTAATATAATTATATTGATTAATTTTTTGGAAATAAGTAGTCAATTTTTAGTAAAGTCATTTTATGCTTCAAAAGGGTATTTTTTGACATGGAAATTATAAATATTTTATACAAATTTTATAAGTAATATTTAGAAAAAATTGTTTTACGAATTATCATTTCTGAATTCCCTTATGGTGAAATTTTTATATTTTTATAAAATATATGATGTTTCAGTGAACTGTTAAGATATTGATTTTTCAAATAATTTTATTAAATAAACTAGTTTAAATATATAAATATATTCAGGATTTGGTGTTCAAGTGACATATAATCCATATTATTTATAATAATATAATTAATTTTCTTGAATCAATTTTATTTTTGTTTTTTATATATGTGAAATTTTATTCTGAAAAAAATGTTTTATTTAAACAGTATAATTCAGTGCATTTTACATATTTAAATCAAAATTGATTTATGAAACATATTGATATTTAATCTTGAATAATTGATTCTGTATTTGGAATCATGATGTTCGTATTTGAAAAATAGTTTCCTTTTATTTTTAGTGATGTTGAATAGTAACCATGAAAAAAAATTCACCTCCATACGAGTAAAATGGGTAAGAATGGTTAAAAAATGAGTTAGGGTATCAAAATAAAAAAATAAATTACCTTTATTTCATTGGATTTAATAAATGTGACCTTAAAAAACACAAATTTCAATATATTTAATTTGGGTGCCATTTATTTTATTTTAAGTAATGAATATTACAAAATGTCACTCTCTTGAAATGAATATCTATAAAATTATTAAATTAGGATAAAAAGAGGATAATATCATTTATACATATTTATTTTGAATAATAAATATTATATTAATGGTAATTTATTGATAATTTTTTGTTGTTCAATAATTACCGCAAATGATTACGCAAAACTGACATATTAATTATTCAATTTGTAGAAAAAATAAAATAAATGATATTAAAAATATTAAAAGTAATAAATTTTAATTTAATTATTGAGTTTTAATGATTTTATGACATAAATATAATATTTTGGGGTTGTTTGAAAGGTTTATATTAAAATTATCAAAATTTCATGACGTTTTCAAAGTCAAATTTTGTTAATAGTTCATAAAATGACATTAGTTGTATATTATGATAAAAATATATTTTTTAAATTATTTATAATTCCTAAAAAAATTCATGAGGATAATTAGAATTATTAGGGGTTGAAATTACACCCCTTAGACAATTATTTTCAAATTATTTCATTAATATAAAACAATTAATTACCATGGTTAAGAATAATATTGGTTAACCAATGGGTCATACCAAAATATATAGTTTAAAATGAAACCAAACCCTGTATAAATTTCATTGGATGGTTATATATCAAACATTTCCTCTTTTTAATTGAACATTTGGCCATTTAGAAGCATTTTTCTTGAGAATGAATTAATTGTATTTTTATCTTTTTGGTATTTCCAGGTATATCATTTTCCTCTATTTAAGAAGGACATCCCTTTTCTCTTTTCATTACACCACACTGAGCCATATAACTCATCAAAACCATGGCCAATTATCTTATAAACTTCACATTAAATGAATAATAGGTTATGTTATTGTTGAAATCCCATTCCAGTTGTTCTTAAGATGAGATCTATAGGAGGCCCGTTGAATAAGAAAAAATCCTCCTACCCAACAGATTTCAAATTATTTCTTATTATAAATTCACTAAATATATTTTCATTATCATAAAATATAATATCCAGTATCCTTGATATACTAAAATATTATTATGAATATAAAAATATTTTTATCCAACTTTTTTTCAGTCAAATGTGGTGTGAGAATATCACACATGCATATATGTGGTCTTTCACCTCTATTTAGCGATACAATTCATTTCTATCACCATATTTCATTGATGATTATAATGACAAGTTTAAATATTATATATTATATTTATGAAATAATTATTCATATTTAATTATAATATCATATCTACTTTCCTACCCACTAATAAATTGGAAAATGATAGTCACTCGTGCGTACTTGTGTACTACCATATGCACCAAGAGATGTGATTCATTTATCATTTCATCCTTAAATAGAATTCAATAAGGATATATTTAATGATTATATTTGATATATATGATATAATAATGATTTTTAAGGGTGAATTATGTTTTTCATTACTTTCTATCAACTAATTAAAAATTTAAATCAGCATTCATGTGTTTGTACGACCCATCGTCCTCATGAATGGTGTAATTAATTTTTATATCTATTTTTTTGGATGTATATATATATATAATAAATATATTTGGTATTTATATCATGATTAAAATTTTTTAGATGAAGTAACAATGATCTTGGAATATGGACTGGAACTACCTTAATAAAAGTCTCCTGAAAAATAAAGAAGATAACTCCTAGAAATGTAGAGGTTAATAAAGAATTATTAATAAATGGGTATTGAAATTTTATAAGTGGATATATATATGATATTATAAGTATGAAATTTATTCTATTAAATATGTATAATAAATTTTAATTTACTATATAATAGGTTATACATCTTTAAATGAATACTGAACATGAGGTAAGAGATTTCTGTCTCACTTTTATTTCTATGAAAAACATTCCATATTCAACTTTATTATTAAGTTTATGTATATATCATGAATTTATTTTATTATTATTATCATTAAACTTATGTTAATTTACAAATCTAAATGATTTTATCTCTTTCAAAAGATTCTGATTTACATATTACCAAATTTTTAAGAGTTCTTCATGTCAATAATATTTCATTAGGACATGTTTGATGGTATGCACCTATTTTTTCCCATGAGTTGTATATACAACCCATTTTAAATTTTATATCAGAATTATACTTATTTTTATGATATTTAAAGTTATATTTGAAATCATTCTTTCATGGGGATTATGATTTAAAATTCACCAATTTTTTATAGGATTTTTGTCATAGTCTCATTATTTATTAGTATTTTTTAGGATTTTGTTTCGGATGATGAAATGTTATAAAATATCTTTGAATAATTTTATGAATTTTATTATCATACGGTAATTTCATGAAATTACATGTTTTTTCCTCTCTTTAATTACAGAAAATATTAAAAGAACATTTTTTAAGAAAACCTAGCCTTATTTTTCTCTTTGATCAATAATATTTCTTCTTCCATGATCATGATTTTAAAAATCTTTTCAATAATGTTTTTAATAAATTAATAAAAATGTAACGTTGTTTTTATCCATGTTAAAATTTCATTAAAAATGATTCAATGGAATATATTTTTCATTTTTTTAATGAGGTACTTTTGAATTTTTACAAAAAATGATAATGGAATCATTGTTTTAACATACATGACATGAGAATGATTTCATGTATTCATTAACATTCTATGCTTTGATGTTTAATTTAAAATTTTACAAGGAAATTTCAAAGAAAATTTTTTCATTAATATTTTGGAAATTGTTACTTTTTAAATATTTCATTTCAGCATGAAAATTTTATTATCATCAAGAAATATTACAATGATATTTTAAAAGGTTTTTTTCTTCCATGATAACTTCCTTTTATGTTACATATGATTTATAGAGGATATGATCCAATGATACCACCTTTTTAATTAATCTAGATGGTTTATCATTAACATGATTAAATATCAAGGAAACAAATTTTATTTTCCCTGGGTTAGGTAACAACCTAAAAATATAATGTAAGAACATTGTATTAAATAGCATGCATGACACGCGACACTAAGTGTATAAGGTAATATAATATCTAGACACGTAATAATATATTTACTATTTAAAATATATTATATATATTACAATGCACGCAACAGAGAGTTATATTGAATTACACATAAGAGATAACTTACTTGATATATTTCATTACACGCATTAGTGACCTTCCTTAATAGATTTCGTCACAAACAATACTATGTTTTAATAAACAAAAATATATTATTAATATATTATTAATTTATTATTATTTAATATATTATTATTTAATATAATATGGTATAACCTTACTATTATGTAAGAGGTTATAAATAGTATAAAATAAATTTTGAAAATTTATGTTTTATATAAATATAAAATGAATTGATGAGATACCAATTAATGATAAATAAAAATAAGAACCAATTCGCAATAAAAGAGAAATATTATCATTTTTATGCTTCAAAAGGGGATTTATCTTAATAAAAATAATTAAATCCAATTATATAATCATTTTAATGAAATATATATGTTATATATTCAATTATATATTTTTTATATTTATACAACTTATTTTATTATGATAATATAAGAACAAACTATATTTTACACCTAAAACCCATTATTTTTATAAAGGAAATTTTGCCTCCTTTTAATGGAGAACCTATATTAATTATTAATTTTGACACAATTATAAATTTAATTTGATAAAATAAAATTCATTTTTTAATTCATAATTTCAAAATTATCTTACGGTGAATTTTTGGGATTTTTCTGAGAAACAACATTTTGTTGGTAAATAGTGAATAATACAGTATTTTAGTTAAAAAACTGCCTTTTCATCAAAGTAATTTTTAATTAAAAATATATATTAAACTTGTCTTAAGATCACAGAGTATCAATTATAAATTCATTAAAAAAGTTTAGTTCATTAGAATCAATTTTACTTTTAAATTTTATATAAACAGTTAATAATCATTTGAACATTTTTCTACTAAAACTAGTTAATTTGTCCGTCTGTGAGATTAAAATTAATCATAATTTTTCAAATTTTGTAAATAAAATTTAACAAAATGAACATAAACAATTTTAATAAATATGATTTTTTATTTTAATAATACCATCTTAATTTTTCACCACAATTATTAGTGAATGTGATTAAATGTTACATTGATTAAGGTGTAATTTAGAGAAAAGGGACTAAACTCTAAATTCAAGGGCCGAAATAACCTATAAAAATATCAAAAACCCATTATATGTACTAAAATAATCCATTAACATTACAATATTGAGTTTTTATGGATTTTTATGACTTTTTAAGGTTAGATCATGTGTACACCTAACTTATTTCCAAAAAATCTAAGTGAGTCCTTTTCCTTCCTTATAAAAGGCCACCACCTCTCCCAATTCCTCACACCTCTAAAACCACTTATATTCAAAAAAAAATCCATATATATTCCAAAAATCCTTCCCATAATATTTTTATCCACCATTTAAAATGAATTATTTCCAAGGAATCTTTTTGGTACAAACCAAAAGTAGTTACCTGATTACGAGGTGACATCCTTCCTTAAGATTTTTAGTTTTATTGCCATTATCCAGTCCATTAACTCTATTTATTATATTCTTGTTTGAAAAATAATATCTCAATTTTATATGATTTTTTATGCTAATGGTTAAACCTATATTTACACAAACTTTCATCTAATTGGTAATAAACATACAATTAATGTGTACGGTGAATTACTTCCTCATGAAACCATGATTGTTTATTTTTCCCCCACCACCTCTCAAGATGGAAATTATGATGGGAACTACGTTTATATATTATATATATAAATTTTATTTATTTATTTATACAAATTTAATCTTTTTATTACACATACCTTTAATACATTCCATTTTACATTAATATGATAACATTGTTTGAGGAAGTGTCGACTACTGCCCCGCGAAGCGATGTGATTTATTCACACTAAACATGGAATGTATAAATAATGATTATAATTAAACATATGAGACATAAAAATAATATTTATGTTATTTAGGATATAATTACTATTATGTAAATATAATATATATATACATATATCATTTTCTTTATTATTCTTTCACACATGAAAAAGTTTTAATGTTGGACTTGGACTTGTGAAGTACGACCTCCTCGACACAATGTAATTAATTTTACATCACATGAACTGTATATTAGAATATATGATTAAATAACATGGTATATATGATATAATTATCATTCTATAATGATATAATGTTTCTTACCTTCTTTCCACATTGATCATTGAAAAATGGGAACGTTACACATTTGTACGTACGACCTACCATCTCCATGACTGTAATGTCGATTAATTTTTCATATCAATTTTTTATGATTGTTTTTAAAAGTATAATATATCTTTAAATATGATAATTAGTTCATTAATTTTTTCTGAAATTTTTTTATATTGATTCCTTTGACCACAGGTGACCTACCAATGCTATTTTTGACACATAAATCGAATTTGTTCAAAACACCATACTTAAATTAATTGTTTAATTTGTTGTATATAAAAATATTAAAATGTAAAATAAAAGTAATAATAAAACATAAAAATTATATCAGGAAAATATAAATTTAACATTAGTTTATTATACATGAGTTTAAGGGATGTTCATCCAATGGAAACTCAAGGTAATGGATTTTCATCTCACTTTTTACACCTATGAGATAAATTTCATATTCACAACACGATTATTTTTTGTGGTATATATACAATCCATTTTGATATATTATATCATTATTTTTATTTGTTTCATGATGTTAAATGTTTAAATTGATTATTAATCTTATAAGGATCATATGACTCAAAATCTACTGATGTAGTAGGGGATTTCCTCTATATTTACATTCCATTGAGACTTATTTGTTGTTATGTGCCTAGTTTCTTTTATATAGTTTATATACTAACTTTTTCATTTTACATCATGAATAACCTTATTATCATGATATTATAAGTTTTATTTAATATCATACCTTTTCGAAGATTAAGATTAAAATGTTTGAAGTGGTATGGGACTCTTTGGAATGTTTAAATATTATTCTCCTCAAGATTTTTCTTAATGATTATCATTTGAATCTCAATTCCTTGTGTGATTGTTAACCTTTTCATTAAAGAACAATTCATTATACTCATTTTTTATTGGATGTTTCTTTGAATATAAATATTTTATTATTATGGATATTATTATTTCTTAAACTGTATATCATTTTAAATATGATATTTACTTTGACAATTATTTGATTAACTGTAGAATTATTGGTAAATACATATTTTTTATTTAATATGGATATTTAATAAGAAATATTTTATATTTATTTAAATGATTATTTTATATTAGGAATTCTTTACACCTGTAATGATGGGTGGATCCTGGACCTTATATAGCTCCTCGATGCCTGGACTAGTTCTCAGAAGACAAATTAGTGGCACAAATTAGAATAGTTTAAACAATATATTGAAATATATTAATGGTAATAGGTTTCCATGTGCCTCCAAAATTACATAAAACAATTAATAATTTATTTTATTTACTTTTAGTTATTATTCATCCATGAGATTTTATGTCGACATATCTATGAATATATTTCATTTTCATAAATTTATATTGAATGTGTTTCAATGTCTTACCTTGCCATATATGTTTTTCTTAATATAGTTATTTTAATGGTATGTGTTTCTCGTTTTTACATTTTTATATTATATTTTTAATTCCATTTAGTTAATTTATTATATAGAATGTGTGCTCAGATAATTACCTTTCCATATTTATTATTATCATTGATTCATTATTACATCCACTATATTTTACACATACTTATCATTTGAGCTCACAATTATTATGTTTGCATTCATAAGAATTCAAGAATCGTACTATAAAATATATGCATGGATTAACTAATTAGAATAAGAAAACCCATAGTGTTTTTTATTTAGAAATAATAAAAAACATCTGTTGTAATTAGTGAATTTATTTGTAATAAAAGACTCATTTATGTATTTTATTAACCAAGACTACTAGACTCTCGTTCCTTCGATATATGATTCCTTAATATCATGATAATGTAATTAAAAGTAGAAATAGGCTCCATTGTATATGGGGTATGGTCTCTATAGTTGGTAATAGAGGAGTATTTATAGAAATCTTGGGAGCTAGATTTAGGAAAAAACATGTTAGGCAACATAACCCTATGGTATAATTGGAGGATAAGTATAGAATTGCATCCTAGAAATTGTTTTAAGGTAGATATTACATGTCTCTTCTTATAAATACATCCTTGTTTGGATAATACATGTATACATGGTTCTTGAAAAAATATAACTATGATTAAAAACTCCAACATGGTGTTCTATGCCTGACTCGGGGTAACTCGGTACAGGAAAACATGCCTTACTACGCACTTGGTTTGACACTCATGGTGGATTTTCTTAGGGTAATTCAAAATTTTCAAATAACTATAATGATTTTGATAACGATTAACCTAGGATAAACCTATGGTGTTTTAAATTGATTATAAGGTGTCATGGTGTAGAAGTACTATAAATGATATTATGGATATACATTAGACCAAAGAATGATCTCTTTGTAAATAAATGTATAAAATTGTTATTTATTCAAGATGTATTGAAAACCATAGTTAGGATTCTATTTAATTATTAAATTGCAAGGATATCTATTAGATTTATTATATAAATTATATTTATTTGGTTTTTGAAAATGAAAACCTGTAAACCAGGTTAAAACGAATCAAATTCGACAAGTCATGGGTCTTAAAACCATTACCAATGAAAAATAAGGGTTTCACACTGACCATTCACCAATGCAATGTCATTGTTACTTTTTCATTGTTTTTTTAAATAATTTCATTATAAAATGATAATGGTGAACCAATATTATCACTTTTGAGGATAATAGATTAATATACTAACCATATTTTTTGTAATATAGTTAGAGACAAATATTTAGACTTGTCACTATTTTATTTTCCATATAATCATCTATAATTTTCATTTAGTGCTTGAAGTATAAAAAAATTCTTTATTGGTAATTAATTTCAAGGTGTAAAGGGATGGATCAGAATTTCATTTAATCACAACCAAAATTTAGAATTGTTCACATGAATTTGGAAACTATCCTGTAAGAATATTTCCCTATACTCATTTTTAGTAAAATAATTACCCCCATTAAGAAAATGACTTGTTAATAAAATGATATCCTAATATGTTAATTTTTAATTGATAGATTTCTAAATCATAATAGATTTATGGAACTGAGGACCTTAATAATATATTGATCATTAAATTCCTTTTTATTGATGACCTCATTCACTCTCTATAAATATTTAAACATATCCTATAATTACATATCTCTACATGCTACTAATATGTTTCTAATTAGAGACCGAGTTACATAGTAGTCAATGGAACATTTGTACTTTCCATTCTTCCTTTTATAGAGGTTGAATTATGGACCCTTGTCATGATGTGGGATTTAAAACATATGAAGTATAAAATAATCGATCTCCATGATCATGATTAAATTGTGACAATGCAGTTTAAATAAGGTCTGGAGAATGTAACACCCCAAAAATAAGAATGAATAACCTTGAATTTAGTATCATGTATAACACTCGAAACTAGGCGTATAATGTAATATAATATTTTAATAAAATATATATATTTAAAATTATAAATAGATTATATATATTTCAATGCACACAACACAATGTTTTCGTGATTTAAACGCAAGATAGACCGTCCTCGATAGCTTTTGTTACAGTCAAGAGAGACCTTCCTCGATTGCTTGTGTCACACTTAAAACTATGTTTTAATGAACGAAAATTATTATTTTATATAATATTATATTACCCAGTCATTATGTTAGAAGATTTGAATATTATTAACTAGCTTATAAATATTTATTTAGTATATAAATATAAAATGAATTCATGGGTTACTAATTAATGAGAAACAAAAATATGAACCAATTGGATATAAAAAGAGATATTATTATTTTTATCCTTCCTGAAGGGATTTGTCTTGATAAATGTAATTAAATACAATTATTTAATTATTTAATGAAATATATATGTTATATATTGAATAAAATATTTTTAATATTCATCTAATTTATTTTATAAGAATAAGATAAGAATAAAATCTATTTTAATCCAAAAAACCTATGTTTTTAAAAAGAAACATTGCGTCTTTTAAATGTGAACCTATTTTAAATATTAATTTTAACACATTTATAACATAAATTAGATAAAATAAACTTTATATTTGAATTAATAATTTCAAAATTATATACTGGTGAATTTTTTGAATTTTTCTAAGAAGCCTTATCTTTTAATGAATAGTGATAATACTACATTCTAATTACAAAATTATTTTTATTTAAAGAATTATTAATGATAAATTGTATACTAAATTTTTTTTATTGTAATATTATATATATTGTAAATATATTAATACAAATTAGTTCATCATGAATCAAGTTCACATTGAAATTGATGATAAAAACATTACAATCTTTTGAACATTTTTCTACTAAAACTAGTTAATTCATCCATCTCTGAAATTAGCATTAATCTTAATTTTATGATTATGTGATTTGAATTTAGAAATCAAAAAATATAAAATTTTAATCTGGATGATAGTTTTAGTCATGTAAGTTATAATTAATTTTTAACAAAAACGATTAGTGAATTTGACTAAAATTAATTATAGTGATTAAGGTGTAATTAGTACAAAAAAAGAGACTAAACCGAAACATTAAGTGCACAAATGACCTATCAAATTGTACAACACACATTTTTGGTCCATAAATCTCCCATGAAACTTCAATTATTGAGTTTTGTTTGTTTTTTTATGACTTTTTTTTGAGTAAGAACCTATGTACAACTAACTTGTTTCCAAAAATTCCAAATGGGTACTTTTCCTTCCCTATAAATGGCCAACACATCTCCCCATTCCTTACACCTCTCAAAAAAATTAGCTTTAGGAACCATCTAACCGTATATCATCCCAGAATCCTTACCATATACCTTTAATCCTTTCTTTTTTAAGAAATACTTCCATGGAATTCTTTTGGTACAAACAAAATTTAGTTACCTGATTAAGAGGTAATGTCTTTCCTTATGCTTTTTAGATTTAAATCAGTTATACAACATCTCATATATTTATATTATATTCATGAATAAAAAAAGTTTCCTAAATATAATATGATGTTTATATGATAATTTTTTTACCTACACTTATACACACTTCCATTTAATGGTTAACAAACATATTTTTTCTATGTACGACGAATTATTGCCTCTCGAAATGATGATTGCTCATTTTTCCTCAGCACCTCTCTTGAAGGAAATTATTACTGACAATATGATTTTATATTATATTTATTATATATATTATTTATTTATTCTTATTTAACCCTTTTTACACTTACCTTTAATACTTTTATTTTACATTATTATAATAACATCATTTGAGGAAGTGTGGGATACCACTCCTTGAAGCTACATGATTTGTTCACACTAAATATGGAATGTATAAATGATGGCTATAAATAAACATATAAGTCAAAAAAATATATATGATATAATACATTTCTAGAAACATAATATGTATATCATTTTCTTTATTATCATTTCACACACTTAAGAGTGATATTGTGGGTCTTGGACATGTGGACTACCACCTCTTTGACACGATGCAATTCCTTTTAAATCAAAATAATTATATATGTAAGTTTATATTATTAAATAACTTCATATTTATGATATAATTATCATTATAGAAATATATAATGTCACCTACCTTTTTTCAAAAATGATCATTGAAAAATAGGAACATTACTCATGCGTACGTACGACCTACCGTCTCCATGATTGCAATGTTGATTCATTTTAAAGAACCATATTTAATAATTGTTTTTCAAAGTAAAATTTATGTATAAATATTATAATTATGTTGTGATTTTTATTCTAGAGATATTTTATAACAAACCCATAGATCGTAGTTGACCTACCAATGTTATTTTTGACACATAAACTGAATTTGGTCAAAACAAAAGACATAAATTTAATTGTTTAATTAGTTGTATAAAACATCGAAAAAAGTGAAATAAAATTAATGATAAAGTGAAAAAGTTTTCTCAAGAATGTATTAAAGTAAAATAATTTTATTATAAGATGTTCACCTAAATGAAATATCAAGGTAAGAGATTTTCATCCCACTTTTTCACCTGTGAGACAAATGATATATTCATTACTCACTTATTTTGTCTTGTATAACTACTGCCCATTATAATATATTTTATCATTATTTACATTTATTTAATTATAATATAAATTTCAATTTATTATTAATCTTTCATGGATCGTATGATTCAAAATATACTCATGTAGTAAGGTATTTCATCTCAATTTACATTCCATTGTGACTTATCTATTGTTATACACCAAGTTGATTTTATATGGTTTATATACACCTTTTTTAATGTTATATAATTAAAACCATTATTCTAATTATATTATAGTTTTAATTTAATATAATTACATTTTGTAGATTATGAGTCAAATGTTTTAAATGGTATGGGACACTTTGGAATGTTTTAAGATTATTCTACCCAAGATTGTTCTTAATGATTATCTTTTTAATATCACTTACTTTTGTGATTGCTACGCTTATCTTAAAACAATGAATTTGTTTTAATAAATTTTCATTGGAAACATCATTGAATATATTTATTTTCATATGATGGATATTATTATTTCATAAACAGTATATCATTTTACATATAGTGTTTACATTGACAGTTATTTGATTTACACGGGAATTAGTAATAAATCCATATATTTTATTCAATTATTATATTTAATAAGTCATATTTTCAATTGATTAAATTGATTATTTGATGTGAGGAATAATTTAGATGTGCAATTATGACAGATCTTGATTTTATATAGCTTTTCAATGCATCGACATTTTCTCTTGAGACAAGTTAGTTACACAAATCAAAATTGTTTAAAGAGACTTGTGGAGGGTCTTGATGGTAATAGGTTTTCATGTACCAAATAAAATACATCCAAAAATTTAGTATTTCCCTTATAATTTTAAGTTATTATTCAACCATGAAATTTGGCATCGAAATATCTATGGATATATTCATTTTCATTAATTTATATGGAATGTGTTTTACTTTCATACCTTTACATTTTTATTTTTTCTTTTTTTGTTATTTGAATGGTATTTTTTATTCTTATTAACTTTAAATATGTGGTATACACATCCATTCAGTTTATTAATTACATGACACGTGTGTTACGTTTTTTACCTTTCGCTATTGACTATTCTAATTGATTCATTATTACATGTCCTATATTTTACCCTTAATTGGTATTTGATCTCACCCTTATTATGTTTTTTCACAAGGAATACAAGAATAATACCATGACAGACCTAAATGGATTTACTAGTTGGAATAATGTTACCCTTGGAGTGGTTTTTTTATAATAATAAAAAAATTTATGTTGAAATTAGTGTATTTATTGGTAATACAGGACTCATTTATGTATCTTGTTTACCAAGACTAGTAAACTATCGTTCCATTGAGGTTTTATTCCTTGTAATCATGACAATGTAATTAGTATCAGACACCGAATCTGTAATATATGAATTCGGTTACCTATATTTTTTATCATAGTTTGTTTAGTATCAACCTTAGGAATTAGATTTAAGAAAACATTCGTTAAAGAACATAACCCTAAGTTAGAATTTGAGGATAAGTATATAAGAATATAATATAAATTTTCCCGAGGTATAAAATACATGGATATTCTTAAAAATAAATCCCCATGTCAATATTATAAGTGTAAATGGTTCTGACAAAGATGTACCTAGGAGTAAAAAATCCAACAAGGTGTTTCAGACCTAACTTAGAGTAACCTGGTATATGACAATTGGCCTTATTGTGTTCCTAGTTTGATACTACCAGAGGATATGATTATGATAATTCACATTTTATTTAAAAAAAACTGTATAAATTTTCAACAATGAATAATCAATGTTAAACCTATGGAATTTTAGATTGAATATAAGGTTTCATGGTTTAGATGTACTATAAATGATATACAAGATAAACCTTAGACCAAGGAAGGATATATTTAGAAATAAATGATTAAAATAGTTATATAATGAGGATGTATTAAAAACTTTAGTTATGGGTCTATTTAATTATTAAATTTCAAGGATTTCCATTGTATTTAATTTGGAAATTATATTAATTTATTCTTTGAAAAGGAAAAACTATAATCTGAGTGACAACTAATTAAATCTGGAAAGGTCGTAGTTATTAAACCCATGATTGAAGGATGATAAGGTATTCACACTGACCATTTACATAAATAATGTGTTGGTTAATTTTTCATTATTTTTGGTTAAATAATTTGATTAGAAAATGTTAATAGTGAACTAATAGTATCACTCTTTTAAATTAGAGATTAATATATTAATGATATTGTTTTTAGAAGATAGTTAGAGAAAAATAGTTAGATTTTTCACTCTTTTATTATCCTTACGTTCCTCTGAATTTTTTTTGTGATTTAGGAATAAAAAAATTCATTATTGGTAACTAATTTCTAAGAGTAAAGGGATGAATTATAATTTTATTAAAGCACAACAAAAATATATAATTTTTCCAATGAAATTGAATCGTATCATATACGGATTTCTCCATATACTCTTGGTTAGTAAAATAATTTCCCAACATTAGGAAAATGACATTGAAATAAAATATTGTACTAATAACTTAAATTATATTGAAAATATGGTCTTCTAAATCACAGATTTAGGGATTTGAGGCCTTCAACATTCAATTGGTCCCTCACTTTTTTATGATTGATGACCTCATTCAGTCCGTATAATTGTTTTCTGATTTTCCTCCAAGTATGTATCTATAACTACCACTGATTTTATCCAATATAGAGACCTAGTTATGTGGTAGTTCATGTGGCCTTTATACTTTCCATTCTCTCTTTTATAGAGGACGAATTATGGACCCTTCTCATGATGTGGGATTTCAAAGGTAGGAAGTATCGAACAATATATTGACATTATTGAGTTTCAATTGCAAGTAAATTATATAAATAAGTTAGGGATAATGTAACACCAAAAAAATCTAATGTAATAACCTTATATTTGATAGAGTGTATGACACGCGACACCAAGCATGTAAGGTAATATAATATAAAGATAATTTATAATATATTCACTATTTAAAATAGATCATATGTATTTAAATTCATGAAACATAGAATAATATTTCCTTACCTGAAAGATATTCCTTCATTGATATCTTATGTTAGATTCCATAGCTACCTTCCTCGATAGGTTTCATCACACGCAAGACCAAGTTTTATAAAAAAATATATTATTAAAATATTAGTATTTAATATAATATGATATAACATAGCTGTTATATTAGCAGTTATGAATAGTATTAACTAACTTATAAAAAGTTATTCTTTATATAAATATTAAATGAATTCATTGGTTAGAAATTAATGAGATACAAAATAGGAACCAATTAGATATAAAATGATACGTTATTAATTTTATACTTTTAAAGGTGATTTATCTTAATAAACATAATTAAATATACCTATTTAATTATTTTTATGAAATATATATGTTATATATTTAAGAATATATTTTATATATTAATCTAATTGATTTTTTAAGAATAATACAAGGACAAACTCTATTTGATACCAAAAAACCTATCTTTTTATAAAGGCAATTTTGGCATCTTTTAATGAAGATCGTATTTAAAATATGAAGTTTTTAAAATTTATAAATTGAATTTTATAAAATAAAATTAATTTTTTAATTATATATTTAAAATTATCTCAGAGTTAATTTTTTTTATTTTTCTGAGTAAATTCATTTTTCAATGAATAGTGAAATATACCACATTTTAGTTAAAAACCATCTTTTCATCTAAATAATTATTTTTGATAAATTATATATTAAATTAATTTTAATTTTAAATTTGATCAATTATTAATCTATTAATAAAATTTAGTTCATTATAATAAATTTTAGTTTAAAATTCAATCCAAAAACAAAACATTCTTGTGAACATTTTTCTACTAAAACCAGTTAATTCCTATGTCCTCAAGATTAGCATTAATCATAAATTTTCTACTTCTATGAATTGAATTATGAAAAATGGAAAAAAATTATAATAAGGATTATATTTTGAGTTTATTAATACCAACTTAGTTTTTTTACCAAAATGATTACTAAATGTGACTAAAATTAGTTACACTAATTAAGGTGTAATTAGGAAAAAAGGGACTAAACCCTCAATATATGGGACCAAATGACCTAAACCATTATACAACACCAATTTTATGTACCTCATTCATCCATGATCCTTAAAATCTTCAGTTTTTTCGGTTTTTATGATTTTTTTATGTAAATAACATGTGTACACTTAAATTGTTTCTAAAAATTATAAGTGACTCTCTTTCTTTCCCTATAAAAGGCCACCACATCTCCACATTCCATTGACCTCTAAATACACTTAGGTTAATCCTATTTTATACCATAAAACTTTAAAAATTCCATCACCTTTACCTTTAAGAAAATATTTTGGAATAAATCCTTCCAAGGAAGTATTTTGGTTCAAACCAAAAGAAGATACATGATTAAGAGGTAAAACATTTATTAATATTTTTAGTCTTATTTATATTATGCAACACCTCTTATCTTTTTATTATAATATTTTATAACAAAACCAGTATCCTAGATATAAAATTTTGTTGTTATTATAAGGGTTCAATCTACACTTACACACACTACCATATAATTTGTATCGAACATACTGATTCTATGTACGGTGAATTATTGCCTCACGAAAGGATGATTGATAATATCTACCTTACCACATATCATGATCACCATTATGAGGTAATATTTATTAATATATTATATATATGATATTTAGTATGAATTTATACTTCTTCAATCCTTTTATTACACAAACCTTTAATACTTCCCATTTTACATTAATACGATGACATCGTTTGTGAGGATGTGTGGACTACCGCCCCCTATAAGCAATGAAATTCCTTAAAACTAAACAAGAAATGATTAAATTATGGTTATAATTAAACATATGAGTCAAAAAATATATATTATATTCATGAAATAATTATGTTTCTGTGAATAATATATATATATATATATATATGTTTTTCATCATTATCCATTCACACACTAAAAAGTGATAATGTCAGTCGTGGATGTAGGGACTGCCACCTCCTCAACATGATGTGATTCTTTTCACATAAAAATAATTATATATATAATTATATAAGATCAAATAACATGTTATTTAGGATATAATTTAATTTTTTATTGATATAATATTACTTACCTTTTTTCCATAATGATCATTGAAAAATGGGAACGTTACTCATGCGTACATACGACCTACTATCTCCATGATTGCAATGTTCATTCATTATTTATAAACATATTTAATGATTTTTTTAAAAGAATATTTTATGTATAAATTTTATAATTATTTCATAATATTTATTCTAGAAATATTTTCTAAGGACCCCTTTGACCATAGTTATCTTATCAAAATTATTTTTGACAAAAAAATTGAATCTTGTCAAAACACCTGATATAAACTTAATTGTTTATGAAGTTGTATAAAACACAGTAGAAAGGGAAATTAAACTAAATAATAATCTGAAAAAGGTTCTAAATCAATTTTATATTTATTATTGTTTTTATTATACAAGATGTTAAAGGATGTCCACCCAAAAGGAATCTGACGGTAAGGGATTTTCATCTCACATTATGCATCTATGTGATAAATGTCATATTCACCACTCACTTATTTTATGTGGTATACATTATTCCAATTTTGATATATTATATCCTAATTTCCTTTTATTTCTGGATATTAATCAATTCAATTAATTATTAATATGTCATGGATACCATTATACAAAATCTACTCAAGTAGTAAGGGATTTCGTCTCAATTTACATTCTATTGAGTGTTATTTATTATTATGCACCTAGATTCTTTTATATGGTGTATACACTACAATTTTCCAATTATATCATAAATACACATATTATAATGATATTATAGGTTCAATTTTACATCATACCTTTCGCAATATTATGATTCAAATGTTTCAAGTGGCAAGGGCACTTTGGAATGTTTAAAGATTATTCTCCTTAAGAGTGTTATTAATCATTATCTTCGAAATATCACATCCTTGTTTGTTTTTTAAAATTACATTGAAATATTAAATATGTTGTAAAAAATTTTAATTAGAATTTTTTTTAATATCCGTATTTTTATATGATGGATAATTTTTTTTCTTAAACAATATAAAATTTTACATATAATGTTTACTTTTATATTTACTTGATTAACTATGTAATTATTGATAAATCTATATGTTTTATTCAATATGTATATTTAATAAGAAAAAATATATATTGATTAAATTAATTATTAAATATGAGGAATTATTTGGAAATTCAATGATGGGAGGATCCTAGACTTTATATATATCCACTATGCATCGATAGGTTCTATTGGGAGAAATTTTTTGTGAAAATTAAAATAGTTTAAACCGTCGTGTGAAAGGTCTTGACGCTAATAGGTTCTCATATACCTCAAACATGAAATCCAAAAATTAAAAATTTCCCCCCCTTAGTTTGGATTATTATTCCTCCATTAGTTTTTTATTCAACATATATATGAATACATTTCATTTTTAGTTAGTTAGATGGAGTGTGTTTTAGTTTCTTACCATTAAATATTTGTTTTTTCTTATATAGTTATTTGATTGGTATTTATTCCAAGTTATTAACTTTCCATGTTTTCTATGAACTTCCATTAGGTTTATTTGTTACATGGAATGTGTGTTCAGGAATTTACCTTTTCATATTGACTATTACCATTGATTCATTATTACTTCAGCTATATTTTATTTTACCCTTATCAAACATTTGAGATCACCCTTATTATGTTTCATTCCCAAAGAATCCACAAAGCTAACTAATAAATATATGAAGGGATTTAAGAATTATAATAATGTTACAATCAATGTTTTTTCATTTGAAATAAGGAAACAAAATTATGTTGTAATTAGTGTATTTATTTATAATACATGACTCTTTTATATATTTGGTTTACCAATACTACTAAAATATAATTCCTTGTATATTTGATTCCATGTAATCATGCTAATGTAATTAGTAGTAGACACCATCATAGAGATATTTGGGGTCGGGTTACTATAGGTTATGTTATGAAGAGTGTTTTTTTGATACTATTGAATACATATGAATGGATTTATGATCATGAGATGGGTGGTCCCGAAATTATATATTCATGGTAAAGATTAATGTTATATAATCTAATATGTTATATGATCGGTTTTCCTAAGACCAGAAGATGGTACAATGGAGGTTATCCCAAGCATAAAATAGGGAATATAAGAGGTGATCCCAAGCCTAATGTAGGTACATGGTTAGTTAGACCAATACTAATATGTTATGAATGTCTTGGTGGGTAGCCACGACATAATATTTACATGACTATGACTATTACAAACATTATGAAACACTTTTATGAGGTGGTATTATTTCAATGTTATTTTATAATGGATGATGTACTTTGATCCCTTTATGATTGATGTCTTATTATATTCTAATCCCTTTTCCCTGACCCCTTTTAATGATATATGAATTTCTATATGTGAATTTCAAAGCTTAATTACATGTTCTCATAAACATTATTCATAGGTTATGAATAAATTATAATTGATATCTCCCTTGGTTACCCGTAATGAGTATCTAATATCACTTGTTTATATGTCCAAAATATGAAGTAATTTTTTTAAATATTATGTGTTTAAGAAGGATTCTAGTTATGAAGAACTATGTGGGTGTTAATGTTGCTATTTTATAAACCAATATTTTATGTATCCAAGTTTCCAATAACACTAAAAATTTACAGTCATGGAATGGATATTAATGATATTTAATGAATAATTACATATTAATATGTAATATTTATATGAAATGTACGGGTTTTTATAGTTGGTATTCGAATATGGTTTAGTCAATATTTTGAAATTAGGATTAACAAACATTGTTGAAAATTCTGGGAATAAGTCGATGTATAGGAAAAAATATTAATGTATTTATAAAGAAGAGATTATGTCATTTTCATGAAAATACTTCCCTGTATGGAAATTATTTGTAGATTATGTTTTTGTATAGATTCATCTTGGGGTAATTAATCTAAAAATTTATTTTTGTGTATATTTCAGCCATCATTCTTGAGAATAGTGACTGCTAACTTACTATACACCAATTTTGACACAACCTGATGATACTATTAGAACTATTACCATTTTATTTTTGATCTGTTATAATGGATTAGTATATATTATGATCAAAGATGACCTAGCTTAATCCAAAGGTGTTATAGATGGAAATTAAAACATCATTATTTAGACATCCTATAAATTATTTTTCATGATTATGATTATTCGTGCTCACAAAATTTTTTTAGTTTTCTTCAATGTATAGAATGAGGAGGAATCATGTTAATGTAGAACGTGATGGGAAATGTGGCGATTCAGAATAAAGAAATAGGATGATGAATAAAGTGAAAGATATTCTGAATATTCTTATTTAGTTATCAATATATATGATAACTTACTTGTACCTTAGAAAACTATAAGACTCATCAAAGAATAAAATAATTTAGTACCCTAAGAACATGGGTGGTGGAGAACATTGGGGAAAAAGGCTCAATTTCATTCATGTTATAAATGAATAAATTCACACCCAGGATAATGTCTCTATGGAATAGAATCATTTTCTAAATGTGGAAAATAATGGTATAGAGTAATAAATTTTTGAGAAAAAATTAAGAGGTTGATGTTGGGAAATAAATTGGATAATAGGAATCCATTAATATTTAATTATATTAAATGTAGGGAACTTGGGCATTATCTGAGTCAATTCCCTCTTCTAAATGTTAACACCTAAACCATGGAAGGAACTTTTTTTCAATCATTAATGTCAATGGGTCGAAGTGTTAATGTATTAGGATCCAATAATTATATTGTAGAAGTGTATTTTTCAAATTAATTTTGTTTATTATAATCATACAACATCTATAGATTGTTGTGAAATATTATTTCTTTAAGGACAAGCTAAAATAAATTGAATGGTACATATAACATAGAAAAGAGATTATGGGGTAAGGAGATATTTATTAAGAACACCTGATTGATGGAAACAGAACCCTTACTATTTTACAAATGGGGAGATATAATGTATATTTGAGATAAAAATATTTTTAAAATTTATAACGCAAATGAGATATTATTTGTGACCATGAAATTGTTTAGTGATTGAATAAAAATTTTATTAGGACATCTTTGACAAATATTATTTCATTTTTAGATTTATTCAATATATTAAATCATTTTTTATTTAATTTTAGGAATAATGATAGTGCTAATTTTTTGAATCATATATGTTTTCATTATGTTTTTATAATGATTCAATTTATTATAATGTTTTAATATAAAAAGGTATTCACATGTTTGGTAGGTGAAATTCTGATCCACTTCATGTTTTATTGGGATAAATTTTATTGTTTATCATGATATATATATATATATATGATAAAATATTCATATTTGAGTGTATTTGAATTTTTAGACATATTTTGGAGGAGTCTTATGGTTAACAATAAATGGAATGGATTAAGTTGAACCTTGGGTGCTATTGTTGAGGTTTTAGAGATTAATGTATTGTATTTATCCATATTGGATAACATATGTTAACTATTTTGTTTTTGATGATAACTAGAGATAAAATGAATTAATTATCATTATTTTAATGACACTTTTATTTGTTAAAAGTTAATTTCATTGCTTCAGATATGAAAAAATTCATCTTGAATATTCATTTCATGGAGGAAGTGATAAAGTGGAAATTCATCAAAGCACAACCAAAGGATGAATTTTTACCTTTTAAATGAAAAAAATCAATTATTTACAATTTACCATGTTCTCTATATTATAATTAAAATAATCACTTAACTAAAGGAAGAGGATCTTGAAAAAAAAATGGTATACTTTTTCCTTTATTTTTGAGGAATCAATGGTCTTTTCACCCATAATAGATCTATAGTTTTATTGGTCATTATATTTTTCATTAAAATTATCTATATCAATATCTATTATTATATATATTATATCTTTCTCCAACCTTGTTTGGGAACACAATTATGTTCTATTTCAAGTAACCTTTTTATTTCTTTATTTCTAATTTTAAATGAAGTTTTATAATCTGTTTGTATGATGTTGATTATAAATAAAGGTATTATAAAAATTTTAACCATTGATGAATGAGATAATATTATGAGGGTGAAATTTTTTTATGGTAGGTGGGAGAATGTAACACCCAGAAATTTATGTTAAAATAATTATAAGTGTGACAACATGCTTAATACACAACACCGAGCTTTGAGAAAATTGATATATATTATAAATACAATATCTTATAAATGTGACCATCATAATATAAAATTTGAATTAGTTGGTAAGAAAATTATTTAACTCATTATGAAATATAGGTATAATTTTCCCTAAATAATAATTTTTTTATTAATTCTTCTAAAATAATCACTCATTTTTAAGTAAATTCATTTTACGCGTAAAAAAAAAATTATTGCATATTGTTCATGGAAATTATAATTATGTTCTCTAAATATTATAAATTTTTATTTTATTAATTGATGAAAATATTTTAAACTACCATATAATAATCTTTATAGTGTGAAATTTTGATATTTTTCTAAAATGATTGATTTTTAGTGAATAGTGCAAAATACAATATTTTTAGATACTATCATTAAATAAAGTAATTAAAAAGAATAATTATATTCTGGATTTGTTCTTAAAATAAAATATGATCCATTTTATTTATTATAATCTAATTAATTATATTTTAATCCTTAATATTCATTATTTTTATTGAAGTTAATTTTTATGCTTAAAAATGAATTTTCAAAAAAAAATATTTATTGTGTTTTACACAATTATATTAAAAAAAATTTATGAAAAAACTATAGATTTAATATTTAAAAAATGGATAACATATTTGGAAATATTTTGTTCAATTTTTTTCAATAAGTCAATTTTTTTTCTTATCATGAATAGTAACAATGGTAAATATTTTTCACCTTGGTAAGAGAAAAATGGGTAAAATAGGGTTAAAACCATGTGGTATAGTCTCAAAATAAATTCAAAACATTATTTTATTTCATTTTATTGAATTAATTAGACAATATATATATATAATCAAATATGAGTCATTATTTGGGAATTTTTCCATGATAATGAGGTTTATATTATTTTAGGTAATGAAAATTCTAAAATATCACTCCCTTAGATTTACTAATGTTGTACCTCTCGTACCCCTCATGGTTTAATTTTCATGATCACAATCACTCTCTTATTTATCTAATATTGTTTTAAGTGTTTTTGGATGATAGGTTGCCAAGGAATTGGGCCAAGAAAGCAAGAAGCCGAAAGTGGACTGATTTTCAGTCCACCGGCCAACCGGTGGATGACCACCGGCCAGCCGATGGAGCCTGGACAGAAGGCATCACCTCTGTCCAGACCACCGGCCAACCGGTGTCACATCACCGGCTAGCCTGTGGAACCCAGACAAATAGTGACACCTACTGTCTCAGCACCGGCCAACCGGTGGCCTCCTCACCAGCCAACCGGTGGTGCCTGAGCCCGAGCCCTCTCCCTTTTTCAAAGCACCGGCCAACCGGTGGCACTGTACCGGTCAGCCGGTGGAGCCAGTCAAACTAGTCATTGGGCGTTGACCAGACTTGTCCACTTGACCCCCAACGGCTCCGAAAGCCTCTCCAACGGCTCCAAAGACCCCCAATGGCCATTTGAGGGTTCCCCCTCTATAAAAAAAGGACTAGGAAGCCCCTGAAACACAAGGAAGCCCACGGGTACATTTTTGATCATTTGGCGAACATCCGGCGCATTCCTCCAAGGAACCCCCACTTGCTCCAACCCATTTCCACATCCAAGGAGCACCACCATAGAAGCTTGGGAGCTCTCTTCATCAACTTCATCAATCCATTGGCGCCCAAGACTTCTCTACATTACGATTTTTCATTATTTATCATTTTGAGCTTTATTTTGGGTTTGTGCCTACAAACCCCCATCTCTTTCTCTCATCCTCTCTTTTGGGTTTTCACACCACCTTCAAGGTGTGAAGAGGTTAGTCAAGCCTTCCCTTTAAAAGGATTGAGTCATAGGTGAGCTTGCCTTCATCTGTAAGAAGGCTAGTGGGTTCTTGCTCAACCATTAAAAGCAAGTGGGTTCTTGCTCAACCAATAAAAGCAAGCTGTAATAGGTTCTAGACTACCTTAAAGTCTAGTTGGTTTCTTGCTAAAACCATTAAAAATCAAGCGGTAGTAAATCTCTCAATGGCTGAGTTGGGAGCGGAGACGTAGGCTTTGGTTTAAGCCGAACTCCGTTATCAAGCTTTGTGTCTTGCCTCTTTTATTTCCGCTGCACTTTGATAATTGTTTTAAATTGTTAATTAATTTTTTAAAAGGCAATTCACTCCCCCTATTGCCATCACTCTCTCTGCATAACAATTGGTATCAGAGGCGAAATTTGAGTAATACCCTAACCGGTTTCAAATTCAAGATCCATTGTGATGGCTTCAACTTCTTTCGCCCCCGAAGGCTATTCTTTGGGTCGTGGTCCATTCTTTGATAGAACTGACTATACCTATTGGAAAACCCGCATGACCACTTTTCAAAGAAGTATTGGCTATCCTATATATAGAATTTTCATGCATGGTTATTCTCTTTTTTCTCCTGATGAATCCAAATGGACCCCCGAAGACATTGCTAATTTTGAGCTTGATGCCAAAGCCATGAATGCTCTTCATTGTGGGTTAGACCATAATGAATTTAATTGTATTTCTACTTGCACCACTTCTCATGAAATTTGGAAGCTTTTGGAGGTTACCCATGAAGGGACCAAGAAAAAGGAAAAGAAAAAGGCTTTCAAGGCCACATGGAGTGATAGCTCCACATCCTCCTCCTCCTCCTCTTCAAGTGACAACGGTAAAAAATGTCTAATGGCATTTAATGAGGTATCCTCTTCTGACTCTTCATCCTATAGTTCTTCAAATTCTTTCAATCATTTGTCTTATGAGGATCTCCAACATGCTAGAGATCAATTGGAGGAAGGTTTTCACGAACATTCTTCCAAATTTGTTGCTTTAAAAAAGAATTTCAAAAAACTTTCTTCCGAAAAGGAACAACTTCTCAAAGAAAAGGAGGAGTTGTCCCTCAATATCCAAAACCTTCTCGATGTTGAGTCTATGGAATCAACAATCAAAGATTTAAGGGAATCTTTTTCCAAATTCACCCAAGGTGAACAAAATTTAACCAAATTGCATGGTTCCCAACGCATATCTAGAACCACCGAAGGGCTTGGCTATTCCAAGCAAGCTTCCTCTTCACATGCTCCAACTATTTTTGTAAGGGGGAGCTCCCAATTTAAATTTTGCAACTATTGTAAAAAACCCGTGCACTCAATTTATGAGTGCAATTGAAAAAATGACCGGTATGGATGGCCCAAAACCATTTTCTTTAACGATGAATTTCATAAGCGAAGACCCGCCACAAGACAAGTTTGTATTGAAAAATCCCTTTTAGCGAGTCTTACCGGACCAAAATTTGTCTCGGTTCTAAAATCCTCTCCCCGGTGATTTGTTGTTTTTATTTAGGGGGAGTTAGGATCGTTTAAGTTTTTTTTGCGTCTTTCATTTTCAAAACTTTCATTTCAAAACATTTAATTCAAAACTTTCAATTCAAAACTTTCAATTCAAATTTCAAAAATTTCAATTGGTTTAAAATCTCTATCTCGTTTTTCAACCTTTCCCTCAATCAAGTTTTATGCCCCGTGCTATTTTGATAATCACAAAGGGGGAGAAATTCTTGGTTGATTGGGGGAGAAATCTTTCTTTGCTTTACTTTTCAATTTATCCTTTAAAGCATGCCTTTCATTTCAGTCTTTTTACATTGCTCGTTTTAGTGATTGTGATCATCAAAATAGGGGGAGATTGTTGTACCTCTCGTACCCCTCGTGGTTTAATTTTCATGATCACAATCACTCTCTTATTTATCTAATATTGTTTTAAGTGTTTTTGGATGATAGGTTGCCAAGGAATTGGGCCAAGAAAGCAAGATGCCGAAAGTGGACTGATTTTCAGTCCACCGGCCAACCGGTGGATGACCACCGGCCAGCCGATGGAGCCTGGACAGAAGGCATCACCTCTGTCCAGACCACCGGCCAACCGGTGTCACATCACCGGCTCGCCGGTGGAACCCAGACAAATAGTGACACCTACTGTCTCAGCACCGGCCAACCGGTGGCCTCCACACCGGACAGCCGGTGGTACCTGAGCCCGAGCCCTCTCCCTTTTTCAAAGCACCGGCCAACCGGTGGCACTGTACCGGTCAGCCAGTGGAGCCAGTCAAACTGGCCGTTGGGCTTTGACCAGACTTGTCCACTTGACCCCCAACGGCTCCGAAGGCCTCTGCAATGGCTCTGAAGACCCCCAAAGGTCATTTGAGGGTTCCCCCTCTATAAATAAAGGACTAGGAAGCCCCGGAGACACAAGGAAGCCCACGGGTACATTTTTTATCATTTGGCGAACCTCCTGCGCATTCCTCCAAGGGACCCCCACTTGCTCCAACCCATTTCCACATCCAAGGATCACCACCATAGAAGCTTGGGAGCGCTCTTCATCAACGTCATCAATCCATTGGCGCCCATGACTTCTCTACATTACAGTTTTTCATTATTTATCATTTTGAGCTTTATTTTGGGTTTGTGCCTACAAACCCCCATCTCTTTCTCTCATCCTCTCTTTTGGGTTTTCACACCACCTTCAAGGTGTGAAGAGGTTAGTCAAGCCTTCCCTTTAAAAGGCTTGAGTCATAAGTTAGCTTGCCTTCACCTGTAAGAAGGCTAGTGGGTTCTTGCTCAACCATTAAAAGCAAGTGGGTTCTTGCTCAACCAATAAAAGCAAGCTGTAATAGGTTCTAGACTACCTTGAAGTCTAGTGGGTTTCTTGCTAAAACCATTAAAAAGCAAGCGGTAGTAAATCTCTCAACGGTTGAGTTGGGAGTGGAGACATAGGCTTTGGTTTAAGCCGAAATCCATTATCAAGCATTGTGTCTTGCCTCTTTTATTTCCTCTGCACTTTGATAATTGTTTTAAATTGTTAATTAATTTTTTAAAAGGCAATTCACCCCCCTCTTGCCATCACTCTCTCCGCCCAACAACTAAGACTAAAATTATTACATAAGGATGAAATAGTGATATGTTTTGTTATAATTGTATATTTTAAATAATAAATAATTTTTTATTGGGGATTTTTTTTAATTTATAGCATTTGAATATTTAACTTAAATTCTTAGGCAACAACGACATAATTTTTATTCAATTAATAGAAAAATAAAATAAATATATTAAAAAGTATAATGAGTTGTAAAATTTTATTTAATTATTATGTTATAGTATTTTTAAATAAATATAACTTGTTAATGATTTATGAATGTTTTATTTTATAATTCCATTACTTTCATGATGTTTTTAATGTTAAATTATGTGAATATTTTGTAAAATGTCATTAATAGTATTTTATGATAAAAATGTTTTACTAAATTAATTAAAAATAATTAAAAATGTTAAAATTAGAAAATTATAAATATAGAGGGTAAATATTATCATACCTTGGTCATTTAAGATACAAATGTTACATTATAAGTAAAGTTATAACCCTATAATATTAAAAATGTAATTACAACAGTTAAGATTAAAATTTATTAACCAAGGAGTTAAATCAAAATATATGTTCTAAAATTACACCATAAACTATCTAAATTTTATTGAATGATGATATTTATAACTTATAGCATTTTTATTGAAATATTTATCCATTTGGAATCATTGTTTTGAGATAATCTTAATTATATTTTAATCATTTTATTAGTTCAAAGTGAGTCAATTCCATCCCTTATAAAACAAACACCGATTCTATATTTTATTTACATCACATTGAAATATCTATATCCACTAAATCTTACCAAATTGTATTCTAAACTTTCCTAGTCATTAATTTTAAGTTCTTTTCATCTTGAAATTCCCTTCCAAGGGTTCTTAAGAAGACATCAAAAGGAGGCATACTGAAGAAGAGGTAATTATACTACCCAACTTCTTTCTCTTAACTTATTCCTATAACTTCTCTAAAAATATAGTATTTAGAATAAAATAAAATATATTTTATGATAAATATACTTGAATTTTATTATGATTATTCAACTTCAATTATCCACCATTTTTTCATCAAATGGGATGTGAATGTATCACGCATGTGTACGTGTGAACAATCACCTCTATGTAGTGATATAATTCATTTTACATCACCATATTTAATGTATGTATATTATTATGGATTTAATATATATATATATGTGATATTTATGATCTTATTATTATAAAAAATTATAATATAATATCTACTTTCTTACTTTCAAATCAGATGGGAAAAATTACATCACTTGTTCGTATGTGTGGACTACAACCTCCACGAATCAATACGATTATTTTTTCATTTTTTTTAAATGCATGGTTAAATTGAAATATTTAATGATTATATATGTTATATATGATATAATATTTATTATGTGTAGTTTAAATGTTATTTTACTTTCCTTCCATCAGTCGAAAAGTTAAAACAACGCTCACGCATACATACGACATATCAACTATATGAATAATGTGATTAATTTTTTAATATATATTTTATCTATAAATATAAATGTAAATATTAGGAATATATATGATATTAATATCATTATATAAAATAATGGATATAATTGAACAAATATGAAATAAGATGGACCGAAACTATCAAACTGAAAGTCTCATGAAAATTGAAACAATTATATCCCAAAAATGATGATTTTAATAAGTAATTATTAATGAACATGCATTGAAAAATTATATTTAGATAATATATGGTATTTTAATTATTTAATTTATTGATTTATGTAATTATAATATATTTAATTAAATTCTATAGAAGGATAGGGTACTTTCAATTAATTTTGAACTTGAGGTAAAGGATTTTTGTCTCACATTTATTTATGTGAGACATATTCCATATTCACCACATTTTAAAATAATATTTTGTATATAATTCTAATAAATATATTAAATTATATTTTATTTTAAAATTATTTTCATTCATAAATCCATATGCTTTTCTCTCTTTCATGAGTTTTTTATTCCGAAATTTCCGAATTTGTAAGAGTTATTAAACTTAATATTGTTTTGTTGAGACATGTTTGATATTATGTACCTATTTCTATTTAATAGGTTTATATATTACCAATTATAAAATATTATTACATTAATTTCTATAGTTTAATTATATTTAATGTTTCACTTGAATTTATTCTTTCATGGGGATTATTATTTGAAATTTACCGAAGTGGTAAGGGATTTATTTCGTAATCTCATTATTTATTGAAATTGTTTCTGATTAAGTTTCCAATAATGAAATTTTACTACAGAAATCTATAAAATTTAATTATTTGTATTATAATATTATCTTTTAGAGAGAATAATTTTTTCCTTCGATTTTCATCTCTTTAATTACTTAAGATACCAGAAGAATAGTTTTGAAGGAAAACTAACATGACTTTTCTCTTCGGTCAAATATCCTTTTTCTTACATATCCATTTTTTTTTAAAATTTTATCAATAAAGTTTTTACTAATACAAAATGAATTTTAATGTGTTATTTATGTATTTTTATTTTCTCAAAAAATTACTCAAATGAATATTATTATCATTTTATGAAGGAGGTACATTTGTCCTTTTACTAAAAATGATTTAATAATATGTGTTTTAACCAACACAACATGAATATAATTTTATAACATAATGAAAATTAAATTATTTGAATATTATTTTAAAATTTTAAAAATTTATTTTCAAATAAATTGGTCTCCTTAATAAAAATTAAATTTTTAGTTTTAAAATATTTGATTTAAATATAAAAGGATTATTTTCGTCAAGAAATATTCTAGTGATAATTTAAATGGGATTTGTCATCTATGATAACATCTATTGATATTAATTATTATTTACTAGGTATATGATCCAATGATACATTTTTATATTTCTATGTATGGTTTATGGTTATGATTATTAAATATCAATAAATAACATTTTATTTTCTATGGTTTAAATTATGATGAAGGTTTTTATGATCTCATAGAATAAATTTGAATAGATTTTTTAGTATATGATGTTTGTGCCCAAAATTATATATACCTTTAATTAATTAGGTATTTATTAATGTTATATGAGATTAAAGTTTACATGGGATGTTTTCTTAATCCCAAAAGATGGAAGACTAGATGTTATCGCAAGATTGAAGTAGGTACACAGGTGGTTAGACCATGCCTAACATGATATGAATTTCTTTGTTGGTAGCCCTGAAATAATATTTATATGATTATTATTATTACAAAATTTATGAAAATATTTTATGAAATGATTTTATTACAATGTTATGTTCCCACATTTCATGTTCTATTAACCCTTTATGATTCAGGTATCAATAAATCAAAAACATTATTCCATGACTCATTCTTACGATAAAAAAATTATTGGGAATTTTTTTATAAGGTTTAGATCCAATATCCATACCCATTATGCTCATGTTAGGTTTAAATGATCATTGATATCTCATTTTTAACTCTTACTATACATTTGATCTCAACTTTTAGTACGTTTTTCTTTTCCCCAGGGCATGAGAATTTTTTTATGTATTATTTGTAAAATAAGGGAACTAGTTATAGAGAACTATGTGTGTGATGATGTACATCTTTTACGAACTATATATTTATGTATCCAAACATATAAATACACTCGACCTTTATAGATATAACATGAATCATAATGTTGTGTAATTAATATTCATATAATAATATGTAATATTTTTGTATGAAAGGTATGGGTCATGATATCTTGTGATAAAATATCCCCAATTACTCCTAGATCATCAAACTGCTCATAATAATATGTAATGAAGACTTCACAAGTGGCTTGGGTGGGAAAACTAGTGATGAAGGGAAGAAAATATTCAATGAAAAAAATGAGAACCTTCTACTATCTATTAAAATAAAAATATATTTAAAAAAATAAATGAATAAAGTATTTATCAGTAAGGAATAGAATTCAAAAATAAAGAATGGGGAGATTATCTTAGGCTCAAAAAATAATGACCTAATGTGACATCACTGGATACATTACAACAATTAAATACTATAGAAAAAACACTAAAACCAATATTATATCGGTCAATCCACAATCACCCCGTGTTGTAATGAAAATTATTCATTATTCTTGTAATCAAATAATGATCCTGATTTTCTCTAAATTAGCATCCTCCATTCTTGCATTATTATTTCTAATACCTTAGATATCCCCTTATTTTTTATAAAGATCCCACATCTTCAATTTTTTCCATCTATATAGGTTGAGGGGTGATTATTCTTTGAATGGGAATCTACCGAATCATCTCCTTGCATAAATACTTTCCCAAAATCACTACCCCTTGAATTTATGGATATAATCTATATGGAATATTGGATGAGCACTTCCCGATTTGGGTGAAACCAAAGAAATATGTTTGATTTGAGTTGATTGATATTTTTTAGGAATTTTAGAAAATACTCAATGTGGGTATCTTTACATAGCTAGATCACTAGATCTTCCCTTTTGAAATAACTTGATTAACTTATTGTATCATCTTTGTAACAATGATTACATTAATGAAGGTCTAGGTTACCTTGATGAAACTTGTAGAAACATAAAGTCACCTTTGTATAACCCCTAAATTACTATTCCAATCCTTAGGATAACCTTCACCCAATGAATCTATGTTAACTTTATATGAGCTAAATATGACTATAGTGATACCTTTACATATTGGAAATGAGAACATTGTTCTTAATTTATAAAATGGTAAATTCATAAAAAATGGACTCCCAAAATTAATATGATTCGTGGATGGGAAAATGTTTCATGGTCATCTATAAAAATTCATATGCCCCTTGAAATCACATATCTGGGTTGAAAATGAATCACAAGTTAGGGAAAATTCAAAAGAAACTCTAGAAAGTTCATTCCTTTGAGATATTTTATTAAACTAAAATATTATACAATGTTTTTAAATATTTTATGATTCTAAATTGAAAATTCATTAAATATACTCAACCATTTGTTAATTTACAGACCTATGGACCGTAGAAAATGAAAATTAGTGCATGAAAATTATAGACTAATTTGAAAAGGTATTAAAATAAAAAAACTCAAAATTAAAATCCATTAAAAAATGAAATAATATAACCTATATTCAGGGAGTGAATTCAATTAGTGAAAAGAATTTAATAAAACATGTACAAACCACAATTTGATCTATTTAGTAATCAAAATCATGGTTCACTCAACTAAAATATATGTGATGATTATTCTAGTTTTATCTAAATTATGAGGTAAATTTCAATCGAAAAATTGTTGAAAAAATTAAAACACTGGATCTCATCACTCCCCCATAATTAAATTATTTTACTCATAATAATCAATTTGAATTTTATATATTAAATAAATGATACATTATATACTTAAATATACAATATAGAGGAAATGAATCATAGATTTATTCTTATTTACAATTATTAATACAACTCTATGAACTTAAACAACTTTACTCTATTCAATTCATGTAATATTCTTATTTGAGAATTTAAAAAGAGTAGATCTTAGTGGAATCAATATTTTTGAATGTGGAACCTTCCCAAATCTGTCCCTTCTATGATTATTTTTCCAATTTTCATTATCACACTTCATTAATACATTATAAATTATATTTAGATATATCATCATCCCCCTTTTTATCTATGTTAATAATTCCGCAAATTTTTTCATCCCCCTTTTCAATTATGAATTATTGATTTATTTTAATCATTGATTTGTGTCAAAAATTTAATAGAAAAGAGAAGATAGTTATATTACTAAACGATCCTGTGAGATAATGCATCCCTTAGAACTCATTTTAATAGTCAATTCCTAAAATGAAAACTTGGTCATTTTGCTTCAATGTTTCACAAACTCTTATTTGATGGCTATAACACACACATATGATTATGTTGACTTATAAATAATTTATTAATATTTACCATTTTCTTATTTTTCTATATTTTATTTATGCTATCAAATTTTCTTTAGGGAGTCTCTATGAGGAATTAATTGATCCCTATGGGAAGGTGACCACAGTTGGAGTTTATTATCAAATAGCCCTCATGCTATTATTTTGGCCCACCTATGTTATTTTACAGTGGTAAAAATTTTACCAATCATAAATAAAAAATCAAATATAATAATAATGGTAAATTAACTCATTAATCATCATATATCAACAATTTTTTAACCAATTATGTCTATCCACCCTAGAATGATTCGTATTTATTGGAAAAAACGTTGTAAGTAATATTTTCCTACTCAGAAACTTTTAAAAAAATAAAAAATTAGATGAAAAAAACCAGTTAAATTTAAAAATTAGATTCTAAAAATCAATATTTTTATCGATGACATATATTTTATTTTATAAAAAATTACCTAGAAATAGAAAACGAAAATAAGGAAAAGTATTTACCTTTTATGTTACTTGTCCTCTCCACCACACTAACCTCAAAAAAGAATAATTAAATGTAAAAGGATTTTATCTATGGTTAAAATTCATAGAAATATATATATATATATAAACCCACATATGTCATGAACTGAGCCGGGTCGCCATCTGACCCGGTCTGCGGCATGTCCCGAAGAGCGTTCCTGATCCCCACGGGCTGGCAGAAGTGCCCAGGTATCAAAACTAACACATGGGAACGATTTAACAAAATTAGTAAACACAAAACAACTAGCAGGGTAAATAAACTATAATTGGAATAGACAATCAAACTCGACCTTAAACAAAATCAATTTTAAGGATTTACAACTTTAACGAACATTCAAAAACTAACATCATCGAAAGATACTAAAACTCTAACTCAAACCTCCATGAAACAAGAGAGGTGTGACATCCAAACATCACAAATGCTAACCTGCACATGAATACCATCAACAACCAACCACCAGTGCTGAGCACGATGCCTCAACCTGGAATACACTGAGATCAAGGCCTACATACACCCAAAAAATGTATGTATGGTGTGAGCAAAGAGCACAATTTAACGTCACCCAATAAAAAGGTTCCATGCATAATTATTAAATGACAAATACATTTGCAATGTTAATTAAAGCAAAGAAGTAAATACTAGAGAAATTTTAGAGAAAACAAGATTAAGGAAAATAGTTTCAAATGGAATATCATAAAATAAAACTCACACACCCTTACCCTTTTAAAATAACCAAAGAGTCACACTAACAAGCATAAAATAACCAATGAGCACTAAAAATGGGAGAGGTCGCATGGGTGTTAGCTAGCTCAGGTCTCTAGATCATAGTGTCTCAGTGAAACATGGTATAGAAGACCACAACCATCAGAAAACGTGGATTAAAAGGCCACGACCCCCAGAAAATGTGGCATAGAAGGACGTGACCCTCAGAAAAACATATATTTAGGTAGTGTTTCAATCGTTAGTCCTGACAGTGGAACCGGGTCGAGTCACCTCTGGAACACTAGCCCACTAGTCCAGTCCACCTTCCTAGCTACCCGGGCTTCCCATTTTGTGCTCAAAAAAGTTTCCAGTTCAGGTCACATGTCAAACTTATGAAAAGAGTCCAAACATGGTACTTACACACACAGAAACACCATTTTCACATTCAAACCCTCTTCTAAAACCATAAGCACACCAAAAGTGTTTTAAAAAATCAGTCTGCATAGGTCATGTACTCGGTTAAAACATTTTCGCAATAAAAAAACACTTATCATTAAATAATCCACCACATACACATATTAATATCATTTTGAAATAAGTTGCACACTAAAACCTTTTTTTTCAAAAGGCTTCACACCAAGGTCATGATTTAATAAACCACTTCAAATGATCCTAAAACAATAGCGATGGAGTGTCACATGGACTTATACACACTAAAGTTTTCATTTATACATTCAAAACACATTCGAACATCACAAACACTCAAATACCATTTTAGAGTGTGGCATTCACCACACCAACAGTTTGATGGAAGACCTTACACTATGAAAAACACCTCTGCACAAATCACATTATTTAATAATCCAAAAATAAAAGCATACAAAACAATTTAAAATAATCACTTGGTATTTCCCACTAAACTCAAGAAAAAACTTATTTCATGACCAAACGCACACGACGCCATGTATGTATATATATATATATATAATTATCACCACTTTCACAAATTAATAGGTCAATCACACAATTTAAAAGAAATCATGAAAAGAGTTCTTAGTAGAAAACACACACATTATATAAATAGTCTACTAATGAGTTTTAATGAAAATAAAACTTTTAAAAGGAAAAATTTCACACTACACAAATTAATTAAATAAAATTCTAAATTAATCAACCTTGTAAATTAATTAATCAAATAATAATTAAGCATGGAACTAAATACCTCAGGTGTAAAAGACTCGACAAATATGGTGTGCAAGGTTCGTCGCACACAAACCGCAACTCAAAAAAATCCAAATTGACCCTAAGTCAAACAATTGAAACAAAACATCAATAATTTACCTAAAAAAATCAATGCAAAACCAACATCCCATGCCAAACTCACCCTATGAAAACCAAACAAAAACTCAAAATATATTGTGTGCAAAACGAGGGAAATTGCTTGAGGTTTACCATCAAGGGGGTAAGGGTCACCGAAGATGAGTCTCATCGAAGAGAGTTGCAGTGCGTGACAGGAGGTCGTTGCGATGGAGGTAACCGGGAAAGGGAGGCGTGTGGTTCGAAGGCTGGCCGATGGGGGTCTATGGTGCGAGCCAAGTAGGCCGGTCAGATGTTTAAGGGCGTGGCGCACTGGGAGGTGATGGTGTGAATTTTACGAGGATGGTCGGGAGGAGTCTGTCATGGGAGGAGAGCCGAGGCCGAGAGTATAGGGGGTGGGGCCAGTCCAGTGAGCAGGGCGCGCAATAGCGGTGCAGGCAGGGAAGGGAAGGATGGTCGCAGTTTGGCTATGTGAAGGTCGTGCGACATGAGGGATCCAGAGCGGAGAAAGGCGTGACGCAGAGGGCCGAGCAGGGCGTGGCACAGTGACGTCCAGGACTGACTGAGGAGGGGCAGAGCAAGGGAGATGGGGGATAGGGTCTCACGGCCAACTACGGTGCACAGGGGAATATCTCGTAGGTGCGGCGCAAGGAAGACCCAGGGAAGAGGGGGGATTAGCCAATCCCTAACCCTAAGGGTGAGAAAAAGAAAAAAAACAATTAAATAAAGATAAAAATAAAACATAAAACTAATGATAATAATAATAATAATAATAATCATATTAATAATTATAATAACTTTAAATGATATTAATAAACATAATAACTTATCAAAATTTGATAATGATAGCTTAATAACAATAGACATTATATTAATAAACACGGTGAGAATAATAATAATAATAATTGAAATAATTAATAATAGAAGATAAATTTTTTTTATCATTAAAATAATTCTTGAAACATCGTTTGATTGTTATAATAATAATAATTATTATTATTATTTTTAAAGAGTCGAGAAACCGCGGGGTCTCCCCGTGCATCCCAAAAAAAAACTTAAAAATATTTATGATGATGATAATAATGAGCATAATAATATTCTCATCCTTATCACCACATTTAATTTCAATCTTTTATTGATCATTACGCTTAATTAATTAATTAATTATCCGTGCACCGGGTGGGTCGCATGGAGACCCAGGTGAGGCCACTGTGTGGCTTCGATCGTGGTGTGCTAGATGAAATAAAGGCCAATACATGTATTTTTAAATAAGAAGTCAAAATTTTACGGCGGGATTAAACCCAGACTACCCGACGTAGAGAAAATTAATGAAATAAATAAATTTTCAAATGGCGGGTGTGACAATTCTCCCCAACATAGATCTTTCCGTCCCCAGAAAGCCACAACTATGGCTAAACCGTGAAGTATTAATCGATACCCCATTAAAGATAAAAAAATATCCCTATGAAAAATATGTAAAAAGAGGCCAAAGATTCGTTCATAGATAAAGTGACTCAAATGAAAACCTCAAGAAACAGGTAAAAAGACTTTCTGATATGCGTCGCCCACCCCAAAGAGCAAGAACACCTCTGGTTGATTGATAGAGGATAGGGACTCTCGCGCTCGCGTGAACCAACTTCACAAACTGAAATACCTCATGTACCACAAAACAAGAATCACATTGTTTGTCTGGAACAACCAAATAAGATCAACCACGTCCAAGGAGCACTTTTAACACCATTCACAAAATCATCTCTAGGAATGTAACTAAAAGGCCAGCACAGGGAAATCCCGAAGGGGCTCCCCATCATTTGACATCTACTATAGCCCCATATGAGATTAAAAACCTAACACGGAGAGGCCCGGGCGGACTCCCCACCATAAGAATAGGGTAATATCAATTTATTTCTGTGGAGTCTCAGCGAGGCCCTCAATGGGTCTCACAACCATTGGCACCAACAAAAACATACAAACTCAGAGGCTTCCTGACACTAACCAAACACCTCTCCAAAAGGGCGGGGAGGGTGGGGCCCAACCATCAGTCGTCAAAACTACAACCTATGACCAACCAGCAAAACTACGTCCCTGGATGAGCACTATTCAAATATAAGGCCAATTTACTTAAGAGACCTAAATGTGACAACATATGCTGGGACGCAATCCCTTGGACTTTAAGGTCACAAGATGACCATGCCTTCTCATAGCCACAAGAAACCTCACGCACCAAAATGGGTCGTTTGGAAAGGAACAACCAGTAATAATAATTTAAACCATCTTCACCTTCAATACCAATGACAAAAATAATGTATGGATCCCATACACTCCTGGGGTTCCTGACCATGTGCCAGCTTCACTCAGAGGCCTATGGCTGGAGCCCTGATGTGTGAAGCATCTTCTGCCTCGCATTCAGGCTTTAAAGACTCCCTAATGAAGCTTCCCCTTTTTGGTTCCACACGCAACCACACTGCAGATGACACACACCATCAAACACAACACACCATGACATCCAACTCCTACATCACGACACACCCCCCAAAAAATGGGTTTATATGATGCACATTCATCACTTCTCTGCCTTAACCAAGAAACTTAAGAAAGGAGGACACAAACAAAACACTCCCCTTTGAACAGAAAAAAAATAATTAGAACTACTCAAGGGGAGGACACATCCTTATGAAAACAGGGATTCTTAAAGGATCCTACAAAGTCCACCCTTGCTCTTCAAATAGTACACACACTACAAGACGTCCCCAAACATAACCCTTTCTGCCGATGGAATCACTATGATCCTTTCAAACCATCGGTCATCACCGATAATTCTAAACCTCCTTCACCCTTCCCCGCTAGAATTCGTTTAACTGTTTCTAGAGAGAACCTTCAGACGCAATGGTGTCAAACTTCATACCCAAAGACTAGGATAACTCAAGTAGACCAAATCCCACTTCCACTGCTCTCACATATGTCATCCTGCTGCGAGATGATCAACTTAACCGAAAAGGATAAGGGAAAAACTTAACACTATCAGTAAAAAGGGAGAGTCTTTACTTTAATCAACTGGACGGTTGTCCAACGACAAATTTCATGTTGTCACACTTCAATCACATGTTAATGCTTTATGGGGGGGCGTGCACTAGTCAGGAAAGAAAACAATGTACCCAAAAAAATTGGTCCAATGGTCAAGACATACCACAAGCGAACACTAAACATATAGGGGAAACCACTGCAAGGGCTTCCTGAAGAACTTTTCAAAAAAAGTCACTAACCGCACGCCTTCACACCAACTTACAAATAACAATTCAAACACAAGAAACAAATAAGTTAATAAGGATTCTCAGCTTGAAATTCCTCACAAACAATATTTACAAAATAGAAGGACACACCCCACAATCACCGGTTATTTAAAACACAAAATTCTCATTTAACAAAACATTTTGAAAATAAACGAAGATGGTGGGTTGAACAACCACTAACGGTGTCACGTGGGCCTCAGACATGCATGTTCCTATTCCACACCGACACCCACCTCATGTCGATCAATGCACTCATCTGCTCATGCCATTAACCCTTTATCATTCCATATACACTCATGCATGTGGTTGCCCATGAAAACACCAAGGATCAAAACCAAACCTTTCCATTTTTTAAACCAAAATGTTCAAACCACACCATTCAAACCTCATATATCATTCTATTTTTAATGTGATACATTTCAAAACATTTTCCAAGACCAAATCATTTTTTCTTAAAAACCAAATTTCCTCAATTATAGAAGAAAGAGATGAGGGACAATGAAAGAAGAAACTAGTGCCAGCGGGTGACTCAGACATATGGTTGATGACCATATGCCAATCACACCACTGCCATAGAGGGTATTCTAGGATAGTGTCCCCTGCGCCACATGGATTTCCAGACCCTGCGAGCTCACTGGGACCACTGACCCTACTCCTTTTTCATTTCCCCTAAATCAATTAACCACACGGACCGAAGATGTAGACAAACATCAACTTACTTTGGTAACTCGAGTCCTACCATGAGGTGTGCTAGCCAGGAACCTTACTCGTAACCAGAACGTCGAGTTCCAACACCCTTAACTATGGTCTATCCTGACTCTATCCCAAAATAACATGACCCAAGAGTGAAAACCTACTCGGATACCATTCTATCGCAAACCGAGCTGGGTTGCCATTCGACCTGGCACCCGACCCAGTCAGCGGCATGGCCCAATGGGTTTTCTCGATCCCCACGGGCTAGCATAAGTTCCTGGGTATCAAAACTAACACATGGGAACAATTTACCCAAAATAGTAAACATAAAACAACTGACAAGGTAAATAAACTAGAACTAGAATAGACAATCAAACTGGACATTAAACAAAATCAATTTTAATGATTTACAACTCGAACCAACATCCAAAAAGTAATGTCCATGAGATAAACTAAAACTATAACTCAAACCTCTAAGAAACAAGAGATATGCGACATCCACAAGTCAGAAAAGCTAACCTACACGAGAAGACCATCAATGACCAACCATCATCGCTGAGCACAATGCCTCAACCTGGAATACACAGAGAACAAGGCCTACATACACCCAATGGTGCATGTAGGGTGTGATCAAAGATCCCAATTGTACATCACACAATAAAAAGGTTCTATGCATAATTATTAAATGAAAAATACATTTGAAATGTTAATTAAAGAAAAGAAGTAAATGATGGAACATTTTTAGAGAAAATGGGATTAAGGAAAATAGTTTCAAATGGAATAACTTAAATTAAAAAACTCACACCCTTACCCTTTTAAATTAACCAAAGTGTCACACTGGAGAGCGTAAAATTATCAATGATCCCTAAATATGGGAGAGGCCACATGGGTGTTAGCTAGCTTGGGTCCCTAGATCTTCGTGTCTCAGTGAAACATGGATTAGAAGACCACGACCCTCCAGAAAAATGGATTAGAAGGACACGAACCTTTGAAAACGTGGATTAGAATGCCACGACCCTCAGAAAAGAATATATTTAGTTATTGTTTCAATCGTCAGACCTGCCAGTGGAACCAGGTCAAGTCACCTCCGGAACAATAGCCCACTAGTCTAGTCCACCCTCCTAGCTACCCGGGCTTCCTGTTTTGTTCAAAAACAAGCTTCAAGTTCATTTCACACGTCACACTTATGTATATAGTCTAAACAGGGTACTTACACACACATAAACACCATTTGAACATTAAAACCCTCTTTTAAAACCACACGCACACCAAAAGTGTTTTCAAAACTGATTCTGCATAGGTCACGTACTCAGTTAAACCATTTGCACATTAAAAAACACTTATCATTAAACAACCTCCCACTTTAACATATAAATACCATTTTGAAATAAAACGTACACTAAAACATTTTTTTTAAAATGCTTCACACAATGGTCATGATTTAATAAACCATTTCAAAATATCCTAAAACAATAGCAACAGAGTGTCACATAGACTTATACACACTAATGTTGTCATTTCTACATTTAAAACACATTCAAACATCACACGCACTCAAATACCATTTTAGAGTGTGACATGCACCACACCAACAGATTGATTGAAGACCTTACACTATGTAAAACACCTCTGCAGAAATCACATAATTTAGTAATCCAAAACTAAAAGCATACAAAACAATTTAAAATAATCACTTGGCATTACCCACTAAACTCAAGAAAAAACTTCTTTCACAACCAAAAGAACATGACGCCATGTAAGTATATATATATATATAATTCAAACCACTTTCACAAATTAATACATAAATCACACAATTTAAAAGAAATCACTAAAAGAGTTCTCAGCCAAAAACACATGCATTATATAAACAGTCTACTAAATAGTTTCAATGCAAATAAAATTTAAAAAGGTAAAATTTCACACTACACAAATTAATTAAATAAAATGATAAATTAATCAAGATTGAAAATTAATTAATCAAATAATAATTAATCATGGAACTACCTACCTAAGGTTTCGAAGACTCCACAAATATGGTGTGCAAGGTTCGTCATGCCCCAACCACAACTCAAAAAAACACAAATTGACCCTAAATCAAAAAATTTAACCAAAACATCAATAATTTACCCAAAACATTCAATGAAAAACCCCCATCACAAGCCAATCTAACCACAAGAAAACAAAACACAAACCCAAAATAGATTGTGTGCAAAACAAGAGAAATTGGTTGAGGTTTACGGTCAAGGTGGAAGGGTCACCGAAGATGAGTCTTGTCAGAGAGAGTTGCGGTGCATGACGGGAGGGCACTGCGATGGAGTTAGATGGGAGTGGGAGGCGTGTGGTTGGAAGGCTGTCGAGGGGGGTCTATGGTGCGAGGCGATTAAGCCGGTCAGGAGTGTAGGGGAATGATGAATTGGGAGGTGATGGCGCGAATTAGATGATGTTGGCCGGGAGAAGTATGTCAAGGGAGGAGAGTTGCAACCGTGAGTCAAGGGGGTGCGGCCGGTCTAGTGATCAGGGTGAGGTTGAACCGAAGACAGTTGAGGAATGGTTAGAGGTTTTTACCTATGTTTTCTACCCACTACTAGAAAAATACCCTATACCAACGGTTTGGAACTGTTGGTATAGGCCTCCAAACCATTGGTATAGGCTATACCAATAGTTTGGAGCACCGTTTCCATGTAATCCGTGAGGATAGGTCTATACCAACGGTTTTGAAAACCGTTGGTATAAGTAAAATGAAAATCTATACCAACGGTTCTATAAACCATTGGTATATGGAATTCAAAAAATAACAATCTGGTTGGTTTTGATCATTGCACCTCCCATTTATGATTGAACAACCTAACCACTAACCTAAATTACATTTGAGAACATCAATTCATATATATATATATATATGTATTATCATAAGTATATTAAATATTGATTTATTTAATGTCCTCTGGAAGAAGATTCCATTAAAATTATATGTACCTATACCAACGGTTCTCAAAACCGTTGGTATAGGTCTATACCAATGGTTTTGAGAACCGTTGGTATATGGTCTTTGATTTTGGGACCTATACCAATGGTTTTGGGCAAACCGTTGGTAAAGGTCTAAATTAGGGAACCTATACCAAATTTTTGGCCAAACTATTAGTATAGGTCCCACCCTATACCAACGGTTTGTCCAAAACCGTTGGTATAGGTCTATATAATTGAACTATAACAATGGTTTTGGTCAAACTGTTGGATAAGGTCCAAATTAGTGAACTATACCAACAATTTTCCCAAAACTGTTGGTATAAATTATATTTCAAGAAGTGACCCTATGAGGATACCACTATGGTCTTTGTATAAAGTCCCCCTCAGGGTTTCGTAGGGTGATGGTGGATTCTGGTGACTCAAAAACATGATGAGATAAATCTCTGTTGATCATATTTCAAAAATATATTTAGCATGGAGTTCTATCCTACAACTTTTTGAGTAGTGTACATACATAATCACATATAGATTCATTAGGGGTTCATAACTATGGATGAGAATTCTTCATTGCATAATTTACTCTTAAGATACTATATGAATATAGTTTGTGGCCCATTCATCCAAGTATGAACTATTTATTAGGGATATTTTGATATCTATTTTCAATCCCACAAATTCTAGGGTTCTTTAGTGAGCTTTAGTGATGGATTTTTTTTGGACGAGAACACACTAAAAGCGGGTATGGGTTGTGGGAATATAGAAGCTTGGGACTTAGTAGCTAGTAACTAATGATAGATATAGGAATCAAGATAAGTGAGATGCTTCAAGATAGTGTATTAGGATATATGGTCTATGTTTTAGGGATCTTAGTATGGTTTTAGATATCCATGAGAGAGGTTGTGTTTCTCTTGCTGTGGATAGGGACATCCCACATGGGATTTTCTAACCCACCCTATAGCCGACATGGAGATAGTAAAAGGACCACCTAGGTAGAAACAATAGTAGGATAATGGATTTACTTAGGGTTATGAATGTGGTAGAGGAGTAGGGAGAGTAGCTGGAGGTGGTATTTGGTTTGAATTTTTCCACCACAACCCCATTATGTTCATTTCAGACTTAAGGAGTTTTTGGTAATGGACGAGGACAACTGTAGGACATGGAGGTCTACAACTATATTTCCCCCATGATGATAATTGGTATGATATTTTCATTCACTACCTTTTTACACTATTGATTTATATGGGTGTGAGCCACTAATTCATTGTCACTTCATTGGTTTGAGACTTAGAGGTTCTAGTTGATCCCTTGGCTTGACCCTTATGCTTGGAGACTCCAACAAAAGTGGATTCAGTAGTTACACACCTCTACAGAATGTTTAATTTGACTCTCATAGAAGAGAACTTTTTATGGCATCTCTTTGTAGAAGAGATGATGTATTATGAAATTATCCAATGTATGGACTTGAAAACCATTGTTCATGCCCATATTGACTATTTTAGGCATAGGATGTGTTGTTTTTGTAGTGATAGATTGAGATTTTATATCATGGGTGAGAAGGAAACTCAAGAAGAGAAAGATATTCTCATATATATAATTATATGTATGATTTCTAATTAGTTTAATGGAATTAACCATAGATTAGTTGATTTTATGGTATTTAGACATTCTAAAATGGTGGTAGAGTATGAGGACATATATTTTTGGGACTTGTAGTGATTACCTTCCCACGGAGAGATATACTTCTACGTAGACATTAACTTACAGAATGACTTCATATATGTGCCAAAATACTTCAAAATATTCCTTTAACAGTGATAAAAATGGCCTTTATCAGAGATACAAAAGTGATGACAATCAAAGAAAGATTAAAAGACCTTTCCTTTTATCAGTTCTAAAAAAAGTACTTATAAAGTCATCCTTTATCAGCTCAAAAAAAATATGATAATGGGACAATTTATCATCACTTTTTCTAGACCTGATAAATTACCACTTTATCAGTGCTTTTATTTAGAACCAATAGAGGATAACAGTATCAGAACTTTTAAAATAATTTATGAATGAAAATCTGAGTGTGTTTGAGCAGCTTTCACTTTGTAAAATTTTTTTAACCTAAATTTCGATCTTAATCTAATAAAATAATGCTTGACTCATGTTGGCCACAACTTGTATTTGATTTAGGAACAACTAATTCCTAAAAACTAAAAATTACTAATGTATTGTTTTCTTAATGTAAACACCGATGTGGATGAATCTAAACAATTTTGAGTAGGTTAGTTGTCCATTTTATTCAAATTGATGTCAATTTTAAATAAATAAGACTCATTGGTGTGATAATAGTCACACTGTACATAAAATTGAGGTTTGGACGATTCACACACAATTAAAATGACTTATTGATCATTTTACTAATGTATCAAAACAATATAAATTAGTTTTCTTAGTTTGGGTTTGTCACTTGTCTTTTTTTCTAAAATATCATTTTGAACTAGAAACACAGACTTTGACTCGTTCCAATCACATGGTGTATTGGTTTCATTTGAAACAAATTCATGAAAATGAAAAATAAGTTATGAATAATTTTCCTAAATTATAAATAAAATCAAATCATGATTGATTTTTTTCAATTAGTGACAATTTTTGAACTAAAATGTCGATTTTAAACAGATAACATACACTTTGTGTCATACCAACAACATAATTTATAAGATTTAGGTGTGGAAGATTCCTACTCATCAAAAATAACTTATATATAATTTTACTAAATTATGAAAACAATTTTAATCCATTTTTTTAGTTTTGAGTAGGTTAGTTGTCCATATTATTAAAATTGAAGTCAGTTTTATATAAAAAAGATGCACTTAGAGTCATACCAGTCAAACTGTGCATTGGATTGAGGTGAAAATTATTCCTAAAAATCTAAAATGACATATTTATCCTTAAATAAAAATAAAAATATAATAAAATTGTTTTTCTTTATTTTTAGTAAGTCTGGTGTATTTTTTACAAAATTTTCATTTTAAACCAAAAACGCACATTTTGAACCATTTTGACCACATCATGTATTGGTTTAATTTGATAGTAATTACTAAACATCAAAAATTATATAGGAATTGTTTTAATATATAATCAATGAAATATGATTTAGTTTGATTTTTGTTAGTCAGTGACACTTTTTGAACTAAAATATTGATTTTAAACTTATAACAAACACATTGAGTCATATAAAAAACTTCATGTATTAGATTAAGGTGTGGATTATTCTTACACATAAAAATTTACTTATGTATCATTTATATAAAGTATAAAAACAATAAGAATTATTTGTTTTTCAATTTTTATTAGGTTTGTTGTCCATTTTACTAAAATTGATGGCAAATTTAAATAAAAAATACGTACTTTGTGTCGTATCGGTCAAAATGAGTGTCAGATTGCTGTGCGGATGAATCCTAAACATCTTAAATGAATTATATAAAGTTTTCATAATTTATAGAAAATGTGTTTCATTGGATTATATTACATAACATGATTTTTTTTATTAAGATATCATTTTTAACTGGAAACAAGACCTTTGACTCATTCTATTCACATCGTGTAACAATTTGACATAGAACTAATTCCAACACATAAAAAATAACTTAATAATTATTTGAATAAATTATCATGAAGCATAAAGTATATTTGATTGGATTTCAGTGTGTGATACCTTTTATAACAAAATATTTATTTTAAATTGATTTCAGACACATTGAGTTATATCATGTCCATCATGTATCAGATATAGCTATTGATAATTAATAAACATTATAAATGACATATGGATCATTTTACTATAGTATCAAAAGAATCGTAATATTTTTTCTTGGATTTGAGTATTTTGGTATCCCTATTTACTAAAATTAATGTCAATTTATAATAAGAAGAATCAACTAGAATCATACCGATCACATCATGAATCATATAGAGGTGGGAATGATACTTAAATGTCATAATGTATCAAGAAAATAAAAAAAAATCAATGTTACAATGATATATATATTTCATTTTATTAGAAAATTGTTAACCCTGTATATTTTATCAATGTTATTACCCAAAAAACATTTCTCATTGTTGAAATACAAAAGAGTATTGGAATCTCATGTGCCCATTTTATCATAGAAGTCACCACAATGACTACATGATATTCATGTACTCTTTGTAGCTTTCAATGAGAATTTTTTTTCTTCTATGGACATAAAATTATTATGAAATCCTAAAATATCTATGAAAAAAAACTACATAATTATTAGATAAAAATGATATAAAAATTAACCTAAAATAGTAGATTAAATAATAAATTAATTAATTAAATAAGTTGTAGGGATTCAACATTTCATCATGGTTATATGAACTCTTGACACATTTCCTTATTATCATTATCTAAGATTCATGGTCAAAGTCCAATATATTTCAGGCAAGAGATCTTTCCATCTGACCACCCTAACTTGAACCAAATAATTCATCTATATAAGAAAAAAATTATTATGTGAGTAATACTGAAAAGAAATAAATAAAATGTAAATATGAAACAATACATTAATTTTAAGGTAAATTATTTTTATATGAAAACATCATGATTACCTATGTTATTGGGTACTAGAGGGAAAATTATAAATTATGGCAATGTAAGGGTGAAAAAGATTTGAGAGAGATGAAATTTGTGGATGTTTTTGTGTGAAAAGGAATTAAAGATGGAATGGACACCCCAACATGAACAAAATAATTCGTTTGTATAATAAAAAAATTATTATATGAGTAAAACTAAAAATAAATAAATACAACATAAAGTTGAAAAAATACATTAATTATATGGGTAGTTATTTTACTGTGAAAACTCAATATTACCTCTGTGATTGAGTAGTGGAGGGAACATTAAAGAATGTGATAAATTCCAACACTACATGGATGAAAATGTTTTTATAGAGAATAATTATATTGAGGTTTTGATGATAAAAGGAAGGAAAGATGATATTACCACCCCAACTAAATCAAAATAAATCACCTATATAATAAAATAGTTATTATGTGAGTAATACTAAAAATAAATAAATAAAATTTCAATAAGAGAAAATAAATTAATTTCATGGAAAATGATTTTACTATGAAGACATAAAAATTACCTTTTTGAATGAGAAGAGACACCTTAATTGTTCTTCTTGAAAAAAGAATGAAATATGGACATAAATCATCTAAAATAAATGAACTCCACAAGGAATAATAAAAATTCATTTAGCCTTCCATTATATAATTTTTTAGTAAAATAGGGAAAGTATATCATAAAATTATCTTTATATTGTTCCAAAGGGATTCCTTCATAATAGTTCATTCTTCTTAGGGATTGGTAACATTATCAAGTGTATAAGAAATTGTCTGCATAGTTGTAAAAAATTTAATTTATATTTTCTTAATGTAGTCAAGAACTTATAATAAAATGAGGAAAAAGAGAGTATAATAAAAAACCCTTTTACATTCTCATTGAAAACTAATTTTATAGGTTTTTGGGATATGGTTCTTTTATCGAGAATCCGAATACACTATGTATGTTCCCCTCTAATGTACATGTCATTATATACATTTGGATCCACATGAACTGATTGTGATCTCCCATTGAAAGTGTCATCCTCGATTGAATTTTCATCCATCCCGACCTTTGTTCTAGTGACCAATATGACAATTAAACCATTCCTATTTCCTAGCTCAGAGACATAAAATACATTCAATCCTTGTGATTACATTATGAATGCCTATCTCTGAACCATTTCACACTGATATTCACCTTTATGAAGCACATTTCATCAACTTTCACTACACTCATATTTTCAACCCATTTTCAATTGAAAATTGACACTTGACATATTTTATAATCCAAACCATATATCTATTTTATAATTACAAAATATTACATATATGCATAATTTTATTTCTATACTTAGAACTATATATATTAATCGCTTCAGCTAAAGAGTAACACCATTATTTTCATCATACTGTAGTAACCATGTTCTTTTTTATAGAATGTATAGAATTTGAAAAAAAAAATAGTATAGGATATAAAATTTACATTCATTCCTCTGGATATCCATTGAATTCATTCTATAATTGAATTTAGATCTTCATGTAACTCCATATTTATTTTATCTTAGAACCATCCAATAAATTGTTGATTATGTCTATTTTATACCCTTCTTTCATCCCTTGATGGATTTTAAAATAGAAGAAATTATTTTGGGATTCAATTTATGGATCAAAAAATCCTATATTATGTAAAATGTAAAGGTTACCTTTCTCTCATTCATTCAATGTAATTTTAACAAAATATCTTCTAGAAATTCCTTTGGCCATAAGGAATTCACTATGATGATAATTTTGGGGACTACTGTTGTCAACATCTGATAGGTAATCAGAATTGAATTCAACGTATTTTTCAACAATATATATTTTTTCAATACAAAATTCAGGTTGAAATTGAATATTTACATACCCTTTCAAAATATTAATATACTATTCAATGTGTTAAATCCATATGTAATTGAAAATTCGCCAAAGGTAAACATATCTAACAAAGTAAACTATCAGGTGGATGATTATATAAAATAATGGTCATGGGAAGAACATCGACAATTCATATACTATGATTGAAACCTCCATACTCATGATTAGAAACTTCGTCGAGTCTATAACATTACTTCATATGGATTTTAAAAATAAGTATATTATGCTTAATGTATTCAATAATTTTTTAGGTAGAATTCAATGTAAATAAACAAACATAAATCTTGCACCAAAACATTACATTCATGTGACTTTAGTCCTTATAAATTTATAAATGGTTCTGAGACAATATTCTTGATATTTGATAAGTACTGCTATGAAACTTTTATAATATAAAATAAATGGAAAATTTTTAATTTATCCTATCTTGATAAAGTGCAAGATATTAGAGGAAGAAAAGTCCACCTTTTACAGTTCAACTATGCCAACTCTTCCCTTATCCCCATTTCAATCAAGTCAAACCTAGCCTTTATGCCATATTTCATTTTTCTAGGAACATTAATAGCATTCAAATAACACTATGAAATACAATTTTTTTCTACATGCATGATATCAAGAAAATTTATGATATACAATCAATTCAAATAGATTAATTTAATGAATATTGATCGAATCATTTAACATAATTTCATATACATATTAAAATGGGTTTCCAATAAATAGTGTCATTATATTTCACTTTATTGAACAATTGATCACCTGTTATTGGAGATCATGTTGTACCATATTTAATATTCACATCAAATGCGATCATCAAAGATAAGTATATATGTCATTGAGGATGAAATTTATGATATCCTAAAAACACAGTATTTGAGGAATTATTTATCGAAACCGAGTATGAGCGTCATTCACAAATGTAAAACCCCATCATTCTATAATTCTATATCTTGATAAATATCCATGAGTGGGGAAGTCATTTATTATCTCGTATAACATGAACCTTAATGTTAATTATTTATTTCTACGAGCATCATACATTATAACACATGTATCCCACATTAATTCTTTATCATTGGTCAATGATCCAAATAGACATCAATATCATTGCCAATTTTATTTTGTCCAAATATAAGAAGGGACAACATAATGTATTTGTGCTTCATGCCTAACCATGGTTGAAAGTTATATTTTACCAAAAATATAGGCCACATACTGTGACTAATACTCCTCACACCAAAATATTCATTATATCTATAGATAACACAAGAAGAATGTTTCTTTACTCATTTAAAAATTTAGGATACACGTAATCAATTTTCTTCTACTAAGGAGAATTCAAAGGATGATGACTGTTACCATATTTTTGTTTTGTATCTATATTCCATGTAAATTATCCTATAGTTTCCTAATATCCATATAGTCTTCTAAACTATTGATTTACTAGAATGTCTCATACATATTTCTAAAGACGTTATTCATTTTTTATTGTATCGATATAATCCACAATTTGGAGATTTTATGTGTGATTCATGGTCCATGAGAAACAATATGAAATAATTTAGAAAAAATGTATTTTTTAGATATCATTCCCATTGAATGTAGCAGTATTATAGAGTCATATGTTCAGAATGGTAATCCATTTTATTCTGGTATCATATCATTAAAGAGACCAACCAGTTCTGTAAATATTGTTTCACTCCATCTTCTATAAGCATTCAGATTATATAACTTCAATAAAGAAGGAAATGAAGTTTATTTTTTAGAACTGGTATACAATGGTAAATTGGAATTTCTATTTAACATCGTAAACAACATAGGAAAATCATGATGGTCGTATTAAATTTGCATCATAATTTCCTCTATTCCATCTCCATCATCATTTACACTAGTATTCATATAATATAATTCATAAACTGTAGTATCATCCCAATTAGTGTGCATCTTCATTTTCCCCCATTTTTAGTCCATAATTTATAGGTATGATCTATTCTATAGAAAATCATATTTTCTTCCAAATTTTCAAGACTAATTGTTGTTGAATAAAAACAATCCAAACAAGGACAAAGGATTTGAGAAGGGTCGTATGCATCCCATCTTGAAAACTTGATGATCTCTATAACTCCATATTCATATTATTTTTTCAAATGGTCATTGTGAATTCATTTTAGATTCATATTCATCCTATTGGGTTCATATTATATAATTTTTTTTACAATAAATAAAGAAATACACATAAGATATTCATCATAAAAGGTAAATGTTATAGACAATTCTAATAATGAAAACCCAACATTTTATTATTTTCTAGAATTTTAATATTCTATGATGAAAAAGGGTGATCTAATTTTAGAAAAGAATTAATCTATTATGGTAGGTGTTATCCTCTGAATTCATTCAATGGTGAATGTTATAGAGAACGTTCATTATAATCATCTCATCTCCCAAACATTTAACATTAAATTTATTTGTTTGACACACATCCTCCAAAACATATAGAAATGCGCCTATTTTTCTTGAAATAATCTAAGAAGTACTCATCCATGGGATGAATAATGATAATTGTAGTTTAAGGAACATAAAAGGGAGGGGTCATTCTCTAGAAATAAAATGAAATAACTCTTCGGGAGAACAAAGTGTTGAGAATGACAATTTCAGATAAAATATGTGGGGGGTGAGTCTCATGAAACGAATTGAAATAGTAACTGTTGTTTGACATAGATGAAGACTTTCTCAAATACCATAAACAAATTAAAATTTAATATAGGAAATTATGAATTAATATGATACCTAAATAGTATAAAAAAATAATAAACTCTCATTCAACCAATAAGAATATATGAAAACGTATTTTTCTAAAAATAATAATAAATAAATGGTTATTTAATATACATGGATTGAAATTAGTGATTCCTAGGTGTGGAACTAAAAAATATATACATACAACAAAAAATACATAAAAATAATTTCTAATATATATATTCTGATAACCTCTATTATACTTTTTGTAATAAGTGGTGTAATGACCTATGTGACTATTACATTTAATATTAATGGTATATTAAATATTTGAAAACATCTAAACACTCTTAGGATGGCATATCACCACCCCGACCCATCTTAAGGATTCCAGTGTGGTCATAACATCAGATCTACACATCTAAAGGATACAAGGGAGGCCATATATTACATATTAACCCATACTTGATATTCTAGGTAGGTACATAAAAAACATGGAATAAAGAAATAATACACATCAACAAAATCTTCCAAAAACAATGGATAAGATCACAAAAACCCTTGAAACATATATTCTTTCCATAAGAGCCTCTACCAAGATGGGACGACTCTCGTGAGGTCTCATGTTATAAGTGGACTACACTTACATCAATCAAAAATTTAAGTGGAATCCCAAAATTAATATATCTATAATACATTAATCTCCATCTAAATCTCTAATACAAAAATGTGAAAATAACTAGTTATTATAATAAACCATACAATAGTTTCATAAGATACCCAACTACCACCATCGAAGTTGTTACATAAAAAATTATATAGATGATGTAAAATGGGATGGAACTTATACCACATGGTTAATTACTCTATTTATCCAATGAAAATAAATCATGATCCATCCATAAATTAATAGAAATAAAAGAGTATCTCACAAATCAACTATATTAATTTTCATCTGTAATTGATAAGGATGGAGATGATGACATGGTATGGGAGAAAAGTTGTTAAGGATCTCAGTAAGGGTGGATGATCTCCATGACCAAATATATAAAATGGCTAAGTCACCACACTCAATGTTGAAAAATAGACTCCGCCACTTCTAGACCAATTGATCTATTATACCCCGAGTTCCACAGGAGAAAGTAGCGAAGGACATATGTCTTAGAGAAGGTAGATAAATACTTACATTCGATCCTTGGATCCATTTGATTCTTGAATAGTTCATGCCTAGGATTTGAGCCTTAAATCTTCTCAAGGATTTATTCGATCTTCGATTGACTGAGGATGAGTGCAGAAAAAGAGTGGCTTCCATGGAATGCTTTGGATATCTCCATAGGTTCACTACTCTTTAGGGTATTTAAATAGATCAGTACACTTTGATCAATGCATCCAAAAAATCATTGATAAAGATAGAGTTTTTTCAACAATAAAAAAGTGAGGACTAATATTTTTTATCACCGCTTATTAATTATGCGCTAATAAAGGATTTGTATTTATAATTAAAAAATAATTATTAATATATTTATTTATTTAATAAATATATATAAATATAAATAAAGTAAACATATTATTTATCTAGATAAATGTTTTAGAATTTTAGAATTATTTAAATATATAATTATTTATTTATAAGTATATAATAATTTTTAGAAAATTATATTTATATCATTATATATATTTATATCATTATATATATTTATATAATTATATATATATTTATATATATATATATTTATATAATTATATATATTTAATAAATATATAATAATATAAATATAATAAATATATTCATTATTTAAATTAATTTATTATAAATTTAATAATTATTTAAATAAATATATTTAAATATATAAATATATATATTTTATAATTATATAACTAATTTTTTTTAAATTATAATTAAAAATTTATAATTATAAATATATAAATGAATTAATATTGTAAATATACATCTATAAATATATTTATTTATAAATATTTTTTAACAAATATGTTTTTTAATATTTTTAATTATTATTTAATTTTAATTGCATGCATGTCAAAATGTGTGAAAATGAATAGATTAAAAAATGTACACATTGAAAAATGGATAAATTTTGTAACAAACCAAATATTCTCATCGACTTGATAATGTAGTGAGGCATTATGAGGCATTAAGTGACATCCCCATGTCACCAAAGGCATGTAATAAATGTTGAAGGGTTTCAATAAACATGGGGGACACTTTACCCTTTGTTAATAAAAAAAATAATCTAGTAAAACCAAACAAACAAACACCAATATGATCCATGATAAAAAGAATAAAACAAATACCCATTATTTTATATCAAAACCCACCAAAGTATACTACAATGGAAGTCAAAGTAACACCCAATTATTCAATGAAAGATAACTAATAAATATCTAAGACAACCAGAAGACTCTATGCTCTACAAGCTCTGTGCTCCAACATTACTAAACATCCCATTTATCATAAAGTAGTACCAAAGATGTGTGATACATTACCATTTCCCTTATCTCGGTAGATAACATCAAAAAAATCACTAAATCTCTTATGCAAGGGTGATTACAATGAATCAGTAAGTTTCCCATATAAATTCCCTATTGATTCCACTAGTATAGAAGAGTGGAATAAATTAATATAAAATATTATATAATAAAAAAATTTCCCAAACAATTTATAACTAAATATAAACAAGTTATAAAGTAGTTTATAACTGAATATAAACAAGTGATATCTCAAAAAATTTCCAATGAAATCTATTATTCATGAAACAACCAACCAATGCTTTGAATACATTTCTCATGTTCCCTTTCTCATAATCATTTCATTCCAAAGACCAAACCATGAATGCTTTATTATGATAGTTCCAAGTCATGAGTGGTCAGTCATTTATCTACCACGTCATCACATGATAGTTATTTTCCATGGTCCATTACCCTTTTCGTATCGATCATATGGTTATATTTGAATCCAGACGCATAAATGCAATATGAATACACACACACGTATGCCCAAAACCTTATCAAAACCAAGATGAAAAAATCATTTCAATAAAACATCCTTTTTATTTAAAACCAATTATAAAACCAAACATTGAAAAAATCCATCCAAGACATATTTTTAGAATCGCCATTTTAAAATCATAAAACTAAATCACTTTACATAATAATTCACCACTATTTCACAATTTCACAAAAATCGTAAATCATCACTAAAGAGGATTTATACTGTGATTTTCATCACACTTTTATTATCAATTTAATGAAAATAATATTAATTTAAACTTATCTCCTTAATTATAGAAATTGGATTCAAGAGTGAATCCACCTATCTCTATTTTTTGGAAAAAATGATAAATAGACGAAAAATGCCAACGAAATTGGGTTCGGCCTTTACAAGCGCACCTCATATATCTTCTCCTATCTCAACCGATACCAAATATAAACCTTTTCAGAATAAAATAACTAATATCTACCGAGAAAATATGTACATATAAAAAACCTATAAGAGAGAATAATTAGGTCTAAGAAAAACGTTAAGAACGATGAAGAACAAACACTTACCATAAGAATCGGGCTTCAACACACTAAGAAATGGCTCTAGATCACTTCAAAATCACTTGGGAGAGTTTATAAAACCTTTGAGAAACAAAATCCAAAATTATGGTTGAATATAAGGGAAAATAAGAAACTTAAATGAAAAAACATCTTAGATCCACTTTTTTAGGATCTAATTTTGACCATGTGTGGGACTTAGTCACACAGCTAGGAAAAGCATGTTCTAACAGTGCATTATCCACTACCTTAAGGATGAAACACACAAGGTCACCTAGAAAAATCACCACAACTATCCACACACTTTTTCAAATCCACTATCTTAATATTAACCAAGCCATTTTCATATAACACAGTTTCTTTTAGGTTTCCACACAGTTTGGACAAACCAGGCGCAACCCGTGCACCTTCCCTTTAGCCCCAAAATGACATTTAGAGTTCTAAAAAATATTCCAAACATTACCCATATAATTTATATATATAAAATAATGAAGAAAGGGTTACTCACAAAAAACTATGGGTGCTACATTCTCCCCACCATTGGACACTCCATCCCCGAAAGTAGAAAACCAGCGATGTATTGAAAGAGTTCCGACAATTGTTATTTAATATCCTTATCACTTTCCAAATTATCTTCTAGAACTTGGACATTATTCGAAAAACCCATAATAGACCAATTATTTTCTCATGATTGACATTATATTGTTTATCCACAATTCTCAATGGGATATACACAAAAGAAGAATTTAGTTCTAAGTCAACGTGATCCCATCTGATCACATGGTCAAGATCATGATGATACTTTTTTAGCTGAAAGACATGGAAAACACTTTCCACCACATTACCCCATGGTGGGAATTCCGATTTATATGCCACTTCTCCAACCCATTCCTGTATATCAAATGGACCAATATATTGAGGAGATAACATTCCCTTCTTCCAAAAAATGTCATTGTCAAAGCCTTGGAAAAATCCTAAAAACACATAATCACTCACTACAAAGAAGAATTTCCATAGATGTTGATCCACATATGATTTTTGACTACTCTATTCCATCTCCATCCATTTTAAGGATCAATATAATCTTCTTCATTTTTTCTTGGAAAAGGAACAACCCAAATAGTGAGATATCACTTATTTCCACCCAAAATAATGGAGAACAACAATGATCATAATAATCCATATGTATCGCAGCCTAATAGCTGTTATTATAATAGAACACAACTAATGGAACATTCTCTTCCCACCCGTTTGAGGATGATATTCCATTATCATGATCAATTGAGTTCCATGTTATGTATGTAAGTATTTCCAAAAATGATATGTGAACAGAAGATCTATTTCTGAGATAATCAGAACTGGTATTTAATTTATCTTTACCACTTCTTGGATAATGATTTTGGATAGATCCTCCACCATATGAGTTTCATGAATAGCTATAAAATGAGATGACTCGATAAGATGATCCACTATCACCCTTTTGGCATCATGTTTTCGAACCATTCTTGGGATATTATTAATAAAAACCATACACATCTACTTCAATTTCCACACCGGGATGGGTAATGACTCAAAAAAACTAGCTGGCCAAAGATGTGGTTCCTCAACTTGCTAACAAGTTAATCACTTTGAAACATACTCAGAAACCTTCAAGTTCCCACCAATCCACCAAAACTTCGATTTTAACATTGTATAAATTTTTTGTATTCCCAAATGAATATCCCATCTCGAATGGTGGTAATAATGAATAACTTATTTTCTGATAATCCATAATAAAACCATCTCATTTCTAAACCACAACATAGAACTCCTATCCCATTTCCATCCTTTAATGGTCTCCCCACCATTGAGTTTTGAAATCAATAACAAGTTGTCTACATCAGATGATTTTGCCTCTTTGACCATCTTTACCAAACTAAGAACCATGAAAAATAAAAAAATAGCAACATCACTTCAATATTCACATTCCAAATGAATGCCGACTAAGACCAACATCAACTACCACTCGAATAATTATTTCTTTCCAAACTAATCATATAAATTTCTACTTAATGCATCAGCCATCTAATTTACATCTCTAAATTTATAAATAAAGTATAATTCAAAAATATATAGATATTCCATCAATCTCCTTTATCATAGATTCGAATCCTATTTTGAGGAAATAAGTTTCAAGATCTTATTTTTTTGAACACAAGAAATTTATCACTACAGATCTAATGAAACCATGTCTTTAAGGCATGACCAACAAAATATTACTCCAAATCATGTGTTCGGTAATTATTCTCATGAAATCACAACATCCTTGTTCCATAAAAAACAACATGTTCTACTTGCTTTAGAACCCATCCCTACCCAGATCCCGAAGTATCAAAATACACAACATACCCTTGTTCTAATTTCTCTAATAATCATGATAGGTGATGATGTAAGATGAAATTTCAGCTCTTGGAAAGAAATATGTAATTATTTAGTCCATTGGAATGGATTATTTATTATTTTCAAAGCTTTAATAGGTTATTATAATTGTTATAATTCATGAACAAAGCATCGATAATAACCAGTGATACCAATACAACGTTGTATCTCAATAACTTTCTTTGGTGGTTTTGAAGAGATAACAAATTCTTTCTTCTCCTGATCCACTAAAACAACTATTTTATAGATTACATGGCGATGAAAGAATATTGTTTTTCCAAAAAAAAACTGTTATAATTTGTCATAAAAATGATGGTCTCTTAGGATTTCCAACACTGTCACCAAGTGTTGCTCATGCTCTTCCCCTGTCCTTTAATACACTGGCATGTCATCCACAAACACCACAACAAAAGAATCCAGGTTTCTCTGAAATAACCTATTCATCAGTTCCATGAATACTTTTAGCTCATTTGTTATTCTAAAGGGAATTAACATATATTAATAATTTTCATGTCTTCTTTGGTAATATATTTTTTATAATATTCCCCTTACGAACTCACAATTGCTGATTTCATGATCGCAATTAAATTTTAGATAACCAGTGAGCTCCCCTAAATTAGTCGAATAAAGCATGAATTTTTGGAAGTAGATATATTTTCTTTATTTTAGATTTGTTATGCTTAAAATAATATACACACAACCTTAGAGTACCATGTACATTTGCTATCGAACAAGACTGGTGTGGCCCACAGAGACATGCTATGTCGAATAAAAGCCTTTCTTTCCATATCTTCCAATTGTGCTTTCTTCTCCCTTAACCTTATTGGTTCCATCCTATAAGGTGTATTGTAAATATGAATGGTCCACAAAAAAGATATAAATTATAAAATCTTCATCCCTTATAGGTGGTAACAATGAGATGTTATTGGAAAAAACATCCAAAAATTGATCCATGACTACTGGAAAGTAGTAACCGTCAATCTCTTTGAATGATGCTAGAGTTAACACCACCAATTGATAAGAGACCATTCACATACCTCTTTAAAAAAAATCCATTGCACCAATCATTATACAACTTTATCTTATGATGATATTCTTTATGTAGACCTTAGTCGTGAAACTAATTGTTCAGCAATAATAGTCGATGTGAGCCCAGAACATGGTCAACCAATCTATACCCAGTATTACTTCATAGACATCCATATATGACAAAATATGTAATATTACATTTCAGATCTATTAATAGTTATATGACATTATCTCGCTAGAAAGGTTCAACATTCTCTTTGACCAAGAGGAGTTTGATTTTGTTTAACAGAAGGTATCATCTCATGTTTTCAAGAAAGGCAATCAATAGTACAAGAGGAAATGAAGGAATGTGACACACCCATATCAAACAACACTAGTATAAGGGTTGAACTCAAAAAAATCATACCTCTCACCATACATGGTCTAGCTTGATCATATATAATCATTTTATTACCTAGATATAATGGCTTCACTGTTTCACTTTTCGCTTTATTTACGTGCTAAGATTTCCCTTGCTACGGAGTCATGGTATTACTAGAATCACCATGGATAACACTATTCTAGTGATGGGATTGATTCTACTATCCTTGCCCCATCGAATCAAAAGAATCTTGTGACCATTTATAAGTGCATCGAGAACCTGAACTCAAAGCACTACGATAATAACCATTAAAGTGTCCCACATTGTTGAAATTATTGTATGATATTGATGGTAATGTACACTATTTCTTCATGTGGTCAAAGGAACCACATTAGAAACACCCCACTTGGATATTAGGTCTCGGAGGAAGGATTACTGATCCATCTATATGATTCTTATATCCTCTCCCACCCTGAAATTTGGTTTCCCTCTTCCTCTTGTCTAAGAATTAGAGTTCCCACCATTTTCCATAGGTATCATGATACTTTCAGCTCCCATATCTCCTAATATATCCTATTTATCCATTTTAACTCTACTCATGATCTCTTTATATTCTATAATATAGAAAACGTCAATATTTTTTAGAATCACTTATCTCATATCTCATTCAAACATGCACGTCCTCAAGGACTCACTGATAGAAAACTCAAAAAAATTGCACTAAATTCATGCATTTACCAACATACTCAATGATAGAGATATTTTCCTACTTCCGGCTGAAAAAGCACATTGTTCTTTAAATATTGAATGTGTGAGGATAGAATTGGTTATTGAAAAAAAATCTTCAATATACTCCGAACTATTTTATTGTTCTTCTTGAGTGTATACCTATAGACTGCACTACTAGTTTGCAAGATCCTACAGCATATATGTCACTGTGTTGATTTTTATAACTATAGGTGTGCTAATGAAATAAAATATATGATTCATTTTATTCAGCAACACCTATGCTAATTCTAGTTCAGAATCACCCTGGAATATGGGTGGATTCTATTTTGGTAATAGGATAGAATGATTCACTTGTCTTGGAATATAACTCCAGTTCCTTGTGTCCACAACCTGAAATTAATGGATGATACTCTAAACCACTGGTTGGTTCACCTGTTACTCAGGTACCACCACATTTTCTACAACTTCTTTAGTTTGATTTCTTCAACACCTACTGGGTTCCATTTTCTATAAAAACAACAATTTCCACAAGTCTCACACACTAGAAACTAAAGGCTTAAAATTTTAAATTCTATAACTCCAACTATCACAAACTTTCTTTCCATATTTACCTTTTTCATGTTCATCTATTTTTTAAAATGTTCAACTTTCCTTAAAAAATGAAACTATTTTCAAAATACACAAACCATGATATTTTCCAAAATCATTCATTTTAAAATAGATTCAAAATCATCAAAATTAAGAATTATTTTACAAAATAATAAATGATTATTCAAAATTATGTATGAAATCCAAGTGGTAAGAAATTCCTCTAATCCATGTCAGGATCTTCACGTTGGATAAACCCATGAAAATGAGATTTCAATCCTATATGTGTCTCCAAAACACTTATGTACCCAACTCCCTGGTAAATTTTATTTTAGCTTTAAAATGTTAAATACATATTTTTTCCCTACATTTCTACTCCCAACATTCTTAATCCTTTCAATGATCACCATCAAAGGAATAGAATAAAATGAATTCAACTCGAAGACCAAGAAAACTGATGGAAACTTGTTCCACAATGAAAGACCATGATGATACCATTTAAGTCAAGAATGATTTTGGACTGAAATAAAATGATAAAATTTGTAATGACCTGCATATTATCATTATCATAAGAATGTGGTGAGGAATTACTAGGCCTTAAGAAACATCCCTAAAATTCCAAAGGACTGAAATAAATGTTTAAGGGCTTCAGTACTTATGCGAGATGATTTGACCATTAAGAATAGAACAACTAATCCTTTGAAACAAAACCAAACATACAACTATATGATACATGATAAAAAGAAAAACCACTTAAATAATTACTTTATATCAAAACCAACAAAAGAGTGCTACAAAGAACGACAAACTAACATCAAAGTAAACATTAGTAGATAACTATTAAAACGACAAGATGACCATAAGACTCCATGATACTAAATCACCACATAACCCAAGTAACACGAAGTAGTGATAGATATGTTAGTAAGTTTTCCCCAATTACTACCCCAATCACACCACCATGATATTAGTTTAATAAATATTTATATAAAACAATTTATCTTAAAATATTTTCCAAAATAGTTTATAAATAAATATAAAAAATTTATAAAATAGTTTATAACTCAATATAAACAAGTGTTCTCTCAAAACGATTATAGTAAAAGCTATTTTTTTAAGAAAACAACCAACCAATTCTTTGAATCCATTTCTCAAGTTCCTTTTGGAATCACCATTCCATTCCACATATCCAACCATGAATGACTCATTATAACAATGCCATACTAATAAGAAGTATATTTTAAATCTACCATCTCACCACATGATAATTATTTCCCATGTTCCATTACACTTTTGGAACCAAGCACAATGTCATATTTTAACCAATCCTCATAAATGAAATATGAATACACACTCATGTTTGACCAAACCCATATCCAAAACCAATATGCCAAAATCATTTCAAGAAAACAAAATTTTTATTGAAAACCCATTTTTACAAAAAACCCCATTTTATAATTCAAGCCATGCCATATTTTTAAAATCACCAATTTAAATTCAAGAAACTATATAAATTTACTCAATATTTCACGAAAGTTGTACAATTTAACCGAAAACTGTAAATCATCACTAAAGAGGATTTATACAATGAATTGAAAAATAATTTAATAACAAATTTCATGAAACTCAAATAATTTGAATCTTAGGAAACCAATTCTATTAAGAGTAGTTATGAGTAAACCCACCTACCTTGAGAGTATTAGTGAAATTGATAAAGGGAAAAAGAACACCAATAAAACAGGGTTAAATCTTCATGAACACGCCTTAAATATCTTCCCATATCACAAACAAGACCAAATACAATCTTATTTGGAATCCAAAACAAAAGATATACCCACATCTGACATAGATCAATGAAACCAAGAAGTTGGAAGGAGTAGAACGAATAAAAAAATCAAGAATGATGAAGAATGAACAATTAATACAAGTATCAGTATTGAATACACCAAGGGATGGCTCTATATTTCTTCCAATTCACATTAGATAGGTTCTTTGACCTTTGAGAGAACAAAATCCGATGTTTTGTCCACATAGGTTAGCAAATGAGGCACATAAATGGACAAACAAGTTAAGTCCACTTTTTTGTGATATAACATTGATCATGCACACGGTTTAGTCACACGATTAGAAAAACCCTGTAGTAAACATACATTAGAGACTACCTTAAGAATGAATCTCACATTATCTATATAACCATGCAGAAAATTTTCTGAATCCAAGGTCTCTACAGGACCCAAGATATTTTCAAACCTCACTATTTCCTTAAGGCTGTAACATATTTTGTACAAACCATATGTAGCCAGTGCACCTTAATTTAATCCTCAAAACCATAGTTAAAGTTCTCCAAAATCTTCCAAAATTTACCCATATACATTATATACTTAAAAGCCTAAATAAATGATTGATTAATAGAAACATGGGGTGGTACAGGTTTTGTGCATGTGCATTCAATATAAAAATGTATTAATTATGTATATATGAAATCAATATAACACACATTTTGTCTATGTTAAATTTAAAAACCAAATGACATTCAATTCTTTGTATTACTCTATTAAAGTATTCATTATTATTAGTTAATATTAATTTTTAATTATAAATCATTATTCAGTAAATATAAGATGATTTAATAAAGAAATATTTTTTATTATATAAACCATATTTATATACAATCATATATATATATATATATATATATATTTAATATATATATATATATATTTAATATATATATATATTAACATTATAAATAATTTTCTAATTAACAAAATGTTTTATATTTTCTAAATTTACTTATTTTTAAGTTTTATTTGATTAATTTTTATTCTATATATATCTATATATTTAATATAAACTATTTATTAGTATTTATAATTTATATATAATATAATCAATTTATTTAGTTTTATCAATAATTATTTAAGTAATAAAATTTTAATATTTTGTTAATGAAATAATTTTTTAATTTTTATTTAATTAATTATTTAATTTTATTAAGATATTTATCAGTGCCAATAAAGCAGTGATAAAGGATCCAATTTTGGGTGATAAAAATAATGATATGATAAATATTACCCTTTATTAGTGCTAAAAAAGAACAAATTATAGGAGCCATTTATCAGCACTAAAAAACACTAAAAAAAGAAACCTTTATTAGTGATTGTTTTAGGACTAATAAAGGATACCTTTTTAAAAGATTTTTTATAACATAGATAACGTCTAATGATATTTAACGCTTGTTTTGGTTTAGTGGAAGCATATCAGATGGATCCTGTAAAGCTTTGTGAGAAGAATGTGATGTTGGGGGACTTGTAGAGGAAGGAATTTATTTGACCTAGTGTTTTCCCATGGGTGGCCCTTATTTTTTTCTCCAAGAAGGTAGATGAGAGCATGAGGATGGGTGTGTATTATCTTCACCCTAAACATGTGACCATAAAAAAATAAGTATCAACTATTGCGGATCAATTAACCCTTCATCCTTTTGAGAGTGGAGATATAGTTTTCAAATATATACCTCTAATTTGGTTATCAGCCATTTTGAGTATGTGATGCAGATATACCAAAGAGAAATTCTGATTTCACTATGGTCATTATGGGAACTTTTTGATGACTTTCATCATCAATAACACATTAGAAATGTTCATGGGACTCATAAACCAGATCATTCGGCCCTTCTTAGACCAGTTTGTGGTGGTATTCATTATTAACATCCTAATGTACTCTCTATTTGAGGAGATGCACGTGAGGAACCTGAGGATTGACCTAAACATATGCCAAGTGATCTATAATTATAGGAATATATTTAAAGTTTCAATTATGGATTTGAGACATCTATATTCATGGACATGAAATATCATGCGAGGGTGTAAAAGTAGACCCAATGATAGTTGAGGTAGTTTCATCTTTGGAGCCACCCAAGAACATGATAGAGGTATAATGCTTCCTTAGGTCAGAAGGATATTACAGGATATTTGTGCCCAATTAATCTAGGATATCGACACCTTCGACTACTTTGAACCAGAATGGAAAATCATTCATGTGTACAGAGTGGTACTAATCAGATTTTCAAGAGTTATGAGAAATATTGAAATGAACTCTCATCTACAAATTTTCATAGGAGGGTATTAATTATGTAATATTCTTTGATATTTTATGGAATAGTATTGATTGGGTTATTATGTAGTGGAGTTTGTTGATTGACTTTGGGTCCCAAATGTTGAGACCTCATTAGTAGAACTATGCAAACATCAATATAGATTTTTCAGTAGTAGTACTCCCCCTAATGATGTGGAAAAAATAACATATGGGCGAGTTGTTTACTATGTAATATGACCATAAGAGTCTCATGTATTTCTTTTCATAGATGTTTTTGAATAGATATATAGGGGATTTATTGGGTTCTTCCATGTTTACAGATTTTAGATAGTCCATATTTGTGGGAAAGGGAATTTTCTGGTAGATACACATAACATGAGATCTTTTTTTAGTTTTTGAATAAGGTATTAGATTATTTATTCTAATTATCGTTTTCCCTTATAGAAAATGGTTTTGTAGCATACCTTTAGTCAATGGTTTTTACCCCATAATTTTGACAACATTTTCATAAGGCGCATCATATATATGTTGACTATGAGACATTTTATATTCAAAAATTCAATGGGCATGATCCTAAATAATTTTATGTAGGTCGAGACCATGTATTATTTTTTAGTGGATGGAATATGGTACCAATTACATTAACTGATGAAATTCATTGTGAGTTTCATTCATCCCCCATTTTGGAGCATCCAGGTTTTGAAAAGATACATCATGACCTTTAGTGTAAATTTTGGTGGATAGAGATGAAGATGTGTGTAGAGGAGTGTGTCTCACAATACCTCACTTTTTAGTAGGTGAAGGATGACCACTAGGTTTAAGGGAGTTTATCTCAACCACCTAAGGTTATAGAGTGGAAGTGGATGGTATATCTTTGGAATTCATGTCAAGGATTCCATAAATGTTTAATGGAAATGATGTCATCTGGGTGACCATAGATCAACTCACCAAGTCAGCCAAATCTAAGAGTTTAGTAGATATCATGAGATTTATTTATGTATGATAGATGGTAAAAACATAGAGATTTTCTATGACGATCATTTCAAAAAAAATACTATATTCACATCATGATTATGGAGAGGATTTCATGAGACCATTGGGATTTAGTTTTTTTTAGCATGATATTTCAGCACTAGACTAACAGCCAGACTAAATGAGATATTCAGTTTCTCTAGGACATCATGTAGGAAGTCATGTTATACTTTGGATGTAGTTTAGTAGATCACATACCCTTGGAGGATTTTACATAAAAAATAGCTATCATTCCACCATTTATATGGAATTATTCAAGGCCATATATGGGAGACCCTACAGGTAACTACTATGTCAAAATGATCTCAGTGAGTTCACACACATGGGCCTAGAGTTGGTGCCAGAGATGATAGAGAATGTGAAAATCATCCTATAGTGGATAATTACTAGACAAATCTGTTACAAGTCTTATGCAGATCGATGAAGGATGTCTTTGGAGTTCAAGGAGGGATAACATGTGTTCTTAAATGTCTTGCCTCTATGTAGAATGTGGATATTTGGCCAGGGTGGACATTTATCTTTGATATTCAATGTTCATTTATAGATATTATATAGAAATGGAGATGTGGTGTACCACTTGGCCTTATAAATGTAGTTAGACCGGGTAAATGATGTCTTCTATGTGTCACAGTTGAAGAGGCATGTCTATGACTCGTCACCTGTTATTGATTAGGGTGATTTGGGAATCAAGGATGACAATACCTTTGAATATTACCAAGTATAGATCATGGATTTGTTGGGGAAGATACATCTTTGTGGAAATATTCCAATGGATCATGTTCGATGGAAGGATAAGAATCTTCTGGAGAACACCCCGGAGTAGGAGGCCTAGATGCGAGCCCAGTACCCTAGTCATTTGGGGTTGGCTTTTTTATTTTTGTGAAAAAAATTCCTGATGTGGGGATAATATAACATAACTATTTAATCCTTGTAAAACTTTGGAATATTTTAAATAATGTTCTTAGATACAGTAATATAGACAACACAAGATTCTAAGGCCTAGTGAGACTCAGTGTTTATAATATATATATATTAAATATATTATATCACAAATTCATAGCATTTTAGAAATAATGAAATACACCCTAAAAAGAGTCTTAGATGAGTAAATAAGACAATTATTGGATATAGAGAATGAGTGTTACCCTAAAAATGATATAACAATGGACCATGTCAGGTGCTTGGGTTGAGTTCGATCCTGGGAATAAAAATAAAAAAAATAAATTAAATAATTAATTTACTTTTTATTCATTACCGTAAACATAATATTCTTTATAAATATATTCTTATTCCAAAAACATCATGTGCTCTACATAACCCTATGGATTTTCAAGAAGACGAGGAGTGTTGGAGGGCATCAGGAACATTGATCAATGATTGAATTACCCTATGGATATCCAAAAAAATAGAGTTAATATATCTTACCAATGAAAATAAGGCAAACATGTTCTTTATGAGTGATTGATATTGACTTGGGGTATGGAATTTTTACAGGTGTAAGTATCCCCATTTGTTTACCCAATAATGAATGGGAATAAATTCTTATAAGAGTTTGATTCATGAGTCGATCATTATGTGTGGGTTTGAATTTATCTTCCTAGAAATAGAAATTTGTTTTTGTTTTGTAAAACATGTACATTTTTAACCAACAAGATAGAGTATTGATGCACAAAAAACATTGGTTTTGTTATATTCCTTATATTTTTTGTTTTCAACATTTCTCCCACCATTCTACATGTGGTCTAATTAGGTTTTTTGTTTGTCTGGTGACTAGAAAAATAACCAATAAAGGATTGTTTCATAATATATATTTTCCACATTGGATCATCACCACGGGTTAGTGATAAAGATTGAAAATGTGGTTTCAATGGGTCGAAATAGTTTAGGAGATGGTTTGGATTTTGGAGACAATATTTTCAATTTGGTATGTGATGATGGCATTGTCCAGCGAGTTGTGATTTATGAATGGATGATGTGACTGGTATCTTGCCACTAATGATGAAAAATTTGTTCAATACTAGATCCATGATTTACAAGTGTGATTGGGGGATGTATCAATGAGAGAATGGTATGAGTTTCATTTTTATAAAGGTCCAGTACATATAGAAAAAACCTGATGACACAGCCTATACTCTGATAGAACACTTGCTCTATGGTCACCTCATATGTCCATATGGTTTACGTATATGGAAAAATACCACCCACTATGTGGTCCCTACCACTCACCATGTGACCCAATGCAGGAAACTAAACTTGTACCCTAGGGGTTCACGGGCATAGACACAACCATGTACACAGGCCTGACCAGAGTACATGAGCATGACCAGATGTACATGGGAATAAGATAGTGTACATGAACTCGGACATGTGGTATACTATGTTCCGGAGTGAACTCTATAAGTCTTGTGTCTAAACGTACATGTCATATATTTAAAATAATATATGTCTTTTGATATAGTGATACATGGGAAGACCCAAGGAAGAACAGATACATGGTGTACTCCCAATACAAGTTTTGTAATCCCAATACATAACTTGTATTTTCACTAAGATGTGTTGAGGTCCTATATATATTCAATTTGGACCAGAATTAGTTTTGTAAATTTATATGGTCCGTCCTTACAATGGCACAATGTGTCATTACATACTAAATATTGGATTGTGACCTCCTATATTAGTTGGCCTAGGATATATTTTTCGTGAATCCCATCATGAGGCTTGGGGTGTTATCCTCTTTGATATCATTTTTGCAAGGTGTTATTTGATTAATATTTATGGAACAATTACATGGGAATGTGGTCCCCTACTTAGCTGGTTCTTCTAGATAGGGTTTTTAGTGTGCCCAAAAAACACTTGGTGTGATCACATATCCATGTATTAATATCATTGGACATTTAAAAAGTAATTTTTTTGACTAGGACTTATGAAAACAACATACTTGATGAGAAACATAAGTGTTATCAAGGATTATGGAGTGAGATCTCCCTGATGAGAATCAAATTGATGCCTCGAGTGTATTTTTTTCCTGGAAATATGGTTGAGACCACTTTTAGAATTGGATTCTATCATGAATATATTTGGGCTATTTTTCGTTTTTCAATATCTCTTAATAAAATTGTAATAAATAGTTAAAGATGAGTTGAATACTCTATTGATGTTGTATATTTGGTTATTTTGTAACTTTTTTACTTGGTATTGTTATAATCACATCTTTTTTGGATCTTCCTATGAATATCATATATTATACAGATAACGTGCCATTTTACGATGTCTTAAGGGGACTAAGAGCATTCTATTCATATTGAGAATGATAAAATTGGGTTGGACAATGTGTTGAACATGTCATCATTCCCTGAATACTTAGAAAGTTAGACTCTTCTTTTAATAACCATAGATTTTAAAAGGAATGACTATGTTTAGTAGCCTACATGATACGCACCACTGAGCTTATATTAACAAAAAAATATTATTATTTAAGTAAAACTGTTATAACCTAGTTATTAAATTTGAGGCTATGAATATGAATAAATTATTTAAGAAATAAATATTATTTTCCTACTTAATATAAATTTAATTTATAATTCTTAATAAATAACCTCTAAATTATTCTTAAAATCATTTTATTCCTCAAAAATAATTCTTCGTCACAAACGAGTTTTCATTTCTCTTTATGAGTTAATATTCCAATAAATTTCTAAAATTTATAAAAAACTTATTAGAAAAAATAAATTTAATTTTATAATTAATCATGTAAAAATTTCATTAAAAATTATTTTTCCAAATTTTTTCGAAAAGATTGATTTTCCAAAGAATAGTGAATATATTAATATTTATTTAAAATTATTAATGTAATTAAAAATAATTTTGGATATGTATTATTATTTAAATAGTTATTTTTTATTTAAAATAAATAAATTATGATTTTTGAAATGTATTTTATACTTGAAATTTGTAAAAAAAAATTATATTTTAAAATGTAAATTTTCTAAAGAATCATTTTTCATTATGTTTTTCATGTATGATTTTAAATTAAATTCTATCAATTTTTCTAAAGATTCGTTTTTAAAATTATTTAATATTCACAATAAGTGTGTCCAAATTTGGTAACTAGGATCATTTTATTTTTGATCAATTTATATAATAAACAATGTAATTTTTGTTTCCACAGTAAATTGAAAATCATATAATTTAGTGTTAAAGATAAAATTATAAGGACTATAAAATTACCATAACACTTTAATAAATATTATTTTATTCTTATATATTGTCTATAATCATCTAAATTTATAATTTATGACTATGTTTCCCCCATGGATGTGATTATGACTTTATTAATATTTTATTTAATGAAAAGTCAAACATGTCACCCTCTTATTTTTAATAAATAATATATTTTTAACCTTGGATTATCTGGAAGAACATAAATATTATAAATTGTATCAAGAAAGGTAATATAATTATATTTTTCATTGATATTTATTTTTAATTTTTAGTGAATAAATTATTACCTTAAATTCTTATAAAACGGTAATACATTAATTATTTAACTAATGGAAATATCAAATAAATGATATTAAAAACATTAAAATAAATATAAACTGAGATAAATAATGTTATAAATTAATTTTATTTATTACCAAGACATTTTAGGGATATAATAATATATTTTTTCATGTTTTAGTTGTTTTATTGATACTATTAAATCCAAAAGTAATGAATATTTCTTAAAATTGACATTATGATTATTTTATATTGAATAATATATGATAAAATGATATAAAAATTATAAAAATAGTACATTATTCCAAGTTATTATTATATGTTTTAAAATAAACAACATATTACCTTTATGGGTCATTTGGTATTTTATAGTAACTATATTTACCATTAAGAGTAAAATTCATGTTGTCATAGTTAGAGTTAAAGGGGTTAAATGAGTGTTATAACCAAACTATGAGGGTATTAATATAGTGAATACTTGAATATTTTTATTTTATGTGAATATTTAGATCTATATGAATAATATATTTAAAATAAAACACATTTTAAAATTTTTTAATTGAATATTTATTTATATTAAATAAATAATTTGAAAATTTTTAAGAGTGCCCCTCCCTTATCTTAAAAAAGAAACATAATATTCTCAATAATTCACACTTAAAAATATAATTTTACTCATCCAATAACTACCCTATTAACTTAATATCATCCATAAGATCAATATATGTGACTTATTTTAGGCATAACACCAACCCTATATGGCTTAATATGTTAATCAAGGAAAGTTTTCCAATGATGATGCATTTTTTTTATTTGCTTGTTTTAGTTTGGTTTCTTATTAAATAGCCTTTAAATATTATTCAACAACTATAAAATAATAAAAACATAATAATACATATACTAATATGTTATCATGTTAAAATAATAACCAATATCCATCTCAAACATCCACCAAATAAGAGAAACATTCATCATTCATGTGAATGTGGACTACCGCCTCGTGAACAGATGCAATTAGTTTTCTATCACCATTTCTAAGGGCTGGTTGTAATGATGGAATGAATAATTATATATTATATTCAAGAAATATATACAATTATATGAAAATAATGCATATTTTACCTTCTTAACATTCCATGCACTGAAAAAACGATAATGTCATTCGTGCGTACGTGTGGATAACCACCTCCACAAAGTGATGTTACTTTTTCCAATCCCTACATCAAATGGATGATTTATATATAAGTATATTTAAATAATTAGTTTTTTATATTATATTTTTATAAATTCTTAAATATAAAAATAATACTTTCATTATTTCTGTAGGGATTGTTGTAAAATTGAAATATTACTTATGCATACCGATGACCTATCATTTAGATGATTATAACTTTGTTGAATTTTCATAAACAAATTTAATATTTATTTTTTAATTATAAATAATGAATATGAATAAAAATTACATCATTATTTTAATTCTGGATATTATGTAATAATTTCTATTTTTACCATAGTCAACTTAACGAAGTCATTTTGGGCTTATGACAAAAATATTTCTAAAATGTCTGGCGTGAATATAAATGATCATGTAATTCTTATAACATGGTAACATGTGAGATTAATGGAATAATATACATGAAAAAGTTTCTTAAGAAAGTAAATAATTAATCTATATTTATAACCCATGAATTCAAATAATGTACTTGATGAGTCAGACTCAAGGTAATGGATTTTGGTCTAACTTTTATTTTTGTGGTCCCCATGCCATATACACTACATGTTTATTTTATTTTTTTGTATATACATCCAATGAATTCATTTTGTGAATATTTTCATGAAAATTATGGGATATTATGATATCCCATGCGTAAATTACATAGACATTACATCATTTTTTTAGTATACTTAATACATAACACAAATTGACACCCAAAGACTGTATTAGTTTAGTGCCTTTAAAATAATGGAAATATAAATTCTAGTACATGAGTGAGATAAATTATCTCCCAATAGGTTCTTCAATACCATCACCGCTCATAGACACATCATACATTCTATATATATATACATAAAATGGGGAAGGAAACGTATACTGGGGTGAGATTAGATACTCAGTAAGGGTGAATAAGAGAGATATGTAAGCATAAACATGAGAATAAGGGTATGAGAACATGATCCTAACATTCAAAGAACAAAAACTACATATTATATATCATAAACACAAATCAATTAATACATATTAATAGTTAATAAGGAATGAATCACAAGGGAATAAAAAGCACAATCCATGAAAACATAATATATAAGTAAGACATGGAATTGTGGAAGACACATAAAAATGTAATATCATTCCCTATAATTGAAGACATATTTCTATAACTTATCAGGGGAATTCATGGGTACTAAAACTATTGGGTGGGAACCACCACCATACCCAGTCAATGTCCATTCCCTGTAAGGGGTCGAGATTCCCAATCATTCAATAGTAGAATAGGTTACCCCATCTTTCAATATTGGATTGGGTTTCCCCGTCTTCCCATAGTAGATCAGGATTCCCCATATTCCACAATATATCAAGCCTTTAAAATTCATTCATATCATTATATCAGGAGATATAAATGATTATCTAATGCATTAGATGGACATATAGGTCCCAACTATCTCATATTAAAATAATCCATACATATTCCACAATATAATAAATCCTGCATAATATCATGACCCATAAAAATATATTGGTTTTATGAACACCATATCATAAACTGGGAAATTATATTGGTGTCAAAACCATTTGATCATGTCATAAACAATGGAAAACACATAGGCTTCATAATCATTTCATCTTACAATAACCTGTGAAAGGAATCATGTTTAATAAGCATTTTTCGTGGTATAACCCGTTGAAGTGTAATGGGTTTAATAAACATCAATAAATCAAAAAATATTTCATCAATAAAAATAATATCAAAGGTATACTTATATTATATCCCCAATACTGAATAAACTATAACCTAGGATGTCATCTTAGACAGGGAATGATTTTTAAAGATCAATTAGAACATAAATTTAGTTTTTAAATTTTTTTTAAAAAATATAAAACATTTTCAAAATAATTTTTCTTGATAATAATTTTATATAATATTAATTATCCATTATAAATTATTTAAAAAATTTCTTGAATAAAATATACTTTACCCATTGAAAATATTATTTTTAAAACATCAAACATTTAAAATACCATTTTCCCTAAAAATAACCTTAATAATATATAAAGAAGATTGAATTAAATTTTGAAATCTTTTTGATTGAAAAATATTGAATATATATAGAATAATCATTTAAATCATTTAAATCCTTTTCGTATAAATGAACCACTTGAAAAAATGTAAATATATATTTGAAAATCATTTAAAGCACTTTTTAAACATCAATTGTTTTAAAAAAAATCATTTATATTTGAAATCCACTTAAAAAAATAATGAATATTCGGAATTGTTTTTTTTAATTTTGTTTTTAAAATTACAAAGGATGGTTCAAGGAAATGGTGATCATGATGTTAATTATGTCTGAACAATGCGAACATTCCCTTTTCACCTTAATAGTTTAGAAAAGTGAATTGATCGAAAAATGAAAATAAGATTACTTTGAAAAATTTTAAGTTAAAAAATGGTTTAAAATTTAATTTTAAAATAATAGGATAATAGTAAAACATTTTTTAAAACATTTTTAGAAAACAAGAGTTTGAATGAACACAAATTTTCAACCAAAAGAATAAATATTGTCACATTTTTATAAAAAAATTTTATTTATTATATTAACTTAAAAATAGTGGGAAATTGTAATAATAAATTTATAAATTATTAATACACATATGGGAATAAAATACATGAGTTCAGTAGAGATATTGACTAGGGTCACGGCTCGAGGCGATTGTCGGTGAATTTAAATTTGTGTTTGAAATATGAAATGGGCTTCGGTTTTGGATGTGGTGAAGTGTTTTTATGGATGTGATGAAATGATGTATGGGTACTGGCAACCCCTTAAACGGGCCATATGAAAATAGAAAAAAATAATTTTTAGTCAGATTGTTTCAGTAAACTCCTACTACTTGGTAACATTGAATTTTAATTAAAATATAAGAAAATGATATTACATGAAGAATAAAATATAATTAAAAGAATAAGGATCATTACATAAAATTTAAAATGGAACTATATACACCTTGTAAATGAATATAGGTTCATAACATGACATGTTTCTTAAAGAATGAAAATTGAGACAAAATTACTTTACCGATTTGGTAACTTTTGATGCATAAACCCCAATAAACAATGATCATAAAACTGATACGTAAATACCCATAAATTTATTTATAAAAATAATATAATACATTCATATAATGTAAACATACCACATATAATAAATAGGTTTTTAACATAACTTGTGTCTCACAGAAAATACAAGTGATACGAGAAAACCCTTACCATGAGTCTTGAATCTATTCATAATAATTCAAAAAAATTGCATAAAAACTATAAGTTTACTATAAATCTAGAAAAGAAACATATTATTATATATAAAACAATATATTAAATTTTAATGACTTTATATTACCAGTTTATTCTCAACTCAATGTTTATTTTACATTTCGAGTAACAAATGATTGGTTATTCTCTTTTGTTTTGATTCGCTGTATTTTTTTCCATATAGTAAAATCATGATCTAAAATTATAAACCATGATATAAATAACTAATATATTTAGTACATAATAATTAATAATAGTCTATAAAAGACACAAATATTAAATGAAAGGCACCGTTCGTGGAGACGAGAGGCCATATATACGCAGGAATGTTTTTCTGTTTTATTTCCATATTGAAATAATGACTGTTAATGATATATATATAATATAATTATAGTGGAATTATTATGAAATATATATCATATAATTTTATTAAACCCATACTCATTAAATTACCTATAAATTATGAATGAATTAAATCACTTTGAGGTGGTCGTACTCCACACTTCCACTAATGAAGTTGTCATATTTATAAAAAATGGAAACCGTGAAGGTGTGTTATATATATTAATAAAACATGAATAAATGCATAATAAAAGTAAAATTTATCATATAAAATCAGTGTGTCAAATTAATTCCCAACCATGAGAGGTGAGAAAGGAAAAATTAATAACATCATTTTGTGAGGCGGTAGTTCACCATACACAAGAACGGTAAGTTCGATATCCATTAGATGAATGTGTGTTTACGTGAATGTTGAAACATTAAAATAAAAACATATAAGTATATTTAGGATATTATTGTTATTATTTAGGAATTGAATATATATAATTGAAGGGGGTGTAGATTGAAAATAAAATAAAGGAGCTTCAAAAAGGTTGTTACATCTTCTTTGGGTAACTCCTCTTAGTTTGGACCAATGGGATTCTTTTGAATGATTTTGGACTAAAGGGGTACTCTATGATTAATAAATGGATATTGAGGGATTATTTTAGAATATATTTGGATAGAAAAATTTCTTGAAATGTGTAAATAAGTGTAAGGGTCGATCTCCTTTTTACAGTGGAGGTGGAGTGGCATTCTTGTAAATTTTTGAAAAGGGAATTCCACCCACGTATTTCCCATGAAATGTGGCTTCAAAAATAGAAAAAATTATATAAAATGGAGTGTGTGGATTAAATATGTCTATAATAATATTTTTGTGAAATATAATAGGTCACTGCTTTCCTTAATCATAAAGGTTTGTCCCTTGTTTAGCTTAATTTTACCATAAGCACGGTTATTAATTTTAAGAATGTCCACTCATATTTTTTGTCACAAAATAAGTTCAACTTATCAGAAATTATTAACTATTAATATTCCAAATATTTAATCCATATTTTAAAATTCTAATCACATAAGTGGAAAAAAATATTTTAAATTTAATCTAGTAGACGATATGACAAAGAGGGTTTTAAAGTAAAATATTTAAAAATTTTGGAAAGTTTTTATTTCAAATTTCAATGTTAAATTGTTCAAAATTACCTAATTAGGATTAATTAATGTATAATTATTATAATTTAACATTAGAACCAATCAAAAATTTAATTTAAACTTGTAAATTAATTAGATGAAAATACAGTTTTCAAATAAAATTTAGTATTTTTCACTATTCATAAAAAAAATAAAACCTCACAAAAAAAATAAAATAACGCATCCTTAGCTAATTTTCAGCTACATATTTTAAAAAATATGTTTATAGTGATATATAAAATTTATAAAAGTTCAAAAAAATTATTTTTAAAATAATTCTTCCATTTATAGATTGTTAAATTACTGTCTAGAAGAATGCATTTTTTTATTCATATAATTGGATTAATTATAATCATACACCTATAAAATATATTGGATGAGTACAAGAAATATTTAATAAATATATAATATATAAATATTATTAATAAAACTAATCATTAGTGGTTTTTATTTACTGAGATAAAATTGTGTTTGTAAATTGAAAAAATAATTTTATTAAACAACAATTTCTTTATTTTCAAATAGTTCTTACATCGCTTCTAGAAATTGATAACTAATAGAATCATTTTATATAATGGTTTAAATAAAATTTTCAAAATTTATTTTATCATATTCGTAACTTCCAATCCAGTAACTGGGTGGTAACAATAATAATATTTTAATAATATTATTATCAGTATATTGTAGTTTAATAAAAACTATGCCACGCATGTAACACAAGATATTAAAAAAACTCAGTATTGTGTGTAATACAAGACAAACATTGTTTTGTGTGTACCATAAGATAATATACGTGTTTCGTGTAGTGAATGAAAAAAAACATAGTGATTTAATATATAAAAAACTATATTTAGTGTTTCATGATATGAAAAATGTCAAAAATATTAAATTAATTTAAAAAATATTTTACAAAACATCTCAGGGTGTTATATTCTAAACCCCCTTAAAATTAATTTCTCCTTAAATGTTCATCTTGGTTATTAAGGGTTTGATAATTGAAATATCTGTTCATAAAAACTCACATCGTAAAAATGAATATTAAAACTTCTTTTAAAAATAAAATGCTGGAAACATGAATGTTTCCCAAAGTACCTCATAACTAGGTTTCCACAAAAGAGAAAGTTTGTGGAAAGTAAAAACATGTCAATGTAAGCGAAATATAACCACCATTTTCTTATAGAGTAATATAGAAAAAGGTCCTGAGAAAGATCAAAATTAGAAAGAAATAAATTTTTGATGATCTAAGGGCCTATTTGATTCCTTAGAAAATAAGGTAATAAGATAGCGTTTTCTCTTTCAGGATCCTTTCTCCATTTTTGTATAATTTTCATGAGAATATTTACTTACTGGATTCAAACCAATCTCACCCTTTATTATTCCTTGATCAATTTCCACGTCAACAATTTCTCCAAAAAGGAAGGTGATTTTTTTTTTCATTCCCAAAAATCTAACAGATCATGAAATCCATGGTAATTCATCCAATATATCCTCAGTTACCATCAACACAAATTTTATTGAGCAGGTTATACAATATGCATAAATCCTCATGTGGTGAGATAATAATTTAATCTCAAAAAAATTATCTGATATTTAACGTAAAATTTAAATAAATGGTTAAACATATAATTATTCTAAAACATGAAAATCCTAAAAATTAGAATGAATCTCACTAAAACAGCTTATCATTTATCCCACATATTACAAAGGAGCTCTTTGTTGTCAAACTCCAAACATGTGAACACGTTTATCAATTATTCTTTTAAAACATGGTAATAAACTGATTTATAATACAAATTGAAAAAATGAATTTTACTTATTCCAATGTTTATTGGATAAATTCATGAAATAAAAAAATTATATAAAATCCATCCATGATAACAAAAAACAACTTTGTTAACAAATCTATTATTAGTTCCACGGTAATCTATACTATCGAATTCACTTATTGATATCTAATATTTCTCTTATCCAAACATTATTATCGTAATATTGGAAATATATTAAGTTTTATATTTCTATTAATTATGTATTTCACACAAATATCACCTTTAAATTAAATCCCATTTCTAGTCCACGAGAAGCATGCAACATATTCTTGTCAATCAATAGTGGAAAACCTAATGTGAACAATAATTATATATTTCCCAACACATAATTAGTGAATCCAAATACATAAAAACATAGGTTGCCCCACTTCATCTATATGAATTTAACAAGGATACCTCATCCTATTACGTAATACATATTTCTATTCAGATTTCACCTGTAGTATAATCATCATTAGCAATATAACCATTAGTAGTATAATTTTTTTTATTCTCTTCTTGATCTTTCATCTTGGTACATTGATTTTCATAATTACTATTGATTATACACAAAAAACATTTAACCTTTAATGATTCCTTGTGGAGGGTAATATTACCAACCATTGTGTTAACCAAAATCTTCATTTCCGCTTTACAATTACTTGATTTTTGTCATTTTCATAAGTCGAAATATTTTATTGTTCTTATATGACATTCACTTGGGTGATTATTTACACATTCTCGACTTGTAAGAAAATGAATCTTCTTTCCTTCATTTCATCCACTAACTGAAATCTCAGCGAACTCCTCCCTTATATTTCCACATGATTTTTATAGTTGGTTAAGGTTAAAATTTTCAATTATGTTTTGTAAAGCCTAATTAAGAATGATTACAACAACTTTCACTCTAGAGATCATCCCATTTGACTTCTCATATGAAAATTCTTCAACAGAGTCAACATTAATTCCATTATTTCTAGTTACCTTCATTGAATAAAACTAGAAACCATAGTATGATAATAACTTATCATAGTGAAAAACTACATAATCATGAAAAACAATAACTTATATGACCTCTAAATCATGGATCCTATTACATTAATCTATGACACCTAAGGTTAATCATAGGTTATTCATTGTCACATTATACATAAAAACATAATTTTGGTTTATAATGTGTTTTTAGTTCCCAATACATATCCTCTGAGAGTGTTAGATTAGATGTGTAGTAAAGCCCGTTGTCATGTACTGAATTACAGTCAAGTAAGTCCTAACACACCCATTTTAGAGTTGTTACTCCTAGGTACATCTTTTCCAGATCCATATCCACATGTAGTATCTAGATTGGGTTGAAATTCAGGAGCCCACTTTCTTTATCCTTTAAAAAAAATTCAAGACAGTTTCTTATACATTAACTCATCGTTATTATGATCCTTAGAGACATCCCTAGACATATCCTTAGAAATATCCATAGGTATGTCACTAATGTCCTGTCATCCTTGATTACAAAGGTTTAGTAATCCTTCAATATGATACCAAATATAACGAACCATTCTTAAAATTTATATACATTACATAATGTTTGAGGGATACATAATAAATTATACCAATACTAGCCCAAATACTACATTTTTTTGTCCCCTTGGAAACATGGAAACGTAAAACAATGTAACATGAGTGAGCTACATTATCTCTCAATAGGTTCTATAAGAATATAAAACCTAATAAAAACATCATATATAAAATTTATCATCATAACATAGGGAAGGAAACATAATAAGGGGTGAGTGCATATGCTCATTAATGGTAAACAAGGGAGATATATAAGTATGAAATTGAGATTAAGGGTGTGAAAACATGATCATAAGCTTATCATGTCATACCATGAATACTATAAATCATAAAAATGAATCATGGAATGAATATCTATACATCATAAGGCATGAATCATAATGGAATCAAAAGTACAATACATGAAACCATAACATATGAGTAATATATAGAATTATAGAACACAAAAACATGTAATATATTTCCCTATAGATCAAGACACATCACTATAACTGATTATGGAAATTCACAGGGAATAAACCTACATTTAGGGACACACAACCATCCCCAGTCATAGTTTAGTCCTAATAACTTATCCAGTATCCACATCTTCCCATAGTGGATCTGGTTTCCCATCTTCCCATAGTGGATTTGGTTTCCCTATATTCCCATAATGGTTTTAGTTTCCCCATATTCCATAGTGGATCAAGCTCTTCAACTTGATTCCAATCGCTATATCTCTGGATATAAATTTTTTTCCAATGCATTTCTGGGATATATAGGTCCCACCCATCAAATAATAAAATCACACAAACATAGACCACAATATATTTAAATATGTATAATATAATGACCCATAAAAGAGAGATAGTTTTCATAATCAACATATCATAACCAATGAAATAAAAGGGGTATCATAAAAATAAAATTATATCATATCCTATGAAAAATATATATAATTCATATCTATTTTATCCTATTATATACTGTTAAAAGAAGCTGGTTTCATAGGCATTTATCAAGGCATAAACTTTTGAAGAGAAATGAGTTTCAAAAACATCAATACTTAAAAACATAGAATATTCATAAAAAATATTAATGGGTTCCTTGGATAATATACCTTGTAAATCATAAAATATAACCAAGGATGTAATCTTATAGGGAGAAGGATTTTAATGTATCCCTTAGAACATAAATTTTCTTCAAAAATAACATTTTTAAAACATATATCATTCTAAAAATTATTTTCCATGAAATTAATATGAAATCATATAAAGTAATCTTGAAAATCCATTTAATACATTTATTGTCAAAAATATACTATATTATTTGAAATTTTTTTAAAGCCTAAAACATTTTAAAGAAACATTTCATTGAAAATAAACATGAAAACATATAAAGAATACTGAAATCATTTTTCAAACATTTTTCATAGAAAAATATTTGAAAATATATAAAATAAGCTCTAAATTTATTGAAATATTTTCCTTTAAATAAATCCTTCTAAAAACATGTAAGGAATGAATTGAAAATAATTTAAATGTTTTTTTAACAAATTTTTTTGAAAACAGTTATTATTTGAAAAATAATTCAAAATAAAATGATTTATAATATATTTGGAATAATAATTCATTAAAATTATCCATGTAAACATAAAAAGGACCCTTCAAGGAAATGATATTCATGACGATGGGTAAGCCTGTACCTATAGAACATTCATTTTGAACCAAAAATGTTTCAAAATGTGCCTCGATCGGAAAATAATAAGAGGATTACTTTTGAAATCATTTTTAAAAAGTATTAATATGGTGAAAATTTACATTAAATATGATTGGATAATTTTAAAGCATTTGTTGAAACCTTATAAAAAAACTATTTTTAAAGAACACAAATTTTTGATCGAAAGGAGAAATAAAGTTTGATTTTCATAGAAAACGTTTCCTAATTATATTCAGTACCAATGAGTGGGAAATGGGAATAATACCTGAAAACATCATAAATATACAAAATTAAATAAAATTAATTAGTTCCCTTGATATATCAATCATAATATTTCATCAATTGAAGAGTATTCATAAACACTCCCAATAAACAATGAGACAGTTTCAAAAAAACTCATTCTATTTAACATCATAGAATTATAATCCCCATGTAAGAACATGAGCTTAAATTAAACTTAAAATATCTTAAAAAGAAAAAATTTCATGATATAAAAATTAAAATGGAATTATATGAACCATGTATATGAATATAGGTTCATAACATTTCAGCTGTCTCAAAGAAGACAAATTGAGAGAAAATTACATTATCGATTTGGTAGCTTTTGAAATATAATCCCAATGAAATAAATAGCCTCAAAAGGAAATGTAAATTACCATATATTTAATAATAATAATCTTAGAATATATCCATGTTTAGTAAACGCACCACATATAATAAATAGTGGGAACATTTATAGTGTCACACGGAAGATAAAAGTGAGATGAGACAAACCATACATTAAGTCTTCACCCTCTTCGTACTCATTAAAAAATCACGTATAATAAGTATTTTTTTATTATAAATATAAAAATAACCATACTATTATATATAATAGAATATATTATTTTATTATGAATTTATATTACACATTTGATAGTAACAAATTGTTAATATTAGGTTTCGTGTAATAATTGATTTGTTTTTATATTATGTTTTGGATTGTTACATTTTTCATACTCATATTTATATCATGATATCCAGAATATAAACCATGATATAAAAATCATGTATATTTATTATATAATTATTTATATTAATCTATAAAATATACAAATATTAAACCAAAGACACTATTTACGGAGATGGTATGTTTTATGCACACATGAACATTATTTCCATTTTTCAATGATTTTGGAAAGAATGTAAATAAAATATATATATATAATATAATTACCGAATAATTATTATTTCATATGTATAATATAATTTTACTAAACCCATCCTTAATAAATTCCTTTCAATGTTTGAATGAATCATATTCCTTTGAGGTGATAGTAGTCCACACTTCCACAAATGAAGTTATCATATTTGCACAAAAAATGGAAAGAATAAAGGTATGTTTTAAATAATAAATCCAGAATAATAAGTGAATATTAAATATAAAATTTATCATATAAAAATATTTTTATCATCAAAATTAAAAATCATGAGATGTGGTAATGGTAAAATGAACAACAATATTTTATGAGGTGGTAGTTTACCGTACACAAGAATGATAAGTCTTTTACCCATTTGATGTTTTTTTGTGTACAAGAAGGTAGAAACATTTAACTTAAAAAATATTAGTATATTTAGAATAATATGGTAATTATATGATTATAGAATAAGGATAATTTAATGGGATGGATAATGAAAATAAAACCAAGGGGCATGAGGAAGGATATTACCTCTTCTTTGGGTAACTCTTCATGGATTTCACCAAAGGGCTTCCTTGGAAAGATTTCATAACAAATAAAGGACTCTAGAATTAAGGGAGGGATATTGGGAGATTATTTTATTATAATTTTTGTGATCCAAACAACTTTATTGGTTTGAATTAGTGGGAGGGGTGAGAGACTTTTTATAGTGGAGGAGGAGTGAAATTTTTGAAAACATTTTAAAATGGCATTCCACCTAAGTTTTTCCCATGTGAATTGTATCTAATAATGGAAAAATTAATTATAAGGGAAGACTCGGACTATATATGTCTATACAATTAATTTTGTACTATATTATAGGTCATTTTTTCACTTATGATTAGGGTTTAGTTCCTTGCTATGTTTAATTTTACCTTCATCGCTATAATTACTTTTTATCACTTTCACTGATATTTTGTTTAAAAATAAATTTGAAATTATTATAAATTATACATTATGATTATTGCTTATATGGAATAAATATTTTTTCAAATTTTAATCCAAAAATTTAATGAAATTAATATAAATTTAATCCCGCATATGAGACGACAACACATGGTTTTAAAGTAAAATGTTCAAAATATTGGAATGTTTATATATCCAATTGCAAAGTGAAATTTATCAAAATTACCAAAATTGGATTAATTTAATTATAATTTATATAATTCAACTTTAAAACAATAAAAAACGTAATTTAACCTTGTAAATATATTATAAAAAAAGATGGGTTGAATTCAAATTTAGTATTTTTCACTATTCATCATAAAGTTCAACCCCGCATAAAAATAGAAACAATTAACCCATCGATAATTTTAATGTTTAAATTTCAAAAATTAAGTTAATTTTGACATATAAAATTTATAAATGTTCCAAAAATTGGATTTAAAATAGTTTTTCCATTAAAATCCAGTAAAATTCATTTTTTGAAGATTCTATCTTATTATTCATAAAATTAGGTTTATTCTAATCACACACCTATAAAATATAAAGGATTAGAATAAAAAATATTTATTAAATATAAAATATATAAATTTTATTAATAAAATTAAAGATGTTTTTAAATTTATTTAGATAAAATGGTGTTTGTACATAGAAAAAAATTGTTTTCTTAGAATATTAATTTCTTTATTTTCAAATGTACTTACATTCACTTCTATGAACTGATTACCAAAAAATTCGTTTTATTTAAATTCATAAATAAAATTTTTAGAATTTTTTTAATCTTATTCATATAATTCATTCTAATGGCCAAGTGGTAGCTATAGTAATATATTAACAACAATATTAATAGTATGTTATAATTTTTTAAAAACTAATCCTTTTGTATATGGAAAGCTATTGAAGGGATACACTATTTTATTTAAAACACTAAAAACATAGTGTTTCATATACCACAAGACAATCTAAATATTTCTTCTAGTTCATGTAATCCAAATGCAGTGCATTAATAGTTAAAAAAAAATATTCAGTGTTTTGTGAAATTAAAAATATCAATAAGATTAAGCAACTAGAAAAGGACATGTCAAAAAATATCGGGGTTTTATTGATTTACATAACCATATAAAGTTCTTTCTTTCATGGGGATTATGATTTAAAAGATACCAAACTGTTTAGGGATTATTTCATCATCTCATCATTATTCAGTGTTATTTATATTAAAGTCTCCACTATGGAATATTTATCCACCATGAAAATATTTTATAAAAATGTAATAAAATTATATTGTAATACTCTTTTATAATTATTTAAAATAATTTTTAACCATGTTTTTATTTGTAAAAAATAGTTTTAAATGACTCTTTCAATCATTTTATAAATAATTTTCTTTGATACATTGATGATAAAAATATAAATGGAATGTTTTTTAACTTATATGGCATGATTGGATTTTCCCCCTAGTATGAAGTATAAATGATTTGATATTTTCTTTTAAAATTTTAACCATTTTATTTTTAAGTAATGTTTTTTCATTTATTAATGTGATTTTTTTAATAAAAGATGATATTTTAAAATGGAAAAGTTATTTTCCTCTATAATTATTCCATGTGATCTATCAAAATATTTTATTTATATAAGATGAAGTCCTTTGATGTTAATTTTATATTATTTAGAGTATTATCCCAGAATAGAATCCTTATTATTTCTATAAATGGTTTATGTTTATTATGAAAATATGAAATATATATTAAACTCATGTATTTCCAATGGGTTATGTTATGATTAATGTTTATAAAAACCATTTTTTTCATAGAGTTTGAAAATATGGATATTATGGAAGGTGATGTTTATATTTTTGAATCAGTTGTTCATAAATCCATGCCCTTAATTTTTTTCTTAATTAACCAAATCTCTAAACATGAAAAGATCAAAGGGTATGTAAGTTATTAAACATTTCCTTTTGATTTTGTAAATATTTTATAGAAACCATTTTGGTCCCATTTTCCTGTATCAAAGCCAGAAATGAAAAGATTATGTTTTTAGTACAGGATCTGGGAGTACAGGTCTCAAGCTGTTAGAGTTGGAATCAGAGTAAGGGTTATAAAACATTGTATTTTGGATGACTTCATGAGATGTTATTTTAATATATATATATATATACCACCATGGGTATATAATATTGAGTTTTACTATATGTTTAGAGTCATAATGACCACTTTTTAGGTTGTATGTTATGAAAATTTAAGGAGGCTAATGATTTTTTGGTAATTTTATATGTAACGATTTTATTTAATAAGATGTATTATTTGATTATGAATGATTTTACATGTTATTTATATATTTTTTATTATTATTTATAAACATTATGGTTTATAAAATATTTTATTTTTAGGTAATTATGTGTTATTACATTTTTTAAAGTAAAATGAAAAGTATAAGATAACCTTTGGGGTTAAAATCAGTCCATTAAAATAATAATATATATTTAAATTTTTATAATGTGGGTCACATTTTTATGATTTTTGTTAGTAAAATATTAATACAGTTTATTAAAAAAGAGAATATATAGGTCGGGTGACTATATGGCATATCCCGAAAGGCTACAAGGATTGAACCCACAACCGAATGGAATCATGGGTGCACTTCCTACCACTATCCTATGTGATGTCCGAGTTAATGTGACAATGTTTTTATTTATAAAATATGTTAATTTTTGGATAATATATTTTATCATATAGATAACAATGAGGCTGAAATTTTTTTGGTGTCAATTGAATAATGATATTTAGGAAGAATTTCACTATTTTAGGATAAATGTAAGATTATGTTAAAAAAATATTATACAATTTTATTTGAGGATAAAGGTTATATTTTGTTTTGGAGGAACTATCATTTTCAAACACGTATGAGAAGTCAATGTTAAATGAGTAGGAATCACTAATACTAGTGAGAAAAAATTCAAAACTAGTCACATTATCTGTGTCAATGGTATGAGGAATAACCTCTTCAGTGTCTCTCATATATGTTAAAATTTGAATAAGGTGATTTTTTAAAATAATAAATTTTTCATATGAATATTTATGTACTGTACGATCATTATATATGGATGGAAAAGTGGTAATAACCTATTCTCAATTCACAATGATGAAAACTTTTATTCCATGAGAGTGAAGAATGATAAGGAATATTAAAAAATAACACTTATCCATTTGGGTTAAAAGAACTTTGAGGTTCCGGGGCCCGCATCGGAAGCCGGTGGGCCTGGTAATTTAAAATTTTCGTTGGTGGACTGATGGAACTTGTCGTTGCCGACGATCCAAGCCTCGGAGAGGTCCGAGGACCTCGCGTAGATTGTAAAGGGCACAAAAATAAAACGTAAACGCACCCGTTTCAAATCCGAAGGCGTGATCAACTACTGCTAGATGATGGCGGTCGTCTCTGGAAGGATCCAAAGTAGGATCCCTCTAGATCATCCACACGTGCTCCAAAATCTGCAGGAATGCCGATCATCGAACTCCGGGTGCTAGCGCGGCGATCCAACGATGCTCTCGACGTCCCGACGATCACCGCATCGAGAATCCTTCGATGCAGACGAGAGATCACTATTCGTGCATCTTGGATCGAGTGATTCTCTCTATAAGAAGCGGTAGGAGAGAAAATCTCTCAACTTTCATTCCATGAAAATGAATGAATAGTGAATTTCCCAACAAAGAGAGAGAGCCTCCTCTCTTATTTGTAGAGACGTTGATAAATACCTGATAGGGTTCCCCGACCCCCATTAATATTAACGTTCTCTAAATAAATAATTTCGACGGACTAAAATGCACCAATAATATTTAATATTTTATCACATACTTGTAATATATATATATATAATATTACATGATAAAACCGATCCATTTAACTTGACTCGCAGTCCCGCTTAATATTAAGAGAACCATGAATATTAAAATAGTATTCGTTCGATTAATATTTTCTTGTATTTGCTAAACTCATAAATACATTAAATAAATTCAATCCCAAATTTTCATAACTTGAATATTAATGAATTTATTTAATTCATTTGGTGATCGACAACTTCGACAATGTTCGGACCCCGCGGCGGGTCCCACTATGTCCATATACCTATTCAACTGAATAAGTGCGGATTCTTGAATACGCTGTTGTGTGTGATCCTTTAGACCCTTATCTGGATAGCAGTGAATAAAATCCACAGACCAAGAGTGGAGTCTAGTAACTCATCATGGCCCCTAAAGAGATAAGGATAGTCATTGCAACGACTATCATCCTACGAACACTGACAGTGTACTATAGTCTCTTTGTCATTAAATATCTCATAAAGAAGGACGCACTCTTGTGTCATCGTCCTTATCTTTCTTTATTATTTATTGATCTATCCGAATGGATTTTCCTTTATACAGCTTTGGCTAAAGACTTATGAAGGCAGAACCATCCTGATCAACCAGGCATGAGATATACAACTTTCTAAACATGGAAATGACAAACCCTTTCTTGATCATTCAACCAACGTCATACCAATAACGACGCATCTGACACAAACTACCTCGCCACGACATTACTTCCATGGTTTTCTCCTTGCATAAAAGTACGTAATTAAATGATATAAAGAGGTAATGGTCTCAATCCAGGAGACCAATACACATGTCCGCAGATAGGAACAACCAATGACACCCAAAACATGTGGTGTTCCTATTGGTGGGTCTATCTTCATGATCTCACTACTAGAGATCACCAAGTTCCAACTTCATGAGAATAAGTCTCAATGCTTATGAGCCCCCAGCACCTGATAGTCAGACATCTAGTATGTCCAGTCAGTAAGATATATCTAGACTATAGAACATATATTTAAGATCAATGACACTGTATCTCGAGGTTCTCATTTTATCCTGGGATCCGATACAACCTCTTGACACGACATTTAACATTTGGAAATTACAATTATTATAGTGTACAAAGAAAAGTCTGCACTATAATGGTAAGATATCATCACACATATCTAACTGTACACATGATATAGTAATCAAAAGTACTACATAGTTGGGTATAGGGCACCCACTATTTCAACACTCCCACTTGCACTAGAGACAACTTGATAACTAAACTTGTTAGCTACTCACATGATAAATACCATGATTCTGCTGAGTGAAGGCTTTAACTGCTGGGCCTGCCACATTTTCACTGAGTGGCATATCTACTATATGCAACCTCATCGAATTGAGTAAGACTTCTCAAGATAAGGTATCCCCGAGTAGATTACTTTTGTCCATTGTCATAACTTGACTACTTGGATAGTAAAAATATCATAATTCTCATTATCATAATACTTTTCCCACTAGGTCTGAATCCAAGAATTGGAACAAATAGTTTTGATTTACAACTTATTCTTAGCTTCTTTAGAAGCTGCAATGTACTCGGTATTTGTAGGTATGGCTACCACAAGCTTTCATGAGCTTGACTCACTTATCTCCTTTTCCTAACTGCAATACTAGATCAAATTGATCTAAGGATTACTAGTTTGTGTCCCACCAAAACTAGTATACCTTCCTCTCCATATTCCAGGTACATATCATTTGTACTTTCTGAAGTACAAGATGATAGTTCTGACTGCATCACTTGCAGTGCTCCTGGAAATAATTGATATCTGCCTATAATAAATTATATACTGGCAGTATCAATTATTCTACATAATATGGCATATGTTATTGATCCATCACTAAAGCATATGGTATCAATTCACAACTTTAATCTCTACACATGATCTGAACATGTTAACCTAGAAAGATTAAGCCATGTGACATCGGCAACAATTTTGAACTTGAATTGTTCCAACTTGTATTTATTCAATATAATGTCACTATATGTACGATTGACTAGGACCAAGAAACCTTTGGATCTACCTAAGTAGATCTTATTCCCTAGAACTTATGTAGATACATGAAGTCAATCATTAGAGAATTTCTTTTAACCTGATCTTATCTAACTGTAAGATCAAAAACTATTTTCCATATGTTTCCGAACATATGTCATTTGGAAAACATTGGTTCTCCAACTAACTTCTGGTAGACATAAGTCAAAGATTCATTTATAATGAATGCTTTACGAACTTGTTGCTTTCTTTAATCCCGAATTGGATTTTAGTAACTTTCAACCCTTATTGGCATCATTTGATATCATCATCTCTTTATGGTTTCTTCGTATAGACACCTTCCACAAATAATTATCTTGACATCCAATGACCAATAAAAAGATCTTAGAATTTCAGCTATGACAAGTAAAATTCTAATATATTTAGGTGTCCGGACTTGGTATAACCAATCGAGCCTTATGGTACCACACTTTTACCATCCATGTATCATTTCATTTGAATACCCACCACAATTTTCAATTTATAATCCCCTTTGCAATTTGATAAATGGAATCCATTATTGAATTTTAGTTGATCATGTCAATCTTAGCTTGTTGTCGTATACTGCTTACTTGTAGGATTTATTATTGTCAATGAATAATATATCACTGACTGTGGTGAATATAAAACCATCACCATGGTTTCATACTTCCTACGCAGTATGTGTCTCTGGAACATTCCTATTCCACATCTACTTGTGGAACTTGTTCCCTATGCCAACCATTTGTTCATCTCGAGCATTGACTATGTCCAATTCAATTCATCTCCCACTATCTCTAATAGAGATTTGCACCATTGTATATAAATATAGTCTAATACTTGACTGCATATTTTCTATCTTAGGGATTTATGTAATATCTTAAGCAACTATTAGGATAATTAACTTAGATGCACAACATGTTTAACTTGATGCTGGTTTGTTTAAATCTTAACAAACGATTTTCATTTAAACACGTCCTCTAACATAATGGATTGTCCATCATACTATGACACGTATGACATCCCTTTGTCATTTTAGTTGGCATATTGGGTATGGTTTTATGATTTTATTTTCAAATCACATTTTGAAATGTGATGGAAGTTTACCCAAGTTTCAACATTGATACAACTTACATCATAACTTTGATGTGTAACATATGCGTTTAAGAATTGCTCCATGCTACATGTTTGTTGATCAATGTTAATATGTAAGACTTTATCATCGATCCTTCTTATGAACATCAATAAAGTGGTATATATAAGGTAACATGCGTTTAGGAATTACTCCACGCTACATTATCATGATCGATGATTACTTGGTCACAATATTCTTCGGCCTGTCTATCTGAAGCAACTCATATCTTCTGACCAAACTTATACATCACTATTCCTTAATGACTTAAAGGAACGTTATGAATTATCTTTACCTCTTTCTTTCTTTGTCATAGTTCACACTATCTTGTTGAACTAACCTCAGAAAGCTTTGTGGCATACCTTTATTTCTAAAGGTTTCTTTGTCTAATCTAAATATGTCAATTATACCATAGGTGTTTAGCTGTGATGAGCCTAAATACCATACAAGGTATATGATTGGCGTATAATTTTTGTTTTACCTGAAAAATAATCACATTGACATAACTAGGTAGGTCTTACATTTTATATTGATTATGTATTGCCAAGGATTCAAATAGTAGTGAACTATTTGTTGAGTATGTTACCTCAAAAAAAATTCATTCCAAAACATGGAATAATGTCTCATAATGTCCAAATGGGCACATGAGATAAATTTTTTTGGTTATACTCCACAACGTGTTCAATTTGAATCATTCATTTGGCAATTAAAAGTTATGTGTTTTTTCCCGCTAACATAGGAATCACCCTTTCTCAGCTGCATGAAGAAGAAACTTTACTTCTTGTAATGTTTCACTACTTCCTTGTTTATTTTATTTCAAAACATATATGTGAAAGGAATATTGTATTTTAATACCCAAGAAGTATCCGAGAAAACCGTACTTTTATTTGATGAATATAAACTGAATGAGAAGCGGGTACTTGCTTCTTGTATTTCAGTTTTTAATCTTCCATGAATTCATTTCATTATGTGATGAAAATAAACTCCTGTTAAATAACAAACCACTTTTCATTGAAGGAAATCAAAAAGGTTAATTTGGCGTAACTTTCCATAGGCATTTTCACCTTGTCCTTCAATTTATTCGCCATAAGAATAAAAGATGGTGTTATCTCTAATATTCTTATTACTTGGCGAATGCTACCTTAGTGGAAATAAAGTGCTTACTCTATACCATTCGTTTGTACCTTTACATGAAACTAGAGTAATTTGGTGTAAAAGTTTTAAGAATGGGATGACATGAATGATTGTGAATTGTCTATCACTTTACACAATCTATGTGCAATCATCACATTCAAATCTTTCTTCTATTTCTCCTCAAAAGGATCTTGGAGATGAGACTACATGTAACATCATCCATGTATTGATGTACAATCTGGAACTAACATCAGATGTTGATGATAGTATTATGAATGAACCATCATATTATTGTTTCATGAGTCTTCTGTAAGCATTCTTACACCCTCACTTCTTGAGGTGGCTTAACAGGTTGGGACACAAGCACCTTGAATTTCTTTTGTAGTAGTAATGTGCGCAAGCACCTATACTACATTTAAGAAATTATTTCTTGTTTGGACATTAACATTTTCCAATGTTTATCGCAGTTTTTTTATGGTATTTCATTCAATTATCTACAAATATACTTTAGTAGATTGTAATTTTATGTTATTACCTAATCTGTCATTACTGATTATTAAATCATTAAATGTCTCCCATGAATTTTTCGAATTCTAGGAACCCTCTGTAATTGAATCAGAATACTCTTGAGTATTCTAGTGGTAAGGATCCCTGAACCTCCATCATAGTCTAAAGGCTAGGGCTATGCTGCTACTCGGACGGTCCAAGGTAGGATTTTGGCCAGAAATCCGATTTAACTTGCGGTTCCTTCATCTATTGAGTGAAGTCCCAACTTCAAAAATCATTTACTGATTTACTCAACGCTTGCCTCTAAAATTACAAAAAACTAGCTAAGGATATATCTTTTCTACAATTTTAGTTAAGTCGACCCACCACACAAATAAGAACTTCGTGGTAGTAAGAGGCACCCTCTGCTGAGGCATGAACCGACACCTCGAACACCCGGTTTTGTTCAAACATTAATGATGGAAGGCTTTTTGTGACTTAATTTTTTCTTTAATTGGTTTATTGGTTTTCTCTCTTGAAGAATGTAATCCATTTCTATTAATCTTGTTCACATACGTTGTTGCTCTCACAACTGAACATCAATAGAAATCAAACATTTCTTCTTTATGAATTTTATTATTTATCATTTTATGAATTTTCCCGATGTTCTAAAATGCATAAAATAATAAATAAATTCATAAAGGTAAAACTACTACCCGACTGGTCTTGAACATCTAAACGACCTAAGGCACATCATACCTGAGTCAAAACTTGACTCTTGATGCAGCATTCCCGGTTATGTATGTCCGTTGTTCTTTTGGAATATCGCCCTGTATTGGCGGGGTCCAGGTCACGTCTTAGAGTACCGCCTCATCTTGGTGTAGTCCACTTGTCGTCTTGCACCGTCGTGCACTGCCTAATCTTGGCAGGGTCCACGTCGCCCGCTGTCTTCGTCCGAAGTACAAAGGTACTCCCGCGCAAGCGAGGGGGGCTCAGGTATAAAATTACATCAGGTAAATTGGTTGTGCAAGCCCTTATACATTTTAACTCAAAACAAAGATGATGTGAAAACCATCATGTAATTAATTACACACATCGCACGCAGTTTAAAATAATTAATTAAATAAATAATTTAAAAACAGACATACGAGGCCAATGCTCAAGACCAGTAGTCGGGTACCAAATATTGCGCAATAAAAAATTATAATGAATTAACTAAGTTGGAGGGTTATATAATTAAATTAGATGAAATCATAAATTCAAATAAATTAATTAATTATCGGTCCATTAATTAAATTAATTTTAATACATAGAATTATATTAATTAATTAATTAATTTAATTTCAAAAATCAAATTAATTTTAACCTTGGGTATTAAAACTTATTTTCACCAGAATTTATATATTAATTAATTTAATTAATTATATTAATTGATTTAATTATATCCATGTCAGGGGTTACCTGCCCTCTAGGAGGACCGGGCAGCGACCAGGTAAGCTTGGCCAGGGTGCTCCCGGGGAGGAGTTGCTGCGTGGTCTTCCGCTGTTGGAGGCAGCACCTCACTCAGTAGAGTGCGGGGGTTGCGCGCTTGGATGTGGAGAGTCACACTCGTTCAGTGAGCTTGGGCAAGAGGAGAAGTAGCGTGGCGATGCATGCGCCATGCGGGAGATGTCCAAAGCAGGTGGGTGGAGGCCCTCGTGCGGCTTCTTCGCAAGGAAATCCAGGCAGAGGGAGGGTACGGTGCGTGGGGAAGGCCAATAAGGAGGGCTGTTGTCTCTCATATGCAGAGTCCCTCGAGAGCGCCACGCGGGACAACGCCTGGGCGAGATTGCAGCCGGGAGGGGAGCGGCCTGTGTGAGGCTGCGGAGGAGAGGAGGCATTTTCTATGCGGGCTGGGTGGAGGCCGGGGCAGCAGCAGGTCGTGGTTGGGGCATGATAGCAGGTCGTGGAAAAGGAGACAGGCGGGCGACCAGTGAGCATGCATGGGGCGCGACTGCCTCCTCTGCAACATCCCGAGGGAGAAGAGAGGGGGTCCGCTCAGACCCCCATTAAATTGATTTTTTTTATTATTTCTGTTTTCCACACGGTTTCCCCCCTTTCCCCGTTTTTTTGTTTTATAAAGACTTTTTTTAAGTCTTGGTTCCACCCTTTTTTTATGTCTTTGTTCGACCCTTTTTTTAACAACTTTAAGATTTAGCTTTTCAAGTCTTTTCCATTATTATTCTTAAGGATAAAGATAGTATTTTAAATTAAATAACAATAAAATTATTATAAAAAAATAATAATTTATTATTATTACATTATTCTTATAATAAAATAATTATTATTAAAATAATATAATTATTGTGGAAATTGTTTAATTTGAAAAAGTATAAATTTTACAATTTTAATTACATCCATTGAACCAATCTCAACATGATCAGTTCTGCTGGATGAAATAAAATTAGTTCCCAAGATTAAACTGCACATTCGATCCAATCCAAAAATTTAAATTGATCGTATCTTGGACATTCGAGATCGGATCGAAGCGTGGTTTGAACCGTTGGGACAGTTTTTGAACCCTCTACTTAATCTTATGGAAATTAATTTTATTTGGATTAGAAAATCTATGAACATTCCATTGATACCACTGTGAGGTTTTCGGGGCCCACAGCGGAAGCCGGTGGGTCGGGGATTTTAAAATTTTCATCGGCACACCGACGGAACTTTTCGTCGCCGACGATCCGAGCCCCGAAGAGGTCCGAGGATCTCGCGTACATTGTAAAGAGCACAAAAATAAAAAGTAAACATACCTGTTTCATATCCTAAGGCGCGATCTCCTGCTACCAGCCGATCACGATCTTCGCTTGAAGGTTCCAAAGCAGGATCCCTCAAGATCGTCCACACACGCTCCAAAATCCGTAGGAACGCCGATCGTCGAACTCCGAGTGATAGCGCGGAAAACTGACGATGCTCTTGGCGTCCCAACGATCACCACATCGAGAATCCTTCAATGCAGAAGAGAGATCACGATCCGAGCATCTTGGATCAAATGCGTTTATCTCTATGAAGTGGGAGGAAAGAGAGGCTCTCAAATTTCATTCCATTCAATTGAATGAATAGTGAATTTCACACCAAAGAGAGAGAGCCTCCTCTCTTATTTATAAGGACGTTGATAAATACCCGGTAAGGTTCCCCGGACCCCGTTAATATCAACGTTCTCTAAATAAATAATTTCTACTGACTAAACTGTGCCAATATTATTTAATATTTTATCATATACTTTTAATATATATATATATAATATTACATGATAAAACCGAGACATTTAACTCGACTCGCTATCCCGCTTAATAATAAGCAAACCTTGAATATTAAAATAATATTCATTCGATTAATATATTCTTGTATTTACTAAACTCGTAAATACATTAAATAAATTCAATCCAAAATATTCATAACTTGAATATTAATGAATTTATTTAATTCATTTGGTGATCGACAACTTGGACAAAGCTAGGACCCCCGTGGTGAGGCCCACTATGTCCATATACCAATTCAACTGAATAAGTGTAGATTCTTGAATACACTGTTGTTTGTGACCCTCTAGGCCCTTATCTCGATATCAGTGAATAAAATCCACAGACCAAGAGCGGAGTCTAGCAACTCATCATGGCCCCTAAAGAGATAAGGATAGTCATTGCAACGACTACCATCCTACGAACACAGACTATGTACTATAGACTCTTTGTCATTAAATAAATCATAAAGTAGGACACACTCTTGTGTCATCGTCCTTATCTTGCATTATTATTCGTTGATCTATCGGGATGGATTTGCCTTTCAACTACTTTGGCCAAAGGCTTATGAAGGCGGCACAATCCTTATCAACCAGTCCTGAGATATACAACTCCTTAAACATGGAAACGACAAATCATTCCATGATCATTCAACCAATGTCATACCACTAACGACATACCTGACACAAACTACCTCGCCGCGACATTACTGCCATGGTTTTCACCTTGCATCAAAGTACGTAATTAAATTATATACATTGGTAATGTTCTCAAGTCAGGAGACCAATACACATGTATGTAGATAGGAACAACCAATGACACCCAAAACATGTTGTGTTCCTATTGGTGGGTCTATCCTCATGATATCACTACTAGAGATCACCAAGTGAGAACTTCATGAGAAGAAGTCTCAATGCTTATGAGACCCCAGCACCTGATAGTCTGACATCTACTGTGTCCAGTCAGTAAGATGTATCTATAATATAGAACATATATTTAAGATCAATACCATTATATCTCGAGGTTCTCATTATAGCCTGGGATCTGCTACAACCTCTTGACATGACAATTAACCTTTGGACATTTCCATTATTATAGTGGGCGTAGAAAAGTCTGCACTATAATGGTAAGATATCATCACACATATCTAACTATACACATGACACAGTAATCAAAATTACTACATAGTTGGGTCTAGGGCACCCAATATTTCCAAAAGAACTTGTTCTAATATTATTAAATATTAATTCATGAGAAATATACAAAAGATAAAACAAGATATACTCAAAACTCACCACACATGATGTAAAGGGAATTTGGTAAAAAAGTGTCACAAGACCAATACTATCAAATGTAATAACACCCATGAGTTGATATAATCCAATTTTTAAAGTCTAATGAGATTGAAATCCAACGATAGATATAATTATTACATTATTTTTTGATGATTTTACAAAATATGATATTTTTATTTTATTTTGGGTAAATAATATAGTCTATGGATGTTTAAGAATTTTTTAAGGGGTAATAAAAATCAAATGGGATGTGATATAATAAAATTTAGGTTTTAATATAGATCTAAATACCAGAATAATTATTTTGAAGAAGATCTTATGAAACTTAGTGCTCCATGTGGGCATTAATAATCTATTGTTTTTAAGTTAATGAATGATTTTTTGGTGGATATGGGAAGAATGTGTTATTAGAGAATGAAACATCAAAATTATTTTATAGACAAGCCACAAAAATATTTTTCAATACTCTTAATTAGTGTTTACTAAGACATGACTCAATAATTATGTCTCATGATATGTATTTTGGGTATAATCCCAAAATCAAAGGTTTTATGGAATTATATATCCCATGTACCATTAAAATGAAAAGATGACACTTGGAAATGTTTAATAGGAGATATTATGAGGGTATATTACTTTTGGAACACAATTATTGGAACAAGTTATCAGTGTCACAACAAGAATAAAAGTTAGAACATTAATAATTATGATTTTATTATTTTGTAAAACTGAAATTCCTTTAGACCATTATGGGCCATTAATGATGACATTGAATAAACACAGATAAAAAAGCGTGAGTAAATTGGATAACATGTGTTGGACACCATGGGTTAACAAATTTAACAAAAGTGCATGTAGTACTTATAAAAACACTTATTTCATGCTCATTTGACTTATATTTATCTCACAATATTGTTCAGTTTTTTTGATTCTATACACTAATTGAAAATTCAGAACTTTTTTGAGAGTAATTGTTTATAAAACCACTGATTTACCCCCATATTAGTGGTAGTGAACTCTCTACAGGGTGTATCATGCAGGAAATAGAGTTATGATAGAGAATAATGATATGAATAGTAACACAAAAATTGGTGAAAATTTATTTTTGGATAGAGTTCATAATATTGTACTGATAATTTTCCAACAATAATAATAATGGTTATTCCAACAATAATAGTAATATCACTATTTAAATAAGATAATGAAAAATAATGAAATAATTAACTATTGAAGTAGATTATGGGAGGAAAAAACTATAGAATAGAAGAAATTGAATCGGTTGAATAGTAATATAAATTGAAAAAATAGAAAATTTAAATAGTGGATATAACTTAACAGCAAACACAAATAACTACTATTATCTGAGAGTTAATTAGAAAAAGGTAATAGAAATAACCTCTACCCTTAAAGGAAATTAAAAACTAACAAGTCACTTTAAATTACGATAAAACTGTATTATACGTTAAAGAAAATTGGGAAAATATCTCTCTTCTTAATTCAACAATAATGTCACGACCCGTCCTTGGGGCCCGTGCCGTGACTACCCTAAGCCCGCCTTCCATAGGCCAGGGGTTGGAGACTATCACCAAGGCATAAATCCCGGTAAAAAGGGAAGGCATTGCCTTTGTAAAGTAAACCAAAAACACCACAGAGCAAGTAGGCAGAAGTAAACATTAAGTAAAAACCGGTACAACAGTAAGTGCGGAAAAGTAAGTGGGCCTGTATACAAACCCAAACTGAAAGTAAATTACAAGTAGAAAGGGAAAACAACAAATGAAATTTAAAGCTATATCGTCGAGCTGTCTACTGGAAATCCCACCTGAAGGGTGGGTACAGATAGCCTCCATTGCTCCTCGGGTCCAGCCGACCGCTCCGAGTACGTCCCGCTTAGTGGTCCACCTCTAGGTATTGTCCTGCTACGCAAGCCTCAACCACGATCAGCGCTGTCCGTCATCTGCAACCAACAAAATGTAGTGTGGGCATAGCCTATGCAGGGGTGAGTATAATCTACTCCGTAGGGACCCCGAGACCCCCGAAGGTCTCCCAGAATCCACAAAGTATAATCCACAAAGGAAAGATACAATCACGAAGTAACATCCGACACTGCTTAGGTATATTCCCATACATATACCTAATTCATCAATTCTCGTTCGTCTCCAACATCTGAACCCAAGTACAACCCAGTCCACACATGAACGAAAAACGTAAATCCACACAGGATAGCACAACACAATCCACATAGGAAAGAAAAACAGGATTCAGCTCACACAGGTATACTACTTCATATAATGATAAAGATGACCAGATATTACCAGTGATTCATCTAAGCCGTCGGACCCACAAAGGATCGATAGGTACTAACCCCCGCAATGACCCACAAAGGATCTGACCCACAAAGGATCGATAGTTAACTAACCCCTGCAATGGCCCACAAAGGATCTGAACCACAAAGGATCGATAGGTAACTAACCCCCGCAAAGACCCACACAGGATCAGACCCACACAGGATCTGTAGGCGCTGGCCCACACAGGACCGCTGAGTGCTGACCCACACAGGATTGGACCCACACAGGATCGGTAGCATTGACCCACAACGGATCGCTGAGTGTTGTAGTTGTCGTCAAATCCACTGAGGATCTCTGCACAGTCGTCATCGTCGCAGCCAACTCTAGGGTTCCCGCACACAACAAGCTCGTTTGAGAGGGTCCGCTGCACGAGCTGAGAGGCTGATACATCAACTGACCCATAGTCCAGATTTGATGTATCCAAAACTTCTGTATCATCAACAGGAACTCAACATCGCAGACGGCGTGTCAATCGGACATTCGGTCTGAGAGTTATTGGCTTTTTCGTCCGAGGGGCCCGGTTGGTTTCTAAGTCAAAACCAACCCGACCGTACTTCACCTGCATCCAAACCTCGGGCGGAGTAAGCCAAAAGATCCGTCTCACTTAGAGGAATCCAACAAAGTCGAAATCACGTCAATCGGACGTCCGGAGCTCAAAATATGGGTGTTTCCACTCCAAGGGCCCGGTTGGTATCGTGTACGAACCAGCCCGGACGAACCCAAAGTATTCCGAAACCTTTAGTGTGATATACCAAAATGACCGTCTCGATCCACGGATCGCATCTCCATTGACGGGACGTCGTTCGGAGACCTATAGATCATGTTATGAGCAAAATACCAAAAAGGGGTCCGAAAACGGGGGGTCTGGGCCCGGACCGACACGGCCGGCGTGGCGTGGCCCGGCCGGCGTGGGCATGGCCCGATCGCCTGGCGGCTCGGCCGTAACGTCCGAGCGGGTGAAAGGGGGGCGCCGCCCCCTTGATGGTTCCACGGCCCCGCGCGGGGGGGCTTCTCCGTGTCACCGAACGCGGCGCATGACCGCGTCCCTTCCCCGCGGTCCCGCGCAGCCACGGGACCAGCACTCTCCGCCGCGGCTTCAGCCACGACGGGTCTTCTCAATGGCGCGTCGGGCACCGACGATTCCTGGCGGTCGACCGCTGCCAGCCGCCGCCTCCGGCGGGAACTTCTGCGGACCACCGGACGCGCTCTGGTGGTCGGTTTCGCCTGCGGTTTGCACCTACGGCTTTCCCGGGATCCGAACTATGCTGCGAAGTCCTCCAATCGCCATTCCAATCCCATTTAGTAAATTCCATTAAACCACGCATCAACGAAAATCTGCGGAGGGTTATCGGGCCATGTTTGTTTGGCCCGCACCCTCCGCGTTAGGTGATATCAATTGGGAAAATAATAATCAACACATGAAAACATAACAAGGCACAATTTTAATAAAATAAAATTGAACCTAGTTCCTAAAAAAACTCTTGTAAATAAAAACTCCCCTCCCGCATAAAAAACAAACGCGAATCAACTTGATGATGAGTTGATCCGGGTTCTTTGTTTTAGTAGGAAAAAACCATGGGAATAAATATTATTCTCAAATAAAACCCCTACCTCGTTGTAGTCTTCGAACGAGAGTTCTTCGCGGAATTGATCGTCACGGGAGAAGAGGATCGTCGCGTCGTCGAAGGGCGTCGCGTCGTCGCGGAACACGACGTCACATCGATGATCTCCGAGGGTTAAAGAAAACACACAGATTTAATTTCACGAATTAAATCCATGTTAAGGATAAAATCCACAAAGGAAATTTAAAAAGATCAGTAATCCCCTACCTCAATCGGTGTTGATCGAAGATTGTCTCGGGGAGGGATTGTCGCAGAAGAACGTCGCGGGAGGAGAATCGTCGGCGTCACGGTACACGGCGTCGCGTCGTCGATCTCTGAAGGTTCGGCGTTCTTCATCGCCTTTCATCGAAGGCCGGCGTTATTCGTGTTCTTCGCGTTCTTCGCGAAGGAGGATAAAGATCTCAAGCCTTGGAGTCTTCTCCAAATCCTCTCAACGAGCAACCCGTCAACAAAAAGGGTGTTGGTATTATTTTATTAAATGCCAACAATTTGAAAAACAAGATAAGAAACGAACCATTAATTCGGTGAATTAATGGTAATGACTTAACTGTCCATTTAATAAGAGCATTAATAGTTTTAGAAAACGCACCAATTGACTTTCATTAATGAGGGGTTTTCGCGGATACGTTACTTAGAAGAAAAGAAACGGTGGGGCTCGTGCGGGCCCCAATTCACCAATATCCTACCAAGAGGGTAGGATATTTTGGATTTCACCCTATCCGCTTCAACTTAGCTTAAGCGGCTTTAAGTGGCTTTAAGTGGCTTTAAGTGAAATAAAATAATGTTGTCGCACAACTTTATTTTATTTTCTTCACTTAACCCCCAAAAATTAAAAACCACACCCGAGCAAACGCAACTCCGGAAAAGGAGTTTCTAAGCAAATATCGGCGCTGCGATTCCATCGGTGGCCTCAGAATTTGATTCCGAGCACCAGTTCAAAAGTTATAACAACCCGCTCGTTCGTTCACTGAACGTACCCGAGCCAAACTTCGGAAAATTATTCCGGGCACACCGGGCCTCGGAATCAGGTGCTGTCAGAAACTGCGTTCTTAAAAAATTCCAAACAAAATTAAGCAAAAAAATTTCCTTGAATTTTTACGGGTCTTTCCATCACTCCCACCTCAGGGCATTACGTCCCCATAAAGAGACATCATAAACTAGGGAAACAAATCTGGGTACTGAGCACGCGTCTGAGCCTCCCACTCCCATGTGCTCTCCGAGAGGATCACGTGCTACCATCTGATGCGCACTAGAGGAATCAACTGTCCACGTAGGACCCGCTCCTGTCGATCCTCGATCTCCACCAGGTCCTCCGCAAAAGTCACCCCATCATCAACGTCTAGCTCCCCATGGTCAATGATATGCGACGGAGCATGCACGTATCTCCTCAGTTTGGATACATGGAAGATGTCGTGCACCCGGTGCAACTGAGGTGGTAGATCCAGGCGATAAGATACCTCGCCAATCCTGCTGAGCACCTGGAATGGTCCAATGAAGCATGGAGACAACTTGCCACCTTGGCCAAATCTCCATAATCCACGTCGAGGTGAGACACGCATGAAGACATGGTCACCATCCTCGAACTCTAGTGGCCTCCGCCTCCTGTCAGCATAAGACTTCTGCCGGCTCTGAGCTATCCTCATCCGCTCTTGGATGACTTGGACCTTCTATGTCATGGCCCGGACCATCTCTGGTCCCACAAGTGCTGACTCCCCATGGTCTATCTAGCACAAACGGGATCTGCAAGGTCTACGGTACAACGCCTCGTATGGTGCCATCCCGATGGTGGAGTGGTAGCTGTTGTTGTACGCAAACTCCACCAAGGGTAGGTGGTCCTCCCAGCTGTGAACAAAGTCGAGGAAACATGCACGGAGCATGTCCTCTAGAGTCTGAATGGTCCTCTCCATCTGACCATCTGTCTGAGGGTGAAAGGCGGTGCTCAAATGTAGCTGCATCCCGAACGCCTCCTGCAACCCCTTCCAAAGCTGGGAAGTAAAGCGAGTATCTCGATCAGAGAAGAAAGATGATGGCACACCGTGAAGCCGTACAATCTCCTGAACGTATACATTTCCCAAGCTCTCTACTGAGCCCTACTATCTGATGGGTAAGAAGTGAGCCGACATGGTGAGTCAGTCGACAATCACCCAAATGGAGTTGTGACCTCTGGAAGTGTGTGGAATTCCAGTCACGAAGTCCATAGATATCCCATCCCACTTCCACTCCAGGACCTCCAAGGGCTGTACCAAGCCTGCTGGTACCTGATGCTCTGCCTTCACCTACTGGCAGGTGAGGCATCATAAAATGAACTATGCCACAACCTTCTTCATGCCCAGCCACCAGTGCTGTCTTCTGAGGTCCTGGTACATTTTTGCCACTCCAGGATGTACCTACAAAGGAGAAGTGTGAAACTCTCTCAGCACCTCCTCCTGTAAGGCAACTGGTATCAAGGTACATCCTCTGAAAAGGATGTCGTGCTCTGCTCCAAATGAGAATCCATCAGGTTCCTGTCCTGAAGATATCTGTGCACGCCGCATCTCACAGTCTGCGTTCCCACACTGTGCCTCTCTGACCCGCAGTAGTAGTGGAGGAGAGACTGTGAGTGAATGAAGGAAAGATGCTCCATCTCTATCCACAAAGGATATCCGCAAAGCGGCTAGCTGCTTTGTCACCTCGTTGAGTAGCTGAATGCCCGTCCTCCTGCTGAGAGCATCGACTACCACGTTCCCCTTCCCAATAGTATAGACTATCTCAAAGTAATAGTCCTGGAGGAACTCGAGGAATCGCCGCTGTCTCAGGATCAGGTCATTCTAAGAGAAGATGTACCTGAGACTCTGATGGTCAGAAAAGACTGTAAAGCGCTCACCCATCAGATAGTGTTGCCATGTCTTCAGAGCGAAGAACACTACTGCTAACTCCAGGACATGGGTAGCGTAGTTCTAGTCATGCACCCTCAACTGAGGTGATCCATAGGTGATCACTGGCCGCTCCTGCATCAGGACACATCCGAGTCTGGTCCCTGATGCATCGCAGTAGACTACGTACCCTACTCCCTCCTCAGGCAACCTCAATATAGGTGCACTGGTCAATCTCTGTCTCAGCTCCTGAAAGCTCTACTGACTTCTGTCCGACCACTTAAAGGGTTTCCCCTTCTTTGTAAGATCTGAGAGTGGTGTCGAAACTATGGAGAAGTCTAGCACAAATCTCCGATAGTATCCAGCTAGTCCCATGAAACTCTGCACCTCCGTCATGCTCTTGGGTGGCTCCCAAGCTAGCACTGCCTTGATCTTCGTAGGATCCACCACAAATCCAACCTCAGAGATGATGTGTCCCAAGAAGTGGACCTCACATATCCAGAACTGACACTTAGAGATCTTTCCATAAAGCTGGTGCTCTCGGAGTGTGTCTAGTACAACCCGTAAGTGGTAGGCATGCTCCTCCTCAGTCGTCGAGTAAATCAAAATGTCATCGATGAACACCACGAAAAATAGATCGAGGTATGGCTGAAAGATCTTGTTCATGAGGCCCATGAACACCGTAGGAGCATTGGTTACGCCGAATGGCATAACCATGATCTCATAGTGGCCATACCGACATCTGAAGGCCATCTTCTGCACGTCCTCGTCCTGAACTCTGAGCTGATGATAGCATGACCTGAGGTCTATCTTCGAGAACCACCGTTCTCCCTTGAGCTGATCAAATAGGTCATCAATCCTTGGTAGAAGATACTTGTTCCTCACTACCACCTGGTTCAGGTGATGATAGTCGACACAAAGTCGCAAGCTCCCATCCGCTTTCTTGGCGAACAATATTGGGGAAGCCTAGGGTGAAACACTAGGTCGGATAAAACCCTTGCCCTGCAAGTCCATGAACTGTACTCGTAGCTCTCGAAGCTCAGCAGGGGCCATCCTTTATGCTGGAGTGGATATCGGGGCTGTCCCGGGGTACAGATCAATATAAAAGTCTACATCTCTGCGAGGAGGTAGTCCTGGAATGTCATCGGGAAAGACATCCGCATACTGATCCACCACTGTAGGAAAACTAGGACTCCGCACGTCAACTGCTCCTAGGATGAGGCTAGCCAACTAATGAGTGATAGGTTGTCCTCTCCTCTTCGAGAGTCCATCCTGTGCTGCAAAGGCTCCCTTGTCGCCGGTGAAGGTGAACCTGCTCCAGTCGGTGCGTACACATCACACCTTGCGCCTAATACAGTCAATCTGTGCATGGGATGTGGATAACCAATCCATGCCCAAGATGACGTCGTAAGGCCTTGGTGCTGCTAGAAGAAGATCCCAGCCGAATATATCGCCTCCTAGAGTAAGCTCACACTACCGACACCAGTGCGTAATCGTTGAGTCTGCTCCCATAGGGGCCTCTAGCCGTAAGGATCGAGCCAACGGCTCTGTCGGAATATCCAAGCTCTGAACAAGGGAAGCGGTTATGAAAGAGTGACTCGCTCCTGTGTCTATAAGAACTACAGCAAGGGTGGAATAGACACAGATAGTACCTCGAATTATCTCGGGTGTGCCGTAGTCGTAGGCCTCTACTGCCTGGAGCTGTTCCTGTCTCTGCCCGCCAGCTCCCAGTGGTCGGGGGGGTCCTCCTAGTGGTGGTTGTGGTTGGCCTCAAAGAATCTCCCACCACCTGCTACTCGGCCAGCTCCTCTACCTCGTCCTCCTGCTCCTTGCGGACTGCCACGGTCGAACCTCTGCCTCTGCCTGGGTGGCCCCTCAACTGTCTGGTGCTTCTCAACATGGTGGGTCGGGAAGTCATGAGCCATGTGGCCCGGCCGGCCGCATGTGTAGCAATGCCTGCCTCTTGAAAGACTGGCTCCACGCTGTGTGCCCCGCACTGCTGAGCCAGTGTCCTAAGGTCGTCTGCATGAGGGTCTGGTCTGCCTGGACCGATGAGTCATTCATCGACTGCCTGCCGTAGAAGACTCTGCTACGTGCTGCCCCGCGGTAGGTCTCGCTGCTAATGAAGGCTCAGCAAGGAAGCTATCGATCAAAAGGGCCCACTCTAGTACTTCGTCCTGAGTCGGAATGCTGAGGGAGATCAGCGATTACCTGATCTCAAGTCTCAATCCCTACTCAAAGGTCTGGGCCCGGAAGAATGGTTCCCGTACCATGTCTATCGAGTAGCGCGAGAGATCAGTAAATCTCGCCGAGTACTGGGCGACCGTCAAGCTGCCCTGCCACAGCTGAAGAAGCTCCTGGATGCGTACCGCACAGAGGGTGGCCGGGATGAACTCTGAGTGGAAGAGGCTCTCAATGTCTGTACAGAGAAGAGATGCCTCATCGTGAACGTGGAGCATCAAGCTCCACCATCGGCCCACTGCCGCGTGCAGTAGGATAGCTGCGAGGATCACCATGAAGTCTGCTGGTGTCCTCACTAACCGGAAAAATCATACAACTACCACCAGCCAGTCCTCGGCTGCCTGGGGGTCCGTCTCCCCGCGGAACCTAGGCTGTCTCTGGCGTTGGAACTCATTCAGTGCACTACGGCGACGTGCATCGTCAACGGCTGGGGCTGGAAGTATTGGTGGCTCGGCGGGGAGAGGTACTGGCAGTGCCTCTGTTGTTAAAGGGCCCTGCACCGAGGCCTCGTCGCTCGGTGGGATGTCGACACGCTCAACTCTCAGAACCCTGGATGGCTTCCGTCATGGGTCCATCCTGAAAAAGGAAACAGATGAGCCACGGTCATAACAGTATACCTGGTGAGCTGACACAAAGTAATCACAAAGAAAACATGAAACACAAACGCAATCAATGTTTTCGTGCATTAAGACGGAAATCAGAAGTCAGGGTCCTGGTGTACGGATACGTTGGCCGCCGCACCAACACTGAAATCCTTGTACTGATAACCACACCCATTACGCTAATCACTATTGCTTCACATAGAAAAAGATCAGAGTCCCATGTTCTATGGTAGAACCGAACTCCTCTGATACCAATTTGTCACGGCCCATCCTCGGGGCCCGTGCCGTGACTACCCCAAGCCCTCCTTCCATAGGCCAGGGGCAGGAGACTAGCACCAAGGTGTAAATCCCGGTAGAAAGGGAAGGCATTGCCTTTGTAAAGTAAACCACAAACACCACAGAGCAAGCAGGAAAAAGTAAACACCAAGTAAAAACTGGTACAATAGTAAGTGCGGAAAAGTAAGTGGGCCAATATACAAACCCAAACTGACAGTAAAGCACAACTATAAAGGGAAAACAACAACTGAAAAGTAAAGCTGCATCATCGAGCTGTCTACTAGAAATCCCACCTATAGGGTGGGTACAGATAGCCTTCACTGCTCCTCGGGTCCAGCCGACCGCTCCGAGTACGTCCCGCTCAGTGGTCCACCTCCAGGTACCGTCCTGCTCCGCAAGCCTCAATCACAATCAGCGTTGTCCGTCGTCTGTAACCAACACAACGTAGTTCGGACATAGCCCGTGTAGGGGTTAGTATAAGCTACTCAGTAGGGACCCCGAGACCCAAGAAGGTCTCATAGAATCCACAAAGGATAATCCACAAAGGAAAGATACAATCACAAAGTAACATCAGACACTTCTTAGGTATATGCCCATACATATACCTAAGTCATCAATTCTCGTTCGGCTCCAAAATACAAACCCAAGTACAACCCAGTCCACATAGGAAAGAAAAACCTAAATCCACACAGGATAGCACAACACAATCCTCATAGGAAAGCAAAAGAGGATTCAACTCACACAGGTATACTACTTCATATGACGATAAAGATGACCAGATATTGCCACTGATTCATCTAAGGCGTCAGACCCATAAAGGATCGATAGGTACTAACCCCCACAATGACCCACAAAGGATTTGACCCACAATGGATAGATAGGTAACTAACCCCCGCAATGACCCACAAAGGATCTGACCCACAATGGATCGATAGGTAACTAACCCCCGCAAAGACCCACACAGGATAAGACCCACAAAGGATCTATAGGCGCTGGCCCACACAGGACCGCTGAGCGCTGACCCACACAGGATCGAACCCACATAGGATCGATAGAACTGACCCACAAAGGATCGCTAAGTTCTGTAGTCGTCGTCGAATCCAATGAGGATCTCTGCACAGTCATCATCGTCGTCGTCGTCACAACCAGCTATAGGGTTCCCGCACACAGCAAACTCGTTCGGGAGGGTCCGCTCCACGAGTCGAGAGGCTGATACATTAACTGAAACATAGTCCAGAGTTGATGTATCCAAAAGTTCCGTATCGTCAACAGGAACTCAACGTCGCAGACGGCACGTCAATCGGACGCCCGGTCGGAGAGTTATTGGCTTTTTCGTCCTAGGGGCCCGGTTGGTTTTTAAGTCAAAACCAACCCGACCGTACTCCACCTACGTCCAAACCTCGGGCGGAGTAAGCCAAAAGATCTGTCTCACTTAGAGGAATCTAACAAAGTCGACGGCACGTCAATCAGACGTCCGGAGCTCCGGATATGGGCGTTTCCGCTCCGAGGGCCTGGTTGGTTTCGTGTACGAATCAACCCGACCGAACCCAAAGTATTTAGAAACTTTGAGTGTGATATACCAAAATGACCGTCTAGATCCCAGGATCGCATCGCCACTGACGACGCATCGTTTGGAGTCCCGTAGCTCAAGTTATGAGAAAAATACCGAAAAGGGGTTCGAAAACGGGGGGGTCTGGGCCCGGACCGACCCGGCCCAACCCCCCCCCCCCCCCCCACCCCGGGGTCGACCCGACCCAGGTCCGACCCGGCCGGCGCGGCGCGGCGCGGCCAAGGTGGCCAAGCCGGCCCTAGGCGCGACCCGTCCCGGCCAGCGCGGGCGCGACCCGGTCGACTGGCGGCTCGGCCGTAACGGCCGAGCTGGTGCAAGGGGGGCGCCGCCGCCTTGATGGTTCCGCGGCCCCGCGTGGGGGGGCTGCTCCATGTCATCGGACGCGGCGCAAGGCCGCGTCCCTTCCCCGCGGTCCCGCGCGGCCGCGGGACTGGCGCTCGCCGCCGAGGCTTCAGCCGCAGTGGGTCTTCCCGGCGGCGCGGCGGTGGGAACTTCCACGGACCATCGGACGCGCTCCGGTGGTCCGCTTCGCCTGCGGTTTGCTCCTACGGCTCTCCCGGGATCCGAACTTTGCTGCGAATGCCTCCAATCGCCATTCTGATCCCATTTAGTAAACACCGTTAAACCACGCATCAACGAAAAACTGTGGAGGGTTGTCAGGCCGTGTTTGTTTGGCCCGCACACTCTGCGTTAGGTGATATCATTTGGGAAAATAATAATCAAAACATGAAAACATAACAAGGCACAATTTTAATAAATTAAAATTGAACCTAGTTCCCCAAAAAGAACTCCCGTAAATAAAAATTCTCGTCCCGCATATAAAAACAAACGCGGATCAACTTGATGATGAGTTGATCCGGGTTCTTTGTTTTAGAAGGAAACAACCATGGGAATAAATATTATTCTCAAATAAAACCCCTAGCTCGTCGTAGTCGTCGAACGAGAGTTCTTCGCGGAATTGATCGTCACGGGAGAAGAGGATCGTCGCGTCGCTGAAGGGCGTCGCGTCGTCACGGAACACGGTGTCGCGTCGATAATCTCCGAGGGTTAAATAAAACACATAGATTTAATTTCACGAATTAAATCCATGTTAATGATAAAATCCACAAAGGAAATTTAAAAAGATCCGTAATCCCCTACCTCAATAGGTGTTGATCGATGATTGTCTAAGGGAAGTATTGTCTCAGAAAACGTCGTTGGAGGAGAATCGTCGGCGTCGCGTTACACGACGTCACGTCGTCGATCTCCGAAGGTTCGGCGTTCTTCGTCGCCTTTCATCGAAGCCCAGCGTTCTTCGCGTTATTCGCAAAAGAAGGATGAAGATCTCAAGCATTGGAGTCTTCTCCAAATCCTCTCAAAGAGAAAACTGTCAACAAAAAGGGTGTTGGTCTTATTTTATTACATGACAACAATTTGAAAAAAATCATAAGAAACGAACCATTAATTCGTTGAATTAATGGTAACGACTTAACTGTCCATTTAATAGTAGCAGTAAGTGTTTTAGAAAACGCACCTGTTAATTTTCATTAATGAGGAGTTTTTGCGGGTGCGTTACTTAGAAGAAAAGAAACGGTGGGGCTTGTGCGGTCCCCACCTCACAAATATCCTACCAAGAGGGTAGGATATTTTGGATTTCACCCTATCCACTTCAACTTAGCTTAAGTGGATTTAAGTGGCTTTATGTGAAATAAAATAAAGTTGTCACACCACTTTATTTTATTTTCTTCACTTATCCCCTAAAATTAAAAACCACACCCGAGCAAACACAACTCCAGAAAAGGCATTTCTAAGTAAATATCGGCGCTGCGATTCCATCAGTGCCCTCAAAATTTGATTCCGAGCACTGGTTAAAAAGTTAGAAAAACACGCTCGTTCGTTCACTGAACGTACCCGAGCCAAACTTCGGAAAATGATTCATGGCACACCGGGCCTCGGAATCAGGTGCTGTCAGAAACTGCGTTCTTGTAAAATTCCAAAGAAAATTAAGAAAAAAAAATTCCTTCAATTTTTACGGGTCGTTACAAATAAACTGCTATTGAGAATCATTTCATGGACAATTAAACATATAAACCGATCCATTTAAAAGAGATAAAAAGATTGAATACAAATTAGATGATTTTTTATCAATCTGAGTTGAAACATTTTAGAGTGGTGACTCAATAAAAGTATTTCCTCCCTTGGATGATGAAGAAGTATAATATATAAAACAATATGTGTTTTATCACAAATATATAGTATAATGACCTTATGCACTACCTATAGAGGAATATGTGGAAGTTGGTACTAATCTTAAATTTAAAAATGAAAATTTAATCTAGAATATGTAGATTATACCATTTATAGAAAAGATTTTAAACACTCAATGAGATATTAATTTCCTCCAATTTAAATGATTAAGAGGAACCATACATTTTGTTTCCACAACCACCGAACTCTAAGTATATCATTAATGTATATGTAGATACAAATTACTTTAGATGTGGGGAATCAATACTTGAAGCATTAGATGATATGTAGTAAATATGATATAGTGGTTAAAACAAATAAACCATGTCCTTTTATAGTTTTTGGTAATGTATGCATATTTTATACATGTATTGAGTAAATACACTAGTCATTAGGATACCCAACAAATTTTAAATTCATTAATAAAATTATTTTATCTTTATTAGTGATTTTGTTTTTTTTATTTTTGGATTCTATAAGGACATCAACTTGTTCTCCCAAGTTAAACACTATGGGTAAAAACATTAGGTTGTGTCTATCCATCATAATTGTTTTTATCCAATTTGAATATGATTAAAATTGAAAGTAATAATATATTATTTATATTGAGTATCACGGAAATATTAGAGTATGGGTTGGGATAGACTAGTTGATAGGTTATTAGGTTATGTTTTTTTTGGTGTTTTTTAATTTATAATTTTTTTATAAAGTTAAATTTTGAACATATTTTTATCATAATCGAATTTATAGTATTATTTTCTAGAAATCAATTCATTTTTGATGGAATATTTGAATTGAAAAATATAATTTTAAATTATTTTAAATTTTTATTTATTCATATAATTTTTACAATCAATAATTTCCAAATGTATATATTAATTATTAAAATCCATTCCCATAATGACTATATGATGCTTATTTCAAACTCATTGTGAATTTTAAACATATTTGATATATTCATATAGTACCTTTAATTCTTGATAGAATCATTAATTATGTTCTGAATTATTGATCTTTATTGAATTTTTTCTTTTTTTAGAATTAATTATTTGATTTAACATGACTAAGGTATTTTTTAAACCTTATAATACATTGAGAATACCTTAATATTTATAATCGTTTTTTGAACTCATAGACAGCATGTATAAATAATTAGGTATATATCATTACATGATATTATTCCCTTACACATCCATCTCATAGGTATATTTTTTTTTATTCTTCGTGCTAATTATAGGGTAGTCCTAATTTATGATTTATCTATGATAAAAGAAATACATTTTTGGGATAGGATGTGAAGTATTTTCACATGTTTCAGGAATATAGGTTAATATAAATCAATTAAAATTTAATTTTATCCTATTTTTTATATAAGAATATAAAATAAATTCAAGTTGTAAATATCCATATAAAAATATTAAATGTGGAATTAATGACTAATAATTAATTTTTTCCTTTTATTTACATTGAAAACCATTTAGATAATGATAGAATGGGATTGTTTTGGGTGATAATATTTTTAAGTGTGAAACCTGATATTTTTTCTTTGAGTTATGAATTTTATATAATATATTTAATTTAAATAATTAATTATCATCATTAAAGAATTAAATTTTTTAAAAAATAGTGTATTAACCCTTTGATATCAAAATAACCTTGAAAACCCCTCATGATTGATGAAATATCTTATCCCAATGAGTATAGAACATGATAATCATAAATAATATATTTAATGAATCAATATTATAGAAATTAAATGAAATTTTGGATATCATATACTCTTGAGTGAAGATACAAATTCTCTAGGAAGGTATGTTGTAGATGTAACATGGGTAAAAATTTAAAATTTTGTTGAATATTGGTGGGTGAGAAAATGAAATTGAAAAATATAGTCATTTAGGAAGAAAGTTAGTCCTTAAGTTAAATTAATGAATGAATGTATTCACTTTTGATGTGTTTTTTATATTTGATTTAGATATATCATTTGTTTGAATTTATTAATAACATTTTCCCCAGATAATATAGCTTATGTGTGGGGTTATTTATAGAGATAAATTTACATATCATTACACTTATAATATTTTTTATAAACCCTTAAAAATTCAAAAATCATTGGACATTAATGTATTTTTAGAATATATTTATATTTTTTAATTTAATGAAAATTCAGTGAATATTAAAATTTAATGGAATAGATTTAAAATTTTCATTTTAATAAAATATATTTAAATGAAATTCATTATTATTTGGATATTTTGGGTTATTTATAGAATTTTTGTAAGTTATTTATAGTTTATAATTAATTTTATACTGTGAACCCCTTATTTATCAACATTGGTTATTATAAGTTAATAATTACCAAAATCAATGGGGTAGTTATGCTTGTACAGTTATGATTTTCAATGTATTTTAAGATTTTGGACACCTATTAACATTGATCACAAGTGTTATACAAGCATTGATTCATGTGTAGAAGAATAAATTGCAGACTGTCTCACAAATATTCTAGAAGAAAATACACATATATGTTTTTATGTTTAGATCATCTATATTTTCTAGGTTATTGTCAGGCCATATTATATGGATGAAAAACATGTATAACACATAAGATAAATGTGTTATATGGTTTAATTAAAGTATACATCAGGAGTGATAACATTAATATTATAATAAGTGTTACAAGTTTGTACTGAGAATAAACGGTCAAAGTGATGCCTAGTCACTACATATAAAGTACGATATATAATTTATTCATGCATGGATTTTAGTTAGAAAACATATATAATAATGATGATAAAGAATGTGGTCATTATAAAAACCATTAATTTTATTACGTAGATATTACATCCTAATAGTTGAATATTCATTACATAACATAACGATCTATTCTTGAGTCATATAGGTCTAATATCATTGGAATGTCGGACATATAAACAACTAGTTCATAAGAGTCCCCCATTAAGTTATTCATAACTATATCTTTTATTTGAAATATAATTCCTCATAACATTTTTCATATCATAGGGAAATGAAACATAATAAAGAAAGATTATAGATTCTCAGTAAGGGAGAAAAGGTATATATCATTGATCACATGGGCATTACATGATCATAATGGTATAATAAGATTATCATAACATTGGAAAACCATACCCTGCATAACAAAGATCATAATATTGATTATTGGTTGAAATATGGGAAGTTTATAATACATATATTCATAATGGAATCAAATAGAATGATCCATGAGAGATTAACATTAGCATAATTCACGAGTTTGTAGAATACACGTAAGCTTATTACATTGTGAACATGTATAAATAAAGATAGGTTCACTCATTCTATAAATGAAAAGAAATCATTCCATTTTATAAAATAGTGATATGAAACTAGGTCCACATATGATTTTATGGATGTGGTATTTAGGTCCATTCATATAATTAGGGACATGAAATTCAGGTCTACACAATAACATATGGACATGAAATCCAGGTCCATATACAAACATGTGGTCATGAGATCTAGTTCCACAAATAAAATTGAGAACATGAAATGATGATAAAAAAATTACATTTACCTCATAATATATCCACATTTACCCAATGTATTAGAGTGAGATATAGGCCCCACATTAAATAATGAAAATTATATACATGTCTTTAAATTGATTTTAGAACATTCATTATCTCATAACATATGAAAATAAACTGGCTTCATATAAATTTCATTATAGCATAACCCATAGAAAAGGAGCAGGTCTCATAAAAATGTTTTCATTATAAACCTAAACCATATAGAGAAATAATAAGGTTGTAATCCTTGAATCATATCCTCGTATTATTTATGTAATATAATGTGTTTTTATCTTAAATTGAAATTGATTTTGAAAGGTCACTGGGGATAATTATGGAATGAGATAACCTTTAAATTTTGAAATCAATTCATTAACGTTTAATTTAATTTTAATATATTATGGATGAAATATTATATGAAAATATCCATGGAAATATGTAATTTAATTTTAAAATCATTGATATGTGATGACATCAATAAATTCTATTCATGTTGTATATGTTAAAAACATTCCTTTCACATTTTTGTAAAAAAAACTCAAAAAGAACCTTGTTCAGAAAATGAAAAAAAGATTCCATTTAAAAAAAAATTAAGTGAAACATGGGGAAAAATAAAATTAAACAATAATTTGAGAATGATATAAAAATTTAAAATACTTTTAGAAAACATGGAAGTTGAAGAATAATGATTTTAGATCAAAGAGAGAAATGAAGTCGATTTTTCTTTGAAAGAATTATTTCGGTCTCATATGTACATAAGATGAAGAAAATAAAACTAAATTAGGTATTATCAAAAAATAATCTGTTTAGAAGAAAATTAATGATTTTCTGAAGAGTTATTTCATTTTTCTTCATAATTAAAATTTTAATCATAAAAAAGCTTGATAAATAATGAGATAGTGACATAAAACTCTTACTATTTTGGAAACACTTGAATTATAATCCCTATAAAGTAAATAAAATCAGATGGTTATGTATATCCTATAATAATCATGAGGGTAATCATAAAATATATTCATGGGTAGTATATACATTAAAAAGGTAAAAAAGTAGGGTATAATGCATGTGTCCCATAAAAAAAAATGGGATGAATATCCTTTACCATGGGTTTGACTTCTTTTGTATTCATCAGAACCTCATTTTCTTCCAAACGAATCCTTTTGATATCCTCTAAAGGGAACTACAGTTGTTATTTTTGGAAGAACAAAACCTCTATATGTTTTTTGAGATGTTTAGAAGAGAAATATTTAGAGTGTGGTCAAGCTAGAAGGCTCAATGTGGTGTGAAGAAGAAAAAGGAGGGGGAGCCATTTGAAAATAGAGGGAAGGGGTAATTTTGGAATTTCATAAAATATTAAAAAAATATAAATTAACATTGATGTGGAATTAGAAAAAATTGATATATATTATAATATAATTGGATTATGAGTGAAAATAATCGCATTTAATAACATTTGTAGAAGTTAGATCAAATTTTAACATTAATTTTTTAACCCTTAATTAACCATTCTGATAATTACCATAATATTAAAATTTTCTACACTTTAACTTTTAATAATGTTACTATAAAATTACAAAAGACCCATAAATGGACCGTAATTTATGTTTAAAACTATATCCAATTCATTTTTCCAAATCTAATATTTTTATGAATTTTATATCTTTTAATAAAATATTATTTATTTTAAAATAATAATAATTTTATTTCAAATACTATTATTTTAATTTTATACCAAATACATAAATAAAATAGTGGAATTAAAATATAAATATTTAACATAACACTAATATGTCATATCCATCTACAAAATTTGTTGCATACATTAACTTGCTCTTTTTATATTACTATTAATATTATAAAAATAATTTATTGTATTTTTTATTAATTGGTGAAATTATTCATCTATGTTGAAAACAAATTTATGATCATTATATTATAAAAAATAATTAGAAAAAAATTTATATCCATAAAAAATTTCGTTAATCTCAATATATACATTAATTTTTTTAATAAAATTAATTTTTTCATATGTGGACATATAAGGGTTATTTAAAACTAATGGAGTAAAATTGTGAATCATTATTTGATATAAATATTTTATAGGTAAATATCATGGAAATGCGTACATAAAAAAAAATTTGAGCATCATGAGATAAGGGCTTTATGATATGTATACAATAACATTTATGATGAAACATTTGGACCTTATCACTTAAATTTAACCAAGACTAACCTGATTTATTATTTATAGAGTTGTTAAATTTCACCAAGATTACAATTTATATTTTACAAAATAAAATGGCCCAATTTAAAAAATTTAAACCTATAATTATAAATATGTATTTTTTTAAAGCATTTTTTTAAAATGGTATAAATTTATTTTAAAATAAGCATGCAACATGTAAAAGAAAAATATTTTTATAGAAATGTATTTTCAATCATAAAACATGGTTTATTCATATATCATGCCTATAAAAATATTTAATTATTGTTAAAGAATATTATTAACTATAAAATATATAAATTTCGTCAACATCATTCACCAATATTTATTAATATAATTTTTTAGGATAAATATACATTCAATTCACGAAAACAAATTGCAGAAAAATATTTTGTTTCCTTTAAATGATTGTTTATATTTATAATCAATTGATAAATAATTCATTAATCTTATACATATGTAACCATAAATTTTCATAACAGAGATAGTCATATAAAAAACCTAAAATACAAAGACTAATTTATAAATATCAAATAATAAAATTGTAATAGTATATCGTTGATTGATTAAACTCAGTGTTGTGTATAATAGAAGCTATAAAATAAATTTATTTTTGTTATAAAAAATTAATTGAATCTCAACATGTTTAATTCTCTCACCATTAAATGAATTTCACTACCACAATTTGTGTAATTCATTAGTTATTTTATAATACAAAATTATTTTGTGAAAACACAGATCGTACAATGGAAAAATAAGTCTTCCCTTAAAAAGTTAATGTAAAAAACAAAAAGGTTACCTCAAATAACTAAAACTTGGGTTCCTATATAAGGAAAATATTATTTTTTTATTTAAAAAAATGGATATTGAAGAGAAAAATAACTACCATTGAATGATGGGTATTGATATTTAACGTAGTTATGAGATAGTCAATGAACTCAAAACTATAAACTAGTAAGAAGTTAAAAGACCATCAATTAATCAAAATTTAAGGTTATATGATGAATTTTTTATCTTAAGACCATTTTACTATATTAGATTCATTATGATAACAAATATACTTATAATATAAAAAATATACAAACATTATAATTATAATTTGATTTATTAATCAATTTCTACCATATTATAATCTTTTTCTTTAAATTGTGTGTATTTGAAATTAATTTTACTTGCGTGAAGCACAAATATCCACTTCTCACTAATGAAGAAAGAATATTAATACATTACTCATATCTTTAGGAATTAATTTAAACAAAAAAGTATGAGAACAAGAAAATTATAAAAAATAAATAAAACATTAAGTGAAGGAATACAACATTAATCTATATATATACTTAATTACCTCAATAACCTAAAAATTAAATATTGTTTTAACCTCAAACTCTACAACCTTTAGATTACATATTTAAAATTTTAATTTCATTCTTACCAATTATTCATTTATGTTAAAACACGTGTTGAAACTATGGTCCACATTTTTCTAAACCCAATGAAACTTCTACCAAATATCATTAATTACCATGATAAATAACTATATGATCTTGTAATGTAATGAATTTTAACAAAATAACAAGAATCAGATTTTGATACTTATCTAAAAGATAATACATATCTTGAACCTAAATATCTATGAAAATATCACCTTATCAATGAATCTATTTTCAAACATCAATGTTATCTATAAAACATTATATAGTAGTCCATAATTAACTTAACATCAAATCTTATACCAGACTAAAGGGTATTTATACCTCAATAGTGTATTCTTACTAAAACCATGTAAACTTTTACATCAATGTACCATCTATTAAAACATTTAAAATGGCGTGTTCATTCCTTTGAAAATATTATCAACCTAAAAATTAAGTACTTGTAATGGTATCCATAACTTTTATTTTAACATTACATGAAAACAGATAAACTTCCAAAAGACAATTCACCTTTAACTACTTAAATAAAACCCAATATTAGAAAAACATTTATATTGGATGTATGGGTTAATCCTTTTACAAATAAATTTTCAAAAGATAATTTAGAAATAAATTATGATTTACTTATTCTAGAATCTATGTATAAAGAGGTAATTAATGGTAAAAACACAACAAATTCAACTAAACGATGAATAATAGTATTTTCATTTGGTGAATTCATATATAATTCAACATGAAATCTTCAACCCCATAGTAGAGGATAAATACTCCCAAATTATAATCATTCACATTAACTATTGTGATTGTATGTGATTTCATTTTTCAATTTGACATTCAGGTTTTTGTGGAATATTATCCGCATTATACTTAGGATTATGGAATTGATTCTTATAATACTAACACTCCTGGAATTTATAGAATTGATGTGACAATGGTGTATACTCTTGATCTCTCTCTCTCCAATAATTTCATTGACTGGACTCCTTACATCACATGGGCATTATTTTACTCTATATCCTAGCTTCCCACACTTGAAACACTTCATTTTCCTTATATAAATTCAACTATGATATCCTTCCCACATTTTTTGAAAGTAGGAGGTTGAAACCCTTTCTTCCCTCCATATGACAAACTGTAAGATCTTCCATGATGCCCCACATTCCTTTTCTTATTACTAGAAACTTGAGGGTTTCTATCTTCCATTTCTTTTTTAATTAACATGAAATTATTTACTTATATCTTCCAAAGTACCTTATGGTAATTCCTTTTAATTTATTTTTATTAAATAAAAAATAATTGATTAAAATTTTTAGGACTATTGATTAGGCCTTAATAACACCATGGAGGTATTATAAAATCTACCTCATATGTACTAATGGATTCATAATATCATTTAATTACTTATATATTTTTGTACGTAGAACATCAGGTAAGTACTTACTGAAAAATATTCCCTTTAACCATCCCATTATAGGGATTTAATTTACTCCTATTTCCTCTAATTATTAATAATATTCCACAACTGATCTACATTAATATTAATAAAATGAAAATTTTGGAATTTTTTTCATGGTATGAGAACTATAAAATAGGAAATATATCTTCCCTCACATTGATCATTTTCTCAGGATCTGGTGGATCATAATACCAATAGAAGGATAGGGGTAGTGTCATATAAATGATCCAATAACATATTTCCCTCTCCTTGGGGTGTTGGTAAATTCAACAAGATCTATGTTACCACTAATATGTTGGGGGAGTTGAGTGAGAATAGTCCCAAGATATTAAATCCCAACTCTTAATCAATTTGGTAACTCATGAGGATGGTCATCAGATTGGCCATCATTTTCATCGTTCCCATGAATCTATCATGGTACGTCCATTGATTAAAACAAGAGAATAATAGTGTGAGCAATAATAATCATAGTGGAAATACAAATTATCATGAAATATTATTCATTAGATGTCTAAATAAAGAAATTTTTATATCAATATATTAAAAATTAGTTTTACCTTAGGTCATGTATAATCATTACCATAACATTATTGTGTTATCCTATACTTATAATTATCCCCAATGTTCTCACAAATGTTGTCTTATCGTAGTTTCCAAAGGGTAAATAAACCTTTCTAAGATTCCAACTCTAGCGATCCATACTTTTCATACATATATATTACAAACTCTTAGATAAATATTCAATACCAAACATAATGATCCATGAAAGAATCATATATTTATAGTATCTTTGGAAACATAAAAATATAAACAATAGTTGAATAAGAGTATCACATTATGTTGATCATAAATTTCACTCTTCTTCGACATATCTTCCCAAAAACTATTATTTATAACATGTGGAATTAAATCCTAATAAAGGGATAGATTAGATTCTCAATAAGGGTAAAATTGGATATATCAAGGATCACATATCTATAACATAAACCTAAGGTTATAATAACACGATCTTAACACTTTATAACCATAGATTTTCAATCAAAGATCATGTAAAGACCCAAAATTTCCATGTAAATTTTGTTTAATTAAATGGAAATTTTACGAGTCTGTGAAAAGTGACGGTGTGTCATTCTGATGCCTGGTGTGTCTAGAATCAATTTCTGAAGTTTTGTTCGTGTACTTTAAGTAAACGTATAACTGAGTTTTTGAATCTTTTGAACCGGTTATCAGAATTGAAATCTGATGGCACCGTTTAACTCACAGGAGGAGTACCTCAGTATTCTAAGGTTAGTGGGAAGTGACTCTTTGATAAGAGGTAGGCCCACTATACTCGATGATGTAAGAGTTCTCAAGCAGCTTAGGTTTTGATAATGAGAACCAAATCCTGGTTGAGCTAAGTTAGTTTTTCTATGTTTTCCTCATGATTGAGATATATCACTAGAAAACTTAGGTATATGTATGGGTATATACCTATGTAAGGTTATCTATTGATTTCTTTTTGGTTTATACCTTTTGGTTTTTGTGAGACCTGGAGAGTCTCAGGGTCCCTACTAAGTATAGTTATACTCACCCCTGCACAGGCTATGCCCGCACCTTGTTGTGATGGATGTAGAGAATAGACAACACTGACTAAGGTTGAGAGTACAGGGACTGGACGGTACCCGGAGGTGGACCTTACGATGAGTCGGTGCATGGAGGAGACTGATAGATGTGGAGTGATGAAGAGGATATCTATACCTACCCATTATGTAGGAATCCCTGTGGATGACCTAGAATTTGTTTTTCCTTTATTCAGTTGTACCTGTACTTCCATTTCCTTGTACATTACAATTGGTGTTGTATTTTTGGCCCCTTTCACTTTTTCAGCAGTCTTTTGTTATATAGTTTACATAGTGTTTTATATCTAGTTGTGTTCTCTGCTATGTGTGCTTATAGGTTATAAAGGCAATGCCTTCCTAGTTTTAGGGAAAAACGCCTTTGGTTCTAGTTTACATCCCTTGGCCTATGGAAGGCGGGCTTGGGGTAGTCACGACACGGGCCCTGGGGAATAGATCATGAAAATTGGTGTCAGAGGAGTCGGTTCTACCACAAAACTTAAGACACTAATCTTTATTTTCTATGAAGAAATAGTGTTAAGGGTAGTGAGTGTGGTTCCCAGTTTAGGGAGTCTAGTGTTGGTGCGGCGACCGATGTATCCATACACCAGGACCCTGACTTTTGATTTCCGATTCAGTGCACGAAAACGCTGATTGTGCGTGTGTTTTCAAAAGTTTTCTTTATGTCAGCTCAACCAGGTTAGCTCACCAGGTATACCTTTTTAACCGTAGTGCATCTGTTTCTTTTCAGGATTCCTCCATGCAGACAGCTGACAAGAGTTCCGAGAGTCTTACACACTGATATCCCACTGAGTGACGATGCCTCTGTGCTAGGCCCTTTTCCAGTAGAGGCACCAGTGATTCCACTCCATGTTGGGCCACCGATGCCACCAGCCCCACCAGCATATAATGCATACCACTTGAACACGTTTCACGAGTTCCAGTGCTAGAGGTCACCTAGGTTCATGGGAGATACGGACCCATATGTGGTTGAGGATTGGCTAGAGGCTATGGCTAGAGTTTTCCGCCTCGTAGGAACACCAACTGATTTCATGGCGATCCTTTCCACTAGCCTTATACAGGAAGCAACAGGCAGATGGTAGAGCATGATACTCCAATTTCATGATGAGATGGCGCTTCTCTAGGCAGACTTCAAGTGCCTGTTTCGGGAAGAGTTTGTTCGAGTGACTCTCCATGCAGTGCACGTACAAGAGCCACATCATCTGCAGTAGGGAAGTATGATTATAGCTCATTACTCAGTGAGGTTCATATAACTCTCATGCCACTCCATCGATATGGTGAGGGACCCATTATTCAGGACCTGGACCTTCGAGAAGGGGCTCATACGGGAGATTAGAGCTTCGATGGTCTCACTCAGCATCCCGACGCTGGTGGGGGTGTTAGTGAGGGCCCTCTTGGTGGATATTTTCCTTGTTGAGCAGTCTCCAACAGCGATATCCACCACCAGTTGACACGTAGTGCAGTCTTCTACTGTATTTTGTAGACAGAGGTCACAGAGGTCCAAGATTACCAGAGCTATAGGTGGGCGACTACATGACTCAGGATCGGTTGTGCATGGCACCCGAAGAAGAGACAGACATGCCAGGAGTGGCCAGTGTTACTCATGCAGTGGGCATGGTCACATGGCTGGTGAATGTCCGACCCATCATATGGATGATCAACAGACTGTCGAAGGACCACCTAGGCAGAGACAAAGATTTGATCGAGGTGGTCCGCAGGGAACATGCGGATGTGGAAGAGGAGCTGGCCATGCAGCTGGCGGTGGACGACGAATCGAGGTGTTACTGCCACCACCACCAGGAGGTCCACCCCGACCATAGGGAGCAGGTAGATAGGGGAGATCTTAGCTCGAGGAAGCTGAGTGATTCGATTATGGCGCTCCGTAGATGATTCTAGGTACGATCTATCTCTACTCCACCATAGCTGATGTACTTATAGAAACAGCTGCCAGTCACTCTTTCATTGTCACTACCTTCGTTCGGAGCTCTGAGATTCCGACAGAGCCATTGGATCTATCCTTGTTGATAGAGACTCATACGGGAGTAGATTCAATGATTACACACTAGTGGCGGTAGTGGTAGCTTACTGTAGGAGGTGAGAGCTTTTGTTGGGATCTCCTAGTAGCAGGATCGAGGCCTTACGATGTCATCTTGGGTATGGACTAGTTATCTACATTACATGATCAGATCTACTGTATTAGGCACAAATTGTGGTGTGTCTACATGGATGGGACCAGGTTCACCTTCACTGATGAGAAGGGATCCTTGACAGCACATGATGGACTTACTCGCAGGAGAGTGCAGTCGATCACTCATCAGGTGGCTAGCCTTACCCTCGGAGCAGTTTGTGTGGGGAGTCTGAGCTATATTATCGTGGTTGACCACTACATGGATGTCTTCTCTGATGATGTTTCAGGTGTACCCTCTTGCAGAGAGGTAGACTTATACATTGACTTGTAACTTGGGATGACACCGATATCTACACAATCATGTCGGATAGCTCCCAGAGAGCTTCCTGAGCTGCGGGTACAACTAGAGGACTTGCATGGGAGGGGATTAATCCGACCTAGTGTTTCACCTTGGGTAACCCTGATTCTGTTTTCCAAGAAGGATAATTGGATCTTGAGTCTTTTTTTGACTACCGTCGACCAAACCAGGTGACGGTGAAGAACAAGTTCCCACTTCTGAGGATTGATGGCCTCTTTGATCAGCTGAAGGGAGAATAGTGGTTCTCAAAGATAGACCTCAGATCAGGCTATCACCAGCTTAGAGTTCTAGATGAAGATGTGTAGAAGAATATCTTCATGTGTCAGTATGACCAGTATGAGTTCTTAGTTATTCCATTGGGTGTAACCAATGCTCTAGTAGTTTTCATGGGACTCATCAACAAGATCTTTCAGCCGTACCTCGATCGCTTTGTCGTAGTCCTCATCGACGACATTCTGGTATACTCGACTACTGAGGAGGAGCTAGCCCATAATTTTCAGGTAGTACTAGACACACTCTGAGAGAATTAGCTTTATAGTAAGCTCTCTATGTTCTAGTTTTGGATTCGAGAGGTTAAATTTCTAGGACATGTCATCTCGATGGTTGGAGTTGTAGTGGATCCAGCAAAGATTGAGGTGGTACTTTCTTGGGAGTGACCCAGGAGTGTGACAGAAGTATAGGGTTTCCTGGGTTTGGCTGGATACTACCAAAGATTTGTTCTAGATTTCTCCAAAGTTTCAACACCACTACCAGCCTTGACAAAGAAGGGGAAACCCTTCGCGTGGTCGGATAGATGCGAACAGAGCTTTCAGGAGAAGAGGTAGAGGCTGAATAGTGCCCCCATTATGAGGCTTCTAGAGGAAAGCGTAGGGTACATAGTCTACTATGATGCATCAGGGACCAAAATCAGATGTGTCCTAATAAAGGAGTGAGCAATGACCACTTCTGGTTCTCGGTAGCTGAGACAGCATGAGCAGAACAACGCTACCCATGACCTGGAGTTAGCAGCAGTGGTCTTTGCCTTGAATATGTGGCGACACTATCTTATGGGTGAGCATTTTATTGTGTACTCTAATCACAAGAGTCTCAGGTATTTATTCTCTTATAAGGACATGAACTTTAGAAAACGACGTTGGGTTGAGTTCCTCCAGGACTATGACTTCGAGATAGTCTATACTCCTAGGAAGGGGAATGTTGTTCCAGATGTACTCAGTAGGAGATCTAGTATACAGCTGCTAGGCATGGCGATGAAGCAGCTGGCTGCTTTACATATATACTCTGTGGATAAGTATGGATAAACCTTCCTTCAGTCTCTTACAGTAACTCCCCCACTTCATCAATGATTTAGGGAGGCGCAACAGGAGGATGCTGAATACGAGACACAACGTGCTTAGATATTCAAAGGGCAAGCACCTGATTTATTTTTTGAAGGTGGGGAGGATTTCATCCACTTTAGAGGACATAACATGGTGCCAATATCACTTCATGAGGAAGTGTTGTGGGAGTTCCACACATCCCCTCTAGCGGTACATCCATGAGTGGCGAAGATGTACCAGGATCTCTGACAATAGAAATGGAGGCCAGGAATGAAGAAATAAGTTGCTGATATTGTCTCTCGATGCCTCACTTGTTAGAAAGTGAAGGAGGAGAATCATGTACCAGAATTCTTGGTTTAGCCTTTAGAGGTCCCAAAGCGAAAGTGTGATGGGATATCCATGGATTTCGTGACAACACTTCCACGTACATCCATGGTTCAGGACTCTATCTGGGTGATCATCGACTGACTCACCAAGTCAGCACACTTCCTACCAATCAGTGACCAGGGTTCAGAAGAGATCTTGGGACGCCTCCACGTGCACGGGATTGTGCAGCTACATGGAGTACCTTTGGCGATTTTCTCCGATCATGATGCAAGTTTTACTTCTCGTCTATGGAAGGTGTTGTAGGAGGCTTTCGGGACACAGCTTCATTTGGGAACCGCCTTCCATCCCCAGAATGGTGGTTAGACTGAGCGAACAATTATGACCCTTGAAGACATGCTCCGCGATATGTCCTAGACTTTGGTCGCAGGTGAGAGGATCACATTCAATTGGTGGATTTTTCATACAAAAACATCTATCACTACAATATAGGGATGACACCTGTTGTGGCATTATACGGGTGACACTGCAGATCACCTTTGTGCTAGACTGACCTAGAGGAGCCAACACTAGTGGGACCATAGATTGTACGATCTACCACAGAGAAGGTGGAGATCATTTAGAAGCATATGAAGACTTCATAGAGCAGGCAGAAGTCATATTCTGATAAGAGATGGAGACCTCTGGAGTTTGGGTATGGCGACCACGTCTTTCTATAGGTCTCACCTCGACGAGGTCTATAGAGATTTGGAAGAGGCGAAAAGTTATCTCCAAGATTCATAGGACCTTTTCAAGTCCTTAGTAGAGTTGTCGAGGTGGAATACCGCCTAGCTCTACCACCTCTGTTGCACTGGGTGCTTGACGTCTTCCACGTATCCCAACTGAGGAGATATGTGCATGATCCTTCTCACATCATCAACCATGGTGAGCTGGACATCGACGATGGGGAGACATTTATAGAGGATCCAGTATAGATTGAGGATCAACAAGAGCATTTACTTCATGGATGGTCTATACCCATAGTGTGTGTTTGCTGGCAGCACGGGTACCTCCAGGAGAGCACATGGGAGCGGGAGGCTCAGATGTGTGCTAACAACCCCCACTTATTCCCTTAGTTATGATTTGTGGATTACGGGGAAGTAGAGCCCTGAGGTGGGGAGAATGTAAAGACCCAAAATTTCATGTATATTTTTTTTAATCAAATGTGAATTTTATGAGTTCGTGAAAATTGACGGCACGTGACTCTGAACCCGGTGTGCCAGGAATCAATTTCTAAAGTTTTGTTCGGGTACATTCAGTAAACATACAAGCATGTTTTTCTACCTTTTAAACAAGTGCTAGGAATTGAAATCCGAGGGCACCGTTGAACTCGCAGCACTAGTATTTCCTTAAGAAGACTTTCACCTCAACAATAGTTGGTCAAGGGTGATAGTTCGTTTTTAGATTTTTCATGGAAATCATAAAATAAAATAAACTCATGTTTTATTTTATTTTATCTATTATAACCACCCATGTGGAAGCTAGAGGTGGGGACCACAACACCTTAACCTCCCCTGATTGGTTATGGTGGTGGGGACCACCTGAACCTAACATCCCACGAGAGGATATGGTGTAGGGACCACCCGAGACTAAACCCCCTAATAATGGTGGGAGAGGAAAACCTCTCAACTCCCTCATAAATGATGGAGATCCTCTTGACCTCCTCCACCTTCATTGTGCCAACACATATGCCAATAAATGTGCCAAATAGTCTAACTTTTAATTATTCCGACTTAACCATTTTGAAATTTGTGTCAACAATTAAATAATAGATAAATTAATATAATAATTTGGCTTGGCATTTTCATTTTGGTGTAACTTTGGAGAGGAGAGAACTTCGGGGAAATTTTCCAATGAAGAATGCTCCACCAACAAAGAACACCGACGAGAAACTCCTTCGATTACGAAGAATGACCTTGACATCAACTTCCTTTCTCGGAACTTCTTTCGACGTAGGACATGTTTGTCTAAATCGAATTGACGTCTTCCTTCTCGCGCCAACGTCAACGATCAACAAACATGGAAGGGGGTTATTATCAAATTCTTGAATCATTTCGATTATTATCCTCATTTTTGGTTCATGATTACAGTAGTGTCGCTTTCTACCACTCTAAACACAGAGGGTGCATGCCAAACTAACATGGCCAACCCCTCCGCCGATCTCCTTTGGTGTTCGTTGTGATGGAGAAGGACAACAACCTATGTGGAGAAGCACAAGAATGGAAGCCAGCATCACCACCTACCGTGACAAAGGAAACCATTTCTGGCACCACGCCGTGGTACCGCCGCCCCGCTGCGCCCTCACGAAAGCCCTAGGCCAGCCACCCGCGACCTCCGTCCGCCCCGTGCTCCTCGCGCACCCCGCGACTCCATTTCCCACGCTCCCTGCGTGCCCCCCGTACCCCGAGCATCCCATGACTCCACGCTCCGCACACTCCCTACGCACCTCGTGGCTCTACCGTCCATGTGCCCCACGCCGCCGTTGGCTGAACCGGCCCACTGATCTCCCGAGCCACCTCGGCCGCGCTTGCCCGCCGGCCCCTAGTGGCACCTCAGCCGAACCGGCCCCCTCCTTCAGACTAAGCCACCCCGAACCGCACCCCCTCGCATATCCTCTAGGATGAACCCCCCTCGCGGCGCCCTGAGGGCCGAGCTACCCCCTCACGACGCCCTCTGCACCAAACCACCATTGCGCCGACCTGCGTGTAACACCCGAGACTTTTATGTTATATAAATCATCAAAGGAATCTTTTTCTACACAACACTTGCTTGACTTGCTTTACACGCAATCACGACCTTCCTCGATAGCTTGCGTCGTACGCAATACCGAGTTTCACTAAACAACAATATGCTATTAAAACTAGCCGTTATGAATAGTAATAAACACTTTTTGAAATTTTATAAATTTTATTTTTTAAAATGGACTTCATTTTTGGACTCAGAATATCGAAATTAGCCTAGGGTGAAATTTTGGTATTTTTCTGAAAACTTTCAATTTTTGATGAATAGTGAAACCACTAAGTGGTAGGTTAAAAACTAAATTTTGCATAAAACTTAATTTTACCGCTTCTGTCAATGAAATTTCAAAACTCCGACAGACACGGTTGATATCAGTAAGTAAAATGTGGTTCAATGTGATAAAAATAATTTTTTGGTGAATAGTAACTTTTTACTATTTTTACCGCGGTTAATAGTAAATAGGGTAACTAAGGGTAAATATGATATTAATATTACCCTAACACATGTCCTAATTCTATTGGACAAATGTAATTCGACCAAAAACAAACTTAGGAATAAAATATGACCATTTAGGCCCACTTGGATTAGATTAGGACATTTATTATTAATTTATTTAAAGAAGGGTTAAAATAGTTAAAATCAATGTTTAATAAGAAAATCATTATTAATATGGGGTTATACATAAGATAAATTCGATTTTAAATATTCATTAGAAAGATAAAACGATTTCCTACATGATGGTATTTTATTTGTAATTTTTAGACATCAAATAATTTATTTTATTTATGACACAAAGATGATGCAGTAATTATCTTTGTGACATAATTGATAATATAAATACCAAAATAAATGTAATTTAAGACTTTTTATGAATTAAACTAATTTTATAGGTTACTATGATATATTAGTATTGGTTTAATCAACCTGGTTCGAACATATAATTCTGTTATGACTTTCACAAAAATCATAAATCAAATAGTGTCAAAATTGACACAAAATAGTTTTTAAATAAAATATTATATTATTAATTGTTAATTTATTCATAAAAATCTAAGGTTTGGCCAAATGAATTAGATAAGGATATATATATTAATAATAAACAATTTGGGGTTCGTTTGGCATGTTATAGTAAGTGTATTAACCATATAGTGAAAGAAAACAAAAAGACATGGTAAAAGTTAAATTATTTAACTTAGAGTTAAATCTAATTGATAAGGTTAAAATAATACCCTAAACTTGTCTAAATCCTATTGGTTGATAGTATTTCGACCCATCCCCACTTTAGCTTCGAAATAAGACCCTTGGGAACCATTATAAACCGATTTTGACATTAATATAAAATAATATTTTGAGATATTCCTAAGGTGCCCCTCTCCTCTCTTATAAAAGGGAACCTCCTCCCCCTCCTCCTCACACCAATTTGAGCACTCAAGCTCGGCCAACCCCTAACATTTTCTCCTCTCCACTTCCCTAGAATAATCCTAGAGGTCCTGGTCTTCTTCAAAGACCAATCTTAGTTCCCTAAGTGGAGGATACAAAGAGGCGTTTCAAAGAAGAGGTAATATCCATTACCGATCTTTTCAATTTCTTTCTTCTTCAACTTCTTCTTCTTTAGTTCTTTAATGATAAAGTAATAACATCAGTATTACTTACATACTTATATGTTATTATAAATATGAAACAACCCTAATTCACCTTCTATTCATCCTACGGAAAAATGAAATCACCGCGTGTGCGTACGTACGGAATACCGTCTCCACGCCGTGGTGTAATGTATTTTTCCACCATAACATTACAAGGATGAGTATAATGGTGTAATGAGTAACTATTTATGATTATTATAAAGTAATATTGATACTAAAATAATATATATATACTCCAATACAGTTCCACGATCATAGGAACGATATCATCACTCGTGCGTACGTACGGAATACCGTCTCCACGATGTGATGTGACTCGTTCTACATGATCATCATTACATAGCAATTATATAAATGAATTGAATGAATAAATATGATATATGTTTCACTAATACCATTCTGGATATAAGGTATCTATAACCTTAAAATAATAATAATAATGTATTCGGCAAGACACGCATAAGAACAAAAGGTAATAAAGACCCGAGTAACAAGTAACAATGAAATATTACTAACACGAAGCTAAGAATATGACCATATATGATATCATATCAATATGTATGATTCTGGAATAAGTCAATAACATTATTTAAACCATTATACAGGAGCTTCGGACACATACAAAGATAATCGGACCTAAGGTAAGGGAAAATATCACAATCTCATTTTTATCCGGGATTGTTTTTACTTTGGCATTTACTGGGGTGTATTTTATCATCCACATCCATGTTTCATCAATATGTAATATTATTTACATCCAACTACAATTGTTTAAATCTATTTTTACCCTTCGGTGAGTTTTTAGTAATATGTATGAAAGGAATCTTTTGTCGTTTTTCGTACGAGGTACTTTTTGACTTTTCCGACAAAAGTACGAAGAATGTTTTTTAACTTATAAGACATGAATGGATTTTTAAAACATTATTTCCAAGAATATTCCTTTAAAAGTTTTCAAGTTTATTTTTAATCAACTTTTTTTAGTGTAAAATTGTATGACATGTTAAGAAAGGAAAAGTGTTTTTGAAGTAGAAAGGATATTTTCATCAAGAATGGAGTTCAAGTATTTTATCAAAATTATTTTCCATCTAAGATAATAAAAGGGTTCTGTTTTTATCCCTATTATTACATTGGTTTGATTATGTTGTGATGGAAATATTTTTATCTTATATGATTTGTTTTATGATGTCATGATGTTTCAAGAATCCCATTTTTGTTAAATGTGTTATACGATGATGTATGATTTATGATTATGTGGCACACATAAGAAAGGATTCATTATAAGATGGGTGGGACCTATATCTCCCTCCAATGCATTGGGTAAAGATATTATATCTCATGAGATAGACATGGCTGGAACGGAAGGTTATTTCGGTTCAGTGATACAGGACTGAAACGAGGAGTGAACTCGGTTCAGAAAGGGACTTTGTCCACTAAGATAGTCTTGGAAATGAGTCATGACTAACAAGAAATGATTTTCCATGATTATGTGTGCATTCCACAAAGTTTCAAGTTTTATGTTATGATTATGGGGATCTCATTTTCACTTCTATGATTTATTCCATGTTAAGATATTATGATCTCTTTTGCAGGTTTTGATTTTTAAAAAGATATGATATGATTTTTATTTCCTTCATATGCCCTTGCTGAGCATTTGAGCTCACCCTTTTATGTTTTCTTTTCCACAGGTCAGGAAGATGGATATTAAGTAGAATATGCTAAAAGGGACCCTAGATATGATGAAATAAATGGGAGACACTCTAGAAGATTTATGAACCAGTTGTTTATGTTTCCCAGTTTCTAAAGACACTATACCTATACGGTCCTTTGTGGTTTTGTCATATGTTGTAATAAGTGTGCTTCAATTTTGAAGTATTAACAATGTATGAAAAGTATGGGTCGTTATAGTTGGTATCAGAGGAAAGGTATAGTCAACCTTTGGAAACTAGGATGTGAAACCCTTAGTAAGAACCCTAAGGATAAGTCTAAGCATAGAACACAATATTAGTGTTTTAGAAATGGCCTTGAATAACCTAGGATAAGACCTTAAGAATGAAAATTTTATTCTTGAATTATGTGGTTTTCCTATTATAATTAGTGTTGCTCACACTATTCTTCTTGGTTTTAGTCAATGGCTGGAACCCGAAGGAACCGTGTTAATGCGGAATGCGATGGGAAATGCAATGATTGTCCCCCTGAGCAACCAAATGATATGGGAGCTGGAATGCAAAATCTTGTAGCCATGCTCACACAACTTTCTCAAGATATGAATCATGCAGGACTTCCAAATGAGAAAAGGAAGGAGCAACATTCTGTTGAATCCTTCATGAGGCAGCGTCCACCTTCTTTTAGTGGGTCTACTGATCCATTAGTTGCTGAACAATGGATTAGTACTACTGAAAAGATATTTTTAGTTCTTCAATGTTCTGAACATGATAAAGTCATCCTAGCAGTGTATCGTTTGGAAGGAGATGCTGATCAATGGTGGAATCTTATTAGTAATACGAGGCAAAGGGATGAAATTGAGTCTATGGAATGGGAAGAGTTCAAGAACTTATTTTTCAATAAGTACTTCCCTCGTATTCTCCGAACAAAGATGGAGAAATAGTTTCTTGAACTGAAGCAAAGGGATGATGAATCTGTTGGTACCTATGAAGCAAATTTTACAAGACTTGCAAGGTACGCTTCTAGTATTATTATCCAACCTGAGAGTAAGATCGATCGATTCTTTAGTGGCTTAAAACCAAGTCTTCTAAGGGCGTTAGCCAAAAGGGACTTCAATAGCTACGAGGAAATCGTTCGATGTGGTCTCAAAGTCGAGATGGAGATTGGAATAACCCATCAGTCACATGGGTTTGATAAGAAGAGGAAGTTGGAATTCAAAGAAAAATCTAAAGAGCACACGGAAAAGAAGATGAGCTTTTCCTTATGCTCAAAGTGTGGAAATAAACCTGGAGGGAGTTGTCTTAAAAGGACAAGTAAATGTTTGAAATGTGGAAAGGAAGGTCATCGGGCATTTGAATGCCGTGATAATGGGAAGAAGATGTCTAATGACGCAAACAAAGGAAGGGATACACAGAATGAACCTACTACACTTCAATGATTCAAGTGCAAGGAGATGGGGCATTATGCCAATCAATGCCCAAATCCAAGGGTTGATGATCATGGTCGACGTTAACAAAATCTTAAGGCTAAAGACAAAGGAATGTCACATACAATTTCTATCAGCGATGTGGTGTACGATAACGAAGTGGTGAAAGGTACACTTACCATCCACTCTAAAGTAGCAAATGTTTTATTTGATTCTGGATCCACCCAATCTTTTATTTCTAAGGAATTTTCTAAGGGTATCACCATATTACCTCAACAATTAGATGTTGAGTTAGCTGTGACAACACCTAATGGCACAACAGTCGCATCAAAAGTTTATAATTCTTCTCCGATTTAAGTTTGTGGGAAAGTGATTCCTGCAAATCTTGTAGTGGAATTTGATGTGATTCTTGGCATGGATTGGCTTTCTCTACATGGAGCTCATATCAATTGCCAAAGAAGGGAAGTCACATTTCATATTCCAGATCAATCTACGATCGTATATCAATGCAAGGATGAACATAATCATCTAGTGGAAATTTCTTCCATATTATGGGTATTGATTCCACTAAATGAAGGTTATTTATCTCAAATGGTTGGTGAGAAACTCGCGATTAAGAATATCCCCATTGTACGGGAGTTTGATGATGTTTTTCTGGAGGAATTACCGGGTCTTCCACCAAATCGTGAAGTTGAGTTTTCAATAGAACTCGTACCGGGTGCTTTGCCTATTTCAAAGACACCTTATAGAATGGCCCAATTGAGTTGCAGGAATTGAAGAAGCAAATCCAAGAGAATCTTGATAAGGGATTCATACGCCCTAGTGCATCACCTTGGGGAGCACCTGTTCTATTTGTTAAGAAGAAATATGGATCAATGAGACTCTGCATTGATTATCGAGAACTTAACAAGATCACTATCAAGAACAAATATCCTCTCCCACACATTGATGACTTGTTTGACCAACTACGCGGAGCTCAATACTTTTCCAAGATTGATCTTCGTTCAGGGTATCATCAATTAAGGGTCAAAAGGGAGGATATACCAAAGACGGCTTTCCGTACAAGGTATGGACACTATGAATTTATAGTGATGCCATTTGGTCTTACTAATGCCCCTGCTATCTTCATGGATCTAATGAATAGATATTTTAGAGACTATCTTGATCAATTTGTGGTAGTCTTTATAGATGATATTCTTGTCTATTCAAAGATCAAGGAAGAGCATGAAGATCACTTGAGAATTATATTGAAGACCCTGAGAAAGGAGAAGCTTTATGCCAAATTTACCAAGTGTGAATTTTGTCTTCAAAAAGTTTCATTTTTGGGGCACATAATCTCAAAAGAGGGGATATCTGTGGATCCAGCAAAAACAGAGGTTATCGAAAGATGGTCGAGACCAAAAACAGTAACTGAGATACGATGTTTTCTTGGTTTGGCTAGATATTATCGACGTTTTGTAAAAGATTTTTCACGATTATCTAATCCACTCACCAAGTTGACTCGGAAAGGAGTTAAGTTTGTCTGGACATAGGAATGTGAAGAGAATTTCAAGGAGTTGAAAAGAAGGTTATCCAGTGCACCTGTGCTCACACTGACTTGTAGTGGAGAAATGTTTGTGATCTACAGTGATGCATCCAAGAAGGGATTGGGGTGTGTTCTTATGCAAAATGATATGGTGATAGCTTATGCCTCACGACAGTTGAAAATCCATGAGCAAAATTACCCAACACATGATTTGGAGTTGGCTGCGGTAATCTTTGCATTATAGATTTGGAGGCATTACCTTTATGGTGAAAGGTGTGAAATTTATACTGATCATAAAAGTTTAAAGTATATTTTCACACAAAAGGAGTTCAATATGGGTCAAAGAAGATGGTTGGAGCTGATTAAGGATTATGACTGCTCAATCCATTACCACCCTGGGAAAGAAAACAAGGTGGCAGATACATTAAGTCGACAAGACCATGCTAGTTTATCCATGATGAGGATCACAAAAGATCCAATATTTATGGATTTACAAAGGATGGATCTTGGAATTATAATGGAAGGGGAAAAATCTTATCTTTCTCAAATGAATGTTCAACCATCTATACATGTGAAGATTAAAGAGGCACAGAAAGAAGATGTCGAGTTACAAAAGAAGGTGAGAAATGTTCCTGAATTCAACCTTGATTGTGATGGGATAATAAAGTTCAGGAATCGGGTTTGTGTTCTTTCCATCACCGAATTAAAGAAGGAGCTGCTGGATGAGGCTCATAGTTCATCATTCTCTATTCATCCTGGAAGCACGAAGATGTATAGGGACCTGAAAGAGTACTTCTGGTGGGATGGCATGAAAAGAGATGTCGCTGAATATGTCTCTCGATGCTTGGTTTGTCAACAAGTTAAAGCTGAGAGACAAAAGTCTAAGGGGATGTTACAACCATTACCCATACCCGAATGGAAATGGGAAAACATCACTATGGACTTTGTCACAGGACTTCCTAAAACATCCAAAGGCAATAATGCTATCTGGGTCATAGTTGATCGTCTTACAAAGTCTGCACACTTCATTCCTATTAGAGAGGATTTATCTCTAGATCAGCTTGCAGGATATATGTAAAGGAAGTGGTAAGATTGCATAGAGTACCACTTTCTATTATATCTGATCGGGATCCGAGATTTACCTCGAAGTTCTGGCGAAGTTTTCAGCATACTCTGGATACAAAGATGAGTTTTAGCACTGCTTATCATCCCCAGATAGACGGTCAGTCTGAGAGAACAATTCAAACCCTAGATAATATGTTGAGAGCTTGCTCTATGGATTTCAAAGGAGGTTGGGATCAACACCTACCTTTGGTGGAATTTTCTTATAATAATACCTTTCACTCCAGTATTCAGATGGCTCCTTATGAAGCTCTCTATGGAAAGAAATGTAGGAATCCAACTTGCTGGGATGAAGTTGGGGAAAGAAAGCTATTAGAACCTGATCTTGTTGATGAAATGGCAGAAAAGGTCAGATCTATTCAACAACACATAAGCGCAGCTCAGAGTCGACAGAAAAGTTATGCCGACAACCGAAGAAAAGACCTAGAGTTTGAAGTGGGTGATAATGTTTTCTTACGAATATCTCCCTGGAAGAGGGTTTTGAGATTTGGAAAGAAGGGGAAGTTGAGCCCTAGATATATCGGTCCTTTCAAAATACTGGATCGTGTTGGGAAGGTAGCTTACCGATTGGTGCTTCCACTGAATCTCTCTCAAGTTCACGATGTGTTCCATGTATCTCTCCTGAAAAAGTACATACCAGATCCTTCACATGTACTCAACTCAGAAGTTGTACCGCTGGAGCAAGATCTTTCTTATGAAGAACAGCCGATAGAGATTCTGGATCGTAGCGAAAAAGTCCTACGAAACAAGACCACTTGATTGGTGAAAGTTTTATGGAGGAACCACCAACTTGAAGAAGCTACATGGGAGCTTGAGGATATGATGAGGGAGAAGTATCCTCATCTGTTTGTTACAAAGTGACGAATTTCGAGGGAGAAATTCTTTTTAAGGGGGGTAGAATGTAACACCCGAGACTTTTATGTTATATAAATCATCAAAGGAATCTTTTTCTACACAACACTTGCTTGACTTGCTTTACACGCAATCGCGACCTTCCTCGATAGCTTGCGTCGTACGCAATACTGAGTTTCACTAAACAACAATATGTTATTAAAACTAGCCGTTATGAATAGTAATAACCACTTTTGGAAATTTTATAAATTTTATTTTTCAAAATGGACTTCATTTTTGGACTCAGAATATCGAAATTAGCCTAGGGTGAAATTTTGGTATTTTTCTGAAAACATTCAATTTTTGATGAATATTGAAACCACTAAGTGGTTGGTTAAAAACTGAATTTTGCATAAAACATAATTTTACCGCTTTTGTGAATGGAATTTCAAAAATCCGACAGACACGGTTGATATCAGTAAGTAAAATGTGGTTCAATGAGATAAAAATAATTCTTTTGGTGAATAGTAACTTTTTACTATTTTTACCGCGGTTAATAGTAAATAGGGTAACTAAGGGTAAATATGATATTAATATTACCCTAACACATGTCCTAATTCTATTGGACAAGTTTAATTCAACCAAAAACAAACTTAGGAATAAAATATGACCATTTAGGCCCACTTGGATTAGATTAGGACATTTATTATTAATTTATTTAAAGAAGGGTTAAAATAGTTAAAATCAAAGTTTAATAAGTAAATCATTTTTAATATGGGGTTATACATAAGATAAATTCGATTGTAAATATTAATTAGAAAGCTAAAACGATTTCCTACATGATGGTATTTTATTTGTAATTTTTAGACATCAAATAATTTAATTTATTTATGACACAAAGATGATGCAGTAATTATCTTATTGACATAATTGATAATATAAATACCAAAATAAATGTAATTTAAGACTTTTTATGAATTCCACTAATTTTCTAGGTTACTATGATATATTATTATTGATTTAATCAACTTGTTTCGAACATATAATTCCGTTATGACTTTCAAAAAAATCATAAATCAAATAGTGTCAAAATTTACACAAAATAGTTTTTAAATCAAATATTATATTATTAATTGTTATTTTATTCCTAAAAATATAAGGTTCGGCCAAATGACTTAGATAAGGATATATATATTAATAATAAACAATTTGGGGTTCGTTTGGCATGTTATAGTAAGTGTATTAACCATATAGTGAAATAAAACAAAAAGACATGGTAAAAGTTAAATTATTTAACTTAGAGTTAAATCTAATTGATAAGGTTAAAATAATACCCTAAACTTGTCTAAATCCTATTGGTTGATAGGATTTTGACCCATCCCCACTTTAGATTCGAAATAAGACCCTTTGGAACCATTATAAACCGATTTTGTCTTTAATATAAAATAATATTTTGAGATATTCCTAAGGTGCCCCTCTCCTCTCTTATAAAAGGGCACCTCCTCCCCCTCCTCCTCACACCAATTTGAGCACTCAAGCTCAGCCAACCCCTGCCATTTTCTCCTCTCCACATCCCTAGAAAAATCCTAGAGGTCCTGGTCTTCTTCAAAGACCAATCTTAGTTCCCTAAGTGGAGGGTTCAAAGAGGCGTTTCAAAGAAGAGGTAATATCCATTACCGATCTTTTCAATTTCTTTCTTCTTCAACTTCTTCTTCTTTAGTTGTTTCATGATAAAGTAATAACATAAGTATTACTTACATACTGATATGTTATTATAAATATGAAACAACCCTAATTCACCTTCTATCCATCCTACGGAAAAATGAAATCACCGCGCGTGCGTACGTACGGAATACCGTCTCCACGCCGTGGTGTAATCTATTTTTCCACCATAACTTTACAAGGATGAGTATAATGGTGTAATGAGTAACTATTTATGATTATTATAAAGTAATATTGATACTGAAATAATATTTATATACTCCAATACAGTTCCACGATCATAGGAACGATATCATTACTCGTGCGTACGTACGGAATACCGTCTCCACGATGTGATGCGACTCATTCTACATGATCATCATTACATAGAAATTATATAAATGAATTGAATGAATAAATATGATATATGTTACACTAATACCATTCTGGATATAAGGTATCTATAACCTTAAAAGAAGAATAATAATGTATTCGGCAAAACACACATAAGAACAAAAGGTAATAAAGACCCAAGTAACAAGTAACAATGAAATATTATTAACAAGAAGCTAAGAATATGACCATATATGATATCATATCAATATGTATGATTCTGGAATAAGTCAATAACATTATTTAAACCATTATACAGGAGCTTCAGACACGTACAAAGCAAATCGGACCTAAGGTAATGGAAAATATCACAATCTCATTTTTATCCGAGATTGTTTTTACTTTGGCATTTACTGGGGTGTATTTTATCATCCACATACATGTTTCATTAATATGTAATATTATTTCCATCCAAATACAATTGTTTAAATCCATTTTTACCCTTCGGTGAGTTTTTAATAATATGTATGAAAGGAATCTTTTGTCGTTTTTCGTACGAGGTACTTTTTGACTTTTCCGACAAAAGTACGATGAATGTTTTTTTAACTTATACGGCATGAATGGAGTTTTAAAACATTATTTCCAAGAATATTCCTTTAAAAGTTTTCAAGTTTATTTTTAATCAACTTCTTTTAGTTTAAAATTGTATGACATGTTAAGAAAGGAAAAGTGTTTTTGAAGTAGAAAGGATATTTTCCTCAAGAATGGAGTTCAAGTATTTTATCAAAATTATTTTCCATATAAGATAATAAAAGGGTTCTGTTTTTATCCCTATTATTACATTGGTTTGATTATGTTGTGATGGAAATATTTTTATCTTATATGATTTGTTTTATGATGTCATGATGTTTCAAGAATTCCATTTTTATTACATGTGTTATGCGATGATGTATGATTTATGATTATGTGGAACACATAAGAAAGGATTCATTATTAAATGGGTGGGACCTATATCTCCCTCCAATGCATTGGGTAAAGATGTTATATCTCATGAGATAGACATGGCTGGAATGGAAGGTTATTTCGGTTCAGTGATACAGGACTGAAACGAGGAGTGAACTCAGTTCAGAAAGGGACATTGTCCACTAAGATAATCTTGGCAATTAGTCATGACTAACAAGAAATGATTTTCCATGATTATGTGTGCATGCCACAAAGTTTCAAGTTTTATGTTATGATTATGGGGATCTCATTTTCACTTCTATGATTTATTCCATGTTAAGATATTATGATCTCTTTTGCAGGTTTTGATTTTTAAAAGGATATGATATGATTTTTATTTCCTTTATTTTCCCTTGCTGAGCATTTGAGCTCACCCTTTTATGTTTTCTTTTCCCCAGGTTAGGAAGATGGATATTAAGTAGAATATGCTAAAAGGGACCCTAGATATGATGAAATAAATGGGAGACACTCTAGAAGATTTATGAACCAGTTGTTTATGTTTCCCAGTTTCTAAAGACACTATACCTATACGGTCCTTTGTGGTTTTGTCATATGTTGTAATAAGTGTGCTTCAATTTTGAAGTATTAACAATGTATGTAAAGTATGGGTCGTTATACTGCGGACGGTCCACACCCTCAGGACCAGTCCGCACCCTCATGATCGTTCGGCACCCTCATGACCGGTCTGCACCCTAATGAACGGACTACACCCTCACGACCGGTCTGCGCCCCCGCTACCAGACCGTGCCCTCACGATGGGTCCGCGCCCTCGCGACCGGTCCGCGCCCTCGCAACTGGTCCACGCACTCAGGATCTCCACAACCCCTCACGGCCGGCTGGGCTGGGCCCAACGGGCCGGGCTGAACCTAATGGGCCAGGAAAAACCAACGGGTTAGGCCAGGTCAATCCGAACTGGGTCAACCCAGACGGGGTCGGGATGGGTCAGTCTGACCGGGTCAGACCGGACCCAGGGCCACTACGACCCTTTACCTTCTTTTGGCCATATCATTGGCACTAGACGTCCATTTGAAAAACCGTCTATGGCGCTGTTAGTCTTGAAGTATGATGATCCCTTTGAGTATACCCCACTAGATTTTGGAGTATAGTTGAGATACGGTCAGTTCGTATCGTTCATGATTCTAACAAGGACCTCGGGACTAAAAGGCTAATAACTCATAGACCGGGCGTCCTACTGACGCGCCGTCTATTGCGTTGAAACCCCTATGACAGGTGAGATTTTGTGCAGGAACCTAGTAGCTGACTAAGACTTGACGGCTGCGGACCGTTTGACTCTGAGTTGCTCAACAGGCCTAGTGGGGAGTGGCTGGTTGTGGCGGTAGACCCACAGTGGAGGAGTGCGCTTGGTGACGCGGAAGACCCCTGATACTTCATAGGATGAGTACCTCTGCAGGTTATGAGGTGGAGCGCTAGGGTGTGGCAGGAGACCCGCGGTGGGGAGCGCCTTTGTGTTGCGTAGCAGAACCATGGTACATGATAGAATGAGTAGCTCAATAGTCGAAGGATTGTGGGAAGCACCTCTGTGTGTCGCGACAGACCCACTATACTCGATTGAGTAGGAGTTCTCCAGCAGCCAAGGTTTCGATAATGTGAATAAAATCCTCGTTGAGTTGAGTCAATTTTTTTTTGTGTTTTCCTCATGATTGAGATGGATCACATGATAAATTAGGTATATGTATGGGCATATACCTACACAAGGTTATCTGTTGATTTCTTTGTGGATTATCCCTGTTGGTTTTTGTGAGACCTAGAGGGTCTCGAGGTCCCTACATAGTATCATTATACTCACCCCTACACGAGAAATTCATGCACCTTCTTGTTTTGGATGGAGATGACGGACAATGCTGAATGAGGATGAGAGTACTAAGACTGGATGGGACCAGGGGGTGGACATTACGACGAGTCGGTACATAGAGGTGACTGATAGAAGTGGAGTGATAAGGAGGCTATCTGTACCTACCCATCAGGTAGAAATCCTGGAGGACAACCCATCAGCTGTTTTTCCATTCCTCAGTTGTACTTGTACTTCCAGTTCCCTGTACTTTACAGTAGGGATTGTATTTCAATCCCTTTTACTTTTTCAACACTCTTTTGTTATATTGTTTACTTAGTGTTTTTTATCCACCTGTGTGCTCTGCTGTGTGTGTTTATAGGTTATAAAGGCAATTCCTTCCTAGTTTTAGGGAAATACACCTTTGGTGCTAGTCGCCAACCCCTGGCCTATAGAAGGCGGGCTTCAGGTTGTCACGGCATGGGCCCCGAGGAACGGGTTGTGACAGATCATAATATTGAGTCATGGTATAAATATTTTCAATTCCAAATACATGATTCATAAAGGAATAGAATAATTTGATCCATTATAGAATAAAATTATAATAATACATGTAGTTTTTCATAAATGTAATATTATAACATTGTGAACATATAGAAATAGTATTAGGTTCATTAATTAAGTAAAATACATGAAATAAAGCGCTTTCATAAACTAATATACATGAATCAAGGTTGATTAAACATTTTATGGACATGGAATTCATGTACTTGCATAAAATTTTTACACTAAATCAAGGTCTGTGCATAATATTGTGGAATTGAAATCCAACTCCACATATTAACTTATGCACATTAAATACATGTACATGAATAAAATTGTGGACATTACAGATGGTTAACTCATAATATATTTTCCTCATGAGTTATAGATATTTCTCCACCAAATTGGAGAGAGATATATGTACCAAATGTCAGTTAATGAAAATCATACATATTTGTTCCATAATATCATAAAATATTCATAATCCTAAAACCCATGAAAATAAATGGTTTTCTTATACATTTCATGATTGTATAAACCTTGTAAAAGGAATGAGTTTCATAAACATATTTCCATAGTAATTCTAAACCATCCAGAGAAAGAAGAATTATAGAATACATAGATATTTCCCCAATTAAATCATAAGTAAAATGGAAGGACTCCGTCATAGATGGGAATTTTTTTTGAATTATCACTTGGACAATTTTGGAGGAAGATAAACTTTCCATTTTGAAATTAATTCATTAAAATCTATTTTTTTCAAATATTATGTAACAAATTTTATTTTAAAATGAATATGGAATATTTTAATAAATATTCAATGAATTGAGTGTTAATGGTGGTTGGAAATTTAGTTCATGTCATATAAATTAAAAAAACATTCCTTTCATATTTTTGAAAAAAAAAATCATAAAGTGCCTTGTTACGAAAACCGCAAGTAGATTACTTTAATTTTTTTCTAAAGTAAAACATGGGTTAAAATGAATTTTACCAATCATTGAAAAATAGGAAAATGAATTTTTATATTATTTTCAATAACATGTAAATGTAAGAAAAATTATTCTCTTCTAAGGAGAGAATCAAACTCTTTTTCCCTTAAAAATATTCTTTCGGTCTCCACAGTGTTAAGGATAGGAAAATGAAAGGAAAAAAATGAATTCTCAAGAAATAACCCAATGGGAATAATATTAATGAGTTTATTGAGAGTTATATAATATTTTTTAATCATTAGACACTTAATTATAAAATTCCTTAATAAATAACAACATATGAACATTAAACTCTTACAAATTTGATAAATTTTCAAACACAAGAATCATAAATGAATGAACATTAGATAGATATATATACCCCCTAATTTTCACGATGAGAATAATAAAATGAATTCATGGGTAGTATATATAACATGAAAGATAAACATATGGTGTATAAGGAATGTGTCCCATAAAAACATGATAATAAAATCCCATAAGTTAGGTCAGAAATGCTTCATACGCATTGGGACCTCCTCTTCCTTGAATCAACTCATTTATATATCCACTTTATTGAACTAGGGTTTTTATTGTTTGAATACCATAGCCTATTGAGTGTGTTTAATGTATTTTATAAGATAAATTGGAAGAGTTTAGTCAAGCTAAATGGCTCAATTTGGTGTAAATATGATAATGGACGAACTGTCTTTTATAATTGAGGGGAGGGGAACTCTTGAAATATTTTAAAACATTAAATAAATATAAATAAATTTTGAAGTCCATTTGGATCAAAATTGTTCATATTTGAAGATAATATGATTATAAATTGACATCCTTTAATTAAATAAAATTCATACTTGTTTGCATCATATTTGTTCCCTTACATATTTTTATCTTTTTGATCGATAATTGTAATATTATTGTTTTCAACACTTTAAGGGTTGATAATGTTGCAATTAAATTACAAATGACTACTAAATGGAACATGGTAGAGGTTTAAAACCATTTATAATTAAACTGTTTGAATCTATTTTTTTATAAATATAATATCATTTAATTAATTATTATTTATTATTAAATATGCTTAATGTCATTTTAACACTATTTAATTAATTTTAATTTCATTACATCAAGAAAAATGGGTTTTTTAATATAATTAATAAATATAAAAAATAATATTTCATATTAATCTAAATAATCTATGGCATAAATTAAATCACTAAAATAATATTATATTTTATATTTTTAAAATTATTTATTATAAAATTTTATTAATTAGAAAAATATTGTATCGTTGTTGCGTAAGCATTTAAGGTGATTATATAATTAATAAAAATTAGAAATCAATTTCTATAATGAAACTATATCATTAATCTTAAAATAGTCATTTATATTTATTCATAACTTGATTTTTTTATGTGGACATATTAGAGATACTCAAAACTAAGAGAGAGGAATTTTGTAACAATAATTGAATTAAATATTATATAGGTCATTTTAAAGGGAAATTTTAAATTAAGAAAAATTTAGCATAAGGTGCTATGGTTTGAATTAAATTCATTATAGTATATTTGAGATGAATATTTTTTGTCATGACATTTAATATTGGTTTAGATTAACCCGATGTACCCTTTCTCATAGTGATATATTTTACAACAGTTACTATTTATATTGAATAAAAAATAAAGGGGAATATTTAAAAAAATGAGCATATTGATTTATAATATGGAATCCATTTTATCAAATTAAATGTATAAAATTTTAATAAATTAATTTTAAATTAAACATGAAACACACGACGAAAACCACTTTTTAGAAAATTACATTTTGAATAATAAATATTGGTTTATTCCCATGCCTAGAAAAATATTAAATTAATGTTACATTTTTTTATTAACTGTATAATATATATTTGATTAAAAAAATTCATATATATTTATTAGTTTAATTTTTTTAGATAAAAATGAATTGTATCCTAAAAAGTAGATTTTTTGAAAAATAATTATTTTTCATTCAAATTTATTTTTATTTTATAACCAACCGATAACTAATGAATTAATCTTATAAATACATAACAATAATTTTTCATAATTTTTTTAGTCATATTCAAACCCAGAAATCCAACATCTAGGTGATAACTATCAAATTATAATATTTTAATAGTACATTATAGTTCATTTAAACTCAATGTTATGTGTAATACAAGCTAACAATGAAATTCATTTTATTTGAAAAAAACATTTTATAAAATAATTTTTTATTATATAACTTGTCATAAAATCTAGATGTGTGTGTTATTAGTGTTGTGGTGGTCCTCTATGAATATGAGTATAGTTTCTACTATCGATATATGTTTCAATATGACCCAATGATGATCATGATTGACTTATATTTGTGCTAGTATAATTTTAATATGTGTAATTACTATCGATAATTATATTTAGTGCTTAATTGGCGCTTTAGAAGTAGAATCATGATATAATGAAGTAGAAAAAAGATGCTGAATGAATTCGAATTATCATCATTGAAGTCCATCTATATCATAGTCCATATCATCAATACTCTTAAGGGAATTATAATAATATATGTTGATATGTGATATAATTATTTTGATATGATAATCTATTTTTTATATAAATTCAATTTTAATGAAATTTTGGGTGAATTAGGTGTGTGATGTTTTTTTCATATTATAGAATATTATAAAATCATATAAATTTCATAAAAATTCTGTCAGTTTATTTCCAAAGTAGAAGTACATATATATCATAGAAAAATAATTTTTGATAATTTTTTTATATAATGGGAAATTTGTAGTAATTTATATTTATTCATTTTTCCAATATATTCTAATAAGTTTTAAATTACATTTAAACCATGAAAGAGGTGAAATAAGTTTGATTTTGATGAATCAAGTTAAAAATGGAGGCATTCCAAAAAATATTGAAGAATGCATCAGTATCTAAGTCACCAAGGTATTGTGAATAATGAACAAGGGACTATCTATAATATATTTTTCCTCCAAGGAAAAAATTAATGTTCACATGCACAAGCTCCAAGATAATGCTATATGTTCATTCATTATATGAAACTTCTCAAGGGGGTGTCCAGTCACATGTATAGTTTTTATAACGATGAATTCTAAATGTATAAAATGTAAAACGTTCTCTAACTAACCACAAATCAACAATTAACCATGAATATATTATTTAATGTATAGAAGTGATTATATATGAAAACATCAGTAGGTATATACATTATTGGTATGTGATGATTTATAGAGAGTATTCAAATAGGGTATCTTGTCTTAGATCATGGAGAAAAAAGAATGGTGATGAATTTAATACTTTTTTATACATTATACAACTTCATATACTATTTTTTGTTTTATTGTCAGGGTTAAAATATTTTAATGCTATATATTTAAAAATGTCTTCATATCCAATATGTTTTTGATTGATGATGAGTATGTTTTCATTATAAATTGAATATCAAATTTTTACTTGTGAAACATGGGACTTTATTTTATATTTTAAATGAGTATTGACTTGTCATATCACTATATCTATTACATATATTCAATAATATTGTATTCAGTTATAACTAAATAAATTATAATGGACATTTCCAAATCCATTGAATGTGTTTTTGTCAAAATTTTGGGTTTTGTTTTTTTATTATTTGTTAAAATTAGTTATCTAATTAATGATTTGATTTCTAAATGACATGGTTATAAGTTCGTAGATAAAGAAGGATATGAATCCTTTGAATCTCTATGGAAACATAAATCATAAGTAATGTAATAAATTTTGATAAAAATATTTTTGATAATTCTCAATGAAAGCTTCAGCCCCTATTTCTTTCTCATTGAAGAAAAAACTCTATTTTATGACAATACATTTAGTAAATTATAAAAATAGGGTTTTAATTGTATTATTGAAAACCCAAATTAAAATTTGACACCCAAATTAATTTATTCAAATAATTATTAATAATATCACTTTAGAAAATAATTGAAATTCCCTATAGAATAAACCCTATAAATTATATTGTACCATGTATAAGAATTAGATTTATTTTCTAATGTGGACCATATGAAAATTAAAAGTCACAAAGTGAAGAATAAAATTATGGTTCCATTATCTAGTATTAAAAAATATATATTTTAATCATAAAAAATATAAATAGAAACTAAAAATCAAAAATTGTAAAAAACTATATTTTCAATCACATATAATTTTTAGTTATTTAAATCATTTTATTTTCCATAATTTTGTTAGTGGTAAATTTTAGTCTTTTAAGAAAAATTGTTCTATGTACTATAAATTATCACATTCAGGGAGTAATTCTTTAGTGGATTACTACTATTTGATCTAGTGATTTAATTAACCAATATTAGTATATTCCATGCACTAATAGAGTAGCATGCATGAAACACATCTAGGAAAGCATGGAGAATCAACTAGAAAATACTATTTTTATTGGAAATTTATTAATGGTATAAGAAGAGACATCTAACCTTCTCAATTAGTTCTATATTTCTTGAAATAGTAGTAATCCAAATTCTATCTAAATATGAGAGTACTAAAACCCATACATAGTATTACTCTAATGGACTATACATTATAATAAATTCATGGAGAAAAATTAATACTTGTTTGGTCATTGGTTCAAATGAAAAAAAATTCAGATAAAACTCAATGTTATGTATATCATTAAAAATAGGTTTCATTTAGTTATTTATAGATAAAAGACCCCAAAATCACTATGAAATCATTCATGGGATATAAAATTAATTTTAAAATGTAATTAATGATGATGTTGTATGTATTTTTTTATTCTCGTTTTCATTAATTGATAATGAAAAATATTAGATCCAACTAATTGTAATAAGTCTATTTTTACATGGGATTATTTGGTGTAAACCTTCATAGAATAATATTTTACACTATCCAAAATATTTAAATTAGAGGAAAAATAGTGAGAATAATTTGACCACATCGTGAGGCTCAATTTTTTGTATTAGGTATTGAGTGATGAAAAATGGGTTTTCCCAAATTAGGTGTGGAAAAGGTTGTATCAATTATCAAAGGAATTTCATTTTAATGAACAGTTCTGATACCTAGACAACTGAAAAATGATGAAAATTTGTTGGTTATGGTTGATTGGAAATATTGGTGGATTAAAATCATGAAAGATTTAGAGACCGCAATGTAGTGTATTTTTAAATTAACTATGGAAATAGGGGATCCATGATATGGTTGTTTTAGTTATCATTTATGAAATGAGTGAGACTATTTACTGATGGATTCTAGATATATCCTATATTGTGGTATGAGACATATTGAGTATCAGGTTTCCATGGAAGAAGAGAAAACTTTTAAGTCAATCATTTTTAGTAGTGTTTGATGGATTTTCACCTGGACATGTACTATGACACGGTATATTTAACACCCCGCCAAATTAAGCCATATTTCAATAATATTATAGATTTAAAATGATCACAAAACTTGGAATATAAGGAGAAAATTTCTTAGAATTTGGAACACAATAGTGTTATGGGGCCCAAAATGAGAATTTTAGTTTCCAATTATTTATTGAAGATTGAAACCTATTGAAAAATAAATGAAACTCTTTTATTACCATGTGGTGTTCATAGATCCATATCAATATATATTAATTAAATTCAATAGGTGTTTTTTAAAGCACTAATATCATATAGAAAAATTGAAAAAAAATTATATTTTGGTGATATAATGTGTGATCTACACCATTGATAGTGGGGAGTGTAAAGTGGATGTGTTAATATTTAACTACTCATAATAGTTCTAGAAAAGTGAGAGATTAGAGAACATTGAAAATAATAATTTGTGAGAAGAAAAAAATATAATAATTCTATAAATTAATTTTAAGAAAATTTTGATATCTAATAAAAGGTAGAAGTAGGTGGATGATATAGGAATTAATGTAGTCTTGAAAATTAGAGTGCATTAAATTTTTCTACACTACAAAGTAGGGTGGATAGTTTTACCCTTTATTTAGAACCATATAATAAAAAAATGGGTTTTTTATTACATCACATTGTAAGTAGGTGATTTTTTTAATTTATTTTCACACATATTTCAAATAATGTTATAGTGTAGTGTTCCATGGCACCCATTGAAACTCGGTACAATAAAAAAAGTGTTGTTGCTTTAGTTTTTTACCATGTGAAAAATGTTTTTCTAGTATGTGGTCATTATAAAAGATTGTAGCTGTGAGGGATATGATCTTTGAGTGGTGAGAAACTAACCCTAACCTCCTTTAGGGGAGAGACCTCGGGGATATCCTAAACCACACAAATTATTAGTAAAGTTGGAAAATTATATTGCATCAACACATAATTGATTTCATTATCCATAAATCTGTCCAACATAGGTGAACTGTGTAAAATAATAAATGTGTCACTGTTGATTTCTATTCAGTATTTCTACATGAAATAAACTAGATGAATTAGGTAAATTAAATTTTTATTATATATGTTAAAGGTAAGTTAACCTATAGATATAATCAGAACAACATTTATAACAAGATAAAAATATGTGAGCCTAATAATGTTGAGTTTTTTATTTGTTAAGGATGTAATACTTTAAAGAAATATTCTTAATTTGAAAAGATTATTCATAGAATAATTTAACCCATCTCTGGCTATTCTAACATATGTATATACCGGGAATAACAATTAGTACCAAAACATAGGTTCTATTAAATAATTGTTTTACATTAAAGAGACCAGATTTGTTATTTGAGTTTGTTTTCATTTTATCCTCACATTCTTCTAGTGATATAAAAAATTGTAATACTTTTAATAATAAAGATAAGCCCACATATATTTTATATTATGATATAGTGTATAGAAAAATAAAGATTCATATAGGAGACTCCAACAACCCTAATATAATTTAAATGGATGAATCAAGTACTAAAACTATTAATTCATTCAATGATACAGAATGACCAAATGAGGATCCAAATATTCCAACTGATGTTGGATCAATTTATAATGAAACAATATGAATAACATATATTGTTTAATTTTTCTATTTCCCAAGTGAAATATGTTAATAGATACAAGAAAAAATGAAGGTAAAATTTGTAATCTATTATCAATATATTCTTGTCAATGTGTTGAAAATTAATGTTGAAAAACTGAAAGCAATGAATAATATAATTATTAAGGATTCCACTAATCATATGGAGATGAATGAATCTCAACATGAGTAATTTTAGAATATTTATTCCTTGTTGAAGAAGATTTAATACAATTACAATAAGAAGGATCCAAATTCAAAATCAATTTAAAACATGATGACGAAAAATGAGGATCTCATTCCACACATGGAATAATTGGATGAGGAGAAATAAACACATAAATTATAAATGGCATGCTTTAATTACATAATTTCTAAAATTAACATCAAATGAATCCGAGAAGTGGCAATATAGATAAAATTTCACATACATTTAAGGATAATATGTCTTGTGGGAAGACACTAAAGGAATAAGTTAATGTTTCTCTTAAAATATTGAGAATGAATTATCTAGAAATTGTAAGATGAGTTGATATCGGTGAAAAATAATTTTGAGACATTGAATGCCTAGGTAAAACAGAAACTGAAAAATACTCAACACTTATTATTTTTTTATCTTTCGGTGGATCATGATGTAATTAAGAAAAAATATATTATTTCAATGTAAAATCATGAAAATATTTTTTTACTCAAAGTCTATACACCATGGGAAAATATGGTATTAGTTATGATAGAAACTCTCAGAAGTATGAGATTAATGGAATTGTAGTAATTCTTAAGAAAATGAAAAATAGTAATGGTTTTTGAAATAGATTCAAGAATGTACCTAAATATATATGTACAATCATTTGGGTCCCAAAGGAAGGAATAAATACATTCATTTTAATTATGTTTTTCATGGTAAAATTTAATGTTTTTTCCTAGAACCATTGGAATACATGTCTTTACCTAATGTTGAACGATGATATTAAAATAAAGGAAATAACTAAAATAAATATAGTATGAAAATTATTCAAATAATTATTACCAAAAAAACCATATCTCATGTGAAATTATCTGGAGGATATCAACTATAGTGAAATTTAAAATACAATATAAATTCAATTAATTTTTTCTTTTAGTAGATATAGATCAAAGGATGGTCAAAGAAGATCTCCATTCTAAAATTAGTCTAAAAGTTATTTCAAAATACATTTTTTATCCAAAAATATCTTTGAAAGACAATAATAAAATTTAAAAAAAATAAAGGTGTTCAAATTTTTCAAAAACTATGAAATCTCATGGAAATGTAGTGTCTAAATAAAATTATATATTGAAAAGAAATAATAGCACATGCATGGAGAAAAATAAATCAAGATGTTTTGGAGAAGAAAATATAAACAAGATAAGTTCCAAGATATCCTTATTGGTAAGAATACCTAATGAGTAACAACAAGTATTTTTATCTATGAATAGAATATCAAGCATAAGAAAAATAAAGAAATTTTTGAATCCTTAAAAACAATCTCATATTTGAAGATGGAATTGAAACAAAAGAACAAGAGAAAAATTATAGTTATTATAACTCATCGTGTTCCTCAACATTATTAATAGTGATGGATATATCCTCTCCCCATGAATTTAAATGATATAAACTATTTTTAATGTGTTTTATGTTTTGAGGGGGATGATATCCAAAGAAAAGTTGCATTAAAATGTGATAGTGATGTTGTAATATCCTATAATGTTCTAAATAATGTTGGAAGTAGCAAAAGTGGTACTTTGTTAAATCATAGATTGAAAAAGCAGGGGTTTGAGTAATACAAATTCATCTAATAATTTGTATCAATTTTTAATTTTGGTTTTTGTGTCAAAATATAATTACCCTGAATTGGAATTATAATCTGCAGATATAAAAGGTCCCCTTGATTGGGTAGCAACAATAAAAACGATTTTAGTGATTCATTTATTTATGTTAACTTTTTATATTAGCTGATTGTTTTATGATATAAAAGTCTTCTAGATATGGATGACTGTTTTGTTTGATTTCAAATATATATATATATGTTGGAAATGTGATTTGGGGGATTTTGGAGTTAAATATCTTAATATGGAATCCCAATAAACCAAGAATAGACACTCAGTGATTAAATCTATGATAATACTTGGAATGTGGTTTAGTAATTGGAATCAATTTGTTTTTCAAAATATAGGTTACAAAAATAGTTATAGTATGAACCTAACAATATACAGTTGATGTTTATTAACTAATGGTTTTATTAAAGTCTATTTGACTGCACATTTATAATATTTTGGTAGTATCTAAAATTTTTCATTACTTGAAATTCATGATAGTAAGTGAGTGTAATGGATAATAGTGATGTTATTATCTTAAAATATTATTTTCTACAATGAGTTAGAAATCAATAGGCTTAGTGTTTTTATGGATATTTTTATGTGGATAGTCCACTATCTAAAAATATTTTTGGTAATTCAATAGTTGATATGTTTATGTAGCATAAAATATAAATCTAAAGTTTGATTAATAATTGGTATTACAAATTATTATCAGTTAGAGATATAGATAATATTTAAAATACCCATACAATGTATTGAAATACGGGGAACATAATGTCTTTTAATTTTAATCTTGTACTATATTGATTTAGGTAATGAATATTTAATGATTAATTCCTATGAAGTAAAACTAGAATCATGCTAATTAGTATCGAATAATTTTGAAAACGAAGTTTTCATGTGATTTTTTTTTCAATGTGAAATAAATGTTCAATATTTACATTAAAATCCTATGGGGATGATAATAATGGAGTTAAAGTGTATGACCTATACTCCCAATTTAATAAGTTTTTAAATATTCTAAAACTATTAATTGATGAAGGTATAATGCTTGGGATTTGACATCAAGGGGTGAATCATGAATCTATGATATTTTCTGAAGTACAAAGAATGAATAAGAATAATGCTAGGGGAGTAAGAATCATTATTATGATTTCATGGTATGCAGGATTCAAGATGTGTGTTTCCAATATATCTAATGGGGTTTATTTTTATAAATAATTAAAGAATATTTATTAGATGATGTCAGGATTATTTTCAAATTATTAGAGGTGATAGATTTTATTTCAATAGTTGTGTTTTTTAGTTGGAATGACTATAATAGGGTATTATAAAAATTATATGAAAATGTATTTTATGTAAATATGGTGTAGAATTATATTCCAAAGGCTTTGAAGGGTTTCAAAACAACCATACATGTCCAACAGTAGGGTCATATTTAGTTTTTGTTAAAGATTTTTTTGTTGTTCTTCCCACAATAAAAGTACCTCTCTACGGTGAATGTTACCATTCCACGGTGGAATCAGGTGTTGAATAAATAAATAAATAAATCTAAAATTTGGGGGACACTATCCTATCACCTTTTGAGTATCCAACTACCTTATTTATTATTCAAGCATACTAATAGGTTTGGAAAGAGAGGCATGATATTGTAGGAGACCTAGAGTAGAGGAGTACTAGGAAAAAGACTAGAGGCCTAGTGTAGTACAATGTAGAACAAGATAACCAGTGGTCGGGGTATGAGGAGGTACCATGTGAAATTTTTATATTGTACATACATGATTAGGATGATATACATGCTACATCCAATACAAAATATCCATGAAGGAAGAAAGTGTTGTGGGACTATTTATTGTCTGTCAAGCACATATGGATTTTTGGAACATTATGATTGACCACATCATAGTGATGGAGAACCATGTTGTGATGGAAGGAAAACATATAACATAATTATTCCATGTCATTTGAATTTAAAATTTGGGATCCTCCTATAGAAGAGGGTTAATACTAACTCATGAATCCTGAAAGATTTAGGCATGGTTAGTGGAATTTCAAATGTATAAACTACATATAGACCTAGTGAATATAAAATAATAAGAGGTTAGACATTCAATACTGAAAAAATTGGTGGATAAAAAGAATGAAATATATGGATACCATAGTATGGTAAACGTAATTGTGCATTTTTGAATTACTTTTTTGATATGTAGATTCCCAATATGGATATTTCGGTTCCCATGGAGGACTTGAGGTGGGATTTTTTAAGTGGGATACTAGAGATATCATGAATTGTGGTTTAAGATATGAATGATATTGGGTTTCAAAGGATGATGTGAAAAAATAAATATTTTAGAGTTTGGGGAATTATTGAAATTAAAACGAAAATAAAATTTATTTAATGATGATTCTCACATAGGGACATTGACTAGATGTGATTGTAAAGTGAATTATCAAGAATAAAGAAAATTTAAATTGTTTTATTATGAAAATAAGAATAGTTAATTAATAAATAATAGTGGAAAATAAGTACAACTCTTGTTAAGACATGGGGTATACCATGTATGTCTATATGTGGGCCATGATGAAGAGAAAAGGGATAAAAATTTCTGAATCATCTCAACTAAGAATGAAATAAGTGGTAAAATTAATTTAGTATATTTTTTATTTTTTCTAGTTATGATGATATGAAAAGATATTGGTACAAAGTGAACGACATATGATAAAATATAAAATAGGTGGTTCTTATAAAAAATGGAAGTAAAACTAACAACGAGATTATATTTTACAATAAAAAATAGATTAATACAATTGGAAGAAAGAAATGATGAATGGTAAATGAGGGTACATCATGCACTAATGGATTATAATTTTTTCAAGCCCTAATAGAGTATGAATAGTCAAACATATATATTCAAGAAACTGGAAAAAATACTCATGAAAAAATAAGTGATATATGGGGAATATTTTATCTATCTCAAAGATAAATAAATATAAAAATTTCGAGAGATGAAACACTATTGGAAGTTTCATAATAAAATAAATAATGCTTTACTAGAGTAATCAATATCATTTTAAAGAGTAAAAATAAGAAAAATCATATAAGTAAAGTAAATAATCAAAAAATAGAATGATTCATTAAGAATTGAAATTACTTAATGAAATGACACTATGATGAATGAATAAAATAAAATCATAAAAATGGTTTATTAATAAAGATTATCTATAAAACTCTACATCTCATCCAACATGTATGTAATATTATAATTATCATTGATGTGATGCAGAATTAGAGGGTAGAAATGAAGAATGATGAAGTAATAATATTAGTATTTATCTATCTATAATCGAAGAGGATTTTATATAACTCATATATAGAAAAGTTATATTAAAGAGTTATTAAATGAAATATGAAGTTGGAAAATTCTCAATAAGTGGTATTAGTATCAAGTGTCACTAATCTTTACCACATGTAAAATCAATTAGAAGTATATCAAAGGGAAGAAAAACCATTATAAAGAAAATAATTTATTAAAAAATCGTATAAAGGAGTTTATAACATATTTTTAATTTTATTCATTTTTATCCTACATTTTTAATTGTAATTAAATCCTCTAAAGGGAATTGACTCCCATGATGGTTGTAATTCTAAATCTTGTTTGAAATGATGAACTTGTAGGGGGAGTGTAAACTAAAGACTACAAGTTCTCAAATATTATAACCAATAATTCCAAATTAAAGAAGAAATTTATTTTTTAACTATCATTATGAATCACACAATTTGTGTCACATGTAATACCAAAGACTTTTTTATTGCTGATAAAAACCATATCTTGAACTATAATATGACAAACACTCTAAATAAACATTATCCCTAATTATATTTAAAATTATATTCTCTTAATATTATAATTTTCTTTCAACAAAATTAGCATCATTTTTTTATATCCAATAAATATATTATCTTAATATGTTTTTAGGATTTATCGAAAAAATTGATTTTTAGGTGAATAGTGAAATATACAAATTTTATGAATACTATAACTTTTATGTAATAATTTGTATATATGTATGAATAGAATATTTATGAAACCCATTAATTGAAAAAAAAATATTATAAATGAATTTATACATTTTAAAATAATAATAAAAGTTTACAAACCTATGATTGATATTTTATAGCTCAAGTAATATAATTCTCAAAATGTTTTTTAATATAATATAAATTATAAATAATATATATTTTTTCTAACATTTAAATACATTGAATAAAAGATGCGATTAAAATTTAACATTAGGAGGTCTCAATTATATAATTTTTATTTTTTAAAACATTTATATTAATTTACCTTTTGTAAAAACTAATTATACCAGTAAAAGTTAAAATGGTAAAAGTAAAGAATCTATGAGTAAAATGCAACACACATCTTTAAAACATGTATGGGAAATTTTGGGTAATAAATGTATAAACTATTTCATTTATAATCTCCATTATTTATCAATGTTTTATCTTCTTTATTTTAAAGGGACATCACATAATTGAAAAATTTTGGGAATTTACAAGAATGGCATCCCTTTTCACTTATAAAAAGGGATCTCCTCTCTAAAATTATCCTCTCACCAATGAAAAATTAAATTAGAAACAAATATTCAAAATTCTATCCTACATACTAAAAAAACCTTAGGATGAGTTTTGTATTCTCAAAACACCATCCCTTAATGCCTTAAGTCCCTTCACAAAGGATATAATCCCAAAAGTGAGGTAAAACTTTCTAAAGTCTCCTTTATTTTTTATATTTAGTTAATGAAATTATTCTACCTATACTTTTGTATCACCATATTAAAATGATTCAAAAATTAATGTTATTATAATTTTTTGTTATAATATTGATTTTATAATTATTTATAACCTTTCACAATTCCCTTAAAAAACAAAACAATCATTTGTGGGTTGTGTGGATTACCACCTCTACGACGCAACATGTTTTGTTTTACTTCACCAAACTCAGGGATGGGTATAAGAAAGGGAATAATGGATAAATATGACATTGAATCTGAAATTATTATTTAATAACTAATTTAAGAACCAATTAATGATATGATCAACAAAAAACCATCTTTAATTTAATCGTTTAAAACAAACATACTATGAGAATAATATTTTATAAAAATTGTGTAATATTTTAACATATATTTATTATTCATATGATTACTTAAAATTATGATATATCACACTTATAAATAGTAAAATAAGATAATTATTCTTCTAGTATAATTATATTATAAAAAACCCACCTCAAAATCATTTTTTAAATCAAAATATGTTAATGTTTGGGTTAGTTTAGCCACATACATGAACAATAATATGATTTTTTATCATGGATGAATAGAAAAACACATTTACTATTATATAATATTATAAATGTATAAATATTGTTTTTTTTCTTGGGATGGTATATCATTATTTATTCATTAATTAATTGAACACCCTTCAATCATTAAGAATCTATAAAACATTTAATATTTAAGGAAAAAGAACAAAACACTCATAAAAGGACATTGAAACATACAAATTATTATAAATAATCCATAATATTAAATTTAATTACCTATAAATGATAACTATTTTATGAATAATTTTTACAAACAATTCTATTATGTGTCTATAACTAAAAATCAAAATTAAAAACATTTGATGTTGAAATATTAGAAGAATTCATATAAAAAGGACCATTTATTAAGATTATGAATGAAAATACATATGGATAAGGTTATGAATTAATTTTTTATGTTATATATGCATTTTATACAATAGGATAAAGTATTTTTGTGGATTTTAAGACACTATCTAAGGTGTCTTCATATAAAGTGTCTCTCTTTGAGACATGTTTTTTATTATGCATATAATTCCCTTTATACAGTGTATATATATTACTTATGTGACCTTTTATATCATCAAAGTATTTTATTAATTTTATTTTATGATAAATTTTGGGTATTATATTTCAAGAGTTGTGATTTAATTTCGACCCAAGCCGGAAGTGGGGTTTTTCGTCTTAATTTTCATTCTTTGTGACTTATGTTATATTCACCATATATTTCTATTTGGATGGTGAAAAAATTTCCATGTAATACTTTTTACCATATCAATCATTAATTTTATGGGATTTGAATGTATATATTATTATCCCTCCCTCATATTATTTTGATTCAAGAGTTTCCAATACCATCAAAAACTCAATCATTTCTATGGTAAAATAAAACCACCCTCAGTTTTCTGAAAAATAATGTACATATAGTTTCATATTAAATAAAATCATTTATGGTTACTAGAAAGTGAATGTGGTCATGGGAAAGATTCACCTTGGGGTAATAACCTCATAAATGGTTTCTTATGAATTGATACATCATCACTCTGATGCACAATGAATGGTCCTAAAACTACACATGTGGCTAGAATCTTCTAAGGGATATGGCCTAAAATTTTCACATGCTCTATATGAACTAGGATGAGAGGATATTTACTTCCATTTACATGGTATCCTACCAATGTAATATATTTAATCTAATTACAATATCCTAGGGATAACCGAACACATTATAAGTAACATTTCCACTATATTTATAAGATAAGGGAACATCATCCTTATTGACGATACCCCATGGATTCAATATTGATTAAGGAATTTTCTACTAGGCATCCACAATATTCTATTGAATAGGGAAGTAGTTTATTTTTGTATGTAACATTATATGGATATCCATGTTTTATTCAGAAATAGGTACTTCGGGGAATGGAATGAAAGGTCATGATGAATCTTATATTGTATATATTCGACTTAATCAAGTGATGGGTGTCGACTAGAATGATACATACCCTCAATGTATCAACATGTATCATGAGACAAAATATATTTATCTTTTGTGTATTTCTCTTCTAATAAAAATAGTGTATCACGACATAAATACATGATACAATATTTGTATGTCCAATATTATTTATTCCATTAGTATCAGATCACTAATTTTTGGTATCCATATTTTCATTTATTATTATGGATATAACATTCCCTCACATTAAGTTGATTATTGATTTATGTGTTCATTTATTACTTCCATATCAATTATGTCATTTTTATTTTACGAATGTATCCCATGTATGCCACTACATATTTTGAATCTAACCTCACCCTTATTTATTTTTCATTCCCCTGGAATCCCTGAGGATTAATAGGTCTAATTTTCATGGATTTATGGGATGATCTAATGATGTGATAGGTATATATTAATGTTATATCATAAGATTTTAAAATTATTTTTGGCATTTATCTTGTTTTCGAATGCCAATAAACTACTGGACCCATCAAGAACTCATATATTATCTTTCAATAATGTAATAGAACTACTCGATCTAGGTTTTTTGGATTTTGGAATATTATAATTGATATCAAAGTAACATTAATAATAAACATGGTGATTATACTTAAAAACAAAAATCAAGTGATATAGCACAAGTACAATAAAAAACCTTAATATTTATAGGGAACACAACATAAAAATTAATAAAAATTATATTTTATAATTTAATATCATGATCTATTTATGTTTATTCCATTATTGAATGATGGTGACTAACATGAGGAATAAGAACTATATCAACACCCTTAGTCTATGCAAGGATGTCACCCATGAACAAGTAAATAATGATTGAGTTGAGGAAAATAATATCATGACTATATTAGGGATGTGAATTTGGTTACAAAAAACAACATCACTCACATGGACTGACCTACTGATACAAAAAATGGTGTAACTATGTTTGACCGATTCCTGAAAAACAAACCTCCATTATTTAGTGTAATTACCAATCCATTAGTAGATAAGAAATGTATCAATTCACAAGAGAGGATATTTATTTCTTTGGTATTTAGGGAAAAGAAAACAATCATCAATATGTTCTGTCATCAAAATGGAGATATAGACTAACAGTGGATTATGATTTAAAACACTAAAGCTAAATATGACATAATCTTCATGGAATGAGAAACTATTAATGTAGTTTCATTTGAAAAATAATTTCCTCATGATAAAAGTTTATATATTGAAATGCAGTTAGGAAATATTTTAAAAAATGAGGAGTAAAATGTTCTTGAGTACGAGGGTAACTTTATAAGGTTATCTATTCATGTTGCGAACAATGCGCATAGTCTAGAAAATAATATTGATCATTTATTTAATGGAACAATGTTGATATTTCAATAGATCATGGTCTCTCATAACTTTTAATCATATGAGGATAATATCTTGAGTACCATTAATATAGAAAATGAGTTCTTCAAGAAATATGTATTGAATAGAAATCATGAGAATAAAGAAGGTAGTAGAGAATCATCGGGAAAACAATACTATAAATGGAATGAAATGAGGGATGAGATTTTTCAATTTTGATAATTGTGTAAAGAATCAGGTCAATGATTGTAGTAATGGAACATGATTTTGGTATATGTGTAAATAAAAATTCCATCAAGATCATAAATGAAATGGTAAGAAAAATATTTATGTTTAATTTTATGACTACCTTAAAAAGAGGCATTATGTGAAAAAATTCCCCAAATGTCAATGTAATTTACCTTAGAAATGGATAAGGAATAAATTTTAAGATTATACAATCAACACTGATGAATTCAATGTTTCTAATGTCATAGTTGTGGGTACTTTGATTATGGGCTAATGTTTATCTAATTTTCTTACTTTATTTTGGGTATTATTCACTCTTTTATATCATTCATGGTTTAAAAAAAGAATAGATATTTCTACAAAACCATATTAATGGATTTATCAATTAAGACACAAAGTGAAAATCTTGTGGAAACCAAGTTATGCTGGGATGATCTAAAAATGATGCATGAACATAACCTATTTGAAAAATTGGATATTATACATATGATCGACATTGAAATAAATTTTGGATTTAAAAACAATATATTTAAAAAAATATTTTCCTTTTTTAATGGAAAATCTGGAATGATATTGTTAAACTTAAAAAAAATACAAGATAATAATCATAATTCACATTTAATTAATTATTAATGATCAAGGGATAGATTTTGGATGAAATTATAAATGAAATTATATTTAATTATGAAAAAATAAAATAACATATCACATATTTAGAAGTGATATATTAGGAAATGGTAGTGAAGGTTAATGAGTTTGGTTGAGAGTATAGGAAAATATTTTTAGATATAAATCTGGAAATAGTATTATTACACTTGAAATAGATATGGTTAAATGATATCCAAAATTCCAAGAGAGTATGTTGTATCTGTATAATTTTTGTATATAAACTCCTAGAAGCTCTGTATTCTGATTATCCAGTATAAAAATAAAATGAGTTTAGATTCTTACTACTCCAGGAGAAAAGAGATTTTATTAGTAGATGGAAATTGCCACAAGTACTTTTTATTTTTATTTGGAATTCACTGTAATCAGTATCAAGGAAATATTTTAATTAAAAAAAGTTCATAAAGTTTATAATAAATTGATACCCTTTTAAATAATTAATGATTCTTTTTACATATTTGAAATAATATTGATTTATATTTGATTGATAATTATCACAAAGAAAAACACAAAAAATGATGTTAGGTTGTGTCATAGTAAGGTAATGTAGACATCCAATAATTCTTCCATAATTCTTTCATGGACCATTTTACCAACATCATCTAACATTACCTTACAACTCATACTCATCAGAATAATAATTTAATTATCATGATCCATTCTGAATCATTTCAAAATATAATTTTTTTTATATGTATATGTATAAAAAAATTAAACTAAAATTTTTCAAAACATGAAAAATGTGAAAGAAATTAAGTTTTCCCATAAATATCACCTAAAATTACATACACATTAAATTAGAAAAATCAAAAAAATATTTAGTAGATTCTAAAATCACATTATCATCCTAAATTTGATTGACTGAAAGAAAATTTTCTAGATGTTTTAAAATGATAGTTGAATAAGTTATTCTGATTTTAAAACCATTTGAATGAATAAAATTTCTAATTAATTAATATTAAAAGACAATGTTGATTGTTGTAATCCATAAATTGTTTTGGTATGTTTGAAAAAAGATTTTAGAAATAGAGGACAACAAAACTATGCATTTTTTCTATAAAAAAGAAATAATATCATTTTCAAAAAAGATTTTAAATCTTATTTGAATGAGTTTAATATTAAAATCATATTAGGATGAAAAAATATTATTATGGACTAATGTTAAGATATTTTTTCAAAAGCATCACTATAGTATATTCCTTCTTCTTGGTTATAACTTTTTTCAACAAAATGGATTTTTTTCTAGTGATATTAGCATATTCCCCTTGATTATTTTAAAAAAACCAATTAGATCCAAAACATGGATGATCCTTAAGTCCTTACATGAGAGTAAATACTTAATTTTGAGTGAAATTTTTAATTTCCTATTATATAGAAAGTAAATTAGATTCATCATTACGGTAATCAACATGGTTTTTTGGTTCAAGGTGAGAGAAATGTTCTATGTGTTCAACCACATTTAAGGCCGAACTACAAGGACAAGTTCACTCATGTAAATCACGAATGACATTTCAATGGGATGGTTTTATTGTTTTTTGGAAAAATTATGAAAATAATATTAGAAATAATATTTTAATTAATATAATTATTTATATGTAAAAGGGTAATTTAATATATAATTTTCACAAAAACATGAGGAAAAGGTTTTATAAAATTTAAATTCAATATATAATGGAATGAATCTTACATTTTTTTAGACATATTTTTAAATACATGGTATAATTTTATAAAGTTGGAGTACCCATGTAAGATAAATTCAAAATATTTATAATCAAATTTACTGAGCTTCTAGTTGTTTTTAAAAAGAACATTTCTAACCAAAAACATTGAAAAATCACACCTTAGGTTATTTATTATGTTATATATTATAATGATATTTTTAAAAAAAAAATACTAACAAGAAAATGATTAATATAACAGCATAATGTTTTCAATGTATTATCCAAAAAAACATTTTAGAATATGAAAATTCATTTAAAAGTGTTTGAAATATTTCATGGATTGTTATATTTTACCTCTCTAATAATCTATTTTTAGGGGTTATAGGGGTATATATAAAATGATTAGATTCATTATATTAATACAAAAAAAATTATTTTCATATTATCAAAATTTACTCAATGATCACATAGTATTGAAACAATTTTAAAACCCTTTTGATTTTAAACATTTTAAATAATTCGATGAAGTTTTTACAAGATTTTATTTTATAAGTCATGAAATAATCCAATTTAAATCATGTAATTTTGTAAAAATTAGGATTTTATAGGTTTTTACTTATATTCATTTTATTTGATTTGGACCAAAATGGTCCAGATTGATTAGTTCAATATATTTTGATGTATAAATATAATTTTAGATTAAAAAATAGAATTTTGTTTCTTAACCTGGTGGACTGTTTCACAAGCTATGTAATCATCAAAATGAAATTTAGAAATATATCATTCTATTTTATATCAGTTGAATTTTATAAGGTATTTAGTGTTCTAATGAACAAAGATTCAATTATAAATACATGAATCACTAGCTAATTCATTGAAACTCTTGGTTTTTTGGCAAGAAAAAAATTTAAAATTAATTATGTAAACATTTTTAAATATAGATGTGGTAAATTAAAGTTGTATTTATTAATTAAAAATAATGAAAAATAATTTTTGAAATAGATTTCATATACATTATCACACAATTGAATATTACTTAGTAAATTGTGTTTTAAACATTTTGTGAATAAATAATTTTTAATCAAGGATGAGTTAAAAAATCTGATGGCACATTCACTGATTTTTCGTACCCCATGAATTACATCCATATGTGATGTGGTCCCATTTAATTTTACTGATTTTATTTAATTTGGATTTCTTTCAACACATATTCCTCTAGAAACTAGATCTTTGGTAAGAAATTACTTTTTTGGGTTTTCGCAGAAGAATCGTTTCCTAGAAGATTAGGCCATTGATTATTTTTGAACCCACACAATCTTGGGTCACTAAAATAAGAAAATAAAGATATTGGAATCCAAATTTTATAAATAGGTATTTATTTGTAAATATTTAAAGAAATATGGATGTAATTTGCTCTTCAATGTTTTACATTTTTTAAATCATATTCATAGATTAAATTATTATTTATTTTACAATAATTATAAATTTTTTACTTGAATCATATTTTATAAAATTAGATTATTTATTGATTTTTATAAGTACTTGCACAATTGTAGTAACCAAATCCGGACAAATATTCTCTAGGTTTTTTATAACCCAAAATTTTATTTATATTCTCTTCAATATGGGTGATTTTTAAATGGTAAATTTTTAGGCCTTTAAGGGTGGATTTTTGTTTTACATCGTTTGGTTGTCTTTCTATTTTCATATTGAGTTCTTAATTTTATCATAAGAGAATATTCTTTTCATCTTAGAGATTATATATTTCTTTAATGATTTGAAAATAATTTGTTTGAGTCCCTGATATAAAGGATAAAATTAATGATATCCATTTTCAAGATGATTTAGGGAATATTATATATCATTATAATTTAGGTGTATAAAGGAGAAAGAAGAAGAAGATAGGGGATAAGAATAAAGAGGAGAAGTAGAAAATGAGGATGAAATAGGAAACGGTGTACTAACCATGACATCTTTATCAATATTTTCTATAAGGAACTTTGGGATTGGGTAACATGACATGATTTATGAAACAAAATCTAGGGAATCATCACAAGATCTCCATATAGAGTCTTTAAAAACCATTTTACATTTCTTCTTTTATATATGTTTTTTCTTATAGATGGGGCACTCTGATTTAATATCTCTTTTATTTTTACATTAGTACCACATGAGTTATGGTTCATCCTTTTTTTTAATTTTTTATCATTTGTAGAAGTTATTACTTTTTAAGTGCTTGAACATTTCCATGTATGAAGGGAGTAGTCAAGAACCTCAACTCCAAATTATTTGTCATTATCAACATTGAAAGTGATGGTTTTCTTGAATTATTTTGATTTATTAGAATATTGTTTCACATGTAATTTCATTTTTATTTCTTATATAATTAATGGGCCAATGATATATCATACGATCATATTTTTGATATCCTTGGCTTCTTGGATAACTGTTACATTAGGATCCTATGATCTAGGAAACAACAATAAGAATTTTTGTTTGAGTGTTTATATATATAATTCATAATCATGTGACATTATGACATTTAATATGTCACTAAATATCATAAACATTATTGAAAATTATTTAGCATATTGTAAAATAATTCTTTTAAAATCATGAAAAAAATATATAATCTAGATTCCATGACTATTTTTGTTTCTTAATGTGTTACTTTGAACTATCTCTAAATATCATAAGTTATTTTGAATATAGAAACACGATTTAAATAATTTATATAGATACCACAATATATGGTATTCATTGAATTATTATTCAGTTGAAAATTCATAATATCCTTATAAGACCATTTCTCTTCCAATTCTTTTGTGCAAATATACTCACGCATTATAATTTTTCAACTTGGATAAGAAATACTAATAAACATTTTTGACATCCAATTATTCCAATGAGAGTAATGAGTGACATAGAAAATATGAAAATTCATAATTGAATTATAATCCATAATAAAAATATAGATTCTAAATTAGAGACTATGGAAAGAGGATAGAGAATTTCAAATTAGGAAAAAATTAAAGAGAAATAATTGATTAATTGAAAAATTAAAAAATTTATAAGTAATAATTTTATTAATAGAATTTTTGATAGTTGATAAATTCTATTCATGTTTATAATGATAATATCAAAGTAATTAAATGATGAAGACAGTTGAATCAAAATTATGTCAGTATGTGAGGTGTTGTTTAATGTTGAAATAAGAAAAATTAAATATATGAAAACATAATTGATAAGGAGATTAGTTAAAGCATGATTATTTCCCCTATGTCTAAAACCTATATCTCAAGAGGTGAACAGTATAAATCAATTATTCTTTATGGTGACCATGAACCCATACCTCATTGGATTTTTATTGTGATCACCCTATTGAACTTTTTTGATCTTCAAGTAACCAATACAACAAATTTTATAAGTGTAAAACTTTATTGAAATTATGTTTGGGAAAGAGTAGTTTTCTTTGTGAAAACTATTTATATGACACTCACACATATCTTTGATGGAGTGAAGTATAATGGAATATAAAGATATGGTGAGAAAGGTAGATATTATTTAGAGGATTTGGAAAATGGAATGCTCTTGATAGAAAATGTAAATTTTATAGATTCACCATTGATTTGATCTTGAGAACAATTAATTAGTCTCAAGGATCAAATTTTTCCAATTTTATACTTCAAGGGGACAAGGGGTACTTTTATAAGAAACAAAAAGATTCGTGAAAATTCAGGAATCACCAAGTATATAGAACCTAGAATGGAAAAATATAATGATATTTTTTACCACAGCAGACGAGTCATCTCTAGACATTTCGTAACCCACTAGGTACCTGGTAGACTCCATAAGGTAGATAATGGGTTGCCTATTGTAGGGGTTATTGGATATACTCTACTAGTGAGACATTACTAGCCATCAGCTGGTTGGTGGACATCATCTAGACATGTTTTACACCTACGGGAACAACGTGCTAGTTGACACTCCCCCACTACATATCTGATAGTAGTTATATATTCCAATGTTGCTACCACTTTATCACAAAGTATCCAATGCAATACACTAGGTAGCCGGTGTAGTTTATTTCTACCCAACATCAAGAGATTCTCCTATTTATTTAAAAACCATCCTTGGATTATCAATTTACAATGACTTTGAATATTGAGACAAACATCTACAATCATTCATCATGAATTTAAATAAATTTTTGGATCCCATGAATTTCACTAATTTCAATTCAATATATAAAATAGTATATCACTTAAATGAAAGTGGTAAAATAAATAGGTGAGAGTTTGTGATTATGAAAACACCATAAGAAAGAGTAGAATCACTTTTTTATCTTTTGGATTTTAAAATAACACGAATATGGAAGGTCATTGTGTTCTAGAAGTACATAATTTCATAGCTGTAACAATTCTATTAAACATTAACTCTATCTATTCATAGCTTTTAAGTTCACCAATATTAACACTATTGATAGAAATGTGAATTCAATATAACCTATATATAATGTTTTTTATAATTAAAATATAAGTTATCAACCAATTGAATTTTCTCAATTTCATCCACTTTATTACCATGAATAATTTCTTTAATTTGATTAGAATTTTCATTCTATAAATCTATATAACCATTGGTTCATTTATTTTGTCTAATTTTATCATTTTATATCCTAGGAATATAACTAAGATTCAAACCATTTAAAATTAAATGATATTTTATTTCTATACTTTTTAGATTTGTCATATAAAAACATTTTAAGCATGGATTTGAAAAATGTCTTTATTTGATCATTTGTTATGGAAAATTCCAAGAAAGGATCAACCCATTAATCGTAATCATAACATAATCACCCTAAAATATTCAAACTATAATTCATTACACCCAATAATAAATTTTGATTATTAAATAAAAATTACATTATTTGAAATTTAATTTTATTTTTACTTATTTAAATTACAATATAATCAAAAAAAGTAAATTTTTTTTACTTATCATTGTTCATTATATAATGTAATATTATTAAAACCAGATATTTTTTATTTAAAAATAAAAATGGGAATACTATATATTTTTTACCATCGTTATTTATTGAAAATGATTTACATATTTTTAAAATACCAAACATTAATAATTTAAATTAATTAAAATAAATTAGTTTTACAAAAATTAATAATGTTTATAAAATATAATTTACTTATTAAACAATATTCAATCCATATTATATAAAACATTTTAAAAAACAATTTTATTCTTAAAAACTAAACATTATAAAATATGATAAATGAGCATAAATTATTTTATAAAAATATTTCATCCACTTAAAACAAAATAAGGGTAAAATGTATTCTAAATAAACTATACATCGTAATTAGATCATGAAAAATAATTAACATATTACCAATGATAAATGTAATATAATTCTCAAAAAAATAATTACTAGGATAAAGAATTTGAATCCAACAAAATCATAAAATTTTAATCTACATTGAAAAATTGTAATTATAATGACTAAAATAATATATAAATAAAATTAGATAAAATCAATTTTGGCTATACAAAGAATCCTTTAGAAAAAAACCAATCCAGTGTCGGAAATAAAAATCAAATTATTGAAAATAAAAAACTACAGGCTGGTCTACAACTAAATTGAATACAATGTCACATAAAAAACATGACATAATTCATGAGTAAGCCATTGGAAATCTTAAAAAATCATCAAAATTTAGAAATGAAAATAATGGAAAAACAAAGAACCTTAGATACAATAAATATAAGAAAAGTGAGTTGGTGTAAGTCCAAGAATAGTAAACTAAGGGTAACAATTACAACATGTATAAGAAACCAAGATAAAAATATATTTATTTTATATCATTTCCCTAAGAGAAACATTATTACTCATAAATCATATCATAAACATATGAACAAAATGTTTAGTGTCTTTGAGGTCTTACTATATATGAAACATATTTGTTGATACTTGTGATCATTTTAACATGATCACAATTTTCAAAATCCCTTTATCGGTATCTCTTAGGTTATAATTATCTTCATAACCTAGAGAATGGAAACATAAGAATATATTTAGTTAAAATTCTCATTAAGTGAATACTTAACAACATGTCCTCAAATCCATATCACAAAACATGAACTTAGAGAAAATTTCATATTAAAATGAATATAAAATAATAATATGTTTCCATAAATTAGGATAAAATAACATGAAATGTATAATAAACAAAAATATATAATAGAAAAAGTGTGAAAATTAATGATAAAATAAACAAGAGTAAAGGGGTATAACGGTTTACATATAACACAGAAATATGGCTTAAGAATATGCATAGCGAACCATAACATTGTAAACCAACCTAACAATATTGAGTTCAATCATAATCTTATAAAACTAGATAATTACCATCAGTGTCACGAACCGTCCTTGGGGCCCGTGCCGTGACTACCCCATGCCCGCCTTCCATAGGCCAGGGGCTGGCGACTAGCACCAAGGCGTAAATCCCGGAAAGAGCGAAGGCATTGCCTTTGAAAAGTAAACAAGCACCACAGAGTAAGCAAGCGGAAAAGTAAACAACAAGTAAATAATGTAACAAGCTGTGCTGAATGTAAGGGGGACCGGAAATACAATACCAACTGTAAAGTACAACTGAAAGGGGAAAAACATCAACTGAAAGGAAAAGCCACAGCGTCGAGCCGTCCTCTGGAAGTCCCACTTGAAGGGTGGGTACAGATAGCCTCCACTACTCCTCAGGTCCACCTGACCGCTCTGAGTACGTCCCACCCAGTCGTCCACCTCTAGGTACCGTCCTGCTCCACAAGCCTCCACCACGATCAGCGCTGTCCGTCGTCTGCAACCAACACAACGTAGTGTGAGCATAGCCCGTGCAGGGGTGAGTATAAGCTACTCAGTAGGGAACCTGAGACCCAAAAAGGACTCCCGAAATCCACAAATGATAAACCACAACGGAAAGATACAATCACGAAGTAACAACCGACATTGCTTAGGTATATTCCCATACATATACCTAAGTCATCAATTCCCGTTCGGCTCCAATGTCCGAGCACAAGCACAACTCAGTCCACACAGGAAAGCAAACGTATACCCACACGGGATAGCACAACACAATCCACAAAGGGGAGTAAACAGTAATCCACACAGGATAACACAACACAATCCACAAAGGAGAGTAAAACGTAAATCCACACAGGATATCACAACACACTCCACAAAGGAGAGTAGACAGTAAATCCACACAGGATCGTTCAACACAATACACAAAGGAGAGTAACACAGGATTCAGCTCACACAGGTATACATCATCGAAAAAGAGGAAGAGATGATCAGACATAGATACCGAATCATCTATGCTGGGACCCACATAGGATACAAGACCAGCCATCTTCATTGTTTCGTTTATGCTGGGACCCACATAGAATACAAGACCAGCACAGCTAGGAACCACATAGGATTCAAGACCAGCTGTCTTCATTGATTCATCTATACTGGGACTCACATAGGATACAAGACCAGTATTGAATCATCTAAGCCGGGACCCACATAGGATACAAGACCAGCACAGCTAGGACCCACATAGGATACAAGACCAGCTGTCTTCATTGATTCATCTATACTGGGACCCACATAGGATACAAGACCAGTATTGAATCGTTTAAGCTGGGACCCTCATAGGATACAAGACCAGCATAGCTAGGACCCACATAGGATACAAGACCAGCTGTTTTCATTGATTCATCTATACTGGGACCCACATAGGATACAAGACCAGTATTCAATCGTCTAAGCTGGGACCCACATAGGATACAAGACCAGCACAGCTAGGACCCACATAGGATACAAGACCAGCTGTCTTCATCGTCGCAGTCCACTGAGGATCTTTGGACAGTCGTCGCTGCAGTCCACTGAGGATCTCTGCACATTCGTCACTGTCGAAGTAGCAGTCGCAGCCAGCTCTAGGGTTCCCGCACACAGCAAGCTCGTTTCATAGGGTCCTCTCCAGGAGCCGAGAGGCCGATACATCAACTTTCACAGAGTCCGAAGTTGATGTATCCAAAAGTTCCGTATCATCAACAGGAACTCAACGTCGCAGACGGCGCGTCAATCGAACGCCCGGTCTGAGAGTTATTGGCTTTTTCGTCCCAGGGGCATGGTTGGTTTTTAAGACAAAACCAACCCGACCGTACTCCACCTGCGTCCAAACCTCGGGTGGAGTATTCCAAAAGATCCATCTCATTTAGAAGAAATCAACAAAGCTGACGGCGTGTCAATCGGACGTCCGTAGCTCAAGATATGAGTGTTTCCCCTTCGAGGGCCCGGTTGGTTTCGTGTACGAACCAACCCGGCCGAACTCAAAGTATTCTGAAACATTGAGTGCGATGTACCGAAACGACCGTCTCGATCCAAGGATCGTGTTGTCGCTGAAAGTGCATCGTTCAGAGGCCCGTAGCTCATGTTACAGGCATTTTACCGAAAATGGTCCGAAGACGGGGGGTCCGGGCCCGGGCCGACCCGGGCCGACCCCCCCTGGGTCGGCCGAACCGTGGCGACCCGGTCCGACCCAGCCGGCCCCAGTCCGGCCCGGACGGGGCATAGCCCGGCCGGTCGGACCGGCCCGGCTCGGCCGGCCCGGCTCGGCTCGGCCGCGCGACGCGGGGGGGTGCCGCCACCCCCGCGTGACATCCCCGCGGCACCCGCGGGGTGTCGCCCTGGACAGCCGAGCGACGCGGGGGGGGGGGGGGGGGGGGAGCCGCCACCCCCTCGTGACAACCCCGCGGCACTCACGGGGTGTCGTTCGGACAACCGGATGCGGCTTCAGCCGCGTCCCGCGCGGCCGCGGGTCCGCGAGTGCCACCGCGGCGGCTTCTGCCGCGGCGGCCTTGTCCGGTGGCGCACCGCCGCTCCCGGCTGCCAGCGCCGCTGCGCCGGCGCCCTGCGCTGCCGGCGGCTTCCGCGGGCCCCCGAAGTCGCTCCGGCTGTCCGATTCTATTCCCGTCTGCGCCGCTGCTCCTCCCGGGACTCGCTCTTCACTGCGGGACCATCACACTTCTGTTGTGGCACGTTCCTTCGTCGCCCGTCAAATTCACATAACAATGAAGAACAATGGAGGGTCGTCGGGCCGTGTTCGTTTGGCCCGCACCCTCCACGTTAGTGATAAACAACGGGAGAAACAATATTCAACATGTGAATCAACAATTTTTAATGGAAAAAATTGTTTATGAATCGGGTTTTTCATTCTTGAACGGAAACAACATGGGAAAGTAAGGGTAATTCAAAAAAAATCCCTACCTCGTTGGTCATCGTCGTACGCACGTTCTTCGCGGAATTGCTCGTCGCGGAAGGAGGGGATCGTCGCATCATCGCGGAAAGGCGTCGCGTCGTCGCGGAAACCGGCGTCCAGTCGGCGAACTCAATGGACCAAGAAACAGCAGATTTAATTTAATTATAAAAAATTAAATCCGTGTTTTGGTAAAAACCACAAAGGAGATTAAAAGAAAGTCCGAGACTCTTACCTCAAGCATCTAATCGAAGATTCGTTGTGGAGGGAGAGACGTCGCAGAAGAACGTTGCAAGAAGGGAACGTCGGCGTCGCGGAACACGGCTTCGTGTCATCGACTTCCACGGGTTCGGCGTTCTTCGTCGGAGGCCGACATTCTTTGCGTTCTTCGCGTTTTTCGCGTTCTTCGCGAAGGAGGATGAAGGTTCAAGAACTCTAACAACCCTCTCAACGAGTAATCCTCCAAAAAGACTAGTTGGTCTTATTTTATTATTACGCCAACAAACGAAAAAGGGTAAGTAACGACCCATCAATTCGTTGTATTAATTCAATGAGAGTAACAACTCATTTAATTCACGAAATAAACTGCCCAATTAAATAGTATGTTATGAATTTAAGAAAATGCTTCAGTTGACTTTCATAATGACGGGTTTTCGCGGGTGCATTAATTAGCGGAAGAAACGGCGGGGATCGTGTGGGCCCCACCTCGCAAATATTCTACCAAGAGGGTAGGATATTTCTGGATAGCATCCTATCTATTTCAACTCAGTTTAAGCTGCTTTTAAGTGGCTTCAAGTGTCTTCCAAGTGGCTTAAGTGAAATAAAATAAAGTTGTCGTAAGATTATTTTATTTCTTATCTTTATGCCCGAAAATTAAAAACCACACCCGAGCAAACACAAATCCGGAAGAGGCGTTTCTAAGAAAATACCAGCGCTGCAATTTCATCGGTGCCCTCAGAATTTGATTCCGGGCACCAGTTCAAAAGTTATAAAAACCCGCTCGTTCGTTCACTGAACGTACCCGAGCTAAACTTCGAAAAATGATTCCAGGCACACCGGGCCTCGGAATCAGGTGCCATCAGAGACTGCGCTCTTGTAAATTCCAAAGAAAATTAAGGAAAAAAAATTTCCTTGAAATTTACTGGTCTTTACATTACTCCCACCACAGGGCTTTACGTCCCCGTAATGCTTCAACAAAAAATAGGGAAAAATAGGCGGTACAGAGCACGCATCTGAGACTCCCGCTCCCATGTGCTCCCTGGAGGTTCCCATGCTGCCATCTGATGTGCAAAAGAGGAATCAATCGTCCACGTAGGACCCGCTCCTGTCGATCCTCTATCTCAACAGGGACCTCCATAAAAGTCGCCCACTCATCCACGCCTAGCTCCCCATGGTCAACGATGATGCGTGGAGATGACTTGACGCCTCGGCCAAATATCCGGAAACCACGTCGAGGTGAGACACGCAAGAAGACATGGTCGCTATCCTCGAACTCTAGTGGCCTCCGCCTCTTATCAGCAGAAGACTTCTTCCGGCTCTGAGCCGTACTCATCCGCCCCTAGATGACCTGGACCATCTTAGGTCCCACAAGAGCTGCAAGATTTCTTCTTTGCTGATAAGAGAAATCTGGTCCCATCCCTTGGATGAACCACATTCTTTTACTAATACAGTAAATCCCGACATGGATGATACTAATCCATACCAAAGATGACGTCGTAAGGCCTAGATGCTACTACCAAGAGATCCAACCGTTACTCTCGCCTCCAAGGGTTGAGTCACACTGTCGGCATCAGTGTGTGGCAACTGGGTCTCCTCCAGTAGATGTCTCACAAATGAGGGTCAAGTCAACAGTCAAAACTGGAACCTCTTAGTAACATCACAAAAGAGGACATGAATGAAAACATCACAAAGGTATGCGTCTTTTATTATTGCAGCTCATAACACAAAGACGCTACTCAATAGAACCAAGGAACTAGAAGTACAATGGACGTATCCACTAGTTCCGCTCCTGTCCATCTGCTCCCAGAGCTCCATGATCGAAGGTCTCGGCAGCCTGAAGATATGCTCTCGCATGTCCACCTACTCCCTGCGGTTAGGGTGGACCTCTTGGTGGTGGTGGTGGAAACACCTCAAAGTGTCTCCCACCATCGGCTACTCGGCCAGATCCTCTACCTCGCCCGCCTGCACACTGCGGACCACCGTGGCCGAACCTCTGTCTGGGAGGTCCCTCTACCACCTTCTGCTCATCTGTAAGACGAGTCGGGCAGTCTCGAGCCATGTGACCTCGCCCACTGCATGCGTAGCAATGTTTGCCCCTCATGTAGTTGGCTCTCCTTCGGGTTCCCCGCACAACCGAATATTCATCCTGAGACTGCCCATCTGATGGTCTAGCTTGCTTGGACCTCTGCGTCACCTGTCTACTGCCAGCTGCAGAAGACCCTGCACCGGGCCGTCCTGTAGAGGGCCCTGTCACTGGAGCCTTCTCGGCGAGAAAACTCTCCACCAGAAGGGCTCTCTCCAACACCTCTTCCTGTGTCGGAATGTTGAGGGAGATCATCGAAGCCCTGATCTCCTGCCTTAGTCCCTGCTCGAAGGTCCGGGCCCAGAAGAACGGGACCCGTACCATATCTTTGGAGTAGCGCGAGAGATCAGTAAATCGCGCCGAGTACTGGGCCATTGTCAAGCTGCCCTGCCGCAGCTGAAGAAGCTCCTGTATGTGTACCGCACAGAGGGTGGCTGGAACGAACTCGGAGCGGAATATGCTCTCAAAGTCCGTCCAAAGGAGTGATGCCTCGTCATGCACCTGGAGAATCAAGCTCCACCATCTGCCTGCTGCCGCGTGCAGGAGGCTCGCTGCGAGGATCACCATGAGGTCTGCTGGTGTCCTCACTAACAGAAAAACTCTCACTACTACCTCCAGCCAGTCCTTGGCTGCCTGGATGTCCATCTCCCCACGGAATCTGGGCGGTCGCTGGCGCTGGAACTCATGCAGTGCACTGAGGCGACGTACATCGTCAGCGGCTCGTGCTGGAAGCATCGGTGGCTCGGCGGGTAAAGGTACCGCCGATGCCTCTGCTGACAAGGAGCCCTGCACCGAGGACTCGTCGCTCGGTGGGCTGTCATCATGATCCACTCTCGGAACCCTAGCTGGCTGCCATCGTGGGGCTATCCTGAAAGAAACAGGTGCGCCACGGTCTGAACAGTATACCTGGTGAGCTGACACAAGTAATCCCAAAGAAAACATGAACACACATTCAATCAATGTTTTCGTGCATTATGTCGGAAATCAGAAGTCAGGGTCCTGGTGTATGGATACGTCGACCGCCGCACCAACACTGGACTCCCTGGACTGATAACCACACCCAATACGCTAAACACTATTGCTTCACATAGACGAATGATCAGAGTCTCCGGTAGAATCGACCAGCTCTGATACCAATTTGTCACGACCCGTCCTCAGGGCCCGTCCCGTGACTACCCCAAGCCCACCTTCCATAGGCCAGGGGCTGGCGACTAGCACCAAGGCGTAAATCCCGGAAAGAGGGAAGGCATTGCCTTTGAAAAGTAAACAAGAACCACAGAGTAAGCAAGCCGAAAAGTATACACAAAGTATATACTGTAACAAGTTGTGCTGAAAGTAAGGGGGACCGGAAATACAAGCCCAACTGTAAAGTACAACTGAAAGGGGAAAAACAACAACTGAAAGGAAAAGCCGCAGCGTCGATCCATCCTCTGGAAGTCCCACCTGAAGGGTGGGTATAGATATCCTCCACTGCTCCTCGGGTCCACCTGACCGCTCCGAGTACGTCCCGCCTAGTGGTCCACCTCCAGGTACTGTCCTGCTTCGCAAGCCTCTACCACGATCAGCATTGTCCGTCGTCTGCAACCAACACAATGTAGTGCGGGCATAGCCCGTGCAGGGGTGAGTATAAGCTACACAGTAGAGACCCCGAGACCCCCGAAGGTCTCCCGAAATCCACAAAGGAAAAACCACAGCGGAAATATACAATCACGAAGTAACAACCGACACTGCTTAGGTATATTCCCTTACATATACCAAAGTCATCAATTCCCGTTCGGCTCCAATGTCCGAGCCCAATCACAACTCAGTCCACACAGGAAAGCAAACGTATACCCACACAGGATAGAACAACACAATCCACAAAGGAGAGTAAACAGTAATCCACACAGGATAGGACAACACAATCCACAAAGGAGAGTAAAATGTAAATCCACACAGGATAGCACAACACACTCCACAAAGGAGAGTAAACAGTAAATCCACACAGGATAGTTCAACACAATCCACAAAGGAGAGTAACACAGGATTCAGCTCACACAGGTATACATCATCGAAAAGGAGGAAGAGATGATCAGACATAGATACTGAATCATCTATGCTGGGACCCACATAGGATACAAGACCAGCACAGCTAGGACCCACATAGGATTCAAGACCAACTGTCTTCATTGATTCATCTATACTGGGACTCACATAGGATACAAGACCAGTATTGAATCATCTAAGCTGGGACCCACATAGGATACAAGACCAGCACAACTAGGACCCACATAGGATACAAGACCAGCTGTCTTCATTGATTCATCTATACTGGGACCCACATAGGATACAAGACCAGTATTGAATCATCTAAGCTGGGACCCACATAGGATACAGGACCATCACAGCTAGGACCCACATAGGATACAAGACCAGTTGTCTTCATTGATTCATCTATACTGGGACCCACATAGGATACAAGACCAGTATTGAATCGTCTAACCTGGGACCCACAGAGGATACAAGACCAGCATAGCTAGGACCCACATAGGATACAAGACCAGTTGTCTTCATCGTCGCAGTCCACTGAGGATCTTTGCACAGTCGTCGCTGCAGTCCACTAAGGATCTCTGCATAGTCGTCGCTGTCGAAGTAGCAGTCGCAGCTAGCTCTAGGGTTCCCGCACACAGCAAGCTCGTTTCGGAGGGTCCGCTCCACGAGCCGAGAGGCCGATACAACAACTGTCACAAAGTCCGAAGTTGATGTATCCAAAAGTTCCGTATCGTCAACAGGAACTAAACGTCGCAGACGGCGCGTCAATCGGACGCCCAGTCTGAGAGTTATTGGCTTTTTCGTCCGAGGGGCCCGGTTGGTTTTTAAGGAAAAACCAACCCGACCGTACTACACCTGCATCCAAACCTCGGGCAGAGTATGTCAAAAGATCCGTCTCATTTAGAGGAAATCAAAAAAGCTGACGGCGCGTCACTCAGACGTCTGTAGCTCAAGATATGAGTGTTTCCGCTCCAAGGGCCCGGTTGGTTTCGTGTACGAACCAACCCAGCCGAATTCAAAGTATTGCGAAACCTTGAGTGCAATATACTGAAACGACCGTCTCGATCCAAGGATCGTGTTTTCCCTAACAACGCGTCGTTCGGAGGCCCGTAGCTCATGTTACGGGCATTTGACTGAAAACTATCCGAAGACGGGGGGTCCGGGCCCGGGCCGACCCCCCCCCCCCCCCCCCGGGTCGTCCGAACCGGGTCGACGCAGTCCGACGCGGTCCGGCCTGGCTCGTCCAGCCCGGCTCAGCTCGGCCGAGCAACGCGGGGGGGGGGGGGGAGCCGCCACCCCCCGCGCGACACCCCCGCGGCACACGCGGGGTGTCGCCCAGGACAGCCGAGCGACACGGGGGGGGGGGGGGGGGGGAGCCGCCGCCCCCGTGTGAAAACCCCGCGGCACCCGCGGGGTGTCGCTCGGACAACCGGACGCGGATTCAGCCGCGTCCCGCGCGCGCCGGACCTGCGTGGCCGCGGGTTCGCGAGTAGAGCCCCCGCGGCTTCTGCCGCAGCGGCCTTGTCCGGCGGCGCGCCGGGGCGCCGCCGCTCCCGGCTGCCGGCCCCGCCGCGCCGGCGACCCGCGCCACTAGCAGCTTCCGCGGGCCACCGGAGTCGCTTCGGTGGTCCGATTCTGTTCCCGTCTGCGCCGCTGCTCCTCCCGGGACTCGCTCTTCACTGCGGAACCATCACACTTCCATTGCGGCACATTCCGTCGTCGCCCATCAAATCCGCATAACAACGAAGAACGACGGAGGGTCGTCGGGCCATGTTCGTTTGGCTCGCACCCTCCGCTTTAGCGATAAACAACGGGAGAAACAATATTCAACATATGAATCAACAATTTTTAATGGAAAATTTTTTTTATGAATCGGGATCTTCATTCTTGAACGGAAACAACATGGGAATGTAAGGGCAATTCAAAAAAAATAAAATCCCTACCTCGTTGGTCGTCGTCGTACGCACGTTCTTCGCGGAATTGCTCGTCGCGGAAGGAGGGGATCGTCGTGTCGCCGTGGAAAGGCGTCGCGTCGTCGCGGAAACTGGCGTTGAGTCGGCGAAATCAAGGGACCAAGAAACAGCAGATTTAATTTAATTATAAAAAATTAAATCCGTGTTTTGGTAAAAACCACAAAGGACATTAAAAGAAAGTCCGAGACTCTTACCTCAAGCAGCTGATCGAATATTCGTTGCGGAGGAAGAGATGTCGCAGAAGAACGTTGCAGGAAGGGAACATCGGCGTCGCGGAACACAGCTTCGCGTCGTCGACTTCCACGGGTTCAGCGTTCTTCGTCGGAGGCCGGCGTTCTTCGCGTTCTTCGCGTTCTTTGCGTTCTTCACGAAGGAGGATGAAGGTTCAAGAACTCTGACAACCCTCTCAACGAGTAATCCTCCAAAATGAATAGTTGGTCTTGTTTTATTGTTACGCCAACAAAAGAAAAAGGGTAAGTAATGACCCATCAATTCGTTGTATTAATCCAACGAAAGTAACAGCTCATTTAATTCACGAAATAAACTGCCCAGTTAAATGGTTTGTTAAGAATTTAAGAAAACGCGTCAGTTGACTTTCATAATGACGGGTTTTCGCGGGTGCATTACTTAGTAGAAGAAACGGCGGGGTTCGTGCAGGCCCCACCTCGCAAACATCCTACCAAGAGGGTAGGATATTTCTGGATAGCAGCCTATCCGTTTCAACTCAGTTTAAGCCACTTTTATGTGGCTTTAAGTGTCTTCCAAGTGGCTTAAGTGATATAAAATAAACTTCTCATAAAATTATTTTATTTCTTATCTTTAAGCCCGAAAATTAAAAACCACACCCGAGAAAAGGCAACTCCGGAAGAGGCGTTTCTAAGCAAATATCGGCACTGCGATTTCATCGGTTCCCTCAGAATTTGATTCCGGGCACTGGTTCAAAAGTTAGAAAAACTCACCCGTCCGTTCACTGAACGTACCCGAGCCAAACTTCAGAAAATGATTCCGGGCACACCGGGCCTCGGAATCAGCTGCCGTCAGAGACTGCGCTCTTGTAAAATTTCAAAGAAAAATAAGAAAAAAAATTTCCTTGAAATTTACGGGTCTTTACAATCAGGTTAAAAGTTTATATTATTATTCTAGATAACCCAAATTGCTTTCATAATCAATATTGTGAACCTAGATAACTTCTATTGAGCTCGAGCTCAGTCTTATGAACCAAGCTCAACTATATTAGGTTCACACTCAACATCATTATCTTATGAGATATAAAACCATAACCAAAAAATAAAAGGGATATATATAACCCTAACCATCATCACACACACATATCTGTCTAAAAAATTAATAATTATTCAATATTTCATTAAAACCCATGGAAATATAATTTGTTTCATTCATAAAATCAATGAATACCGAAAGAAAGAAAAATTATTTTCACAACATTTCTAAATGGTATCACCCCAAATTACCTCAATAATATATATTAGTGATACCCATAATTCAGTCACCCTAAATATTATATCATAAAAATAATCTGATGGTAATTCATGGATATTGAATTCTAAAAAATCATTTGTAGATAAATAGGAAAATAATATCCAAACCATAAATGTGTTTTTAACATTTCCTTAGAATAAAATATTACGGATTACATTCAAATTGAAAAAATTAGAAAACAATTCTTTAAAAATAATATTTTATAATATATCCTTGAAAAAATATAAAGGTTGTCAAAAAATATAATGTGCAGTGGAAGATACAAATATTTTTTTGAAGATGGAAATACTTTTTAATATGCTGAAAAACATTAAATGAAAACCCACATCAAAAAATATGATTATTAATATTCCCAATAAAAATTATTAATTTAAAATAAGAATTTCATATGAGTAAACACATATTTGGATTCTTAAATAATAAATTAAAATATTGTTTTTACAAATATTGAATTTTAAAAAGGATGGAAAATTATTTTTATAAGATTTGGGATTTTTTTTAAACCATATCATCTTATGAAAACTAAATTCATTAATAAATAAAATTTGAGTAAATAATTAATTCGCTTATAGATCAAAGAATAAATGTATTATGAAATATGAAATAAAAAAATTATCAAATAGAGAATAATGGTTCTAAAGAGATAATATTTTATCTCCAAGAATAATATTGAGTAAACTAAATTCCTTATGGATTACATAATTCATGAATTAGGAAACATTTGGATATAAATTTATATGGAATAAATGATAATCCCAACTAAAAATAAAAAAATTACACATAAAAAATCAAGCATAAAAATGTTCCCAACTTATATGAATTATTTTAAATAAGAATAATCATAACTCAATGAAAGAGAGTTGAGTTTTCAAAAATTACCATTATAGTATTGGTAAAATAAGAGTAAGAGGATTAAAAATAAATGGAAATTTAAATATCATCAAATGAAATATATCCATTATAAATGAAGTAAATATAATGATCAATAGAACTTATATAATAAATGATGGAGTCTAATATCAAACATTCCTTCTCGATTTGAAAGTGAGACAATGAAATAATTACCTTAATTCCTAACATATAATAAAGAGCTTAAATATAAAAAATAAAAAAATAAAAATCGTAAACTTTTTTGATCCTTATTCACATAAATATGATTTTATAAAAATCATTTATAATTATTCTTTATATGTATATTAGTGAGTTATTATTGATATTTAATATCAGAATGGTGTTTTCTTTATCCCTTTGAACTAGTTTCATAATAGAGGTGTTTTGCATCATTCCTATCTAAAATTTCATAATTATTAGATGATAAAAGGTTATATAATTGTTTTTTATGATATTTTATACTGTTAAAATCACATCCTATTCTAAATTAAGTAACAGTTTTTGAAGACAAAATTTTCTATTAGCACGTTTGTGTGATTTAAAAAAATGAATGATTGTATTTTAATTAATGAGTTTAATATCCATGTTACCTATACAAATCCAATATCAAATATTAATTTAATTATTTATATTATATATCCTAAATAATTATTTTTTCATAGTCATCAATGATATTTTTATATATATTTTTTCAAGTAGGTATTTATACCGAACCAAACATGAAAATATCATAATTAATGGATGAATACATGAATGAAAGTTGTTTATTTTACAAAAAACATTATTATAAAATAATGATAATATTATTCAGATACATATACGGTTTTTATTTATATTTTAATAGATTTTGATAAATAAAAAATAATCTAGATTGAAAATGAAATATGTTACCTCATGGATGCGGTAGTCTGCACAATGCACAATGAACAATTTAATTTCACAAAAATGAGTGGGAATAAAGGAGGATTTTAATTTTTCTCATAATAATCATAATTATATCATATATTCACATTTATTCAAAAATTTAATCCTCATAAATAGTGAATATATATGATGGTGAACCTGAATTTTACTGAGTTTATAATTTCTTTTCATATATCCCCTCTTACTCTAGAACCTCTTCTCTTGTTAAGAGGATCGGGTCAGATATTCTCTCTCAACAACCACAACAACATGTAATGCTGATAATTAATGATATCGAAACACATAGTGCTTTATTCAAGATTCAACCTCAATGTTAAATCTTACTCAATTCCATGATCAACCCATAGTTTTCATGGTTTCTATTATCAATATAATTTTTAGTTATTAAAAGTGAGGTTCAATTTGAACACATGTTTGAAAAAAAAATATCCAAAAATTTTAAGGGATATATGGAATTATTCATACTAGCTCCACAAATTCTATAATGGGGTTTTTTAAACTAGAACCAGTGTTTCCTCAAAAAATATTCCAATAATCATTTGAAAAAGATTTACGATATTTCTCAAGATTTCACCACATCAAATTGATTAAGATATTCTTCAAAAATCAAAACAAATTCAACAAAACTAGTAATGTTCATTTTTATGAATTTTTGTTGATCATATGATATCAAACCACAATCATAGTAATCATCACAATTTTTATTCATAATAATCATCATCACCATATTCTTTAATTATCAAAGGATTGGTTAGATACATTTATTAATGAAGTTCTTGGACTAAAATTATTGTGTTCAAGAGATTCACACAACTTAATTAATAATATTTTATGCAATAAAGTACTTTAAATACCTCTAATATCTATGTATTAACACATAATAGACGTTTTTTTATTATTTTATGTGCTTCTAAATTTTATTCAATGTTTTAATACCACATTCATTCAATGAAAATAGTTTAGAAATATCAATCTTATGGTTTTTTTATTCTAAATAAATGGTGTAGGTTTTTTAATGCAAACATGTAGAGTCTATGTAATTCATTAATAACATGAAATTTTGGTAGAAAAACTATATTTTAATTTTTTTCATATTAATATATGTACGCATGATCTTCATTCTTTCAAGTTCACTACTTTTTTCAGAATACCTTGGGTTCCTCTCTAGATGAGGTCATGTTATTTCTCAAACACCCTCATTACCTATAATTTAATGATTTACATTTAAAAAACATTCTATGACTCGATCCTCATTATGTAAACCATTATGAATGTACTCTAACACCTTCATGTAACTATGGTATCACAGGGTAACTATTTTTTTTCTCACATTATTTTCTATTCACTATCACAATGACTTCATGAAAACATAGATGGATTCAATAAACCAATCTATTATGATAAGATTGGTTATAGGGGTTTCCATTCAACAGGTCAAGAGATCTCATACTTCTTCTCTTAAATATATTTCATTTTAGAAAATTATTTTAATGAAACTATAGTTTCACATATATCTTATACCATTAAAATAAATTGAAGTGATAGGATTATCTTTCATTTTTGAGTAAAATGATTTCTCCAAAGTCTCAATTTGAAACTAAATTCCCTAACCAAGGTCCCTTAGTTTTTTATAGTATTATCACTAAATTTACACTTTCATTTTTATTCCATGTCAATAAGTATTTAATATCTATGATTATTCATGATACATTGAATTTTGGGGATAAATACTAAGTAAATATAATTTTTAAAACACCCAAAGATCTATTTATTTTTGGATTCATATAAAAACTTCTCTATAATCATTGAATGTAAAAATTTTGGAATCTCATCTTCATGATCAACTAATACTTTTGTGAGAAAATTAACACATGATAGATCCTAATGTTAATTCATTTAACAGATTTTCATAGCATTTTATTTGAATTTTTACATTAACAAAAGGAAAATCTATCTGGCATGGATTAAAACAATTAAGCGAGTCTCATTGTCATCAATTATATCACACAATATGGGCATGATTATAGAAATGAATTCACAATGGACTATCCTAGATCATGCATAGATACCCTTTTGTGGCCGAATATAGTAAAAGAAAGCTCATTTACATCATGGGATCAATCAAATGGTGGAGATTCATTGGATTGGATAACATACGAAATTTCTATATAATTAAGGATGAAGTAAGAGTGTGTGTGTCTAATATCCCATATCGAAGAATCATTCAGTTTTTATATCCATAATAAGTGACCATGCACTATAACTATCATGAGTATTTGTTGAATTTGTATCTCAGATACACTGTTCCCATACACATATAGGATGGGACAAACTGTAATCCCCTTTCATAACACCTGATCTCACCATTTAGGAGTTATGTTCCCACTGAAATTCCCCATTATAAGATAATATTCAATGTTATCCTTATAGGGGATATGATTATTTATACCACCATGGGCTCACTAGGTTAACATACCTCACACATGGTTGACCATATGGTTACACATCTAGTTGAGGTGGGTCCTTTGTTGTCTTATGGATAGTCCATATTTTTGGATAAGTTCCATTAAAAAACACATATATTATTTATAATTACAGAATATTAATCTGAAGGGATATCTATCAATAAATTCTAATCTCATGATTATTACTGAAATATTCCTAATAAAAATATAAATACTTTTGGCATGTCCTACTTAAAATCCTCATTTTCATCTTCTTGTTTTATATGATATAAATAATATTTCCCCAATCCAATTCACAAATGTATTTTAACATAAAATTGGTTTAAAAATAATCACAATTACATAGATATTTTTCTTTCCAAATGGCATATAATTTCTCCACAAAAGTCTTCCAAGTATCATCACTAATGTTATTCAACATTTACCAAATTATTTCAATATTTCTCTTTCCATTTTTAAGAACTAATCATATATATATTCATTAAAAATTATATTTCAAACCTCATTATATATTGAAAAAAATAAAAAACCATTCAAATCATCCATCCACGTGGGATATTCAATATCCACCTTTGAATTTTTTGTCAATACCCCTTCCTTAAAAAAATATTATTGTCTATTATCCCCTATATTGACAAAAAATTCAAAGGATAGATTGATGGGATTTCTAATATCACTTTATCCTTTCAAGGAATTTTATATTCTCCGATAATTTTTCCAAGAGAAGTATGATTACACATTGTTCTCTTAGAAAATATATTTTAGCCAGAATACTCTAAGTCTAAATTAGATAACCTGGTGTAAAAAAAGACATATACAACTAATATTGTTTATTTTTTACATAAAAAAAATTAAGTGATATAATATTTAGATAGTACATTGTTTTAAAATGGGGTATGTATAAAAAATGATTTATAAAGAAATGTATACTGTTATAAACTGAACCAAAAACATTATAAATTTCATGTGAAAATTTTATTTACTTTACATTTCTTTGAGCTTACTCATAAACCAAAATTCCAAATTATACACACACTTGATATAATCAAGTTAAGGGTAAGAAATGTAATTGGGTTACCTCCATTTTTAACCTATATATGGATGAATGGAATATCCTGATATTCATGGAACATTCCTTTATTGCATCTTATTTAAGTTCTCTCCCTTAAATTGGTGAACCTTATTCATTTTACAATGGTTGATAGTTTCATAAGATAGTCTTCAATATTTTAATATTAATGATCCAACATTTTGAAAAAGAGTCAATCTTTTATCATATTTTGAATATTACTTATAAATTATTTACATAGAAATTGTTCATTAAATTCCCCTCTTTTGAAAGTGCATCACATTTAATTATGTTAAATGTAAGAACAAAAATATTTCACAAGTAATAATGGAATTATGTGAAAAACTTATGATATTTTTAATAAGTGAAAATGGGTTTAATTTCTTATCTCAACCCAAAGACTCTTCTCTTTGTATCTATAATGTTTCTAGTACTCTTCATTCATGTGTATCTATTAAATTTCACATTCTAAGAATTAATTTTTAGCATGGACTCTTTAATTTTATTCACCTTAATCTTGTGTGTATTTTTAATCATTAAATCTACCATTAGTTTAATAGATTCCCCTATTCCTTATTTTTATGTATTCAAAATAGCTTATTGGGAAGGTGAAATGTCATATAATTTATTACATTATGATCTGTAATCTTTTAACTTCCAAAATATTTTTCTGAATCACTTAACATTTCATTTATTGACAACCAATCATCAAATTAAAGTTCCATTTTTATGAAGAACAACCAATATTTTTTGTTTTCATTACTCTAGCTAGTGCTTCATTATTAAAATTTTCATTTATCTTCAATTTTTCACTCAATCAAGAAAACTAATTAGACACTAATTATTAATGTATAATACTTTCTACCTTCCTCATGGAATCCTAAGTGTAATTATGTTTCCTTTCTTGGGGAACTTATCAAATTATTCACCAATAAGATCTTCAATCAATCAATATATTCTTGTTTATCTCATTCATTTATTGTCTTATTGATTTCATCTTACTTTATTCATTATATTTTACTAGGTTTATTTATAGTGATCCAGGGTAATACCTCAATTTCCATTGTAAAATCATCTTATATTGGTCCGCATGAAATTATTGGCATTTATCTCCTCATTATTATTGTGAGTGGTATGATTATTTCTTTTCAACTAGTGAACACCTCCCTTAAATTGTTTATCTACCAAGGCATCTATTTATCCTTTATTTATAACCCATTTATTTTAGGGGTTACAGAATTTTATTCATATTGGAGTAGTAATTAAACCTATATGGTTAATATTAGAACTATTATTCTATTGGACCACATTTGTCGTAGTAATGAAAGAAATGTTTTTAAAAAAATTAATTTGATTCTAGTTTATAAGTTTATTCTATTATGTTGAATCTTATTTTAATTATAAGGGTTGTTGAATTATTCACATCGAATCGCTATAAATATATTCCTTTTCCATTATTCATTCATTTTAATGTTGTAAATACACACAACATCCTAATGCCCAAAAGTCCAGCAAGACCAAAAATAGGCAAAAAACCTACTTAATTTTCTTATAGTACAACATATATTTGGGATTTGACTTTATTTATTTAGATCATCATTTTGTTTTATTGTGATTTTCAATGTCTATCAATGATGTTTTTTAGATTTATCATCATTTTTATCTACCCATGTCTTCATAAATGTTGAATTTTAAACTAGACTATAAGATGTCATTGCATTAGTTGAAACAATAGTAACTTGGTTATGGGTAAACTTATCTCATGAGATTATTGCAGTTTGATCAAGATATGATTTAGAGCTCTTAATTGCACAAATATTAGTATTTTTTGAGACATGAATCTCATAAATAATTTTACATCAATAAACCTTTTTGGAGATTGACTCTATTCAGTTATTCAAGTGAAAAATTTCTTCTCAGTATCTTAAGATGTTCTAGCATGTAACTTGTTCAAATTTCAAAATATAGCTTCTACATCTAGAAATTTTATACTGGGGGAAAACATATCAATTATAAGTGATATTGTCTTATCTTTCCATTAAATTTTCATTTTATTACAATGATCTTAATTATATTTACTTTCATTATTCAAGGTTTTTTTGTGGTATTTCATTCTTATATATTTAACTTCTATTTGTTATTCCTCAAACCTGATGTTATATTTATAGAATTACTCTAGGGAATAGAACTCATTAACATACTCTTCATGAAAATTATCCATTATTCCCACCATCCCATAAATATATTTTACTTTTATATTTATTTAATTTAGTTTATCAATACTAGAATTCATGGAAACAATTAACAGTGCTTCAAATGCATGGATTATTTCACAATTAATAATTTGTTTCACTATATTCTAAAAAACATTTCCGTGAAATTTTTCATCATTAAAAAAAATTAATTACAGAGAGTCATATATCCTTCTTTTTCAACAAAAAGGTATTGGATAGAACTTCAAATTTTTAATTTTAAATCTATTTTACCCTCCAATATATCTTTAATGAGTGCATTATCATCAAGAATTTACATGAAATCAATGTATTTATAGGAAAACATTTTCAGAATAATTATTCATATAACCATGATTTTTTTTGTGGGAGTATTCAAAATTATTGATTGAATCATCTTCCTCACACTCTCCATAGTTTGTGAAATTTTATTTATATGGATCTGTGTCAAGTAATTTTATAAAATAAAATTAATCCTTATTTTCATTCATTGAGATTTACATGATCTATTTAGTTACTGATTCTTAATAATTTTCAATTTATTAAGAGATAAATTTATATATTCTTCAATATGAGTGGATAAAAATTATTCCACCCAAATTTATTTTGAAAAAATTTTAAATTTATACTTAATATATACTAAAACTAACCTGTAAAATAAAATTGGATCCAATCATAGAACGACATTTTCTCTGACACCACTTGTAGTTCCCATAAGGATTGGGTAGGTACAACGAGAGGGGTGGGGGTGAATTAGTTTACCCTACTTTAATAATGTTTAATAATTATTTTTAATTAACCCAACTTAATCTCAAACCAATACCTTAGTTATGAGAAATAGATATGATATTTGCTCTCAAAAACCATATAAATTTATTGTAGATAATATTTGAGACAACATTAGAAAATATATTTTACAATGTTCAACCTCAATGAGAAATATTACACCTATTAGTGATCAAACATTGGTAGTTTCTTGGATATTATTATCACAATAATTTATAGTGATTACAAGTTTATTTCAATTAAAAATAAGTTTTATAGGTAATATCCAAATCCTAAAAGGAATATATTTCATTATTTATAATGTCACCACCGGTTCATTAATGTAATTTCTTATACTGGAACCATCAGTTACTCAATAGATCTTCCAGAAAACATTCAAACATGATCTCTCAATTTTTTTAGGATCTCTCTTCCCCAAATTTTATAAGATATTCTTTATTAATAAAGATATTTTCAACCACCAAAATTATATCAGTGGTTTTATATGAATTTTGATCCTTATCTATTTACTCCATATTGAAATAACAGACACATATAGAATGTAGAATATTCCATGACTAATTCTTCCTCGTTTCTCAAATTCACAAGAAGAGACTCCTATTAATAGTGTTCTTGGCCTCAAATTAAAATGTGCAATATAATTACAAAACTTCATCAGTAATATTTTATGAAATAGATAACATCCCCAACCTCAAAAATCTCATTTATTATCACATAATATTTGTTATTTCGTTAACTTATGGGCATCTCAGTTTAATTCAACGAATTTATACAATATCCATTCAATGAAAATGGTTTATCAGTCTCAATATTCTTCTTGGATGTTCCTAACAATTTTTTTAAGTATTTCAATGTATAAATATAGATTTTATTAAAGTCATGTATTATATGAAATATATTTAGGGTATATTTATTTAAATTCCATCACATAAAAGTTGATATATTCTTAATCTATATTATTTCAGGCTTACATCATTTTTGGAATACATTTGATCCATCTTGAGACCTAGTAATGTTATGTATCTCTCTCTGTACTCACATTATACATATTGATTCACATATAGAAACCTTACAATGGCTTAATCTTATTTATGTATAACTCTGTCAAATGACCTCTTTCACCATCACATGACTAGGTTATCCTAAAGGAACCCTATTATCTTCATATAACATGATACATAGTATCATAATGACTTCATGCAAAACCGAAAGCCTTCATAGAACTAGTTATTCATCATATTTTCAAGTGGGAGACTCAAAATTCAAGAGGTTGTGTAATTTCTTACTTGTTCATGCAAGAAGAGTTCTTCGTGGAAACTTCTCTTCAATAAAATGGAGATCAAAATATTTATTCTACCCTTCATTAAAATAGTAGTGAGAGGATTCTATATGTCATTTGATAAAAATGAGAGATCCAATGCCTTGTTAAATAACTAATTTCCTTAACCTTGATCCATAGGTATTTATTGAATTTGTTCACAACCATAATCCTAAGTGTTTTATGTTCCATCAATAAATATTTAATATCTATAATGATTCATGTTTTAAAAATATTTGAGTTAAATTATGATGAAATTATTTTTAATCTCTTTAAGATGTTAGGAAATTTCTATTCTTCAAATGTGGGTTTCATAATCATTGACACCATAAAATTATACATCTCGACATTGTGATCGACTTCTTATTTAATGAAAAACATAATCACATAAGAGAGCCTTCTATTAATTAATTTCGTGCATAGAAATAGAGTGTTCTTAAAATTATATCAATAATTAAATAAAAAATTTATGCCTTGATTTGGGAAAATTTAGTGAGTCACATTCTCATCATTTATATCTCATGATGTATACAAGATCATGGAATTGGTCAGATAATAGATGTTCTAAACTCACACACAGAAACCCTTTGGAGGACAATTTTTGAAGAAAAATACACCTTCACCTCATGATATTAATTAGACGATGGATATGTAGTGGATTGTATGTCTATTTAAATTTCCATATATATTTAGGACGGGTCTATATTGTGCATGTATCCCACATCACACATTGATAATTCATTCAGTTTTGATCTCCATAATAAGATATTTCATGCCAAAACATTCTCAAAAAAGATCTGGGGTAAACAAATGAATATATTAAAAACACACACACACACATATATGGGGTCGGCCAAACTGATTTCCCCCTAAATACCACCAGTGTGTACTCTATGTGCAATATACACCCAATATGCCTTCTTTCTTGCAAACACTTCACCCATGTGCTCCCTTGGGAATTATGCTTCATACTATCTCTATGGGAGGACATGTTGAACTTCCTCCCATGTAGTTGACTCTACGGTTCCACATGTGGTTGATTTGGGTCATTTATTGTCTTATTCCTATATCATTGTTTTAGTTAGGTCCCATTAAAAAATACATTGATTAGTTATAAATAAATATTAAAAAATTTAATCCATATCTCACCATAAATTCAAAACTCAAGTTTCTTTGACTAAAATTATTCTTAAAAAATATAAATATATTTTTCATGGGCTTGCTAAAATCCTCTTGATCATATTATTCTGCAATATGTTTTAAAAAATTTTACCTCAACACAATTTACACATGTATTTGAACTTAAGACTCTTTTATAAATCAACATAATTACATGAAGAATTTCCATTCCAAATGACATTTAATGAATCCAAAACCATCATCCAAGAATCAGCAACAATGATATTCCATATTTCTCAAATAATTTTGATCACTCACTTTCAATTATTAATCTTTAATCACAGATATATTAATGATAAGTTTACTTTCATTAATTATTATATATTGAAAAAAAATGTATAACCATACTCATCAACCATCAATATGTGCTTTAAAATGATTCTAATTGGATGGGATGGAATAAATAATGGATGTTACATTAATATAATAACAATCTAGCATACTAAATATAATGATTTTATCATATTACAATGATGAGGATAGGTCTGTAGGTGATAAATTAAGAAGATATAGTTATGGATTAAGTAATTATCACATTAAGACCCTGCACTTTCTTTTGAACGAATCCTTAGGAGTTATTGGTTTAGGATAACTAGTTGAGAATATAGGTTTACTAAAATGATTGTGGTTTATAGAAAATTAAAGATTACACATTTTCATGATGAAATTATAACAAATAAGGATGGAATTTAGGGTTATAAGTGTTCCTCTTTTATAAGGGAAGAAATGTGAACTTTTGTGAGTACCCATTATTTTTCAAGAATGGATTGATAGTACTCAACATTAAATGTATAAAATAGATTTAAATAATGGATTTTGGGGTCATATAAATTCAATAAATATCTAATACTCAATTTACACCATTTTCCAGTAGGTTTAAATTCTTTTTATATATGATTTTTAAATTTTAATCATTTTGGTTTTACCATGGTAACTAGCTTTTACCCTAGTAGTGTATAATTTTAAAAAAAATAAGTTATATATTATATCCAAATTTTAATTTTATAAATATAATTTTATTATCTATATAGTATAATTCAGTATCTAAATAATAAAATTTTAAATTTAAAAATAGTATATTTATTATATAGAAAACCGTTTTTATAGAAAAACGTGTTGCTTTCCCCATTAAGTGTTATTAATATTAAATAGTATTGACTTTTAATTGAATGAGTGATAATATATTTATTAATAGGTTTAAAAACTTACACTAATTTAATTTTTCAAATAAATTTATAAATCATATTTTATAAAAATTACTAAATATTAATAAAATATTTCTTTGAAAATAACAATTTTACCATTATCTTGGTCATTTACATTAATATTAGTAATTATAAATAGTTGAAAATAATGAAATTGAATATATTAAACATTGCAATTTTTTTTAAAATATTAATGGAAGTTTTTTATGATAAATTTATTTATATGATGAAAACTAATTTTTTATATAAGCGAATAAAAATAATTTTTAGATTCGAATATTACATATGTTTCCAAAACATGAAACATAGGTTTTATAACTTTAACATAATAATGGAAATTATTTATTTTACTTTTTTAATATATATTTTCATATAAAAATTTTCAAACATATTTTATTAATTATTTTTTTATGATAATGTCAACAAATTGATGATATTTGAAAAATTAGTATTTGTAACTATTCATCTAAAAATCAATTTTTTATAAAAAATATCAAAAAATAACCTTACTATAACATTATTTTTTGTAATTAATATTTGAAGTTTATTTTTGAAAATTAATGTTATAAAATTTATTGATTTATTATTTAAATGAAATTTTAATATATATATATATATTATTTTATTGAAAAATGAATTTTGAAAACCATAATTAGTCATTTTAATATATTTTATTAATTTTCTAATTGATTACAAGATTTTTTATTTAAATAGATTTTTATTATTCATAAATTTTCTCATTAATAAATTTGATTCTACTCATATTTTTTTATTTCTTTTGGTGGAAAATTTTGTTAAACATGGTATTAATTTAGAGAAAATTATATATATATATATATATATATTCTCATAATATCAGGGAATTACATCCCCCAAAAATAAATTACATCCTCACAATTTTAATTAGCATTCATTAAAGGATGGACCTAAGGTATCCACAATAAACTCATGATATATATTCTACTATGATATCTACAAAACTATCCTTGGTATTAATACAAAACTATTTAACACAAATATGATTATTTATGTGTTTTAAGGGATATAACATTCACAACTTCATTTTCATGATCATGTTTCCGCCTATATAATCAAAAAATGGTTATGATAACGACTAATAAAATCATATTGAATTATAATAGGAATATAAAAAATAAACCTTAAGATTTCAACTCTAATGAACCCTTCATTTCATCCTTGAATATTTTTTTGTCAACTATGATATTATTGGACAATCAAATCACATCTTCAATTTAACATATTTTAACTATGGTAAATTTATTTTTAGGTTTTCAAACATAACACATTTTATAATTATAATATATGTAAATAAATTACATTGTTTTGTAAAGAGAATATTATTAAACAATGAATATCACCCAGGAGTGTCTCGCCCGGTGTATATTCATAGGATGACTCTTCATGCACTAGAGTGAAGATTGTGTTAATACTTATCTATCCATTTTTAAGGTGATTACCCCTACGTGTATCTATGGAATTGCTATAACAACTTTCCAATATATATATAGGGACATAATTTTTAGGAAACTAAAACATATATATACTTTTTAGAAACTTCAGTATAATATCTTAAACTTAGACTTATCACTTAGGCATATCCTTAGGTTTGTCACTAAATTTATCTTATACTAATCACCCAAATTAAAGAACTATCCTAAAAATAACTACAACCATATTTGATAGAAACTATAATAACCCATACTAAACATATATTTATTTTATATCATTTCCATAAGATAAATAATGTTGCACATAAAATGTCTCATAATCCCATAAATGAATGGTTTAGTTTCATTCAATACTAACTACATACTAAACTTATTTTATAAAAATTTTGAATGTTTATCCATAATCTTACTATTAAATATTCCCTTCTAGATATCTCATAGTTTATAATTTTGTTCATAACATGGGGAATCAAAAAATTCAGAACAGGTTGAAATTAGGACATCATTAAGATAAACATTATCAACATTTCATCAAAGTCTTAGTTCACAATCATATAATAAAATAAGATAAGGGATGAATTCCATATTAAAAATGGTAGAGAATAATAAGATCTGTCAATAAATTAAAATAGAATAAAATAAATCTAAATGGAAAAAAACATATCATGGAAAAAGTACACAAAATCATGAGACATTAAATATTAACCAAGAATAATAATCATAGGAATATAACATATATATATGGAATAATAATAAGAATAGATAATTCTAACATTTTGAATATAAATAACTGGATCAGGTCTATACTAAATCTTTTGAAACTATCAAAATCTCATTGGTTCAATTATATGTATTATTAACCTAGCTAACCCACATGGGGTTTACATATAATCTTGTGATCCAAGATTAACCAAACAAGTTTCACACTTTGTATCAACATCTCATGATTAATAAAACTGTATCAAATAAATTAGAGGGATATATTTGACCCCACTCATCATTATCCATATGTATACGTGCTATAAATTCTCAATTATTCAATATATAATGAAAAACTATGGAAAACAAATTGTACCCAGTCATCACATAAAAGTGTACCCACTAAAGAAAAATGGGTTTCACAATATTTACAAATGGTATCCCCAAAATTGACTATAAGAATACAAATGATTAATACCAAGAATTAAATAATCCTAAATGATTGTTTCATATATAAAATTTAAAAGTACTTTGTGAAAAAAAAATTGATTAGAACATAAAGCCTTTATATATAAATTAAAAAGTAGTGTAGAAATAATAATTAAATTCCTCAGTATATTATTTAATATTTTATTAAAAGAATAATTAATAGATTACGTTCAAGAGTAATTTTTTAAAATGATTAGGGATTAATTTTGAAAATATATTATTCAGAAAAAATCTTGAAAAATAGATCTTTAACATGATCTAAAAGGTTATCAAAAAGGTAATTCAGATTAGAAGAAAAAAATTTATGAAAATGATGATTTTTTTACATTATGGAATTTCTATCTTTAAATTATAAATCTTAAAAATAGGTAATAGAAATTCACATTTAGAATTGTAAATGGAAAATAATAATGTCACATGAGAATAAAATAGTTGGAATTTAAAATTATAAAGGATTTTTTTTGGAATAATAAACATGGAAATATTGGAAAAAGAAATATTTAAAAGATATGGGATATTTTTCATAAAATTAATGTTCCTTTTTGAGTTATCAAAACCCTTACATATTTCATAATTCATGTATCAAAAATTATTTGGAAGTTGTTTATATAGAGAAACATAGATTTAATAAATTAATATTATATCATTTTAGATGAATATTCAATACATAACATTACAATACCTGAAAGTAATCTAATGGTTTAGTGATTTTGAAACATGGATTCATAAACAACATATTCATAAAATATCATCAACGTCTACAACTTAGATCTTCAATGTTATCACCCTTATTAGACACAACAAAATAAAATCTTTTCTTCATATTCAGAGGAGAATAAAACATACTAATGGGTGATCTTAAATGCTCAATAATGGTAAACAAGAAAGATATCAATAATCTCTAAGAAAAAATTGATTAGGAGGTTATGATAAGATGATATTAGAATTTTTAAACCACACGTTGTATATAGAAGACTATAATCTTAATTCAGGGCATTTATCTTGATTTTTTATAATACATGACTCAAAAGCTATCAAAAAAATGAGACATGAGAACATAAAATTTTCATAAGACCATTTCATAAAAGTGAGGAATAAACATAATCGTTGAAATATTATTTTATGGTGACCCAGAAAGACATTAATAAAAAAATATTCTTGGGATTATAGCCCATGTACCTGAATTTGGCTTGGGATGACATCTTAGGCACCTATTTTCAGGAATGTGATAACCACCCATGTATACTCATATGGGATATGGATAACCTCCCTTGTTCTGCCTTATTTTGGGATTGAGGTAAACTATTGTGTACCATTTGATCTCATGGAATGAGTTATTTTGATATATTATTTTAGGCCCACCTGTCATATAATATTAAATCCATTCATATATAATCCACAAGATCTTGATGACATTCACAATAATTAAACCCATAGAAAAGAAAAATATATGTCATTGAAATGTATTAATCGTAACCATAAACCATATAGAAAAAGAATAAATATGGCATCATAGGATAATATCACCATTAAATCATATATAAATGTTAATGATGTTATATTAGAAGGAAAATTCCATGAAATGATGAATTGGAATACTTTTTGGTAAAAATACCCAATTCACTTTTAAATCACTTCAATATATTATAACAAATTAAAAAATATAATGGGTTTTTTTAAAATAAATTTTTTAAACTAAAAGATGGTTTCCAATAACAAATCAGTTATGGTGATGAGAAATTTTGTTCATTCTATTTATGTTAAAAAAAATATTTATTCTATGTCCCACTTCCTCAGTGATATGGTTCACTCACTAACAATAATTATTTATTATAGAGTCCTACATCAATGTTTTACATATTTTACCTTTTCTATATTAATCTATATTCTCTGATAATAGTTTTAAAAAAATCATAAGGATATTCCCTCTCCCTGTTGGCCCATACTTCCACTCCATGTTGTGGTTTTTCATTTTCCCTTCATTATTTTGTCTCCCCTAGAAAGCTATGATATTATATAGCCAGTTCTCACCCACAAAATATTATCCTTTGTCACATATTCACACCTATGAGTGAATAATCATTCATTCATTCCAAAATTTCTATAATTATTTTTTTACTTAAAATGCACCACATCATGTACAATGCTCACTTATGCCTCTTAATTTAATACATAGACTAATTTTTCTCAAAAAATCATATACCATGGTGTAATGAAAGCCTTATCATAATTTATATTTAATCATCATCCCCACAGTTATAAAAACATGAGGTAAAATGGTTATCAGGTCATTTACATATTTCTATGACTTTGATAATATTTTCTATTCAGACTCCAAAAAAACTCCAACCACCATGGCTTTTACCACATTTTCCTTTTCCAATGGTGTATTTTTAATTTTAAATAATAAAAAAAATATCACTTCATCTTTACTATAGTTAATTATAGTTGAAAAATTTCTTCACTCAAATCACAATGTCATTTCCCACATTGTGGAGAAGGTTTCATTCACCAAACCACTTTTATTCCCCTATAAATAATTCCTATAATATTTTATGCTCCAAATATAGAAAATTGTGGATGCATTTCAATATTTTATACTAAATCTCCATTATAATAATCAAATTTTATCTTCCAAAATAATCCCAATATACAGTCCACTTCCTAACATAATCTCTCGGGATCCAAAAATTACAGTCACCAAAACCACCTTTTTTGGATAATAAATCCAACACAACAAACTTTATTACTTATAAACAATAATTAAAACTACTTACAATTAACAAGATACATTTTTCAACAACACACACCACTAATTGGTAAAAAGATTGAACCTGTATTGTAAATAAAACCTCTATTTTCCAATATAAACCAAAAATACCTTTAGGTTTCATACACGATATGAATCACTAGTATCAACGTGTAGGTACAAAGAGTATAGAATATCCATTTAACCATGTTACAATAAGTCTTCCAACTATGTTTAGTGATTATATTATTATGAAAATGATACATGATTAATTTTCGACATTAATAAATCATTTAACTGAATTAGACTACTATAGAGTTGTTCTAGTGCAGCTTCCTCTTATTCTTTATCCAATATTGTCATATGTTACTTTATTTCACTCTATGTGAATTAAAAACCTCTTATACATCTGATTTCCCTAAAATTATTCTCAATAATTTATATATAGAGAACTCTCTTAATTCATTTTTTACACACCAACATTTATAAACAATATTGTTATTATATCACATACCAAAAACAACAAAAAGAAACATTCAAAATTGAAATTAAAATTAAAATTAAAATTATTAACATCAATAAACTATTTTACAAACTATTATTATTATTCTCACTTCTTCACATTTTTTGGAACTTTTTTTCTGTCATTGATTAGTTTATACACTTGTAATAGTGTGACTAAATTGCTACAACAATAACTTCTTCTTATACTTCTTCATAACTACCTTATTTATAGAATAAATATTATTATCACATTACATGAATCAAAACTACCATTTTTTATGTTCAAAATATAGTATACCACCTTCAAAATCATCTGGTGAAATTATTTTCTTCATAATAAATAATAATGAAATCTTGGTATTTTGAATAAGAATAATTCTAAATGATTCTCAAAGTGATGGACTCATATATAGCTCCTTGTAAATTTTTGGTATTAACAAGTAAATCACTTATATGTGAATCAGTCATGCATTTATATCTATTTATCATCCACCTTTATATTAGTGACTCTAGATTGGATCTCCTTATGTTGAGCTCTATCCTCACATTGATCCTGAAACACAATGTTGATCCTTTTATATTGAGCTCCATAATTAAGTGATCCTATATACAATATGTTGGACTCTTACATAGACACTCTTGCATCGTTGAATCACCAATATGTCCCACAATATCAATTAATGTACTACTAATTACATTACATGAATTTATATACATGTATCCCAAAATAACTCACACACAATGTAAAAAATGATTATTACCAAGAAAACATAACATATCCATTTTTCTGAAAAAACATCAATTATCATAATTCATCCAAATCATTCAAAAACACCTGAAAACCTATTAAAATCACCATAAACCACAAAACTATATTCAACTAAAATTATATAATTTTCATTCTAATATTATTTATGCATTGAAAACAATATCAAAAATAATAAAATATATCCTCTTTAAATATATATAAAAATATTATATAGAAATTTTTTGTATTCTAGAACAAACAAATTCCTTTATCTATTTCCTTAAATAAAATAAAAAAATAATCAAGAACATTAAAATATATTTTGGTATTAATAATCCCTTCCCTTTCGATTTTTTTGTAATCCAAGGAATATATATCACTTTCAAACAAAATCCACATATAAAAGAATCATAATTTAATAATTCAAATCAAACATGAGAAGAATCATTATAAGAAATAAAAACATTAAAGAATAATACCATGATGTCTATAAGTAGTTATTTTTATTAAAAACATCAAAAAAAATATTCTTCGAATTACTCATTAGGAAATATGAAAATTTCTCATCTATTTATACAAATTCAAATATCCTAAGAGATATCACTTGAGAATCAACACATTTGTAAACTAAAAAATACCCTTCATAAGAAATATATTTGAAACATGTAATATAATAGATTCCTTCTCAATTTCTAAAACATATTGTTAAAATAATTCAAAAGGAACTACACTCCCAATGTTATCCCTCATATATTTATCCTTTTAATAACTCTCACTAAATATATTCCCTCACAATAAGAGATATATCCCCCATTAGAAAAACATACTAATGGAGTAATTTGAAAAATGGTTGATACCCTATTTTAAAATTCATAAAAGAATAAATAGATTTATGCCATCTTTTATTTTCTCCACATTTGACAACATGAATCTAAATAAAAAGATGATAGAGGGTAATAAAACACAATACCTTATCCTTTAATGGAATGTGTCTAAACCCCCATCATAAACCTCAAACTCCGAAAATAATATTTTAGTAATGGTTTAGTGAAAATATAATAAAAATATTTCCTTTTAGGAATAAAATGTAAAATAAATATATTTCCTTCCACAAGTTATTTGATGAAGTTATTATTTATATCAATGTTCTTGGATCCTTAATTGTTAACCAAAATTTCATGAAAAGTTTTTATTTTTTGTTACCATATCTAATAAGAAGTGTCACATTAACCTCAAAATTTAGATATTATAATTTTGTTTTAGTCCATATCAAATGAGTTATTGAATGTATTTTAGCCACATATTATAGCTCTACAATACTCAAGGTGAATACTATTTTCTTCTTAGTATTCCAACACACACACTTTTCACACAAAATAAAACCTCATTGGATATATATTTTCTATCATCAACACTTACTCTATAATATAAATATGCATAACCTAATAGGCCAAGTATTTTATTTATATCATATTTCATTTAAAGAAATTTGTACCTATAACATAATGAATAATAAAATTTCTTTTACTAAAATGAGACTCTTTTGGTGAACTATTATATATATTATAATAGATGATAAAGGAGACTATATCTAGACTGAATGTTTTCAAGTATAAAAGACATCTAATCAGATACCTGAATTAATATAGATTCAAATCCTTTCATTGAATATATGGTTATATATTGGATACCATTGATATAGGATTAAAAAATATCTTTAAATTCCCCATTCAAATTCTTTTTATAATCTCCCATGCATTATGATCTTCATAAATAAAAACATGATCTATCTCTTGAAAAAAATTTAAGCTATGAAAGTATGTCATATCTCTAATAATTAGTGTTTAAAATATCTTCTTCATATTTATATAAAATTATACAAAAACTCTTGCATCATTTTAAAAAAATATATGATTTCATTTATATAATATATAACTATTATTGATAACTCTTTATCATCTTTATAATAATGGTTTTCTAATTTCTTCCTTTTTTGAAATTAAACATCTTCAAGTAGGATTCTGTCTTTGAATTACAAGTACATAGGTCTTATCTAAACCATATAAATCCATCTTAAAACTACAAATATAGTAATTTATTATCCCGTAAATTAACCATACAGTTACTATATGTAGAGTCCCTCTTGTAACTCACAAAATAAAATGGTTGACTTCAAATCCACTTGAAAAATATTGTAATTACTTTGTGATATAATGGAATGAAATATTATGATATATTAAATTATTAAAAATGATTACAATTTCACATTACATTAATCTCTTTCAACATGATAATATCTCTTATACACAAGTCTTACACTATTTCTCACATTTTCACCATTTATAATCCACTTTTTCCATAATACTCATTTATTTACAATATCATTTTTAATCTCCAGTTTGGTTACTAACACCCATTTTATTTATTCTCCATCTAGACAAGTTATTCATTCATATAATAAACCAACTCATAATATCCCAAATATTATTTAAATATATTGATTTAAACTATAAAAATAATGAGGCATGTGATGTCATGATCAATGTTTTTATAAGTTTAGACTTACATTCCTTGATCTTTAATGATTTTTAGTCATAAAGATATATTCCAAGACATGGATGATATAAATGAGGGTTTTCATCATAAATTGGAATAGAGGAATATTTTTCTTCATCCTTTAGAAATTCTATACATATACTATTTTCTGAAATATCTTCATTATGTTTGATAAAAACCACTACATATATATCACCTTTGGGAGTTACTAATTCATGTGTTACTTATTTATTTGTATGTTCCAGAAACATCATATCCATATTATAAAAAATATTCCTTTTTTATTAATTATAACAATGGTATCCCCTTATATATGGAGGATAACCTATGAAGATACCTTAAACACCTCTTTGTACAAAATTAATGATATTTTCACCTTTAAATTTGATAATACAGGGGATCCCAACACTCTAAGGTACATAAATGTTAATTATTTTTTATAATACATCTATTATAGAATCTTTACTTTGTTTGGACATTAAAAGAAATGATTTTTGAAGTTGAACCTCTTTTCCAATATGCTTTATCTAAATGTATCAAGAGGCATTACGCTCTATCATCATTGATCGATTCATCTCCACTAAAAATATATATCTTCCATTCAATAATAACATTATATTTTTGTGTATATGGTAGATTGATTTCATGGTGAATTCCATGCTTATCAATATAGGCATATAATATTCCACTTGTATATTCTTCACCATTATTATATCGAATATTTTCTAAGGGAAAACCACACACCATTTCTACACTTATTCTAAAATTATTTAGAATCATTAGAGATTATGATTTATAATTTAAAAAAATAATAAAATAAATTCATGTAAATTCATAAATTAAGGAAATATAATACTTATCTCTTTTTATTAATTTTTCCTCATGGGACCAAAAATGTATAATGGATTTGATTTTGTGGATGAGTTGATTCAATCTCAATCTGTGGAGAATAAAAAAAATTCTCTTTTTGAAGTGTTGATTTCATAAAATTACTAAATATTTTAGTATAAGGATATCATAGAGTATGTCTCCTTAAGTAATAATTCTAATGTTATTTTGGTAAATATAACCAAACCTTCCACGATATCGTTTATTTTTTTCTTTCCTACTTAAGTAACAGTAATTTACAACATCACCCACATGAAATAGATTTTACCTTGTTCACTGAACTCTTGTCAAGATACACTCATATAATGATAAATTCACCATTAATATATATTTTTCAAATATCAATTCATTTACATTATCACATAATAGAGACATGCTAAGAAGATTTTTTTTAGTCATTAAATAAACCAGGTGTCCATAGTTGATCTTTCTTAAATATTGAAAATTCAACACCTTTGGTTTTTATTCACCCATTATTTAGAAATTTTAATGAGGATTCGTTACACACATAAACAAATTTAAATATTTTTAAATCTCTTATAACATGATAGGAACATCCACCATATTCCATTTATTTTTTCCTTTTTGATGATTGGCGAGACACTTTTATAATCAATGTCTCACCATTAATTTTCTCATATATTTCTATGTTTTCTAAGGATTGTTACTCATATTATTCAGGGATAGTATAAGGATGATAAATTCGTTTTTATAGTGACTAGTTTGTCAATATTTTCCATAGACATTATTAATAAGTTAAAACATTTTCGAAGATACTTAGACAAAATTTGTAATATATTTTTAATATTTCCACTTTTTAGAGGGAAGAATTTCCCTCTATATTTTACTCTCAAATATCATAGTATCATAATACCATTGATAATTAAATAAACACATTCATTCTATGTTTCAAAAGACTCTATATTTCCAACAATATCCATAAAAGACACGGTTTCCTCAATAGACAAATAGCTGTCTATATGTTGACACCTATCTTTATACCTTATTTGAGGAACATATCGTGGTTAATTTTTATAAACCAATATTTTCATTGACTCATAAAACGTTATTTGTATATATAGTGTTATTTCAACCCTTAAAGATTCAGGAGTTTTAGAATTTGTTGACTACATGTTAAAGTTCTCTTAATTTACAGTATTTTTATTTTCACTTTAATTTTTTGAAATATTTTTCTTCAAAAAATTATCATTATTCCCATATATGTCATCAATTTTTCATTAATTTTGTGACCTTTATATAGAATTTTTTATTTTTAATTACATGCATCACACTACGTTGTACATTCTCCAACCTAAGAAATATAATTCTATAAGAAGGATTAAGAAATATCCAATTATTATCATGTATTGACCAATTTCTATTGAATATGTTTGACTTTATTCTATTTATACATTAACTTTTACTTAATATTGATGTTTTGAGTTTTCTCATCATCAATATTTTTCATTATATTTTAAATTTACATAAACATTTTTTTTCTTATGCATGGATTGATTCATTATTGATATAATATTGACCATTTATCTTTATAATTAATATCTTTTCTCTTCAAAATGTTTTTCATTGAAGAAATTCAATCAATTATATCTTCAATATAAATTCCATCATAGTTTCATCATCAATAAAATCTAATCTACTTTAATCTTTAGGGAATTATTTTTCATTAACCTTAAAAATTATTTTATTTTAGTCAATTTCACCTGTATTCTTAACTTATTATTCTTCATCACAACTTTCAATATCATAACACATGAATAAGAAGTTTTATTTTCATATTTATTGAAATAATTTCCATTTTATTTTAAAGAAAGAATTATATTATCATTTTTTGTTTCTTTCTTCATGAATGGTCATATTGGCCTTTATTCTTTTCTTTACAGGATTATTATCCTTTTAATATAGAAATATTTTATGAAAAATTTCCATTAGTTGCACACTTAAAAAAGTTTGAGGGGAAGATTCATCAAATTTATTACTTCGAATATTTTTGAATTTCTATAAATAAAATACATAATTTTATCAAAATTCAAATACAAAACTAAACATAAATTTTAACAACCAGCTTCATAATCATAAAAATTTTTATTTCCAAATTGTCAAGTCAATGATTTAAAATTGATTTGTTTCTCATCTTGAACATTATTATTTAAATTATTATCAATTAAAATATTATTGGAAAAAAAATTCATTATAACTAATAATCATATAGTACCCCTTGATCTTTAACTTATGAATTTTTGACATTAGTATCAAACGTGTCTTATTTGATCTAATGTATCTTCTCATCCACTATTTTATCTTAAAATTCTCATTAAATATCCAAAATGTGCTAAAAGTTTGATTCACATTTATGAATTCACTATTTACAATTTAATCACCCTTAATTTTCCTATCTCTATACTTTAGTCTCTTAATGTATAATTTTTATTGCTTCACATTTTCATTACATTCATAAATAATTCTAGGATTATTTTATATTCCCTTATCTATCTAAATAAATTTTAATTTGAGAAATTTCATCGTTAAAAATGATGTAAAAATTGTATTTCAGAGCATTTAAATCATTCTCAAGGTTTATACTATCCACAAATGATATAGAATCATTCAAAAGATCAAGTGTAAACCCATCAGTTTAATCCTCTAATACATCCATGCTTATGGATAAAATATTAAGCATCGTATTTTCTTTACATATGTAACAGTTTTTCCAATAATTGTGCGAGTTGTTCAATAAATTATTAGTGACTGTGATATAAACTATAAATTCAATGTAAAACCCCTTTAACTAGAGATAAAATCTAGTCCATGAACCTATAAATAGTAGATCCCAATCAAGGGGAACCATATCCTTAATAAATATAGAAAATACACCCATAGATAAGAGGAAATAACTGAGAGGGGCGTAAATGGGAGATTTAGTTTTTTAATGTTTTTTTTCTTGAAACAACCCTAATTACCCATTATATTGAATTTAGATCACTTGAAAATAAACACACAAGAAAGAAATAACATATTTATAAAATAACCTTTCAAAATGAAAGTTTAATCCTTGCCATGATCCATATTTCACTAATACCATATGTGACACTTGTATCAAATGTAGTTAAAATGATCATGAAATATCCATGTAATCACGTTATAATAATTCTCTCACCTGTGTTGAGTTATTATTCCACAACAATATTGATAAATTATTATTTTTTATAAAAAAACAATTATTTGAACAAAAAATCTATATATTTATTGCAGTTCTTATACTTCATATTAATCAAACTATACTTTAAAAGGATCCTTTTTTTCAATATTTGGGAACCACACACCCTCTCATTCTTCTTTTTTCTCTCGAAAATATTTTTGATAATTTATAGAGTGATTAGTCACTTATTTAATTTATTTACATCCTCTTTCAATCATGATATAAGAATTATGTATTATATGATAAATAATTCAAAAATGAATCATTACCATTTGAATTTGATATGAAAATTTAAACAAAAAACATCCTCAAATGGTATTCTATCATCTTATTCTTCTTAAAATTTCATTTTATATTTATAACTTGGTATCAGGTAATTAGAAACTCATGATACTGGTTTCGTTGGGACTAAGAATTTAAAACAATAACAACTAACTCTTCTTTGATGAAACTAATTTCTTTGTAGTCAAAACATTCTTATGTATTTTCAGAAATCAGATATACCATTATAGGATGTTTAAAACATGATAAAAACATCATTGTTAACTTTTGTAATAATTTTATTTATAATAAAGAATCCTATTTTTTTTGTATTTAAATCTCCATATGCCTCAAAAATTTCACTAAGTGAAGTAATTTTATGTTTCTCCTTTGTAAATGTATGTACTCATTTGTTAATCACCAATATGTGAATCACCCATATGATGCTCTTTATAAGTTGGTAAAATTTAAATTAATTAGTATGTATTTGATCCCATTATATCATGCTTATTTTTCTTATGTTGATCCCCATATGTGGGGTAGGCCCCCTTACATCAAGATTCATCATTATGTGGATCCATATACAAGGTGTAATAATATTACATGGTCACTCTTACATTAATGAATTAGATGTTAATACCATCACATGTATTACTCTACGGGTTATTACCTTACATGTATTTCCATACATTGATCATATAATATCTCATACAAAGCATCAAAAATGCCTCATACATAAAAACCAATACTTAACCATTTTTTTCTAAAGAAATATAATTTCTAGAATTCCTATAACACATTCTAAAACACCACTAAGCCTATTAAATACAAATCCAAGTAACCAAATATCTTCAACTATTATGATTTCATGTGATTTTGAATATGATTTTTGAATTTACCATAAAATATAACAAAATAGACTATATCAAATTTAAACATCTCCAAATATATAGATATAGTTAATTCCCATATTATGGATAGAATTTATTCCATAAAATAAGGTCTTCAACAATCCCCCCAAAATATTAAAAACATACAAATGGATACCGGTCTCAATATATCTTCCATTAATGGGTTTTTGAGTCTTTTAGGTCTTATTAATATATAGATATTTTTCTATGGGCATGGGAGGGGTTATATGCCGATTATATAGTTGAAAAGTAATAGAGGATATTTCTTACAGGTTTATATAGTTGGGAGAGATAGGATGTGACTCACAAAGGTGGGAGTTGTTAATTTATTATACATCATTAGTCAATGGTAAGTGATATAATTTATTTCATATTCATTATTATTTCAACATTTTTAATATGAAATGTTTATGAATAATTTATAAAGTAAGTGAATGATATTTTTTATTGAAGAAGTAAATTTGTATAAGAGGATGTATACAAATCATACAATATGTATAATTAAGGATGATAGTCAATCAATGTTTAGGGTTATTATATTATATTTTATTTTTTAAAGTAACAAATAAATATTTTATAAAAAAAATAATAAGAGATGTATGAGTCAACGAATCACATTATAGGGAGTCATGAAAAGATCTTGGGTAAGGAGGAAGATATCCAAATATCATCCCATTCACAATTTAATAAGGATGCATGGCTCTATGTTCCTAATATAAAAAAGGTTTGGTAATCATTTTCTTGGGATTGATGTCAATCAATTATGTTGTAACTCCAGTGATTTTATCATTATCTACATCCAAAATATTTATCACCAGGTAATTACCCTTGCTTTCATAGTAAGAGTACATATTAATATCTTAATATTATATAATTAATTTATTGAAAAAAGAGTTGTAAGAATAGTATTATTGTTAATTAGTATCAAAATGAAGAAATTTTAAGTATATGCCTTGATTTAAATTATGTTTAGAAAAAGAATTTCTTCAATCAAAACCACCTGATGATGTTATAACTCCTGATTTCCCCCCTCACCAACCAATCCATAGTGATTAGTTTGTAATTTTTTATAAATATATTATTTAATAATTTTGGTCATAATTCTGTTTTACTTTCTATTTATTTTAATTTTAATTTCATAGGAAATATATTATTTTTTATGGATCATTTTTAATGTATTTCTCACAGAAATAATTTTATAGTATTTTTAATAGGAATTCCATCACTATTACTGGAATATCTAATGTAAAAAATACATAGTATGTTTTTTTCAATATAATTCTACCTTAAATACCACATAATGTGTTACATAGTATTGTGTAATCCATTACTATTGTTTAGAATTGATTAATGTTTTTACTTGTGATGGACAACCCCAAATAATTCCTTTATAAATGATATTCATGATAGATAATAAATGAAGGAAAAAATAGTAATCATTTTCATAATATGAACTATTTATGATTTATATCCATCATAAATTATTATTACAAAAGAATTATTAGTTATTATGATGGATTTATCCTCTCTCATTTAATCAAATTTTTAATTGTATACGAATGACAAATTTTTTTTATTAAACAAAAATATACTTTTCAAACTCATAGAATATAATGAAAAAAATTCCTTATTATAAATATTCAATCAAAAATATTACTTCAATTACACATTACAAAAAGATAATATTTTCTAAACTTTATTAAATATTCTTCCCCACTTCTCAAAACCATTTTCAAAACTTCTCACTCTTCATAGATCACTTAAATAAACATAAAAAAATTAAAATCATTCAAATCCTCTAATAATATATATCATGATAAGTCAATATTCATACTATTAAATACTTTAATAGGGAATTTGATAATTTAGATTATTCACTTTTCATGATTCATTTGTCAAATCTTCTATAGTAAAATTTCGGACATCAACACAAGATCTCATGAACCACTATGTATAATGTATGTGAACCTCCATGATTACCTCTAAAATAATGTTTTTAAATTATATTGTTACCAACATGTATGATTCATCACTTAGTTATTTATGATACCCATCTCTCATCTTCACATTTCCTTAATCTATAAAAAATTTCTTCCTTATAGTTCATTAATTCGTATCATGTGGTTAAAAAATTTGGCAAAGATAAAAAATTTGGTCATAAGATATTGAGAAAGATGTTATTCCAAAATTTATGGTCCTAAATCTTATGTTTATCCTACAAGATTTATTTATTTTTAGAATTAGTTGTATATGTATTATAAATTTATAATATTTATGTTTATTTATTATAAGGAATACATTAACATACCATTTTAAGAAACCCTACATAAAATTACAACATAATTGAAGATCGAGAAGGTTGTTCTGTCCATAAAATGAATATTTATGACTAGGGTCTCCTACACTTAGTTAAAAATACTATATGGTGCTTCAATATAAAATTTTACCAAAATTGAAATTCCTATTAATTTTCTCTATTCTATTCACAACTAAAAATATGAGTTCAGAAAATTTATTTTTTATTTATAAGTATGTATAAATATAATAATTTATTTCATATTTTTTTTCATATTTTGTTATATATGTTTAATCCTAGATGAGATTATTCTTAATTTTTTTACCACTCATAAAAATAACTAAAGGTATTTCTTGAATTGAATTGGTTAAAATAGTGAAATTAATTTTTATAGATTTTATCATTTTGGCCATTGATGAGGATATTGATATTCAAATTATATTGGGGAGACCACTCCTTTAAAATGAAAAGATATTAATAGAAATTCAACCAGGGGAACTGATTTTTAGAGTATGTGAAGAACATGTTACATTGAATGTTTTTAAAGATATGAATCTTATTTTTCTTATAGAGATGGATGAATTTCATGTTATCAAAACATAGTAATGATATAAATGATTTTGAACATTTAAATTTAAACATTTAATACGTGAGAAAAATTAATTTTCTAATAAAGGTGGGTAGGGGCAGGAAGTTGAGGATATTCATTATATGTAATAATGGGTTGGTTTCCATTGGGGGATACATAAAATATATTGTAGACTATATAAATAATAATCAAAAAATGGTGTATTTCTTCCTTATAGTAACATAAAGAATAATTGAACCACATACCATCTATAATGAAGTATAATTATATGGGTGAGATGGATACATTTTCACTAATAGAAAATTTCACTATTATATTTAAGAGATATGTAAAATAATTCAAATGTTGAAGCAAATAGAAAATAATTTTATAAACTAAATTCAACATCAAATTTATTATTATTAGAATTTACACTCATAAATTACTTCTACAAAATGGATTCAAGACATCTAAATAACCATATAAATGACCAACATCTCCCAAGAAATAGGTGGTTAATATGAATGTGATTGAGTTGTCGGATTCTTTAATTATATACCATATTTGGGATAGCTTATAAGTGATCATGGTTAAACTTATTATAAATAAAAATTGGATAATAGTGATTTTGTAATGATAATATTGAGTTTATACACATAGTAAAACTGATGGGATGGATAGATTATATTGATTATGGGAGTTAAATGATACTATATGTAAAATTTACACTCCAAATAAATTTATTGGTCATATATTGGAGTGATTAGTGAATCATGTTTTTTTATTTCTTTTGATATGGTTCTTTTTAGAATAATTTGATTTATATTATATTAGGGAATTATGAAAAATGTTCTTTTCACCTCTCTATATCAAATAATTTTATACAAATAAGATATCATTTGGTATATGAAATTCTCTAAACACTTTTAAATTAAGTGTGTTAGAGATCTTCCATGACATGAAAAAATACAAATTGAACATACATATTAATAATTTCTAATTTTAAGGAATTTATTTTGACACAAGTTTGAGAATTTTGGATATAGTTCTCAAAATCTTCGATTAATGAAATTATTGATTGAGATAAGTATCGTATTATAGTTTAGAGTAACAATTTTTTGGGGAATCGACTAAATATAGTGGGAACTGAAGTAAACAATGAAAAATTTGAATCAATCTCTAACACGCCCTTTCCAAATTTAGTACATGAAATAAGATGTTTTTTGAGTCACATGGGACTCTTCCATTGGTTTTTTATAGGTTCAACAAATTAATTTTACCCATTAACAAACAATATTTGAAAATATATTATATTTAAATATGATGATTCTTGTGTAAATGAATTTAATTTATCTAAAAATTGATTATTTGAAGTACTAAACTTGGTTACACCTGATTGGAATGATTTATTTGATCTCAAGTGTTATGCGAGTTATTATGGAAAGGAATTTATTCTTGGACAGTTATTAGAATACATTTTATGGCCTATATATTATGTAATTCAAGTGATAATTGAAGAAAATTTTAACTTTTCCGCTATCTAAAATTATATTTCAGTGGTGAAATTTTATTTTTATTTCCTAGAAAGTATTTGGTCACTTATAATGTAATTACATACACCAACCATGCTACCCTAAAATATTTTTTAAAGAAAAAGGATATATAAGAAAAAGATAATTTAATAAAACCTAAAATTTCTATAGTTTTATTTTGATATAAGTTGTAATAAATGAATAGAATTTTATGTGGGTCATTTTTTGTTCATGGTACTACCTCTCCTTTAGAGTGAATATGATAGAGAAAATCAAGAAGATTTTCTAGAGTAATATAATTTTTCAGATTAAGGTATAGCCTTAATCATAGTATGATGATTTTTGATGTTATTTTTCTATAGGAATACTACATCACAACCTCTATTTTTAATAACTAATAAATTTAATAGTGTAGGAAATTAACTATTATTGGGAATACCCACTCATATTATGATATCTTGGTAATGGTATAATATAACATTTTGTGCTAAAATTGTAAATTTATGGTGTATTTGAATTCTAATATTCATCACCATTTCATGGATATCATGTTCTAGAAAATCCTATTAAAGAAGTTCCATAATCAAGATTTTTTATTTAATTATGATCAAGGATGCATGATACTTTATTAAAATTGAGATAGATTTCATGGAACTTATAATATAATATGATGAGTTAAAATTCAATAAAACTGTATTTTATAGGTTGGTATATTTGATGTGGGGGTATCTATTTCATGGATCTATTTTCACATCTATATAATAATGTATACATTTTTATTTTTGAATATTATGTTTTTTAATGGGTTAATGTAGTAGTAACAACTCATAAAATGAAAAATGTGGTTGTCACAATTCTAAAAAAATGATATTTAGTTAGTTTGATTGCTTATAAGGTTAATTATATATAAGAGAACATATTTTAAAAAATCTTTAATAAGTAGTTTTTACAAAATAATGGATTCAAGGATAACAATGGAACCCTTTACAATCTTAAAATAAATCACCAATAGATTTTTAAATGGGGGGATCAAAAATATTCTTGAGAAAATAGTGGGATCCTTATGAAAATAATATTATGTGAAAACTGATAATACATTGTGGGAATTATAGATAAAATATATTTCCCTTTTGGATTTTCACCCTTACAGTTGGTTTATGTGATGTTATGCCACATATTGATGAAAAGTATACTAGAACCCATATTTTTTAGTTAAATCCCTGAATTTGATTTGAAAACCATCGGAAAGAAAAAAATGTTCTAACTAACCTAGATTAATTTGATCAATATAAATGTATATGAAAACATTTCTAAATATAAGAAATAGACCATGGATATGCATGACAAGATGATCAATAATATGATAGTTGAACCTGATAATAAGATACTATTAATTAATTCACATTTACAATCATTCAATGGAAAACTAATGTTTTGATAATCTAAAACATTAATGGTAGTCAATGTTTTCGACCATTATGGGATGAAGATAGTGGGAAATGAATAAGATCATTTTGGAAAATAAAAAATAATTAAGGTGTAATTCCAAGATTCCTAAAAGGTAGAGACTATTTCCCGCATCTATTTCAACAAAACATGTGTCCAATGTATGTCTATATACAAATGATAAATTAATAACCCCCTGATAAGTAACCCATAATGTAATGTCCCGGTTCCAGGTGCCACTCAATGGGTGCCCCAAACCAGGTTCTCCATGTGACCTCAAAGTCATTTCCCCAAATGCCAGAGGCATCCGACTAGCAGCGAGGGCCCAGGTCTGATAGTGGGGAAACTATGCCCTCATTTGTCAACGTGTTGCGCAGCGAAATAGATAAATAACATACAACAAACAGAAGTGGTAAATATATATATATTTATAACAGAAATGGGTAACTGATAATAACAAGGAAACCAGAAGTCATATATATATATATATATGAAAATGCAGCATGTCACTATTTTATAAAATAGCCAAAACATGTTACACTGCAATACAATACAACTAAAGTACAAGTACAGAAAATAAAAACAGAACAGCCAGTGGCATTGTGAGCCCAAGCTCGGTCCCATGCTCCCCTACTTCCCAGCAACAATCAAGTACCTATATAGGGACCCTTTCCCTTATCCACACCTGCAGAAACGTAATTTGTTTGGGCTAAAGACATGACCCAAACAGGGTGTGAGAAATAAATCCCAGTAGGCACCCACCAAAGGACCGTTCCCAACTGTGTGAAAATATGAAACAATAGTGTGCAGTAGTGAAATGCAAAAAACTAAGCAGTACTCAAAAGTAACTTACTTTACCAGTTATATTACCATTTTATTATTCTTTTAAACATTAAATTTAAGATATCATCATAGTGAATATTCTATGTAAAACAGACAGTGTCCTCAGACACGTAAACCCTTACCCCTTATTAAAGAGAATCCAAACACAAGAATCTACCCACAGGCATATCGAATATTTCCCACAGGCGTGCATGGTGTCTTCCACAGGCACAGAATCAACTTCCCACAAGCACAGAAGAAGTTGCCCATAGGATAAGTAGTGCATTGCCCACAGGCTAATCACAACAATGCCCTCAGTCTAAAAAAGTAATTGGGCCATGCCCAGCATGCAAACAAGCAATACACATGCATTTACTCACAAGAAAATTCTATAATCATTATTATAAAGGCATACCCTCGGGTATCCTGGCCAAATGGCTAAACAGAGGAATGCAACCCTGGGGTGGTCCTGGATCCAAGCAGTGATCCCAAAGAGCAATTTATCACTATATTTAATATCCTTTACAAATATAGGTATTTAAAATAGGCAAGACCTTAGGCACACGACACCCCAACCTGGGTTCGTGGCATAACGGTACACAATAACGCACAACAGTTGGAAATTAAACACCAAGCCACCTACCTTAAATGCCCCTGAACGGTATACGAGAACGACGATTCCAGAAACGTCCAAGAACAAAATAGATCTGGGATAAGAAAATACCTGTTCAATATTAAATAACTTCCCCTCAGAAAATAATTTGTATGAAATACGCAAGGAGAGAAGAGGGATTACCCAAGTGGTTCTAGTGAGATTGACGGTGCAGAAAACGGATTCCCGGTACTCGATCTGGAGCTCCTCGAAGATCCGGTCGTCCCTCCCGAGACTCCCTCCGGTTCTAATCTTCCTCTTTGAACATAAGAGGAAACTGACCGTTTTAAGTGAAAAAAACAAAATACACGTAGTGTACTCTCAAGTACATGGCGTGTAATTTCCATTTTTTAACTATTCCGCAGGCAGATTCTTGCCAGTGTGGCACTGTTCATCTGTCGACATGAGTACACGCCGTGTATGCCTCTATATACGGCATCTTAATATCTACTACACAGCATGCAGTCGGTTTTTACACCCTTCTTCGCCGACATGGAAACACACCATGTGTACTCATCCCACACGGCCAAAAGTACACAGCGTATGGAAAAGTACATGGCATGTACTTCCAAAATTTTGGGATTTTTCCCCATTTTCCTTATTTTCTCAAAAACACAGAAGGAAATGAGAAATGAAGAAACTCTTACCTCAAGAATAAGATCCAGTTTCTTAATAACTTCCCTCCTTAAAGCAATTCGTCCCCGAATTTCCCTTCCAAGGGTGGTGAAGATATAACTGTGAACAACTCCGGCCACTGAGCACTTATTTCGGTCTCCCGATCCCATGTTTCATCCTACACTCGTCAATGCTTCCATAGCACCCGTATGAGAGGAACTAACCAGCCTCATAAAACCTTAATGCTTTTATCAAAGATACGAATCAGGTGCTCCTCAAAGGAAACATCTATTTCAAGCTCAACCATGCTAAAATACGTGAGATGGGTCTGAATAATAGTGACACAACTGAGATACATGGAAGACATCGTGCATGGCTTGATACCTCTATGGTAACTACAACTAATAGGAAACTAGACCGACTCTCTCTAGAATATCAAATGGACCCACATACCTCGGTGAATGTTTACCCTGTCTCCTGATCCGCATGTGTTCTAACCTCGGCGAAACACGCAAGAAAAAATGATCCCCATCCATGAACACCAAGGGTCATATGTGGCGATTAGCATAAGATTTTTGATGAGACTGTGTGGTAGCCATCCTCTTCGAAATCAACTAGATCTGCTCAAAAGTCTCTTGCATGAGACGCGGTCCCAGTAAAGCTGCCTCACCTGCCTCTAACTAGCACAAGGGTGATCAGCATGGCCTACCATATAAATCCTCATAAGGTGCCATCTCAATAGTTTCTTGAAAACTATTATTACAGGTAAAATCAACTAGGGGTATATGCTTCTCCCAAGAGCCCCCAAAGTCTAGGATGCATGCACCCAACATGTCCTAAAGCACCTATATCATACGCTCTGACTGACCATCAATCTGAGGGTTTAAGATATGCTCAGAAGCACCTGTGTACCTAGTTCCCTATAAAACTCTGCCAGAAACGAGATGTAAAACGAGAGTCCCTATCTGAAACAACAGAACATGGTACACCATGAAGACATACGATGTCTCAGATATACAACTTCCCGAGCTCGTCAAATCTGAATGTCTCCCTAATCGGAAAAAAGTGAGATACCATTGTGAGTCTTCCCACAACAACCCACACGACATGATTGCCTTGATGTGACCTCGGAAACCCAGTCATGAAGTCCATCGTGACATCATCCCATTTCCATGCCGGAATGGGTAACAACTGCAAAAACCAGGCCGACCTCTGATGCTCTTCCTTCACCTGCTGATAGGTGGAACACCACATAACAAAACCAGCTATATCCCTCTTCATTCCCGGCCACCAGTACTGATGTCTCAAGCCTCGGTACATCTTGGTAACCCTGGGATGAACTGCCCAAGATGAAGCATGAAACTCCCGCATCTGCTCCTTGCGTATATCCCCTGGAACCCACACTCGTACTTGGAAATACAATACTTCATCATCACCCATCGTCCAACCAGGAGAAGGGGCCTCACTGGTCACCAACTCCCATAAAATTAGGCCTTCTGAATAAGATAGATGTCTCATCATCACTCTTCCTAGGAGGATAAAAGTCACAACTAAAGATAAAAGATAGGTCTTCCCCTAACTATCATGCACCCCCAAATGCATCTCAGAGAACAAATCCATAAGCTGCCATTCAACACTGGCCTCCTACACTTCCTATATATGAGTCTTCTTGGTCAGTGCATTTGCTACTAGATTACCTTTACCAGGTGTATAGGCAAGTTCAAAATCGAAGGAAAGAAGGTATTCAACCCACCTTCGTTGTCTCAAGTTCATGTCACGCTGGGTAATGATGTACTTGAGACTTTTCTGGTCTTTGAACACCACAAAATGTTCTCCCAATAGATAATGTATCCAATAGCGCAAAGCATGAACAACTACAGCCAACTCAAGATCATGCGTCGGTTGATTCCTCTCATGTGGCTTCAACTTCCGAGACCCATACAGAACTACTCGATCACCCTGCATCAACACAGCTCCTAGACCAATACCAGATGCATCACGTTAAACTGTATAGCTCTTCCCCTACTCTGGGAGTATCATGATCGGTGCTGATGTCAACTTTCCCTTCATCTCCTAGAAGGATGTATCGCAAGCTTCTGACCATACAAACTTCACACCCTTCTTAGTCAAACCCGTCAATGGTGCTGCTAAGCAGGAAAAGTCATGTATGAAGCATCTGTAGTAACCATCCAGCCCCAATAAACTCCGTATTTCAAACACATTCTTAGGATGTTCCCAGGAAACTACTGCTGTCACCTTCTCTGGGTCTACTATAACTACTGCCTCTGAGATGAGATGACCCAGGAAGTGTATCTGGTCCATCCAAAAGTGGCACTTTGAGATCATATCATTTAATCAATGATCTCTCAGTGTACTCAATACGATCTCATGATGGGTGGCATGGTCATGTAGATTGTGAGAGTACACCAAGATGTATTCCACGAATACTACCACAAAAGAATCCATATATGGATGGAACACATGATTCATCAGATCCATGATATCTGCTGGTGCGTTTGTGAGTCCGAATGGAAAAACTATATACTCGTATAGACCATACCTGCTCCTGAAAGCCGTGAGAGGTATATCAGATGGACTAACGTGCAGATGATGATATCATGATCTCAATTCAATCCTTGAGAAAACTCATGATCCCTGAAGTTGATCAAAATAATCATCAATCCTAGGAAAGGGATATCGGTTCTTAACTGTCAACTGGTTCATCTTTTGATAATCTACACAGTGTCTAAGGGCACCATCCTCCTTCTTTAAAAATAGGACCGGAGAACCCCAAGTAGAAGTACTAGGTCGGATGAAACCCTTCGCCTGTAACTCCTCTAACTGTCTCTTGAGATCCTGCAACTCTGGTGTAGCCATCCTATAAGGAGGAATGGACACCGGTGCTACTCCAAGAACAAGCTCAATAGAGAAATACACCTCACACTCCAGTAGAAGACCTGAAAAGTAATCCGGGAAGACATCTTTGAAACAATCATCCACTGGAGGTAAATCCTTCTGACAAGTCCCCTGGTCGTCCAGATATAAGATCGCAATATGGGCTGTGATACCACCTCTCCCATGATGCTCGGGTCCAGCTCGACTCGCCTGAACATCCCAATCGCACTTGTATAGAAACTCTCCGCCCTCTGGTGACGTGAAACTCACCCTATGATGATAGCAATCCACAAACGCTTGAAAGGGAACCAACCAATCAATCCTAAGAATGACATCATAGCTCGTCATCTCTAAGAAATAGAGGTCCCAAAGGAAGTGACACCCACAAAACTCAAGGGGAACTCCTTACACTGACGCACACTAGTCGTTCTAGTTCCCATTTGAGTGTCTAATGTCATAACATCATGGGAAGTAGAAACACCAAGCCCAAGGCTCTCCACAACGGGTACAGATATAAAGCTATGTGTAGCACCAGTATCGAAAAGTACTGAAGATAAAACAGAAGCTACTAGAGTAGTACCTCTGATAGTAGAAGGTCTGGGATCCTGCTCCTGTTGGGTCTGTTGCACTGCATATGTCTGCCCAAGGTCGCGGCCCTGCTACACAGCTTGGCTACCCTGAACTGTCCCGCCCTGTTTCCTCTAAGATCCTAGTGTCTGGCTACCACGGGCACGTCCACCATCCCTTTCTGCACGCCCGGATGTATTCCAGTTCCCAGACTGGTAAGAAACTACTGGTCCTTCCCCCGCACGCGAAGTCTTCATAGAACACCTCTCACTAGCCACTGGTGGAAACACCCTGCAAAAGCCATGCATATGACCCATCCTGCTGCAAGCCCGGTATTCCACTGGGTCACGTGGACACTGAGGTCACTTGTGCCCCTCTTTACCACACTGGTAACACATGACCTGGCCACCTGAAACTTTCTTCTGGCTGGTACTGCCACCCTGATAGAAGTCCATCTGTCTCTTCCTCTTACCAGTAGAAATAGTACAAGAAACTGGTTTTGAACCGCCCTGGCCCACACCACTAGCTTCCCGCAGGTTTCTATATGCAATCAGCACCTACATCTCTATATCATTTACTAAAGGCCACCTGAAACCATTTACCAGTGCTCGAATGTCATATCAAAGACAATCCTCAAATCGTCTGGATATCAACGTCTCATCACCCACTAGAATGGGTGCAAAACACTAAAGCTCAATGAAGCGAACCGAATAGTCCATCACTAACATAACGCCCTGCTGCAGATTCATGAACTCTCGAGCTCGACCCGCCTTCAGCGTCTTTGGGAAGAAGAAGTCATAGAAGGATGTCTGGAAATCCTCACACGCCATGTCTCTGTGATGCTCTGACTATGTGGTAACATCCCACCACCTCTTGGAGGAATCACGCAGCATATACGTCGCGAGCTTGACCATTTTCCCTGGAGGAATCTCAAGATGCTCAAAAATAGTCTACATAGGCCCCAACCAAGACTCTGCAGTTTGTGGTCCATCATCCCTTAAAAACGTCGGTGGATGCTGCTTCTGGAATATACGAGTCAGCTCCGCCATAGATGTGGTAGTCGGTAGTGCTCCCTGAAAGGTCTGCATGAACCACATAAAGACTTCACGGAACTGCTCCTCCGCGCATCGTTCTGTTATAATGGTTGGCACGACATCTGGCTCTACTGGAGGATACACTAGTAGCCCATATCCTACCATCTTTAGAGTAAAATCTTTGCCGCTCTCCTGGCGAACAACATGTGGCCGTCTCGATGGCATGACTCTACAAGGTCAAATGCACACCGTAGATCAAGATTATCAAAGACTGAAAATAAAGGGACCAAAATGGGAACATGAGGAAGAAGGAATTCGAGATTTGAAAAAGAAGACTACACGGCGTGTATACATAATACACAGCATATACTTGACTTCTCTTCCCATGCCCGAGTCCTTCTACACGGTCAAGCCACACGTCTCTCGTTAAACAAAACTACACGGCGTGTATACTGACTACACGGCGCGTATGGTGTAATTTTCCAACTTCCCTTGTCTTTTGTGACATGGACGACAACTCAGCTAACCCTACACGGCATGTTTCACCCGCAAACGGCATGTACACCACCCCATTTCCTAGCCACACGGCTAAAACCACACGATTTTTCACTGGTCAAGACTACACGTCGTGTCCCATAGGTACACGATGTGTACTAGACGAGCTTCACCGACCCGTGTTGTTCGTTACATGGATGGATACATATCTCCAACTACACGGCGTGTTCCATATACACATGACATGTACACAAAAGGATTACATTGACCCGTGTTGTTAGTTACACGGTCGGATCCTAGGTCAGACTACACGGCCTGTTCCACAGTGGACATGATGTGTATGTCTTAACGTCTCCTCCGTCTGTGTTGTTAGTTTCACAGGAGGACTCTGGGTCAACACTACATGGCATGTACATCCGGTACACTGTGTGTTCACCCCAAGCATTTCCCGTCCCCGTATCCCCACCCACACGGTCTATGACACGGGAAGAGAGTATACGGTGTGTACTTAGGGTACACGGCGGGTACTCAATATGTTTTCTTTTATTCCCAAACAGAAGAACATACACAGCGTTTTTAAGGTACTACACAGAGTGTATACTGGGTTTCTAGACAGTATACCTCAGAAAATTCTCTAGGACCCAGAAAATAATGAAAAAGCAACACCTAAGTGCCAATTTTTGATCCGTGAGGGCCCATACTCCCCGCGAATCAATGTTTGGCATCTTATATGTGTTATAACCGGATAAACAGTCAATGATCTACCAAATTCCGGTCAATGAGAGCCCATAATACCCAAAAACCAAAGTTTGTCATCCATTCTATAAAAACGATCACACAATAATAACCTATAAAATGGCATGTATCTATTAAATTAGTTATCATAACAACATGCTTTTACTAGCACAACATCTATCACAACAACATGCAATTTTCTAATGCACCAACAAGGCATGGAAACTATGCATGGCATGTGATTCTAGCACATGTCTAAATTATTCATGAGATGGAATACCCTCATCTCATCGGGTTGCAACCAGATAGAACACATGAATAAAATATAAATAGCACAATCACAAGTGTGTCACCCTTCAATGGAAATCAATTCAACTGTAAAATTGAAAAATCATACAAATTACAACATAAGGTAAATTGGATTTTCCCTGTACATGGGTTAGCTACACCCAGGCACATCTTATTACCAACTAATATTCTCATCATATCCCTGACTAAGGCTCCAAATAGTATGTCAAAGAAAAGAACCCCTCTGATAACACTTTGTAAATTCCCGGTTCTGGGTGCCACTCAACAGGTGCCCCGAACCCAGTTCGCCACGTGACCTCAAGCACGTTTCCCAAAATGCCAGAGGCTACCGACCAACAGCGAGGGCCCAGGTCTAATAGTGGGGAAACTATTCCCTCATTTTTCAAAGTGCGGCACATCGGAATAGATAAATAGAATACAACAAGCCAAAGAGGTAAACAATATATATAACATAAATGGATAAGTGATAATAACAAGGAAACCAGCAGTCATATATGTATGAAAATGTAGCATGTCACTATTCTATAAAACAGCCAAAACATGTTACACTGCAATACAATACAACTGAAGTACAAGTACAGAAAAGCAAAACAGAACAGCCAGCAGCATCGTGAGCCCATGCTCGGTCCCATGCTCCCCTACTTCCTAGCAACAATCAAGTACCTGTATTGGGACCCTTTCCCTTATCCACACCTGTAGAAAAATAATCTGTTTGGGACAAAGAAATGACCCAAAAACGGTGTGTGAAATAAATCCCTGTAGGCACCCACCAAAGGCCCGTGCCCAACTATGTGAAAATATGCAACAAAAGTGTGCAGTAGTGAAATGAAATAAATTAATCCATACACAAAAGTAACTAACTTTACCAGTTATATTTCCATTTTTTTATTCTTTTAAAAATTCAATTTATGATATCACCATAGTGAATATTCAAAGTAAAACAGCCAGTGTCCTCAGACACGTAAACCCTTACGCTCAGGTAAACAGAATACAAACACAGGAATCTCGCCACAGGAATATATAATATTTCCCACAGGTGTACGAGGTGTCTCCCACAAGCACCGAATAAACATCCCACAGGCCCGGAAGAAGTTTCCCATAGGCTAAGTAGTACATTTCCCACAAGCTAATCAAAACACTTCCCTCATGCTAAACAAGAAACCCAGCCATGCCCAATATGTAAACATGCAATACACATGAAATTACTCTCAAAGAAATTCTATAATAAATTGTATAAAGGCATACCCTCGGGTATCCTATCCAAATGGCTAAATAGAGGAACACACCCCTAGGGTGGTCCTTGATCCATGCAGCAATCCCAAACAGCAATTTACCACCACATTTAATCACCTTTAAAAATCTAGGTATTTAAAATAGACACAACCTCAGGCACATGACACCCCAACATGGGTTCGGGGCACAACGGTACACAAAAATGCACAACAGTTGGAAATTAAACACTAAGCCGCCTACATTAAACGCCCCTGAAAGGTATACGCGAACGACGATTCCAGAAACGTCCAAGAACGACGTAGATCTGGGATAAGAAATTTCATGTTCAATCGTAAATAACTTCCCCTTGGAAAATAATTGGTAATAACTACACAAGGAGAGGAGAGGGAATACATGTGCGATTCTAGGGAGATTGACGGTGTTGAAAATGGATTCCCAGTACTCGATCTGGATCTCCTGGAAGATACGGTTGTCCCTCCTGAGCCTCCCTCCGGTTCTAATCTTCCTCTGTGAACAGAGGAGGCTACTGCCCATTTTATGTGAAAAAAACAAAATACACGACATGTACTCTCAAGTACACAGCATGTACATTCCCTTTTTTAACTGTTCCGCTGGCGGTTTCTCGCCAGCATGGCATTATTCATCTATCGACATGAGTACACGGCATGTAATCCTCTCGTGTACTGTCGCCTAGCTGGCCACTGCCTTACTATTCACATGCCGACTGACTACACGGGTTGTAAATATTTACTACATGACATGCATTTGGTTTTTACACCATTCGTCGCCCACATGGATACACACCATGTGTACTCATCCCACACGACCAAAAATACATGGTGTGTGGAAAAGTACACGCCGTGTACTTCCAAAATTTTGGGATTTCCTCCCATTTTCCTTATATTCGCAAAAACACTTAAGGAATGGAGAAAAGAAGAAACCCATACCTCAATAATAAGAACCGGGTTCTTACACATAATTTCATAAAAAACATAAACATTACATGTTTTTTATTGTTTTAGGTACCTTTTTTAGTGTGGTTGGATTATTATGGGAACTTGAGGTTGGTTTTTTCATTTTTTATTTTTTAAAAAAATTATTCTTTAAAACAACTTTTAATAAATGTGAGTGTTTTAATTATGCACATATAATAATGTGAAAAAATATCTTTGGAGGAATGAACAATATCCATGTTTAAAAAGAATGATCTCCACGGATATGAATCCTATCCATGCATGGGAAACATTCATCAAGATACAAATGCATGGTCTCAGTTACAGTCTCACCCATTACCAATTCTATATATAAAAGGTGAATTAGTTGTTGAATTTGGATCTACCAATAATTATCTAGAGATATACCACAGAAAAATGATGAATATAATATTTTTTTGAGAAATAACGACATTGAGGTGTTTCTTAGGACATAATAACACCTAATAAAGTAGAAAAAGACATTAGAATCTATAAACCATGATTTTCCATGATTTTAAACTGAAACCATGTGCAATATAAAATGAATAATATATATTAGAATGATGATTTAAAAGAATCTTATATTTACTAAATCAATTTTTAAATATCACATAGAATCTTTTCATGGTCTCTTTCCTCTTAGGGTATCCCTAAATTGATGAACTTCCTAAAAAAAATTAGTATCATCATTTTTTATGGTATGATAATACATCTCAATGAAATAGAATAAGGATAATAGAGAATTTTATTTAAGAGAATTAGTATGTATCACACACACTATTATGATGTATTATCTTATTTTATATCATCCACATAGATGCTCCCTAATCATTTCCTTAATTAATGCAAACATCACATAACATTAGAGTAATTCATGTGGTTATATACCATTTGTAACCCCCGACTATGCATTTAAAATATAAATACTATTTATATTCCCATAACCATTTCATCAAATTTGATTTTAATAATTAATGATATATTACAAGGATGAATTCCCAATATATAATATTTTATGTTCTACATCCCTCTACAATTATACCATATGATTCATACATATCATTATACTTTGATATTCCCATATCATAACTTTTGATATGGTGCGGATGATGTTTTGATATATTCATATTGTACCAAATGATATCCATTAAAAGGTTATATTATTATCCTTACATTCACTTATTTCATTCCCAATGAAATAAAAATATCATCTCATAGGTTATATCCAAAATAAAGTATATGTATATAAGTATTTAGGGAATATCTCCATCAATCTCCCACGTTTTCCCTAAATATTTGTAGACTTCTGAAACCATATCCATAACTCATTTTATATAATTCAAAAAACACTTTTAAAATTATATCATCAGTTGCACCATAAATTACATTACATACAATACTTTGTGAATTCCCATCCAAAACTATTTTTGGATAAAATCTATAACACTTTTAGAGAATTTATATATCTTTTGTAAAATTTAACCCATATTCAGTAAAATACATAGTTTGGCCACGTGGGACTTTATATAATTGTAAATAATTATGGATTATCTGATAAAAAAATGTAACAAAAGAGATTTTACTAGAAAATAATTAGTGATACTCATGCTACAATTGGATCTGGCATGATCTCCATCAAATACATATATCTCCAAACTTGTACCCACTAACTGTATCATATAAAAGTATTCATAGTCATATAATCCCTTTTTATATAACATTAAGTAAACATAGGAAACTAAGTATGTCAACCCCATAAAGCTACTAATTCAATGTCGATTCTCTATGTATAGACTCACTAGATGGATCAACATGTCACATTTCATTCACCGTAATGGATTAGCACACCACATTCCCCTCATCGAATAGACAATAACATCACATGTCACATATATTGGTATAATCATACTCCCCTTAAGTCTATCTTAATCAATTCCCTTGATTTCATACTCATCATATGAGAGGAAAAATACAATATTGATTAAACCTAATTGAATACATGATCAGAAACTAACCCAACAACCCCCTTGATTCGCTCGTCCTTAAAGCTATAAAATGAATGGTAATAATGTATAAATATTTTCTACTTGGTATATTTTATAACCTTAGGTATGGGGATTGTAATGTTAAATATCCAACTCTAATTTAATAAATATATAGGGTATTACACACCATGTTATAAGCTCCATGTTCCATCCAAAATATGAAATTCATTTTGTGTTTCATGACTATATTCCATGACTATATATGAAATCTTACCCTTATAACCATAATATTTTTTCCCAGTTTATAATACACATTAGTAAAAATCATGTTGGGTTTACGCAAAGTCATAATTTGATAAGATAATAGTCATTTAATTTGATGATTATGTGTAACCAAAATAGAAAATGATAAGGTGGAGACCTTCTTTGTTATAACATGATATATTTGAATTTTGAATCACATTTATGAATAATTAGCAGAACCCTGTATATTTTCCCTCTAATCTTATCATATATGATATTATTTCATAGAATACTCATATTTTTCTATAATTTTAGGGTTTTTTTAAAATAATTACATATCTATGTAATTAAATCTATATCTTTATGTTGTATTTTAGTAAAAAATCCAACTAAAATCCAATAGTTATTAAAATATATAAAGAAATCTTTTATGAATTGTAGTGAGGCTAGGAATCTTGTTCTTAATTTAAAAATCTTTGATCAAGTATGAAAACTTATTTACTTAAAAATAAAAAAATTAATATGTAAATTACCTTTTCTATCTACTAAAAACTCTTTCAATGTTTTTTATCATAAATATTCATGGAAACTATCTGTTTAAACATTTATAAAAGATAATTTTGGTAATAAAATGAAATTATTTATACTATCATTCATAAATAATGTAAATACCCCGTCTCTAGAATCCTAGAGTCAGTGGTTAATTTAACACATTGGGACTAGATATATGGAATCACATCCTAAAGGATCGATTTGTTTTATATACTTGGAATACTAGATACATATTTGAATTTCATATTAAAATTGAAAACCTAAATCATAACATATTATTTTATATGATTACACAATTATTCACCTTAGCATATCCATGCATATCAATGTTAATACACTACCTAGCATCCTAGGGAAATGAATCATAAGAAAGGGGTGATATATAATACTTAATAAGGACCGGTGTACCCCAAAAGATATCATGAATAAATAAGGAATAATCAATAATTTAAGTTTAATAACTAAAAAATTATTCCATTTTATAAATATCAAAAACATTAAAAAAAATATTGAAATAATAAATTATTATTTAAATGCATCATATAAATAATCACATGAGATTAAAACTTATCCATGAGTATTCTAACTAGTTGAATAATCACATTAACATAAATAAATAATCTCATAACGAGTAATGCATAATGTTGACATTAGAAACTTATCTTCAAGGTCTCATGCTAAGAAATCTTCCCAAAATGGTTAAGGCATTAGAAAAATACCCAAAATAGTTTGTCTCTTTAGACCTGCCGATGCATCAAGGGGATATAGCAGGCCCCTCATATCACTTACAATGTCCAATAAATTACTTATCTGAATGGGGTGAAACATAAAAAAAAATAAATATTTTTATTGAAAACAAGAATATGAAATATTAATTCTTTCCCCATTCAATAATAATAATCATAATCCATCTAGAATAATATGGAAAATGGTATAAAAATAGTACATCCGTAGTCAAACTTATCATGACCTATCTAGATAAATTAGGTGGATTTTATCATTTGAGTATATTCTTAGTATATGACTCAACAAAGGATATTGATTTCAATGAAAATACATTAAAAAATCACTAGAAAATTTCTTGATAATAACATCCTTTTAACATTGTAATCACTTATTAATAATCTAAATATTTTCAAAAAATTAATGAAACCATTTTATTTTAAAATGAAAATAAAAAATTATAAATTATACTTCAAATCAAAGAGTTTTTTGAATGGTTTGAATTTTTTTCATGCTGTATATGTTATGAAATCATTCCTTCCACACTATAATAAAATGGAAAAAATTACTTCATTAGAAAAAGGAAAGGAATATTCCTTTCGAAACATATTTTAAAAAGTCAAATATGGGTCAAAAATTATTTAATATATAATTTAGATAATTTTGGAGACAATATTAAAAATATTTTGAGAAAACATTGATATAGAATCAAAATGATTCTATATTGAAGAGGGAAATAATGTTATATTTTCTTAAAATCATTTTAAACACATGGGTGATTAAAATGATACTATTAATTGAAACTATCTTAAATAAACATATGAGAATAAAATATATTGGTTGTAATAAACAAATATCAAATAATTACCCCAATGGATACTTAAACATAACAAATACCAAAGGTATTGCAGAAAGTAATGTAGCAGGGCACTATAGTAGCGGAAGAACTATTGCGGTAGAGGAAATGTAGTGGTGGTGGTACTAAAGAAGCTACTCTATCAGTGTGGGTATCGTAGCAATAATGTTCACCGAGGGGTGCATTGGGCAAAAAACTGGTCTTTCAAGCCTTGTATTCCAGCCACATAACCATGGGCCTTCAGGCTATGTAATGGGTCTCCCTCTAAAGAGGTCTTTGTTTTAATAATAAACTAAGGCTTCGACACTAACCTTTAAAAAAAGAATGCGAAATAAACCTTTACCTCATGTTCAAATTAAAAAATATGTATTTTAAATTCTTGTATAATAAACATGGACTTATAATAAATTTATTAAAAAAATATATTCACATATATCAGACCATATATTACTTACTTATAATATTTTATCACGAGTTATTTAATAATTCTTTTTTGAAGTCATTATTCTGGGTAATAACTACTTTATTTTTCATGTATGTTTTGATTTGGTAGTTTTGATAGTTTTATATTTATCATGGAACCATAAGAACCATAATTTTAACAGTGATATAAATATAACCTATATTTATTATATATGTATTTATAGTAATCCATAAAACATAGTGACATAAAAATGAATTACACTATTATAGAAAGGGTAGGTTGTACGTATGCACTGACACTGTTTTCACTTTTTAATGAATGAAATGAAAGAAATATAAAAAATAAGTCACCATTGAAGAATTTTTATTATATCAAAACAAAAATAAAAATTCATTAAATATTTCTTTGTTACCATAAATGTTAATCATAATTGAAAAAATATCACATCGCTTCGTGGAGGCGGTAGTCCAAACATATAGATGATATACATTGTCATATTCCAACGAATAAGAAGGTAATAGGGTATATTTGATATTTTAATTACGGAATTATATTTTTATCAATATCATATATATTCATTAGTTTCATATTTATAGCCATCCATGTTTTAGGGTGATGAAAACGAATCACAACGCTACATATAGACAATTAGTCATATGTATGAATGGGATGTTTTCTATTTTCAATGGATAGCATAAAAATGGAATATGGTTGTACCATAATAATAATAAAATATAATTATATTTAAGATGCTATATTTATTATCCTAGAGTTGATACAAAACATTATAAGGAAGTTAAAGAAGAAATAAACATGAATGACTCGGTAAAGACTATTACCTCTTCTTCAGTAGACTTCATTAGTTTCTATTCTTAACATACAAAGATAAGGTATTTTGGTTAGGCTAGGACATGAATAAAATTTTTAAATATGTTTATAACTATAATAGATATGGTTTTGTTGATACAGATGACTCCATTATCTGTGAATAAGTGAAGTAAGGGATGACCTTTTTATAATTGAGGTGACGAGCAATTTTTGAATTTATTAAATGATTAAATTATAATAAAGTAATTATCAAGACAAAATTTCCATAAAATTCTATCGATTATAAGTGAAGAAGTATAGTGTTTAAATACCATAAGAAAGAATTTTAATGGTTTAAGTGGTGTTTTAGACCTTATATTTTGGTTTAGCCCCTTAGTAAACATATTTTTACATTAACAATGGTATGATATTTTTCAATGTTAAAGGATTTTAATTTTAAATATAAAGTAAATATATACATATAAATAAAAATGAGTTGAAATTTTGGTACATATATTATCCACCTTATCATATTTCAAAAAAAAATATGATTTTTATCTAATTTATTAAAATATTAATTTGAAAAATTATCAGTATTTTCAATCACGACACTATTCATTTAATTCAACTTAATGAACATAAATAAAGAGATAAAATTATAATATAATCATATAAAAACACTATTATTATCTAATAATCTATAAAATTCATGTAACACTATGTATCATTCCAATTATATCACTTTTAATATTTTTAATATAAATTATTTTATTTTCTATTAATTAAATATATATTATGTCAATGTTGTGTATCAGTTTAAGGTAGTTATAGAATACCTAAAAATTATAAATAAAATAGAAAAAGTAAAATATCGTTGTTATGATCAAAATATCAATTTATATTATTTAATCACTTGTTTTGGTACCTTTGTGTGAACAAAATAGATTTGTAAAACATATAGAGTGGCCTTTTGTAACTTTATCTGATTTAAATATAATATTGGTAATTTTCATGGAAAAGTGTCCATTAAAAAATTAAAATTTTAGAATAAAATTATATGTATCTAATTACCTTCATTAATAATAATTAAGATGACATATTATGACCTTATTACATAGTTAACCTTGAATAACCAGATTTACCCTTTACCAAAGCAGTAAATTTTCCCATGATTCCAAATCATATGGAAATAAATAAAATGGTATAATATAAAAAGTTTGATCCCCATTTTCACGACCCATCCTTGGGGCTCGTGCCGTGACTATCCCAAGCCCACCTTCCTTAGTCCAGGGGTTGTCGACTAGCACCAAAGGGGAATCCCTGACAGAAAGGGATGCCATTTCCTTTACACTTGTAATAGACCACTACCACAAAACAGGGCAAGGGAAGCGTTTCCCTTTATCAGCACAAAAAAGAAAGTTCTAATAAAGGGGTATGCCTTTATCATCGCTATCTAAAAGCGCTGATAAAGGGTACCCCTTTATCAGCACTTTTTTTAGCGCTGATAAAAGGGAACATTTATCAGCGTTTTTTTAGCGCTGAAAAATGTAGCTCTTTATCAACACGAAAAAAGTGCTGATAAATGAATGTTTTATCAGCATTTTTATTTTATCAATGATAAAACATACCTTTATTAGTGCTTTTAACGAGTGCTGATAAAGGTTCTGTCGGTTTTTATTTAACAACCCTAACATTCCATCCTTGCTTGCACGCGGTCAAGCTCTCGCTGAAGCTGAACCAGGATCCTCGTCCTCCTCCTCTTCGTCCTCCTCCTCCTTGTCCTCCTCGTCCTCCTCCTTCCTCCTCCTCCTCCCTCCTCCCTGTCCTCCTCGTCCTCCTCCTTCTCTGCCACTATCGCCACCTCCGCCCCCGCTCCCGCTACCGCGACCACCACTGCCTCTGCCGCCTCTACCCTCGCTGTCGTGACCATCGCTGCCTCTGCCGCCGCCGCCGCCTCCTCCTCTAACGCCGCCGCCTCCACCCTCACTGCCACAACTGCGGCCACCTCATGCTACTCCTCCTGATGCTCTCAAGGTGGGATGTGAGTTCCATGGATTGTATTCCCTTGTTATATTATTTATATATTTTGTGTGTGAGGACTAAATAGTGAATATAGATGTGAGATAGGAATCAAACCATATCTTCAGCCTAATTCCAGTAAGGATTTCCATAATAGATAGCGTGTTCTTAATGTGATTATGATTATTTATAGGGATTTGATTCATAATTAGTGATGAGTGTTGAAATAAGTGATGTTATTGATATTTAGCAACACAAGTGGGTTGGTTGTGAATGATGTGGAATTGGATACCCTATAGGTTCCATAGGCATATCTTGACTCTAAGATGAAGTATATGGTAATTGGTTAGATATGATGGTTCACATGTGTGAGAGGTCTACCAAGGTTATGTGTGATGACTTCTTTGGATAACCAACCCTTGTTTTAATTTTTATTATTTTGAGTTACCATGGGCGGTAAGTTCTATCCCTTTAAGTTGAATATTTATGTATGAGATACAAAGGAAATAGTTTTTAATCATATGGTTATATGGATTCCCAAAGATTATCCCAATGGAAATGATGATGGATCCATATTAATTTTCATCACATAGCATAATATCATAGTTATATTATTAGACAAAGATGGATATGGATTACCTAGGGACACTACTAAATAATCTGGGATGATTCTTCAACACCAATGATCTCATAAGATTACCTCCTCAGTATCAGTTCATAGTTTATTATTAATGTATTTCTAGGGTCACCGCCTAGAAATTGGTGATGAAAAATGATGAATATTTATCTTATAAGATTAAAACCAAAGGATCATCTATGATGGTTATGGATTTTTTTATGGTCATGTATTGGAATCAAAGATGATTCCTAATGACAATTGGTCAACTAATAATAACACTCCAGGATCATATTTCAGCAAGATTACAATGGATTTCCTAGGTTTACCCCTTGAAATATGATTCTTCACAATGACTATTTATGTTATATGAATACTTTATAGGTATTAATTTTAGAGCATACCGACAATGGATTTCCTTGGGTGACCCAGTATGAATAGGTTATAAAGCCTGCTGACTATTTTATCTTTTAGGATTACCTCCCATGTATGATCATGGATCCTGATGACTATAGATTACATTGGAACACCTTAATTGAATAGACATGTATGAATTATGTCTATATATCAAATATAATTACGTCATATAGATTGGAATTTTTTCTATTATAATCATAATGCTTACTAAAATTTCCAAGGTTCTAGGATTTATGCATACTACTATATGGAATCACGATTGTATGGGTTGGCATGGTTATCATCCATGAAAAGAGTAATTTTAGTACCAAAATATAAATAAATAATAAATATTGTAAAATCAGTAGAGTATAGATCTCTTTGATCATACAAATCCATGAAACCAAGTTTATACTTGAGGAAACTGATGAGTGAGGTTTGTGAATGCTTTTTGGAACTAGGAACTGATTCGCTTGATGAAACACAGGAAATATCTTTACATGTAGCCTCACTTGCCAAATCATTGGAACAATTTCTTGTATTGGATGCTCTTAATGTCAGATTTATCATCCCATATTATTCATCAAATGGATTGGTCAACTTCCAATCTATCATGGAGGCTGTTGCATCACCTTTACACGCAACTAAAGATCAGAGGAAGATTGATTAGAAAAACAATCCCGAGGGAACTGGACATGAAAGATCATGTGGTGCCATATTTGCTTAGAAACCTCAATTTACCCCACATGATATAAGGTTATTTCATGATGTCCAAGACATAGCGAGAGGAGAAGATAAGGTGAAAGTCTCGTAGATGAACAACATCAACAATGAACATCCATGACCCTTTCACTATATACATCAAAATCATATCTTTAAGAACGTCCATGTGAATTTCTATCTTACTTCCATCGAGGATGATGCATGTTGGTCAACTTGTTTTAGAAATTGTTTATCTTCATCCGTGCCTTGTACTTGCACCCATGAATTTGAAGGTGAGTATGCATACATGATAGTTAACCTTCTTATAGAAGAGTTTCTAGAAGAGTACAAGAGACATGAAGCAATGAAGATCATTAGAGTGTTGGAGAAAATGTTGTTGCTGCCAACAATATGGAAATCGTCTTGTGAAACGTGGCCTAAGTTACAACTTGCATGTATTGTACTTTGTTTTTTTTGGAGGGTTTCAGTGTAAATGTATTTTGGAACGATCACTGATATTCATTTTCTTTTTGGTTTTTTTGACAGCCGAGGGGAAAGGGTGGGGTCTGCAAGCATTGGAGGATATGTCGAAGGGTCACTTTAAACTGAAAGCCTCCGATATATCCTCCAATGTCTGCAGACCCCACCCTTTCCCCTCGGCTGGCAAAAGAATCTAAAAGACAATGAATAACAATGATCATTCCAAAATGTATTTACACTGAAACCCTCCAGAAAAAAATAAATCACAATACCTGCAAGTTGTAACTTAGGCCATGTTGCACAAGCCGATTGCCACATTTTTCTAGCAACCACATTTTCTCCAAAAATCTAATGATCTTCATTTCTTCATGTCTCTTATACTCTTCCAGAAACTCTTCTCTAAGAAGGTCAACTATTGTGTACGCATACTCACCTTCAAATTCATGGGTGCAAGTACAAGGCACAGATGAAGATAAAAAATTTCCAAAACAAGTTGACCAACATGCATCATCCTCTATGGAAGTAAGATAGAAATTCACATGTTCATTCTTAAAGATATAATTTTGATGTATATAGTGAAAGGGTGGTGGATGTTTATTGTTGATGTTGTTCGTCTTTGAGACTTTCACCTTCTCTTCTCCTCTCGCTATGTCTTGGACATCATGCAATAGCCTTATATCATGTGGGGTAAATTGAAGTTGCTGAGAAACTATGGAACCGCATGATCATTCATGTCCAGTGCCCTCAGGATTGTTTTTCTAATCAAGCTGCCTCTGATCATTAGTTTCATGTAATGGTGGTGCGGCATCCTACATGATAGATTGAAAGTTGACCAATCCATTTGATGAACAAGATGGGATGCTGAATCTGACGTTAAGAGAAACCAATATAGGAAATTGTTCCAATTATTTGGAAAGTGAGGCTACATTTAAATATATTTCCTGTGTTTCATCATGTGAGTAAGTTCCTAGTTCCAAAAAGCATTCACAAACATCACTCATTAGTTTCCTCAAGGATAAACTTGGGTTCATGGATTTGTATGATCAAAGAGATCTATCCTCTACTGCTTTTACAATATTAATTATTTATTTATATTTTGGTACTAAAATTACACTTTTCTTGGAAGATAAACATGACATATGTGATGTGTACGTGTCAACCCAGCCTCAATCCGAGGTGCGGAGTGGCCGACACCACTCGAAGTGTCTCTCTATAGTTTAAAATGGACATCATTTTAATTGAAAACAACAACTGACATACGGTAATCCGACCAAACGCATTCGGATTCTTTTGAAACTTTAAGAAAACTATCCATGGGTTATATGTGACTTGTTCAAGTCAATAGCGCGTCAATCCGAGTCACAGTGTTTCTGGGATCACTCTAAGTGTCTCACTTTTGTTTAAAATGGAAAACATTTTAAGTACATACAGGAAACTGACCAAACGGATTCTGATTATGTTGATACATTAGCACAATGATACATGGGTCATATATGACGTGAAAGAGTCAACCCCACCTCAATCCAAGGTGCGGTGTGACCGGCACCGCTCAAAGTGTCTCTCATTAGTTTAAAATGGACTTCATTTTAAGTGAAAACAACAACTGACATATGGAAAACCAATGAAACGCATTCTAAATGTGTTGATGATTTAGGAAAATGATACATGGGTCATATATGATGTGCATGAGTGAAATCCACCTCAATGCGAGGCGCGGTGTGGCTGACACCACTCAAAGTTTCTCTCTTTAGTTTAAAATGGACTTTATTTTAAGTGAAAACAACAACTGACATACGGAAAAATGACTAAAAGCATTTCGATTCAGTTGAAACTTGAGGAAAATGATACATGGGTCATATGTGCTGTGTACATATCAACCCAGCCTCAATTAGAGGCGCATAGTGGCCGACATCACTCGAAGTGTCTCTCTATAGTTTAAAATGGACTTCATTTTAATTGAAAAAAAACTGATATACGATAATCCGACCAAACGCATTAGGATTCTGTTGAAACATTAGGATAATGATCTATGGTCATATGTGACGTGTTTGAGTCAATTGCACCTCAATCTGAGTCACAGTGTGGCCGAGATCACTCTAAGTGTCTCTCATTTCTTTAAAATGGAAAACATTTTAATGACATACATAAAACCGACCAAACGCATTATGAATTTGTTGATGCTTTAGGAAAGCGATACATGGGTCATATGTGATGCGTACGAGTCAACCCCACCTCAATCTGAGACACATTGTGGCCAGTATCACTCCAAGTGTATGTATAATGCTTAAAATGGACATCATTTTTAGTAAAAACCACGTGTATATATTCTTAATTGTGTATAACAAATATAATTACTTATTCAATTTTTATGTATTTTATTGATAATTGATAATTAAATTATGTATGTGTTCAATTATGAATTGAATTCCAGATTCGACATATAATTGTCATCTATGTTTTAAATTGAATTCTAAATCAATTATGTATGTTTATAATTATGTTATAAATTATGATTTAATTATAGATGTGTATAGTTCTAGGGTGAAATGTTAAATGTGTATGCATTATATGTTAAATAATTGGAAAGGAGAGGGAATGGAGAATTACACCACAATTGACAGGAATGGTTTCCTCTTGTTCGCATGTCATGTATCATATTTATTACTGTTTTCTCCTTTTACTCATTGGTTTCCTCTTGTTCGCATGTCATGTATTTTCTAAGGCATCATTCAGTCTTTGTAAGAATAACTTGAAATAAATTTGATATATGTCAGATTAAACCAGGTATCTTATATATACACAATGTTCACCCTACTGGACACACCATGTATATGGATTTAACATGTGTCTAAAGGCATTTGTACCATGATTTGTTTTAATAAAACCCAAACAATGCTACCTGATTAATTAAAACATAATATTAGGCACGTTCTTGAGATCGAAACCATAAAGACGATGAATATGAATAAACAATGGATGAATTCCAATCGGTTGACAAAAAGTATGAAGATGGCGTGAAAGAGTTTATCAAGTTTGCAGAAGATCATGCATGTGACCCTTCTCAAATCCTTTGTCCGTGTTTACGCTGTTTTTATTCAAGACAAATTAGTCTAGTTGAGTTGGAAGAACACCTGATCTGTCACAGAATAGATTGAAGTTATACATGTTGGAATAAACACGGGGAAAAACCAATGCAGGTAGTGACTCAAAGAACATGACATTTTATAGATCATCTGATATGATTAGAAGCATGAACAGTGAAGACACTCGTATGGAGGGTGTGATTACAGATGTGAACGATGATGAAGATCGTATAGAGGAAAAGATAAGGACAGTTGAAGATGAACTTCGTGATTTCCCAAAATTGTTTGAGAAGATAAAGAGTTGTGCAAAAATGCCATTGTATGCTGGTTGCACTAAATATATAGCATTGTCAGCTGTGTTGAAGATGTATAATTTGAAAGCAGGCAACGGGTGGAGTGACGCCAGTTTTACGGAACTACATGATTTCCTGATTGACATGATCCCAGAAGATAATGAACTCCCAAGACGAACATATGATGCCAAACAAATGCTACGATCGATGGGTATGATCTTTGAAAGAATACATGATTTCCTGAATGACTATATATTATTTCACAAGGACCACAAATCACTTAAAGAATGCCCAAAGTGTGGTGCTTCCTGATACCAGAAAGATGATTCTAGTCCTAAGAACGTTGTACCGTACTTTCCAATAATTCCTAGTTTTAGACACCTATATGGAAGTGAGGAGACTACTGGACAATTGAAATGGAATGCAGATACAAGAATTAATGATGGGAAACTATGTCACCCTCCATACTCTCCTCAGTGGAAGAGAATTGATCACGAGTATCCTGAATTTGGGAATGAGCCGAGAAACCGTCGTCTGGCGTTATCTATAGATGGGGTGAATCCTTTTGGTTTTCAAAGCAGCAGTCACAGTACATGGATGGTTATGTTGGTAAATTATAATTTACCACCATGGTTATGCATGAAATGAAAATACATCATGTTATTTAGGCTTATATTAGAACCAAAACAACCAGGTAATGATATTGATGTTTATTTGGACCCATTGATCGAGGATTTGAAAATATTATGGGATTCAGGTGTTACGATGTATGGTGCTTAAAAAAATGAATAGTTCACTTTGAAAGCCATGTTGTATGGGACGATAAATGACTTTCCAGCTTATGGAAATTTGTTAGGATATAGAATTAAAGGAACTCATGGGTGTCCCATTTTCGAACAAGGTACACAGTCAATTAGGTTGAAACATTCATCGAAAACTGTGTTTCTAGGACATCGTAGATTTCTACCCCGACAACAGAAGTACTGATCTTGGACAACATCATTTGACGGAAGTTCAGAGGAACGTACAACACTGTCTCCACTAATAGGTGATCAATTGTTTGAGAAAGTGAAATATTTGGACACTACTTTTGGTAAGCCGTTTTCAAAAAACCTTACAAAAACTGGTTGGTAAAAGAGATCTGTTTTTTTGAATTACTATACTTGAATTGTCTGTATGTCAGACATTTTCTTGATGTTATGCATGTTGAAAAAATTTATGTGATAGTGTCATCATCACGTTGTTAAATGCACCCGAAAAAACAAAGGATGGAATTAAGGCTAGATTGGACATGGTTGAGATGGGAATACGAGAAGTGTTGGCACTAGTGAAGGGTGAAAAATGAACATTTCTTCCTCCTGCTTCTTACACTCTTTCTAGGCAGGAGAGATATCAGTTTTGAAACTTCTTGAATGACGTAAAGGTTTCATAGGGGTATTCATCAAATATGAAGAACATCGTGTCAATGGGAGATTTAAAATTAAAGGGTCTGAAATCTCATGACTGCCACGTTTTGATGCAAGATCTAATTCCTATAGCTTTACGTTGAATGTTTCCCAAGAATTTCCACCATACATTAATGAAGCTCTGTTTCTTCTTCAAATCTATATGCAGCAAAGTTATCGACCTGAAGAAATTTCCAACTATGTTAAAAGAAATTGACGTCATATTATGTGAATTGTAAATTTTCTTCTCGCCGACATTTTTCGATATGATGGTTCATGTGATGGTTCATATGGTGAGATAGATTAGACTATGTGGTCCTGTACATTATAGATGGATGTACCCCATTGAATGGTATATGATTATTTTGAAAGGGTATGTCAAAAACCAAAGTCGACCAGAGGGTTGTATTGCAGAGAAATATATTGTTGAGGAAGCTATTGAATTTTGTACCGAATACCTGTCTGGTGTGGAAATCGTTGGCCTACCGAAATATCATCACACTGAGTGGCTTGTGGGTGAAGTAATTTCTAGAAGAGAGGTTTTCATAATCAATATTACAGATCTGGAGCAGGCCCACCTTTACGTTTTACATAACAGTTTCGACGTTGACCCATATGTTCAAACCCACAAAGAAATTCTTAGGCATTTGAATCCTTCTAGGGATGCAAAATTGATATCAGATACACATATTCGTCAGTTTATAGGATGGTTTGGAGACCATATTTTTAAGCAGTTATATGAAAATCGAGACTCAATTTCAGAACGACTTCGATGGCTAGACAGAGGAGCACATGTGTACATATTATCTTATAATGCTTATGCAGTTAAGAGTTATACATTCTATACAAATGAACATGATGAAGACAGTACCATGAAGAATAGTGGGGTTACACTTGTGGTTGAGGCGATGCATGTTTCCGGTGCTAAGGGCAAAAATACAATTTATCTAAATATGTCATACTTTGGCATCATCAAACGAATATGGGAGTTGGATTATACAAAATTCAAAGTGCCGATTTTTCAATGCAAGTGGGTTGATAAGAGGAGTGCTGCTAAAATAGATGAATTAGGATTCGTGAAAGTTGATTTCAGTAAGGAAGGGGAGAAATATGAACCATTTATAATGGCATCAAAGGCAGTACAAGTATTTTATGTTCCAGACCCCGCAAATCAAAATTGGTCAATTGTTCTGTTATCGACCAAAACAACTGAAGGGTCATATGAAAGTTCAGCAGAGGTTGACCCTTTTATATGGACTTCACAATCATTTCACAGCGGTCCAAATGTAGACGGTGTTTTTTATGTCAGAGGAGACCACAATGAATGAATTTATATAGTCGATAGAGGAGTCAAATCACTTCAGCCTTTACAGAAAAAAAAGGGAGTATAATAATTAGGTTATTTTTTTATTGTAACATACATTGTGTTACGTTATGTTATTATCTATTTGATGTAATTTTTATGTAATATAAATTAAATATTAAACCACTTCTACATATAATGACTTCTGAACCTGCTGATGCGCCCAATCCCAAGGCACAAAGTGTCTCTCAACCAGCAGCTGGTGGTCCCACTACAGAGCAACAACAGGTTTCTCAACCAGATGCTGGTGGTCTCAGTGCAGAGCAATAATAGGTTTCTCGACCTGTTGTTGCTGGCCCCAGTGCTGAGGTACAATATGTTTCTCAACCTGTTCCTGCTGGTCCCATTGCTGATGCTAGCGCTCCGAGGAAGATATTGATGCTACTTCTGAGGAAATGATAGGAAATGAAACCCTGCAAGCGCAAAAAAAAATAGAAGCGTCGTAGTTTGACAGTGTTGGCCAAAATCCTTAAGTAAAATAGAAAAAGGCATCAAATTTGAGGTGGGATGGAATAAGCGAGGCCAACATGTTAACCCCAACAGAGCCATGTTTAGTAGCTACATTGGAATCGTCACTCGGAAACACGTGCTGATTGATGTACAGTCATGGCACCATGTTGTCACCAGGCTGAAGACACTATTGTGGGAAGAGATTACGGTGACATTATGATATCATTTTTTTAATTTATTAAAATAAAGTAAAATACCAAAACATTGACTTACTCTTCATCATCCATTGTAGAGTGCATTTATTGTAGATGTCTCACACAAGGAATATGTATTAAGAGTTGTAGGAAGGATTCATAGAGGTTTCCGCACAATTTTAACGAAATATCATCTTAAAGATGCAGAAGGGAAAATCAAGCCGCACCCACCTCCTCTTTACGCACACTAGATATTCCAAGGAGTGTGGGATGTGTATAGAAACTGCCGTGGGGAGCAAAAATTTTAGGTACATTGTGTCGGGTAATACGTTGTTTGACGTTTTCTTGTATTCATCAATCTGATTGACAGTTTTTTATTTATGAAATAGCTACTGAGTGATGAAAATAAAAAACGAGCAATAGAACCAGTGTACCCTTACTGTAAAGAAAAGACGAGGTACGCTGAAATTGGGAAAAAAATTGGTATGTCTTTTAAATATACCCTACTACTAGTATGTGACATAAAACAACACCATAACCATGTTTCCCTATTTATATGCAGATTGTTGAATCGAAATCGAAATCCATATCAATCCCACACCATGTGCTATGGAAGGAGGCTCGTGTAAATAAAGAGGGGACATTGATAGATGAAAACACACAAAAAGTGTGGGAAACATGTGTAAGAATGACATAATATAAATTTGAGTTTCTTTAAATCGCTATTACATTACAATAAATACTTATTTATCTATATTTTCTATCTGAAATAGTCACAAGAATCAACAAAAACTGCACCAGATGCAGACATACTTTCAGAAGCCTTGAAGTAGCCAGAAAAGTATGGCCGCGTCAGAGGTGCGGGTTTTGGGGTGACACCCCGAACATATTTTCAAACACAAAAACAAGCGAGGGATCAAAATGGAAAAATGGAAAAGCTTCAAGAACAATTATCTAGTTTTCAAGAATAATTACAACACCAGAGAGAGATGATAGCAAAATTGATTGGGGAGAGGCAAAGAGAAGAAACAACTCAACAACAACTCGTGCGTGACGATCTCGCCCCATCCCCCACCAGCTTTGAGGCAAGCCATTCCCCTGAAAAACCTGACTTAGATGAGGTAATAAATGTTTTAATAGTTTTTTCTGTGAAATGTGATTTACATAGACATCGATACCTTTCCTATACTAAATTTCCATAGGGTGAAAATGAATGTGATTTATATTTATCAACTCCCACCTATCGCCTTGTAGCGAGGGCTACGTTGTTCAATACGCAAAATGACATGCTACACAACAGACCGCTTCCAAAAAATCATCTTAGAGTGTCAATTATCATAGCTAATGAGCCCAGTGCCGAGCTACCTATTCCAAATGACGATGATGACATTCATACGATTGAACAAGATGTTAGAACATTCATCACATGGCCGACAGTTCTTGTAAAAAAACAAGTCTACAAAAAGTTATTCATTTCTAATTTCTTTTTCAAGCTGGACCTTTAAAATTTAATAAAAAAAGGTCTGAACCAATTACTTTTATTACAGAATGACAAAGACTGTGGGGTGAAATGAAATATCAGCTCAAAATTATCTCAAGGATCAACCAACCGATTGAAACGGTCTAATGAGAACACCTTTACCCCACCCATTCTATATCCACAGTTAATATCATTGCAGGCTCATGTGGATATAAAGTTGAAAGAAGAAAGTACTCACATAGTTGATTTCGAAAAAGATATGTATGGAGAGGAGATATCAGATTTCATTAGTGCTGAAAATGTAAATGAACTCCTCAAGTGTGAATGGGTAGGTGCCTCAGTTGTAAATGTATACATGAGGTAAGTTTTCATGATTTTATTTTACGAAGCTGATATACTCTGATAATTTTGACTAAATACATTTTATATTTTCCGCAGACGTATATATGAAAAACAATTTAAGGGATTTCCCCATGAACAAAAACTTGGACTCATTAGTCCTCACACCACATCTTCAAAAGACAAAATGGATTCTTTTAAAGAGGTTGCAATAATTTCATCCCTGCTCAAATCGTTTGAAAACAAAATTACGGATGACAGGCTCTTTTTAATACCAACGATGCAGGGGTAAAACTCTACAATTTTATCATATCAACTATATTTTAATTTCTTTCTTTACTTATTCCTTTTCTATATTTAGGGAGCATCGGACGCCGATTGCAGTCAATTTGGATACTCCATATATTTAATTTCTGGATTCAACGCATGGATATCCAACAAACCGACCATGCATGATGGCGTTTGATGATTTCTAATACACTAGATCAAACATTTTAAAACTAAATATGTAGTTATATAATTTATGTTATCTTTTAATGGGGATTCTGTTATGATAGGGTGGTGCATCAATATCGTCTAATGCATGGAATGAATACAAGGCATAAGGATGAGAACACCTACAAGATCTACAACTGGAAAAGTATCTGGGTATATATAATAACATTGCACTATCCAAACACATATCAAAACAAATTACTTATTGTTGTAGATGTTTCTGTAGTGTCCAAAACAAACAAACGGAAAGGACTATGGTTATTATGTTTGTAAATTTATCAAAGAGATCGTATTTCATCAACAAACTAGCATCCCTGATTTGGTATTTTCGAAAATAATTACGAGTTTATTTAAAATATTTATTAATCCTTTGTGTATTTATATTTTTTCAGTACTACTATGACTATCGCAAAAAATCATATTCAGAAGATGATATACATGTGTTAAGAAACGAATGGGCAACATACCTGATGGAATATTGTACACAAATAAGATGAAGGTGAATTCCTACCACTTATGTTATCTATATATGATCATTTATTATCCTCCAACCATATTTGGTGAATTGAGAATGCTCCGATGTATTGAAATCCTAATTTATTACACATTGTTTTCTATCCCCGAATTCATATTATTGATCTTTGAACAAATCAATATTGAAGTAAGGCATGATGTTGTGTAGTTCGTATGGGGTGAACGATGAAACCACCCTGGATCAACAAAATCCATTTTTTGTATCTCGTTTGTTTGAACTTGTATTTGAGCACATGTGTTGTTGTTTGACATGCACAATTATTTCTTGGTAGATTCATGAGATAATCAGTTTCGTTGAGGGATTTTTTGGAACCAAAATATGTGTCCCATGATAATTCAAGTAAGGGAAAGTCTGGTTGAGATGAAATCCAAGCTCAAACGACCAGTACATCATCAAAAGGATCAACCATGTGATGCACCATCATGTAGAATCTAGTCCTCGTGATGTTTTGAGGTCTTTATGGAAGGTATGGGGAGTCTGATAAGCCCCATGGCCACCATAAATAATGTTTACAGATAGCTCCACATGTTTTTTGTGCATCGTGACTCTTTATAAGGATCATGCCATTCACATGGTCCATCTTAGCACGTATGAACCACTCATCCCACTGCTACTCTTCGAAGAACCTAAGAATATGACAATGCATAAGCCCCACAAAACCCATACTCATCCAACCTAGAGTACTCCTAGCGTGAAGGGAAGCTAACCATGGGTAATACCCACAACATACCTCTTTTAAATATATGGTTTTGATCCTTGTATTCTAAATAGGGTACGTAGGAAGCCTCCATGAGGTTAAATCCCAACCAATGGTAAACCATGGTGACCCCCTCACTGGGGTACACCTTCGCTTATTTTCCCTATTGTATTTCCCTTAGTGGCATCCAAATAAGTCTTCAAAATGAGAAACCTTACCTTAATGGGATGCACCACACTTGGGTCAGACCTCATTGGGCGTTTTGATCCATCTATCAGGTAAACGTTCCAGGTGCTCCCTCCTACGGATGTACCTACCTGATCCACCATTATAAGTATTTTGATCCACCCAGGTCTTACATCTCTTTAAGACATTAAATTATGACCCTCTATCCTTGTGCGATGTTAAACTCATGGATTAACACAAGGTAAACATGGGTTTCCAATAATATATTCAATATTTATGTTTAATCAGTCCTTATTAAGGTATTGTGGAGGTTTGGTTTTATGTTTTCCAGTAGATTTCATAATATTCCATGCTTTATGTAGGTGATTCCAGGATTTTACATTATATTATGATTTTATTATGTTGTATTTTCTTACTAAGTGTACTATATGAAATGTTTGTGTGGTTAAAAATTTTGTTATCAAAGGAATTTGAGGTGTGTATAGACTTGAATGTTATTTTTTAAATTATTTCAGTTGTATTTCTTGTGGATTTTCATGGTTAAGTCCTTTAAATGAGTTTGAAGAAATGAGAAAGTTGTGTGATAGCGGTTTTCAAATTGATTTAATGTGTTTGTGAATTTTAAAGAGGGTTTTCTTATGAGATGTAGAGAGTATATATATATGTATTTACATTGAATGAAAGTACATGAGAATGTGTTGATATATATTATGTGTATAATGTAAATTGAGCACAATTTCCATACAAGGTATTTTCTTTATGATGTGCAGGGGACTGGGTAAGCAGGAAGGGGTGGTTTTCTGGGGGAGGGGGAATGGGGAAAAGTGGTATGGGGAAGGTGTAGGAGGTGTGATGGGTTCTTTTGAAATATGTAGGGGGTGGGAAGGGGGGTGTGCAATGGGAAGGGGGGAAGTTCAGTGGGAAGGGGTGTGCTGGGGAAGGGGGCAGGGGGTGTTCAGGGGGCAGGGAGTGTGCAGGGGTAGGGAGTGTGCTCGGGGGTGGGCAGTGTGTAGGGGGTGTGCGGGGGAAGGGGGCAGGGGTGCTTCTTTTTTATGGAATGGGGGGACATATAGCCATGGTATTAAACCGTGGGTGTCCTGGGTAGGGGTGGTTTTCTTGGGGAGGGGGAAGGGGGCAGAGGTTCTTCTTTATTTCATTATTGATTTACTAACATAATAATTGTTTTATTATGTAGGTGAAATATTTTTCCTCAGTTCGAATACATTTTTCAAAAACCGCCGCCATGGACGACAAATGTTTAGAGAGGATGGATGAAAAAAGGATGGAAAATCATTGTTTTGTAACTGGTGTTGGATAAATGTAATTGTAACCAAATTAAACATTGTTTGAAATGTATATAGAAGTGTGTTGTTTTGTATTCATGATTTCAAGTAAATTTATGTATCATTTTTGTTCTTCTGTGCTTTGTGTGTGGGTGTTGTGTGCAGGTTTTTTTTGGACTATGTGCAGGTGTGGTAATGTGTGCATGTGCTGGGCAGGTTCTGTGGAGGTTATAGTTTTGGATAGGATCTTTGGCCTTTATCAGCGCTTGTTATGTGCTGATAGATGGATAATATATCCGCACTATTTTGAGAACTGATAAAGGTAGTTTTTATCAGCGCTAAAAATAGCGCTGATATATTATAAATTTATTAGCGTTCAAAATAGCGCTGAAAAATACAATCTTTATCAGTGCTTTTTTAGCGCTGATAAATGTCCCCATTTATTAGTGCTATTTTTAGCGCTGTTAAAGGCCGTTTTAGCGCTATTATAAGCCATATATGTAGTAGTGGACAAAGTCTGAACACATGCAGTGGAAGAAAGAAGTACTAATATAGAAAAGAAAAATGTGCTGAAAGTAAGTGGGCCAGATTACAAACACAACTGAACAACAACTAAAGGTACAAGTAAAAAGGGAAAACAGCTCCTGGATCATCTACCGGGGGATCCTACTAGAAGGGTAGGTACAGAACTCGAACAACTCGTCCCTGACGAATGTCCCATCTAGTCCAGCTCTAAGCAGCCTCCTTTCTGTCACCCTTAGCCTCAATCACACTTGACTGTCATCAGCACAGAACACAACAAGGTCCGGGCGAAGCCCGTGCATGGTTGAGTTTTACAATACTCAATAGGGTACCCCGAGACCCCCGAAGGTCTCCCAGAATCCACCCCGGATATACCACAAAATAAATATACAATCATGAAGTATCAACCAACCCTACTTAGGTATATTTACAAATGTATAACTAAGTTACCAATCTCAAACCGACTCCAACTCGTGAGCCCAAGCACACCCATTCTCAAAAGGAAGTAAATTCAATCATCTCAATGATAACTACTGAAAGGAAAACCTCAGCTCACACAGGTATACCACTCATGCAACGGGGTGGAGATGATTAGTTGTAGCCACTGAACCATCTCTTTTTTCGAACCCATATAGGATCCTGGAACAGTATAAGCGCTGTCGAACCCAAGGAGGATCCCGATATAGAAAACATCACTATAGAACCCACAGAGGATCCCGGTATAGATGTCATCGCTGTCGAACCCACAGAAGATCCCAGTACATTATTTCTACTTTCGAACCCACGGATGATCCTGGTACGGTAGTAGGTCCATGTAGGATCCTAACGTCTCAGTCGCAGCCATCCATAGGCTTTCCTCACACCGCACACTCGATTCCGATAGGGTCCACTCCTTGAGCCATGTGTTGATACATCAACTACCACGAATTCTTGAGTTTATGTATCGTGAAGTTTCTTCTCATCATAAGGAACCCAATGCGACAGACGACGCATCAATCGGACGCCCGGTTTGTGAGTTATTGGCATTTCCGTTCCAGGGGCCCATTTGGTTTTTAGGTTCAAACCAACTTGAACTTACGCCAACTACGTCCAAACCTCAATTAGTTTATTCCAAAAGAATCATCTTGCTCTAAGCCTTCTGTTGGCGTAGACATTTCGTCGTTTGGACACATGTAGCACAAGATATGGGTGAAAAGGTGAAATGGATCGAACTGGGTCCGGTTCCGGTCCGACCCTGTCAAACCGACCCGACCCGACCCGGTCCGCTGGTCCAACCCGGTCCACTAGTCCGACCCAATCCATGAAAACGACCTACCACGGGGGGGGCGGGGGGGGGGGGGGGGGGGGGGGAGGGGCAGCCCATCCCGAGGGCGGCCCGGCCGAAAGTGGCCCGACCCGTGTGCGGCCCTGCCGAGGGCGGCCCTGCCGAACGTGGCTCGACCCGTGGTGGCCCGACCGAGGGTGGACCGACTGAGGGGGGCCCGACCCGTGGCAGCCCGGCCGAGGTGGGCCCGGCCCATGGCAGCCTGGCTAAGGGAAGCCCGGCCGAAAGCGGCCTGGCCGAGTGTGGCCTGGCCGAAAGCAACTCGGCCCATGGTGGCCCGGCTGAGGGCGGACTGGCCCATGGCGTCCCGGCCAAATGTGCGCCGAGGGGGGAGGCGCGTGCGCCCTGGAACCCAAACGGATTAGTTGTTCGTGTGGTAACCCCAATCGGCACCAGGTGGCGCCGATCCAGGTCACGCGGGACCCTAAGGGTCCCCCTCGTCCTGTTCCTCCGGTGGCTGGCCCGCCCGGCCCCCCGGATTCTCCTCCTCAACGTGATGGAACCGCGGTCCTACTGTCCTCCGTACGGCGTGACGATTCTAGGCCTCATCCACCACGGTCCGTCTTGGATGCAGCCTCCAACTTCACCGTGCGGCGCGGCGGTGACGCGGTGCCTCCGCTGTGGCCCAGCATGGTCGTGGCCCCCTACTGCCTCCGCGCGGCACTATGGCGCCGTGCGCCTCCTCCACGGCCCGTCATGGTCACGACTCCCCTTCGGCGTGGCCCGACGGTGCCTCACCCTCTTGGAGACCCAGGGGCCTTGTGCTGCCGGTTTTCTTCACGGTTGGCCCGATGCCGGCCGCCATTGCTATGCCTCCGTCGTCAACACAATGTAAACAACAAGAAGGGGGGAGGGTCGGACCATTTTTCTGCAGTCCGAGCCCTCCTCGTTATGTTGTTAACAGTCGTAATAAATAATCCGAGATTTGAATGACGAAGAACAAGAACAAGAATTCCACTCATACCTCTACCTCGTTTTCGGTGATTAAGGACGAAGTCACAGAGGACAGACACCATTTATTAAAAGTTGTAGGAGGTAGAGCTCGGAGGAGACGTGTCGAGATGACGTCGTTGATGTTCTTGGTGGGCGGCGGTGCTTCCCTTTCTTACCCCGTTGAAGAAGGAACAATTTGGTGTTCATCGTTCTTCGGAGGTGAGGAGCGTTCTTCGTCAATAGGAAGAATTTCTCCCGAGTTTCTCCAAGGCTCCACCAAAATAAAGAGTTTACAAACAAAACAAAATAATATCATGGTATATTATTTAATTTTTGACAATAATTCTAAAGATTTCAAAATATTTATAAAAATTAATTAATTGAATCCATTAATTAATTTTTAGGTGAATTGGCACCATTATGGGAAAGTTCAAGAGTTTCCACCATTTTTGGGGAGCTCAAGGGGTTTAATGGGGGTTAGAGGCGCTGAGGGGCTCGGGTGGGCCCCACCTAATAAAATCCTCCCAAGGAATGTTAGGGTGTGGTGGGACTCACCTCTAACCTCCACTTGGATGTTTTAACCACCAAATAAATAAAAATAAGTACACTTATTTTTATTTAATTTTATTTATAAACCCCAAAAATTAACTTCCATTCTCGTTAGAATGCAACTGCGGTAAAGGTATCCTTAATCGAATATTGGCGCTACGAGTTCAACGGTGCCCCGAATTTGAATTCCGAGCACCGGTACAATAGATAAGAAATCTCACTCATACGTTTATTAAACGTACCCGAACAAAACTTCCGAAATTGATTTTGGGCTCACCGGGCCTCAGAATCAAGTGCCGTCAAAAATTGCAGACTCATAAAATTCGCATGTATTTAGGAAGAAATCTTCCATGTAATTTCCAGGTCTTTACTCCCATGACACAATAGATGGAATTCATTTTTCCACAGTCGGTTTCTTGAAGTTTTATTAATTATTTTTAAAATAATCCTTCAAAATGAGATGAAAAATAGTTTTTCAGAAGAATGCATTTTATGTATAAACATATTTTAATACTAATTTCAATCATGAAATTGAGTAAAATATACTTTATTATATTTTTCATAATATAAGTTAAATAATCTTAACCTGAAATTATTTAAATTGAAATTTACTTTTTATGTGCATGAAACAAAAATATAGTTCAATAAAAATCATTATTGCTCGCTATCGACTAGAAAATCAATCTTTCCTGAAAAAACTAAAATATTTCACTCGAACCTAAATTTTATATGAGGATTTAAAAAATATATATTATTATTTATGACATAAAATTTATAGAACTTCAAGAAATAAATTAGAATAATTGTTCAAAAAAAGCAGTAATTTTTTAATGAAAATACACTTCTTGTGCATAAAATAACCTTACAAAAAATTTAGTACATATCTCATAAAATTAATAATTTAATTTCTATTGAGAATATAATATATATATATTTCGTAATACAATAAATACTATTCATACCCACTAATTGAATTGCTAATTTGTAATTTTTATATTTAAATAATATTATTTTGTGGTTCATTTAGACTTGGTGTTGTTTGTCATATACACTATCGAACATAGTGTTCTTTTAAAATCTATGGGTGTTAAATCCACCCCCCCACACTTAAATAAATTTCATCCTAAAAATTTTAACATATTCATGGTAACCATGTTCCCGACTTTTGATAATACCATTATGGAAATCTCACATTATATAAAGGGATAATAGACTATATCTTGAGAAGATGGAAATTGAAATACAATGTTCAAAGAGAATAAATCATAACAAGGTTTTGAAATAGGAGAAAATTATTAGGATATGAAAATATGGACATGTAAGATAAAACTAACACAAAAGGACTATTAGTGAGTCACAAAGAACATGGTCAGAAGAAAGTTAACAACCAAAAAAACAAAAATTGATGAGGTAGAAAAATGACTATCATTTCCTTGAAATAGAATAGAATAGACAAACATTTCTGTTTCAATTTTTTTTCTATTGTCTATTTTTTTTAAATATCAGGATAAAGTACTCATGAAAATATACTTACTTGTATTCTTTTCATTTTGTAATAACAATTACAAAATTTGGTTGCACATTGATCAAATTACAATTCGTTTCATACACCATAAAATTAATATTCAAGATACTTATTTATACTTGATGCACAAAAATTAAATTTCAATGAATCAAAATATTTATAATGTAATGAAATGTCATTCCTCATATCTTTAAAAATTTTCTGAAACCAAAATTGTTGGCACTAGTAATCCAATATTACCATAATATCTAAAACCGAAATAGTAACACCAAAATTTAAACTTAATCCATTCCATAAACTGTTAACCTTAACATCATCCTAAAATATTTTTTAACAAATTCAAAATCGACATAAAATTAATCCATAAAGTTTCTCTTGATTTTCATGTACAAAATATGTGAATAAATTGATCACACATTCTCTGGAAACATGAAAATTACAATAAATCCTTAATAAGAACCGATAAACTGAATTCACACACACACACACACACACACATATATATATATATATGAAAAATATACTGGGGATTTATTTATATTTTATTTGATAATTCCTTTCGGTTTAGTTGGTTTTTCCAAGAAATAGGGATCTATTTCATAGAGGAGGTGTCTTTATAATATCTAGAATTTTTGATATCAAGCATCATGAAACATTATCATGACATGTACTTTTTTAACATAGTACCTTTTCAATATGTAGGCCAACCTAAGAAACTATTACAAGTAATGAAAAATTCTGGATAAAGAAACACATGAGGTGAATCCATTACAAGATCTGAAGGTTTTTAATTTTGAATCTTCTAATATATACAAGTTGTAAAATATAGGAGATGGAATATTTTCAGAGGCTTTTAAGGGTATGATTACATGTTATGAATTAAAATTAAATATCATATATGTTTTGGGGAATAAATCATTTAAATTGGACTCTGGATATGAAACTTTTACACATTAGGAGAGATTCAATCTTATATAAGTTATAGTGCTTCATAAGGATGAAAATGTTAGCTGACTCTTTTTGTTTTCTTCCTAATTTTATACCTTCTTCACCAAACCTTTCCAACCAATATTTTATTCCATTTTTTATTTGTGTATCTTTTTCTATTATTATTCATTCCAAATCCTTGTGGATTTATTATTTGTTTTTTCATTCCTGCTTCGATTCTAATTTATTCATTTATACTTAGTCATTGCAAACCTTTCTTGTCTATTTGTCCAAGTAAACATATTAATAGATTCAAAAAAAATTAATCATGAACTACTTTCATATCAATTGTTAATGAACATTCCAATCGTTTTTCTAATATCTCATTCATATATTACCATCATTATCATGCACGAATAATTCTAAAAGGTTATGGTTCGACAGTACGAGTGGATTAAACTTAATGGATAAATAAATAAAAACATGGGTAATGCTTTGAAGAGTAATTATATTATGAAATCTTATTAATAACATTCATTTTTAACAACATTAATCTCAGAAATCTTAATAGAATTACCCTGACCTAATTATTGTTACTTAGAATTTGACCATTAGCTTGTGATTCTTTCTTCCCATAATGATTTTCTTGTTATTATTATGTTTTTGACTCACTCTAGACCAAAAATTAGTTTTCATATTAAGTATATCCAATATGTTTGATCAAAACCAATTGTTTGCTTCTACAATTATCTCAATCCTAATCCATAAGACATTATCATTCCAGATCTAAGAATACATTTTTCTTATGACTTGAAATTTACTTTTACCCTAATCATTCTTATAAAGTCAAACTAAATTATGAGTGTCATAAAAAACAAAAAGATGTTATGTGTTGATTCTACTTTTTGTGCTTCAACCACATGATATCCATCATTTCCAGCTTCTCTCTATGTGATTTACCACACAAAACATCCATGTTATGTATTTATAGATAATATAGTTTGGATTTTATAAATTTTTAATTTGAACATGACCAAATGATTTAATGAAATCTTCTGGATGAACCAAATTTTTGAATTTTTTATATGGAACACTAACTTTTCCTCAGGAAAAATTACATTTGGTATGAACAAAAGAATACCTCACACTTTTTTTCCTCTTCCCCCCATTTGTTTACAATTTTCACACACAAATTAGCACCTATGTTCACTTTGTTTACTAGTGCATGCACTAGGTCCATTTGACGCATTCAAGGATCCTTAAGGCTAAATAACGTGTTCTTTCAATTCCAAATACAAGAGATAACTTTTTTCATGTTTTCTATCAATAATGGCTTTTCGTAATAATCTCTCACATCATAATATTCAAAAACTTTAATACGTTCCACCTCAATGGTATTAAGAGAAACTATTTCTACATTAGTTCACCATTATATACTTTGTATTTCTATATATTAGTGGTTAATATACCAATATTTGTTTTCCACTTATCTAGGTACATACATTGTAAATAAAACCCGGACTCATCCACATGATCTAGAACTAGGGAACATTTAGTGGACTTCAGATTAAAGATCCATAGGAACATATGTCATGTTTATTGGAAGTCATTGACACCATTATCAGTCAAGGTGTGATGTCTGATGCCACCAGACGTAGAGTTTTCCCTTTATCATGGTGAAAAGGTTTCAATTACTAGCTCAAAATCCACGATCCATAGTATATTGTCACATGGAATGATTAGAAATGAAATTTTTTGATAAATATTTTCCACCTATACAATCATATACTCTTAAAAAATTTATCAAGAACATCACACAAGTTGATGGGTAATCATCTTCGGAATATTGGTATCATTTCAAAAAAAATGAATTGGAATTTCACATATCATAGACTTTATATGTGTCTACAAATTCATAAATTTTAATAGGTACTGTAACTAGATTAATATACTTTGTTGGATATCACCATTGATGGAAGACTTATGTTCGAGGTGTAAAATGTTAGTAGAGAACTTTTAGATGAAATATCTCACAATGTCAGTATATTTTAGAGTGACCAAGGACTACCTTGATGATGAATTCCCAAACAAGAAGATAATAATCACCTTAAATCTCATGTTGAAGCCCTCACAATGAAGCTGCAATATTTTCAGCTACATTCACAATAGCTTCCAACTACTTCCCCTGTTAAAGAAAATCATCCTTATGAGATTGTGTAGGAATACACCCAACCAATAATTTTGAGTGGGTATGGAGAAAAATAAAAGTCAAGATCATAATTAAATAAATTAATTTCAATAAAACCAACAATTTAAACAACCCTAAAAAATACCAGCAACGATATTATCATCAAATACCATCTCACCAAATGCATCAAATAAATAAATGTTACTAACAATAAAATATTGTTCAAGAACCACCATGAAATTACGGACCACATGGGTACACACCTCAGAATCTAGCTCCTCTACCTCAACCACTTCCATAGTAATCGTGTCCCCTAGAGCCTATAAAATTTCAATCGAACTACAATATCAGTAATCTTTATTTAGGTAGCCACAATAAGTCCTATGTCAACATTAAATATTGAGAATAATCTAACCATTTTTTTTCAAATTGAATATCATAGAATGACTACCTAATAATCTATGCTAAATAATAACAGGGTTTTCCTATGAAACCTTGCGAATCAGGTTTGATAGATCTCCCAAACTCTATTGGACCAATTAACATGTACGATTATTGGTAATAGAGAGACACATCTAAGATTGGATTCAATAGTATTAGGCCTTAGGAGTTGAAAAGAGATGAATTTTCAATAGATATTCATTGGTAAGTAAAATAGTCTAGAGGATCCAAAGATATGTGTGACAATCATCAGAAATGATAGTGATGATAGAACAAAAAGAGAGAGTTAAGAACAAAATTTTAAATCAAACAAAACTAAAAAATATAATATTCAAGTGTTTCCAAAATATGAATATGTTTACAAGGAATAGTCACCATACCAACCCCCAATTCCCTTCCTAGAGAGAATCAAACATGTTAAGATAGAGGGCCTACAAAAAAAAGTTTTTAGATATGTTAAAGCTACTACACATAAATATATACTTTGATGAATCCATCTCATAGATTCCTATTTATGTGAAATTATTAAAGGATTTACTTTAAAATAAATGAAAAATGGAAGACCTGGGATTTAAATTATTTCATGAATAATTTTTTATATTTGTTCAATAGAAGCTCCCACCAATGTTACAATACCCCATAAGCTTCCATATTCCTTGCACTATAGGGATGTGAAATTTTGTAAAATCCTTATGGGCCATTTTTGGAAGTATTAATATCATTTTTATAAGTGTATTATAAAATCAAGGTCTAAAATATTGGAAGAAATAAGGGTTTAACTTTATTTGGTTTACCGATTAGTCATGTATTCTCAAATACTACAAGAGGACGTTTTAATCAAGGATACTAATTTCATTTTTCGAAATTATTTTATTATCATGGATATATATAAAGAATAATATTTCCTTATTATACTATAGAGATGATTTATTACCACTTTAAAGTTCTTTATTTATGTGAATCATGAAAGGATTATTTTCAGAGTTGGGAATGAGGAAGTAGTGTTTGATTTAGTAAAAGCCACTAGGAGAAGATGTGATTCATTCGATTATCAAGACATGTTTCTGACTGATGAGAAATATGATTACCTGAGCATTGAGGATGAGAGACATACAAAATATATTGATGAATATTAATGTAGTGCATATGATAACATTAATTAAAGTGAACCTCTGATGATGGACACCATCCCTCTATTCATACACTTAGTCATCAAGCCAACAACATTATAATTGAAGCCTCTACCAAGAAAATAAAAGTACTTATTCATAGAAATTAAGCTGTGTTAGATTTGATCATTGATTCAGATATGAATCAATTAAAATAAGAGAAACTAATTGATGTCCAAAAAATATATTTCAATTTCTTAGGTTGTGGATGACATCAAGGGATGAAACCCCAAGATTTTATCCTATAAAATTTTATTGGAAGAAGGTGAAAACCTGAAACATCAACCCCAGAGGAGACTCACCCTTCTTATGAAATATTTCATTAAAATGACTCCTTAAAACTTCTATATACAGGTATCATATTTTTAATCTTTGAAAGCTAGTGGGTTAGTCATCTAAAAATCATCGTAACGAATTGTGGATTGAATGTTTTAAAAAACATTTAAAATGATTGAATCTCAACACAAACCATTTTTTGATGGAGAATATTTGTTGACTAACAAAATCTCAATAACATTACTCTAAAATAACATTTTTCATTCTCATCCATGTATCATAAACAAGGGAGATTATATTGAAATTAATGTTATTGTTTTTTGGTTGAATTCTTTAGATATAAACAAATTTCCCTTAACCCATATGATAACTAAAAGACCACATTCACATTTCCTTTCAGAGTATTATCATATCAAAGGATGTAATTTGGAATGTGTAATGCACCAAAAACATTATATGTATTTATGAAACACATTTTTAATGATATGTTGGAGGAACTTCTAGAGATTTTTATGCATGATCTATCCATATATGGACTATATTCAAAAGTTTACCTATGAAATCTGGATCTAGTTCTATATCACTATAAAGATATTTTTTTAGTGATAAATAAAGAAAAATTTCATTTCATTATCTAAGGAGACATAGTCCTCAGACAGAAAATTTTAATGAACAGAAAGAAATTCAATTCAAAAAAAATAATACTGGTTAAAAATTTACCAGAACCCCCTATAGTGAATGGTATAAATAGTTTTTTAGGCCACATGGTATTTTATCCCCATATAATAAAATATTTATAGAAAATATCTCAACCACTAACAAACCATTTTTCTAATTACATTCTATTTGATTTTAGTGATGAGTCTCAACAGTCATTCAATACACTAACGAATAGTATGGTGGTCACTCCTCTCATAGTATCACCTGATTGCGACAATAAATTTGCATTGATGTGAAATGAGTGGGAATTCACTAGGTAATCTATTTTATGAAAGTGTGCTAGACACATATTCCAAAAAAAATTTAAACCATTCAAACTCTAAATGAGATTCTGATCAATTACACAACCATAGAGAATGAGATACTAATAGTGTTCCTCTCCGTTAAAAAATTTATATCATACCTCATGCTTTCAAAAGAAATTTTTTATACTTAACCCGCAACACTAAAGTACATTATGGGTAAAATGAATCAATTTGTGATGAATATGTTGGATCTTATTACTATAATTATTTTATATATTCATCAAAAAACAAAATGAACTAAAAATTTCATTATTGTCCACTTGTCTAGATTCTCCCTTCCTAGTATTCATGATTGTGATGAAATAAATATTAAATATGATTTTCCCAATAAAATCATTTTTAATATGTATACACAAGCATTCTATGGGTTTTTTACATCATAAAATATCTATCCACATCATCCCTTTATACACACATATATTCTTAATAGAATAATATGTTCTTCTTTATTAATTTACACTATAACTGGGATGAGCAATTTCTATATATGAGTTGCGATTTTGGAATTATGTGATGCTTCAACCTAAAGGATTAAATACCAAGAAAGATCAAAATAGTCTATGTTTCTGAAATTGAAGGAAACCAGGGGAAATTTTTTTCTATTTCTAATATTCTAGAAAGAAGAACATTTTTAACTACATTTCATCGAGATGAGAGGAGTTCAACACAATGTTATGATCTGTGCCAACAAATAGGTATTATTTGAAAACATATTAAAATGCCCCAAAATCACATCCTAGAAGTTTTAATATTTAATTTGGGGGGAATTGATTTTAAGGTCCCATTATATAATTCCCACTGAAATTATTAAATCTTGTTTGGTGTAAAATACATATTGAAGTGGGTAGAACCAGAATTTATGACCCATGACACAGCAAAAGTTATCATGAAATTTTTATGGTAAATAATTTTCTCTAAATTTTGATTTCCCAGATTACTCAATAGTGATGAGGGAAGACACATTACAAATACCATTGTTAAGGGACTTTATAAATAATATATAATTCGATACAACACTTTAACACTATAACATCCACAGAAAAGTGACCATGATGAATAAAACAATTAGGATATTAAACAAATCAATAAAAATATGGTTAAAACAGATAATAATGAATGTATACTCAAATTGGATGATTCATTTTATGGGTATCACATTTTCAATAAAGAACCCATCATCAGTCCTCTAGTACGACTTGTTTCAAAGGATTCTTGTCACATTCTAGTTGAATTATATCGTTGTTCTTATTAGGAAACAACAAAAAGTAAACATGGATTCTCAAAAAATGGTCAAACAATATTGTCAAAAATGACTGATCTGAAAGAAATATGACACTAAACTTAATAAAATTCCCCAATTTATGAGAAAAAAAAATGGATTGAACAACACAAAACAAGATGTTCTTCACACTAGGCGAACATGTTATACTATATAATTATTTGTTGAATCTATTCCTAGGAAAATAAAATCCCAATGGTTGGGCCCCTTTGAAATCATAAAGGGTTTTCCATATGGGATGATCAAAACATAATGAGGTGAAGGAATAACCATTAAATTCAATATTAAATGGTTAAAAATATAATATTAACCCTCTCATGAAGGGTGTATTATTTCTTTAAAATTAGTTTGTTTTGAATCCATTCATGTTCTTGTTGTTAAATGAAGTATTAACTGGGAGGAATCCTAGGATCATTTCCATAAGTTAGTGTATTTTTTTATGTCTATGAAGGGTAGACAATTCTAGTTATAGGCTATTAGATCTTGTAAAATGTAGTGAGAATGGACTAATTAACATAGTGTAAACCTTTCCTGATTTAAATATATCAGGGTTATAAAAAATCAATTCTCTTGTTTTGCATATCATCAATGGGATACACGATGTGAAAATTATAGATCTTCTTTTTTAGATGTGATTATTTGTCCCATTAGTATCCCCCTACTACAAAATACTCTAAAATTATCTCAATTAATCCTTTTCTAGTAGTTCCTACTTAATAACTCTTCCTCCCAACCCTATTTTCTCATTATTTTTATCATAGGTCACATGAATACTATCAATGGAACATCTTCCAAAAGATATGCCCCATGCGATGATTTCCCTACACCCAAATACCCAATGTTGGATCCCTGCATTCATCTATAGATCCATACCCTCCTTAAAGACCATATATTGATTTTACTCCCTCAGCATCCATCCATTCTCAATATTTTTTTCAGCTGTCCATAGATAATTTCCATACACATGCACTTTTTCCACTACATAAACATTTAATAGTTTAAAGATCAAGTCCACTTCATCCATCGTTAGGCCAAGCCCATTATGACTAATAAGACACTCAACCTTACTATAATTAAGAATATCCATATGTACAAGGATGTCATGAATCTCATCCACCACTTGAACCTATCTATAATTATAAAGGTACATAATAGATGTACCCAGAGAAATTACAGGATTTCTTATCTATGTTAGAGATTGGCGTTGTGCACATTAACTTCTATCTCATTGGGTGGAATTGGAAGCTTATATTGGATAACTCGGGAACTGTTCTAGGTACTTATATATCTCACTTCATTACATATCCATTTTATTATTCCATGTGAATCAATCCATCCAGGGAAGAACCTCCATGGAGAAGGTAAATGATCACCCATTACCCTTAGAAGATTCAAGACCCTTGTATGATGAAGAGAACCCAGCTACGAGGTGCATCCTTTAAGATAGTGCATTGAGAAGACTCCCATGATTAGATGGTATTATAGATGATTTAGGGAGCATCATTCAGTTATAGGTGATTATATTTTCTTATTCTATAAGTAGTCTTACAGTCAACCGGGCTCACCAGCTTTCACTCTACCATGAGGCCCATGTAATGAGATCTCACGGTACCTTGATGAGGGGAACCATCATCACTAATCTAGTATGTTGTCACTACATTTTGTATGCCATTTAGGCCCTTCATTTAGGTAGAATATAGATTTGACTGATCTCCTGATTATCCAAAAAAATAGGTTTGTTGTGGGACATAATTAGTTAATATGAGTGGGATTCCATGTTTTTCAAGGACAGTGATGAGGCTCCAACTCCTCACAATCCATCCCCAGCTTCACCGTCTCAAGAGCCACTAGATCATTATTCCCAAACCTCAGATCCTACCATCCATACTTCCTTTATGGATACATGGACTAAAAAACCCCTTTTCCATGATTCTGCATCTGATATGCCACCTTCTCCTCCACCCAAGACCACACCACCCATTATATCTACCACATGGGATGTGATCCAGAGGAATGAAACTATTTTCAAGTGTATTCTAGAGAATCAGATGTGTCTCTGACATCATTTATTCACTCCCTACATAGATCCTTCCCAGTTTACCCCCATACACTACTATATGTACCCACACACCACCGACTTCTATAGATCACATCTTATATCTATCCTCAACCCATCCACCTTTGTCCCATCACCCACTGATGTTGACCTTCCAGCAGATCTTATGGACGCTAATACTCAGAAATGGTTTTTATTGTGGCAGGCTCATCGTGGAAAGGTCCCTATTGTGCCATCCACATTCAAGGTGTCATTTATAAATCTAACTGCCATATATTTTCCCCCGTCATAGATTAGTAATTTACTCAACCTATGATGGATAATCTAGCTACCAATGTTTTGGAACCTTCTATGGTGGTTGATCCAACTAGTTATACCACTATTATAAAAATTTACATGGAATTTTAGTTTCAGAAACCCATTTTTTAGAATGGTTTCTCTAATAATGAGAGTGAAGAGTCTTCCTGGGCTATTTAGTATTTTTCATGTATACCCCTCCCCATTTGTAGTCTTTTTTGGGTGTTTATTTTTATACTCATTGTATTCCATATTCCTTGTTGTATCATTTATTTTATATAATGGATGAGATATTATTTTTTGTTGGGTATATTTCTTGTAATTTTATTTGGACTTGAGCATTCATTTATCAATGTATCCATCTACTACCAATGTTATGGTAAATAAAGAGTGTGATAGAATACCATAATTCATCCTCCATGAGCTATTTCCTTAAGTGGATTCCATACAATAATGCATCAAGGAGATCCATCTCTGTGTTGTAAAGGATTACCCTTCATGGCCTATATGGATGCTCCAACTACCACATGAGATATTCGGTCAGATCACTCCAGAAGTGGCTAACCACACAAAATGACCACTAGGGTTAGGAGATACTAAATCTAGTTACAAAAACAGATAGATGATAGCTATGATTATGGACCCCTCCACTTAACCATCCATCTAGATGAAGACATCATTGTTAAAAATTTGTGGGAGGCAACACATATTTCTATTTTTTGTTGGGTCGTATGAATATTTCATTTGTTTTTATATAAATTTATTCATAGTTCATTTATTTATCTATTGTAGTTTTCTCCCCTTACTGTGATATGCACTAATCTTTATTCTTTAGTATTGTTAACACATGTTTCCTTACTTATTTCTTTTTGGATATTTTCTATGTCCCATTTGTATATCATTTGTAGGTATATTTTTCTTCCAACATTATTATAGATCCTCAATCTCAAATCACCATAAAAATTTTCTCCCAGGTAATGACCTTAATTATAAGGAGATATGGATTCCCTATAATAAAATAAAAATTTTCATTACCATTCTATATATTCTATTATTTATTTCTCTCATTTTTCAGTTTATAAAAAATCACAGGAACTATTTCATTTTTAGAATGGGGATACATTCTTGAGATTTAATTTATTCACCTAGAATTTTTCTTGTTATCATTATTATAAGAGACATTTTTCATTGAATGTATGATTTAACCTGAAATATAATTACACCCATTTAAATAAAGAAAACATATTTGATATAAAATTTTAAAATATTTTTTTATTCATGAATATAATTTTAGCATGATCTATAAGTTATGTAATGTAATTCTAATTCTTGTTTCTTTCAATTTCTTTTGATTGACTTTTTAATTATTTGTATACCCTGGGTGATTGACCTAATTTTTTTATTCTCACTACTGGAAAAAAGGCATATACCCACGGTTCAAAACCGTGGGTATAGCCCCCAAAACTGTGGGTATAGGCTATACCCACAGTTTTGGGAACCGTGGGCTGGAACAGTGTCGCGATAGGTCCCCAGCCTATACCCACGGTTTTCCAAAACCGTGGGTATAGGTGTTCTTCCATAGTGTCAACAAAACATTCCCAATTTCCACAGTGTCAATGGCTTATACCCACGGTTTCAAAACTGTGGGTATAGATCCTAAAATAAAGCTGCAGGCGGGTTTCGATCCCACGACCTCTTCGCTGCAAAGTACCAAGTCTAACCACTACCCTACCATCAATTATGTGTATATATATTTATATTTAGTTAAATATAGTTATATAAACCGTGGGTATAGAGGGAAGAACCGTGGGTATAGGAATCCCGTGAAAAAAAATCTTTCCTGCGGGAAAAAAAATTTCCCGCGCACACATGGGAAACCTATTCCCACGGTTTTGACAAACCGTGGGTATAGGTTTTTTATCCTAGACCTATCCCCATGGTTTTCCTCAAAACCGTGGGGATATGTACCCCTATACCCACGGTTCTTGAAAACCGTGGGTATAGGTCAATTTTCAAGATCTATCCCCACAGTTTTGGAAAACCATGGGGATAGACCCCCCTATACCCACGGTTTTCAGAAACCGTGGGCATAGGTCTTGAAAATTGACCTATACCCACGGTTTTCCAAAACCGTGGGTATATGGGGTACCTATACCCACGGTTTTGAGGAAAACCGTGGGGATAGGTCCATTTTCCAGTAGTGTCTCATTTCTAATGGAGTTATAGACCTAAATTTTCATATTATTTTTGAGAATTTCAATTGAGAGATACATGGGGAATTTAAATTTATTAGAACATACATTATGATCTCATCAAAGATACATCTTAACAAATAAACCATTGAAAGGATTTAAGTAATTTGTATTGATCCCTTTATTTATATTCACACTTATATATTGATAGTTATTAATAATATAGAAATTATGAATTTACTTGATATGTTTTTTTCTTGTTACAATCCCATGTTATCCCTCCCCACCCTACTCTTTATATAACTACATTATTTTCACTTGAATAATTATGGGGGAGGCAGTCATTATTGATGGAAGCAAGATGCTTACTACAGAAAATATATTTAATGAATCTTCTAAATTATTATTTGTAATTGGTTTATGGTTCTTATGATATACAATTCAAGATTATCCTATTAAACTAGTAATAAAAATAATAATAATAATTGTAATAAAAAAATATTGGTTATTTATTAGGAAGGTAAAAAATCACCCTTACCAACCAATGAATCTTATGGTGAGTGATATGTGGTAAGGTGATATATGTGATATTTTTCCTAGGCATGACTTTTGAGAATAAAAGATAAAGAAAAAAAGAATAAATGTGATATAGTATTTTCAATTTTATAATGCATACATGGACCCGCCCATAGATTTTGGGAGTATAAAGATGTTACTATGGGTGGAGTATTTTTATTTCACTATTTGTGATGGTAATGCATTATACATTAGATTTTAACCTCCTTATTGAGCTTGATTCTTATCATATACCCACCAAATCTCAACCTTAGAGTCATTTGAACCTTATTTTTGAATCTCGTATGATTAATTGGGGTTTCATTATTGAGTATAGATGTTAAAAACAAATAAATATTATATTTAGGAGGATGTATTCGAGTAATAATAATCATTTCATTTTTATTTTACATTGAGTGATGAGACAAAATTAATGGATAGGTAAACTTTAATATGGGTTAATCTTTTAAGGAATAGTTGATGAAATTTTAACATAATGAAGAAATGAGTTGAATGAAGTATGTGATTATGATGCATGATTTATTCTCTCTACATGAGTGATTTTTGAGGACATCATATTTCCACTACAATTTTTTAAATTTCATTGATGTAATGCACATTTTATATTTAAAAAAATTCATTTGAAATACATGTTTAGATTATTTTTTCTTGAGTAAAATAAATTGTTCAAGTGTGGGGGGAATGTGATAAAATGAATATATATAAATATATTGGATATATTTCCATTTTATTTATTCATATTCTATAGGATAATTCCTTGGGTTTTTGTTGGGGTTTATCAGTAATTTAGATTGAATTCTCAAATGAGACACTTTTATAATTTACGAAATTTATGAAATCACATGTTATGAAAACATTTCATGATGTGTATTGTTTGAGCATAGAACCCCTACAAGATGAAGTCCACCACATGAAATTAGTAAAATTCATGAATCCTCCATTCCTATAAAATACATAAAATAAGTCCAGTACATAATCTGAATGTTCAAATTTTGACCCTATAGAATGATAAAAGTGATTAAATTCGAGAGATACAATATTTTTGAAGACTATTGAGGATATGATTACATATAGTGAATTGTAATTACAAATCATAAATGTTTCAAGGAATAAATTATTTAAATATGTATCATGGTGTGAATTATTTACTTTTCATGAGATATTTGAGCTTATTTATATACCAGTACTCAACAAGGAAGAAAAAGATGACATTCTATCTTTGGTTCTCTTTTTCTTTTACACTTTATTCTTCAAAACAATACAAAATATAGTTTATTCCTTTTTATTTCCTACATTTTGAATCCCTTTTTTAAAAAATAATTCAAAATACTTGGGGAATTTTCTTTATTATTCTGAATACATTTTAAATTATAATGGAATCTTTCATATTGAATTGATGCATACCTTTTCTGTTCCCTCATACAAGTATGTTTATTGATCAATTAATTTTTTTTAATGTTTAAATGGTTTAATATAAATTGATTACTGTGAATTACAATCATGCTTCCAACTTTTATTTTTTCTAATATCATCATTATCAAGTATGGTTAATCATCAAGGGTTAGGGGATGAGTGTTATGGTGGATAAACATAACAAATACATAAAAAACATGGCTAACCATTAGCTAATAATAAGATTAATAATTATTATTAATTACATTCTTAAGGACAACCCTAATATGAGGAATTTTAAATATACAATGGACTAATTGGAGTTGAGTAGACTAGGACCATTATCTTATGATGCTTTCATCCCATGGATCAAATCTTTTTTTACCTAGGTATTTGAGTGCCTATAGACCAAATTATAGTTTCTAGATGAGGTAAATCCAATTGATTTGACCAAATCTAATTAGTTACATCTACACTACTTTTCACCCTAAGACAAAGCACAATCTGAATATATATCTAATATTACATTTTCCAAAGCCCTAAAATAGAACATGATCACCATATTTTATCTAATGTAAAACCAAACTACGAATTTATTAAGAACTAAAGCTACAAAAGTCATTCGAGTGAACCACTTTTTTAGGTTCTAACCACTTGATCACCATCTTTGCTAGCTTATCTCTATCTGATCGGCCCCAAACTACCTCCATGATATGCCTTTTTAGATAGTGTAGTTTGAAATTTTATAAATTTCCAATTCTACCATGCCTAAAGGATTTATTAACACCCTCAAAATAAAGTTAAAAATAAAATTTATTTCTATAAATTAACTATATCTTCCTTATTTAAATAAAATCTTGTCTTATCATGTATCTTTTTTAAAATAAAAATAGTGTTGTAAAATCCATTATAAATTACTTTTTCATCAAATAACTAACCATTTTCAATGTCACCAATACTATGAAATTTACATATTAAATGTTTATCCCTTAACCATAATTTTACATGCCTAATAGAATTTCTCTCTATATTTGAATCAAACTCTCATTCCCTTCAATCATGTACCAGGGTGATTCTCTATAAAATTATAATACATGGGAAAATTATTCTTTCTCTTCAACCCATTATACACTATTGATAATTTTTCTTCTTATTCACTTATTTTCATTAAATTCAATATGATATTGAGAAATATTTATATTTCTTGATAGAAAATGATATAATGTATTTATATTATGATAATTTTTGGGAGAATAGTTCTATTTGAAGTATTAGATTTATAACAAAAAATAAATGGCTAATATTTATCATTATATTATGTAGGCAGTCTAAAAAATTCTTCTCTGACATTGTAATGTTGGATTCATATATAAAAACATTTTAATTTTCTTTTTTTTAGAATAAATAATTTTATCACCACATATACTCACTTTTCACAAGGAAAATATTTTTCCCTGATGACTGTCTTAAAATACTTCCGCTCCATGTTTTGTATTTATTCTTAATCTTTAGGGTTTTAAATAAAAACCCACTATAGATCCACATACCATGAGAGAGGATAAAATTACATGGAAACCACATCGAATTCATTACTACCCCATGTAATTTATATATTCTATAAAGAACATGTCCATTTCTTAGCAAAAGGTTGACTTATAGTTCTTTTGAATAATGGATGTTATTGATGCATGAAGTTCTCTAACACTGTTACACCACATTGTGGGTTAATTGGATAGTCTAGATAGGAATGGTTATTGTTTATAACCAAAGTTATATTCCAAAGTATATCTATAATTTTTTTATCTCAATCCTTATTACGTTTACTATGTAGGAAATACCTTAAAGAATTATTTTAATTAATATTTTTTCCATTCCATTCTATAGACTCAATTTCAAAATAATGGCCTAGACTAGATTAGGTCAAAAAATTATTATAAATAATGTAAAATTTTAAAACTATTCAAACACATAATGTGACAACCCTGCTTTTATTACAAACTTAAACATGATTTATTACATAAAACATAACTTGATACAACAAAGAAGGTCTAGAGTTTTAATGTATTTGGGGCTTATGATCATTACATAAAAACATAAAACATGAAATAAAACATCTTTATTGAAAACTAACTTTACATGACCAATACATTCCCTCGCACTTAGCATTGCATGGGATAACCTGAGGACATGCATAAGAAAAGGGTGAGCTATAAAGCCCAGTAAGGGAGTACACATGGAATAACATGAAGAGTACAATACATGTTAGAAAATAGGCATATCAATATAGAATAAGAGAAACATGAACATAAAGGAATGATAAAGCATGATAATCATAACATGGAAATGTGGCAACAACACTTAACAAGGAATTAGCATGAGCCAAGGCTCATTGCACATGAGCATGAGTAAATCCTCATTGAACATAAAGAACGAGTAAACCCTCATTTCACTTGAATTATAATGATTCAACACTCATTTCACATGACATATCATGATACTATACTTTACCCAATGCATTGGAGTGCTATAAGGGCAAACCCTTCTTAAACATTTCATTTCATGCATAAGTGTGCCACCTGGGTCACAAAACATGGATTCATAAAAAATAATCATTTATTCCATGATAAAGGAATGTTGAATTCATACATTAAAATTTTTAATCAATATGTAAATGTTCATAAAGGTGAATACCCTTGATGGAGAAATGGGCATGGTATCCACTACACAATGGCATTGGCTTAGAAAATCGGTGCGATTTCGGCAGCGTAACAGCGTGACATAAGATTTCATAAAAATGGTTGATGAGAGAGAAAGGAGTTCCAAATCATATTTACATGTAATGGACAGTAAGGAGGTCATATAGATACATGTCCAAACAATTTTAATGGAATTTAGATTCATGATACAAAATTATTGCTTGAATGTAAAAGAAGATAGTGAAGTTCCTTTCGAAATTTTGGCATAGTAACAGGTGTACATGGGAGGAATTTAATGAGAGAGAAAGGGGTTTACCATCATTCAAAAAATAATAGGGCAGCATGGGGGAGGTTTAAAACCATACCCCAACATTCATAATTTAAATTAAATGGGCAATACAACTTAAAGAAAATTTACAAAAATGAGAAAAGAAAGAATCAACTCTTACGTGGAAGTGTGCTTCCAAAGGCTAGAGAGAGGATCATGAGAGGATTCTTGGGAGCTTGGGGAACCATGGGAGGATTCTAGAGAAATTAGGGTAGAGGTTGGACGAACTATAAATGATTTTAGTGAGGAGGAATTGGGAGATTGGGTGGATTTATATAGGAAAGGTGAGGGAATTATTTATTATTTAGGTTTGGGACCCCTTATATTAAATTAATCCAAACCACAAACCATACCATGGTTTTTGCCAATGTTTTTTGGAAAAGGGAAGAGGAAAAAATTATTTTATAAGTCCAAGGTCCTAAATTATTAATATAATGAGGTTGATTATGTGGAGTTGAGTCACACTCCCATTTAACTTAATTTAAAAAGATAATGTGTTTAATAAGTCTTGAGGGGTCCATTAATGCTTTGAAAAGTAAGTCAAACAAACCCAAAATCACATTATTTTAAACGTAAAACATATATTGGCCGAACATAAAGATTTTAGTATTTTATTACATCACTATTGGGTCATTATGATGTCATAAAACACATTATATATTTAAACGGTATTTAATTTTTACCCAAAAATTTGACTATCTTAGAAAATTATGAAAAATTCACTGTTGGATAATTTCGACATCCTGATTCCAGAAATAAAATTTATTTTATCTATATAATTTTCTAAATATGTTAATTTTCCCTTTTAAAATAAAAACCGACATTTATCGAAAATTCACAGGTTTTGACAGAAATGGCTTTCAAACCTTAATAAAAATTATAATTGCATTCATAAAATTATAAGATCATTTATATTTAATAAAAATTTATTTAATAATAATAATAAAAAATTATTAAAATAATATTTAATTCAAAAGTCCCATAATTTAATAAAATAGAATTCTTAATTAAATAATAACTAAAACACTATTTGTACATTAAAAACTATTTACAATGTATCAAAAATGACTAGAAATTATATTCATTATGATATACAAAAATAATGTAAATGAACATAGTGCTAATTATTTGTTACATAACCCCTTAAAACAGCCGCATAAGACCTAAGGGTAAGGTGTGCGATGATGACGGACTCTTGGGGTGGCTCGGATAACATCGCTCGAGTGGTATTTTCAATCAACATCCACTTTTCCCGGAGACGGTCATGTTTGAGCTTGACATGATGAAGATCAGCCTGGGCTTGGTCAAAGGTGAATCCCAAAGACGCCACCTCTTTTCCGAGCTCCGACAAATGGGCTTTGTATGGGGAAATTCTACTAGATGAGGCAATCGCTTCCTTTTTCTGAGTAAATTGGATTTATTAAAGTCCTATATTTATACTAATCATGTGATCACTGTTCAATGGCTATATTAGCAACAGTCAAAATTATTAACATAAAACCAAAGAAGTTGACATTTTATATGATCATAAAGAGACATTTAATTAGATCAAGAGGGATTTATATTAATGAATCTTTGGGTCGTTACAATATTCCCCCCTTAATAAATTTCTCCCTTGAAATTTTCCATTTCCCACACTAAACCAGATGTGGGTAACTTAGCTTCATCACTTCCTTCGATTCCCAAGTTGCTTCTTCAAACTTGTGGTTTCTCCACAACACCTTGACGAGGGGCATTGTCTTATTTCGTAGAACTTTTTCTCTACGATCTATGATCTTCACTGGTTTCTCCTCATAAGAAAGATCGTCTTCCAATTGTACCACCTCAGAAGAGAGTACATGTCAAGGGTCCGGTATGTACTTCTTTAAGAGGGATACATGAAAGACATCATGTACTTTGGCCACAGTAGGTGGAAGTGCTAATCGATAGGCCATAGCTCCGACATGATCAAGAATCTCGAAGGGGCTGATGTACCTTGGACGTAACTTCCCATTCCTTCCAAACCTCATGACCTTCTTCCATGGAGATATGCTTAGAAATACCATGTCTCCAACATTAAACTCAAGGTCTCGTCGACGATTATCTACATAACTCTTCTATCGACTTTGGGCTGCCTTGATATGTTTCTGAATTATTTTCACCTTCTACGCCATTTCCTCGACCATTTCTGGTCCAAGCAGCTTACGCTCACTGAACTCATCCCAACATGCCGGTGATTGATAGCTTTTACCATACATGGCTTCATATGGTGCCATTTGGATGCTCGAGTGGAAACTATTGTTATAAGAGAACTCAACCAGAGGAAGATGTTTATCCCATCCTCCTTTAAAGTCTATTGAGCATGATCTCAATATGTCCTCAAGTGTTTGGATAGTCTGGTCGGATTGGCCATCAGTTTGAGGATGATAGGCCGTACTGAAGTTCAGTTCAGTATTCAGAGCATGTTGAAGACTCTTCCAAAACATAGAGGTGAATCTTGGATCTCGGTCAGACACAATAGATAGTGGTACTCCATGATACCTTACCACTTCCCTGATATATATCTGCTCCATTTGATCCGATGAGAAATCCTCTCGAATAGCAGTGAAGTGTGCAGTATTTTTAAGACAATCCACAACAACCCAAATTGCATTGTTGCCTTTGGATGTCCTTGGAAGTCCGGTGACAAAGTCTATGGTGATGTTCTCCCATTTCCATTCTGGTATGGGAAATGGTTGCATCATCCCCTTAGACTTCTGCCTCTCTGCCTTCACATTCTGACACACCAGGCACATTGATGTATATTCAGCAATCTCCTTCTTCATATAATCCCACCAAAGGTTTTCTCGGAGATCTCGATGCATCTTTGTGCTCCCAGGGTTAATAGGGAAATTTAGACTATGTGCATCATCCAAAAGTTCCTTCTTCAGCTCTGAACTTGATGGAACATATATTCTTTTCCCAAACCGCACAATTATTTCTTCATTAACATTAAACTCCGAGGATTTTCCCTTTATTAGAGCTTCCACTTTTTCTTGAATTCCCACATCATCCTTTTGAGCATCCTTTAACCTTTCCAAAAGAGACAATTGAGCAATCATTTGTGAAAGGATTAATGATGTTCCCTTCTCTATGATTCCCATGTCCATATTCATCATGTCTAATAAGATTGGATCCTTCTCAATTCTCATCATTGATAGATTTATTGGGTCCTTTCTACTTAGGGAATCTTCCACCTTGTTTGCTTTCCCCGGGTGGTAATTTATTGAATAGTCATAATCCTTGATGAGATCTATCCATCTTCTCTAGCACATATTAAGCACTTTCTGTGTGAATATATATTTAAGACTCTTGTGGTCATTATATATCTCACATTTCTCTCCATAGAGATAATGCCTCCAGATTTTCAAGGCAAAGATCTCCACCGCCAACTCCAGATCATGTGTTGGATAATTTCGCACATGGATTTTCAACTAGCATGAGGCATAGGATATAACTTTTTCATTCTACATTAGCACACAGCCAAATCCCTTCTTTGAAGCATCACTGAATACCACAAAAAGTTCTCCACTTATGGGTAAATTGAGCACAGGCGCAGTGATAAGCCTCCTTTTCAACTCCTTGAAGCATTCTTCGCATTCATCACTCCAATAAAACTTTACTCCCTTCCGAGTTAGCTTGGTAATATGGTTAAACAATCGTGAGAAATTCCTCAAAAATTGTAGATAATATCCAGCTATCCCCAAGAAGCTATGGATATCTGTTACTGATGTTGGCCTCAGCCAACCCTCAATGGAATATGTTTTAGAGGGATCCATAGATATCCCATTGCTTGTGATGATATAGCCCAAGAATGAGACCTCTTTCAACTAGAACTCACAATTTCTGTACTTTTCATAGATATTCTCCTTGCAAAAAGTCTCTAGTACCGTTCTTAAATGCTCCTCATCATCCTCCTTTGTTTTGGAGTATATTAGAATGTCATCAATAAATACTACCACAAATTTGTCAAGGTAATCTCTAAAGACTCTATTCATCAAGTCCACGAAGATTTCTGGAGCATTGGTGAATTAGAAATGAATTACTATTAATTCATAGTGTCCGTATCTTGTACGAAAAGCAGTCTTGGGAACATCTTCCTTCTTCACCCTTACTTGATAATATCCCAACCGAAAATCCACCTTGGAGAAGTATTGTGCTCCATGCAGCTGATCAAACAAGTCATCGATTCTTGGGAGAGGATACTTGTTCTTTATCGTTATTTTTTTAAGTTCACGATAATCGATGCAAATCCGCATTGACCCATACTTCTTCTTGACGAAGAGGACTGGTGCACCCCATGGTGAAGCACTTGGGAGTATAAACCCTTTATCCAGATTCTCATGTAGTTGTTTTTTCATCTCTTCAAGCTCTACAACAGCCATTCTATATGGAGTCTTGGATATTAGTAACACCCCAGGTATAAGTTCAATTGAGAACTAAACATCTCTTCTTGGAGGAAGACCTGGCAGTTCCTCGGGAAACACTTCAGCGAATTCCCTCACAATAGGAATTTCTTCAAGGATGGTTTCTTCTTTAGACTCAATCATCTGAGCCAGATACGCATGCTCATAGGGAAGTAATATCCATTCTTGAGATGATAGAGCTAAAGGAGATTCATCTTCCTCCTGACACTTGTAAGGAATCGGGGGTCGATTCTCCATATGGAGTGTGATTTCCCTCTCCCGACTATTTATGTTGGCTCTCTATAAGGATTTCCAACCCATGCCAAGAATTGTATCAAATTCCACTAGAGGGAGTATGACCAGGTTCGCTGGGAAATTCAATCCACAGATTATAACAGGGGAGGACTTATATTCATGGGATGAAATGATTGACCCGTTTGTCGTACTCACTTCCATGATTTGTGGTGGTGCTGGGATTGTTCTACTAAAAATTCGAGATATAAAATAATGTGTAGAACCTGAATCAAAAAGTATGTTCGCTATTTTTGAATGAATAACTAGCGTACCTATCACCACTTCATTGTTGGGGTTAACTTTGGCAGAAGTGATGGAAAAGGCTCTTCCTTGCTGCCTTGGAGGTTGTTGGTTGTCTCCGAAAACCCTTGGATTAGGGCACTGATTTGAAAAATGACCCGGTTCATTGCATTTTTAGCATTTAACACTGCGTTGAGGTTTGAACGGAGCGTTCCTCTCCTCTGTCATAGCCGTGGGTCTTTCTTGCTGAAAATTAATAGCTTGGTGCCCTTCTCTTCCACACCTGAAGCATTTCCTCATCCCCTTAAGGCAATTTCCCGGGTGCTTCTTCCCGCACTTTTGGCAAGTGGGGTGCTGGATCTTCTTAGCACCGTTGGATTTATCAATCGGACCACCATCATTGAAGTCCACCATACCCTTCTTGTCCCCATTATACCCTTGTGATTCCCCGATCTCCATTTTTACCTTGAGGGCACATCGGATAATTTCCTCATAGCTGTCGAAGTCACAGATCGCTAATGCTTTCCGCAAGCTAGGATTCAGCCCACCAAAGAAGCAGTAAACCTTGCATTTGAGGGTAATGAAAAAGCCGGAAGCGTATCATGAAAGCCTTGTGAAGTTTTCCTCATACGCTCCAACAGATTCTTCATTATTTTTCTTGAGGGAATGGAAGTACGTTTCCATCTTAAGCCGTAGGGTGCACCGAAAATATTTATCGAAAAACATCTTTCGGAAATCCTTCCATTCCAACGCCCTGATCTCCTCCTCAGGCTTCATATTTTTGATCAACGCCCACCATTGATCAGCTTCACCCTCCATACGATAAGCCTCCAAGAGAACCTTATATTGTTCAGAATATTGGAGGATGGAGAATATCTTTTCAATGGAGTTGATCCATTGTTCAGCGATCGCGGTATCAGATGATCCACTAAAAGTAGGAGGCCTTTGTCTTATGAATCTCTCGATAGCGACTTTTTTTTCTTAAGGGGGGTTGAACGTTCTTCTTGACCCGTGTTTCTATTCAATACTTGAGTTAGCTGGGAGAGAAGCGTGACAAAGTTCACGATTCCTGCTCCCATTGGATTTGGCATCTCATTAGTACATTCATCACACTGATCTTCACAATGGTTGTTAGCCCGAGTCCTCCGATTACCGGCCATTGGATGGAATAAAAGGAAAGTTAGGGGTAACACATAAAGGGTAATCAAAAGAAAAAAGTTGACGACTTATAAATAAACTTTCATTTCCTTACTCAAGAGTCTATAGGCTTCAATCTAGGATTTTCATGTTCTACATTCTAACATATATTCTTAGGGGAATTTTTTTTAATTACCTTAATAAGTGTTCATACTAGGCTTGTGAATTTATCAAAACATATCCCCCGAGAGTGTCATAACCAAGAGTGAAGCAAGGCCCATTGTCGTGCACCAGTTCCCGTTCAAGTCTAGCTCAAGGCGGTGTCTTCGGGTTTTACCCCTAGGATACATCTGTGCTAGAGCCACCTCTACCTTCTCGTATCCAGACATGGATGTATTTGTTTGGTAAACCAATTACTCATTAATTACCAAAACTTAGGGATGTTTTTATTATACTTAGTCTTGTATTGAAGGCTTTACTAGGGTTTCATAATCCAAAAAATAACTAAACCTATCCTCTAAGACTAACTATAACAACCCTTCTTTTATTACAAACTTAAACATGATTTATTACATAAAAAATAAATTTATACAACAAAGAATATTTGGAGGTTTATTGTATTTTGGGCTTATAATCATTACATAAAAACATAAAACATGAAATACAACATCTTTATTGAAAACTTCCTTTACATGACCACTACATTCCCTCATACTTAACATTTCATGGGATAACCTGATGACATGCATAAGAAATGGTTGAGCTATAAAGACCAGTAAGGGAGTACACAATTAATAACATGAGGAGTACAATACATGTTATACAATAGGCATATCAATAGAGAATAAGAGAAAGATGAACATAAAGGCATGATAATTCATGATAATCATAACATGGAAATGTGGCAACAACACTTAACATGGAATTAGCATGAGCCAAGGCTCATTGCACATGAAGCATGAGTAAAACATCATTGCACATAAATCACGAGTAAAACCTCATTGCACTTTAATTATCATGATTAAACACTCATTGTACATGAAATATCATGATACTATACTTTACCCAATGCATCATAGCGCTATAAGGGGGCACCCTTCTTAAACATTTCATTTCATGCATTAGTGTGCCACATGGATCATAAAACATGGATTCATAAAACATAATAATTTATTCAATGATAAAGTAATGTGGAATTAATACATGAAACTTTGTAATCAATAATTAAATGTGCATAAAGGTGAATACCCTTGACAGATAAATGGGCATGGTATTTACTACACATTGGCATTGGCTTAGAAAATCGGTGTTATTTCAGCAGCATAACAACGTGACATAAGAATTCATAAAAATGGTTGATGAGAGAGAAAGGGGTTCCTAATAACATTTACATGTAATGGAAAGTAAGTAAGTCATATAGATTCATGTACCAACAAATGTAATGGAATTTAGATTCATGATACAAAAATATTGTTTGAATGTAAAAGAAGAGAGAGAAGTACATTTCGGAATTTCGTCATAGTAAAGGGTGTACATGGGAGGCATTTAATGAGAGAGAAAGGGGTTTCACATCATTCAAAAAATAAGAGAGAAGTATGGGGGATGTGCGAAACCATACCCCAACATTCATAATTGAAATTAAATGGGCAATACATCTTAATAAAAATTGACAAAAATGAGAAAGGAAGAAAAAACCCTTACATGGAAGTGTGCTTCCAAAGGCTAGAGAGAGGCTCGTGAGAGGATTCTTGGGAGCTTGGGGCACCTTGGAAGGATTCTAGAGAGAGTATGGCAGGGGTTGGATGAAATAAAAAGGATTTTAGTGAGGAGGAAGTGGGAGCTTGGGTGGGTTTATATAGGTAAGGTGTGAGAATTCTTTATTATTTAGGTTTGGGACCCCTTATATTAAATTAATCTAAACCACAAACCATCCCATGGTTTTTGCCCATGGTTTTTGGAAAAGGGAAGAGGAAAACATTATTTTATAAGGCCAAGGTCAGAAATTCTTAAAATAATGAGGTTGCATTTTTGTAGGTGAGTCACACTCCAATGGAAATTAATTTAAAAAGATAAGGTGTTTAATAAGTCTTGAGGGGTCAATTAATTCTTTGAAAAGTAACTTAAAAAAACCCAAAATCACATTATTTTAGTGTTAAAACATATATTGGCCGAACATAAAGATTATAGTATTTTATTACATCACTATTGCATCATTATGATGTCATAAAACACATTATATATTTAAACGGTATTTAATTTTTACCCAAAAATGTGACTGTCTCAGAAAATTATGAAAAATTCAACATTGGATAATTTTGACGTACTAATTCCATAAATAACATTTATTTTATCTAAATAATTTTCTAAATCTGTTAATTTTCACTTTTAAAATAATATCCAACATTTATAATAAATTCACAGGTTTTGACAGAAATGGCTTTCAAACCGTAATAAAAATTATAATTGCATTCATAAAATTAAAAGATCATTTATATTTAATAAAAATTAATTTAATAATAATAATAATATTTTATTAAAATATTATTTAATTCAAAAATCCCTTAATTTAATAAAATATAATTCTTAATTAAATAATACCTAAAAACACTATTTGTACTTTAAAAACTATTTACAATGTATCAAAAATGACTAGAAACTATATTCATTATTGTATACAAACATAATGTACATGAACATAGTACTACTTATTTGTTACATAACCCCTTAAAATAGCTGCATAAGACCTAAGGGTATGGTGTGCGATGGTGACAAACTCTTGGGGTGGCTCGGATAACATCACTCGAGTGGTAATTTCAATCAACTTCCTCTTTTCCCAGAGATGGTCACGTTTGAGATTAACATGATGAAGCTCAGCTTGGGCTTGGTCAAAGGCGAAGACCAAAGATGCCACCTCTTTTCTGAGCTCTGAAAAATGGGATTCATATGGGGCAATTCTACAGGATGAGTCCATTGTTTTCTTTGTCTGAGTAGATTGGATTTTTTATAGTCTTATATTTATTATAATCATGTGATCACTATTCAATGGCTATATTAGAAACGGTCGAAATTCTTAACATAAAACCAAAGAAGTTGACATTTTATATAAACATAAAGAGACATTTAAATAGATCAAGAGGGATTTCCATTAATGAAACTTTGGGACGTTACACATAACATAAAATAAAAATTTATATATTAATAATATCATATTCATAAAAAAGGTTTCTTAGTAAATATTATCAAATTCTGTCACATCGATATATTCCTTAATAAATGTTTTAATAATATATTTCCCTCTATTTCTACTAAAATTAATCTGATACTATATTTAATGACCACAACCCTAATATCATTGTGTCGGTGGTTTCATTATTATATAGGCACTAGATACATGGAATCGCATCCCGAAGGAGAAAATAAATCATTAGTCTTAGTAAATTAGATACATAATTACATCACACATTATAATTGAAAACATAAATTAAAAAATATTATTTATTTGTGTATATTATTATTCCATTTAACATATCCTTACATTAAAACCATAATACAGTTCATGGCATCATATAAAAAGGAAACATAAGAAAGGGGTGATGTATAATACATAGTAAGGGTATGCATAAATTTGACTCTATCATGGAAAAATAAGGAATAATAAATATGGTAAGATAATTAACTAAAAACACTTTCAATTTAATCAATAACTTGAACACGAATAATATTATGGAATGAATAATTAATGATCAAATAATTCAGTATAATAATCACATGAGAATTAAACTTATCCATGTATATTATAACTAATATAATAATTACATGGAAATCAATAAATAATATCATAATGAGTGAATGAATAATTTGGACATCATAAATATATCATCAATGATCCTTACAAGACATCATACATAAATGTGTAAGGGCTTAGAAAAATACCCAAGCTAGTTTATATCGTGCGACCTATTGATGCATCATGGGACTAGAGAAGGTCCTTACCATAACATATTAACTAGAATTAATTTCACATATTAAAGGGGTGAAACATAATAAAAATAAAAATTCATATTGAAAAATATTATATGAAATATTAATACTTTCCCCAATAAATAAACATAATTGTAAACCTTCCATTGTAATATGGTGAATAATATCAAAATAGTACATCTCCATTCAAACTGATTATAGAAAATCTAGGGAAATAAGGTTCATGGAATCATCAGATGAAATTCTTAGTATAATACTCATCAAATTACATTTACAAACATGAGAATACATTAAAAATATCACTAGAAAGTATCTTCAGAAAAATACACTTTTCACATTGAAATCACTTATTTAACATATAAAAATTTCCAAATATTATAGAATTTTCTTAGAATAATTATATAAACATGTAAATTAAGATTCACATAAAATATTTCTAATTATGGTGGTAATTTTATTTTATTCCATATAAGTTAAAAACATTACATTCACCTTTGTAAAAGGCCACAGAATACCTCATTCATATAATCACCAGAATATTACTTTAAAACAATTTTAAAAAAATTAAAGAATGGGTAAAAATTATTTAATAAATTATTTGGTTAATTTTTAAATTAATTTTTAAAATATTTTTAGAAAACATGGATATTAAAGAAAACAGTTTTCCGATCATAGAGAGAATTAATGTCATATTTTATTAATATATTTTTCTAAATAATTATAAATATCGAGGATCTGAAAATTATGATGTCACTTGAATCATAAATTAGTGTCCAAATTTGAATAAAATAATTTTTTTATAAATAAATAAAAAATAAATCACCAAAGTTTGAATTAAACCTAAATAATCTTTAATAATAATGAGATTGTAAAATAAACTCTTACCTAATGTTCAACTTTATTCATATATATCTAGACCTCCTGTATATTAAATATATAAATATTATAAAGATATTAAAAAATTATAAACACATATATCATACCATATTTGATTTAATGAAAATATTTTATCACCAATTTGATGAATATTCCTTATTAAAATTTGTGTTTAGGATAACAACTTATTTATTCATCAAGTATGTTTTGGTTTTCTAATTTCGGTAATTTTATTTTTATCACATATAAATAATATAAATAATTTTAAATATGATTTATAAATATTATATATTTATTATATATGTATATATTTTAATTCAAAAAATATTTGTATTGAAACTTTAATGACATTATTTATGAAGATGGTAGGTTGTACGTACACATTAACGGTAATTTTAGTTTTTGGATAATGAATGGAATGAAAGGTAACTAATAATTCACCTTTTCAAAATTATTATTATAATATATAAATCATATATATTAAGTAATACTTTCATTATTACCATACATTTAAAACATAAATGAAAAACTAATCAAAATGCTTCATGGAGGTGGTAGTCCACATGTACAAATGAGCAATGTCATAGTTTTCCAACAGAATGGATGGTAAGAGGGTAAATATGATATTTTATTTACAGAAGAATATTTATGTCATAAATATCAAATGTATTCATTAGTTACATATTAATAACCATCCAGGTGAAATAATTATGAAACATGTATTACACTGCAATATAGAGACGATACGCCATATGTAAGCACTAACAATATTTTCTCTTTTCATAGGAAGGGACCGAGATGGAATATGGTTGTCCCATATCCATAATAACATATAATAATATTTATTATGATGTATATATTATCTTATTATGGTTAAATAACTTTAATAAGAATTATAATAAGAAATAAACTTGAAGTACACAGTAAAGACGATTGTCTATTCTTTAGTAGACTTCATTTAGGTATATTCTTAAGAGACCAAGGGTTGGACATTGGGGGGAAAACCCCATAAGCCTATGTAAGTACGTTTATAAGTGTAATATATAGGCTTTATTATTGATATATTTCTCAAATTGGTGTTAATAAGTGAAAGAATGGGTGATATGTTTATAATTGAGGTGAGGTGCACTTTTGAAATTCCGTATAAGCATAAATTATAATAATGTAATTATCTTTCCCAAACACCTCCAAATGTCTAGGAATTAAAATATAAACAACTATGATGTTTAAATCCAATCAAAAAATAAAAAATTACTATTATAAGTTTTTTTTTAAATCTTATCTTTTGGATTAACCCCATAGTTAACCTATTTTAACATTAACTATAATAATGTAATTTTCACACTTAAAGGATTATAATTTTATATACAAGGTTAATATTTTATTCTAAATGTAAAATTTATGATGTTTTAGACCATATAATATCCCCCTTTTCCTCCTTTATTATTTTAATGTTTTTAAATAATTAATAAAATATTAATTTGATAAATTATCCTTATTGGTAATTCTCACATTATTCATTTAATTTTAATTAAAATAAAAAATTCAAAACATGAATCTAATAATATAATCCATTAAAACAAAAATAATATGAAATAATCATATATTACATTCCTGTAACTCTATTAATCATTAAAATTATTTCATTTTTACTTTTTTTGAAATCATTTATTGTAATTTTTATTAGTTGAATAAATAATGTGTTGGTGTTTCATAAGCATTTAAATTAGTTAATTAAAATATAAAAATTATAAATAAAATAAAATTTTTTTATTACGGTGAAAATATTAATTTATTTTATTTCACCAATTGTTTTTGTCCCTATGTGTACACATAAGTGACTTTTAATACTAAATGAGTGACATTTTGTTAATTTATTTGATTTAAATATTTTATTGGTTATTTTCATGGACATGCATCCATTAAACAGATCAAATTAGAGCGTATGGTAATAAAGGAATAATTAAATTCATCCAAAAAGAATTAACATGAAATATTATGACATTATCCCTTATTCTTAACCTATATTATCTCGATTTACCATTTACCAAGCTAATAAATTCTTCCATGGTTACTATTCATATTGAAAAAAAATAAAAAATGAACTATTTACCAAATTATAACATAATTATTATAAATATGGAATTCATTTTATTAAATTCAATTCATTCCATTTTAAAAAATTATGTTTAAAATACTTGCACAAAATCCAATGAAAAACCATTTTTCATATAAATGAATTTTATGATTAAAAATGTTTTTTTTTATTATATAAAATATTGAAATTGAATTCAATGAACATTATTAGCTTATTAATAATATTTTAGAGCATATTTTAATTTTAAATTATTTTAAAACCAAAGTAACATTAAAAATTATTGAAATAAAAATAATGTTCAATGAAAATCGATGTTTTAACTATTCACTGGAAAATCAATATTTTCATTAAAATCCAAACATTTCACACTAACATAATTTTTGAAAGATTTATTTAAAAATAGTTCTATTTTTATAAAAAAAATCATATGTGTTTCATAAATTTATTTTAATATTTTTTCAAAAAAATATATAAAGAATATTTTCGAAGAAATGTACTTCTGAAGCATTAAGTAACTTTTCTAAAAACTATGTATTTATTTCATAATAAATAATACATAAATATTTATTTAGTAGGTACTATATATATATATATATCATAATTTGGCTAAAACTATTCATTCCCAATATAGTAACAGTTATGGTATAACAGTTATACTTAAATAATAATATTTCGTGGTGTGTTTTGGCATGGTGGAGTGTGTCGTATAAGCTGTTAAACATAGTGTTCTTTTAAAATATCAGGGTGTTACAACTAACATACCCTAAAAAATTTAGAATATAAATTGAAATTAAATTTTAGTAAGGTCTGTATAACTATTTATTATTTATACTTTGAACTTCACTAAGTCCAAACATACTATTTCTAACATGTGATTTGGTCTTTTTTGTCTTTAGTCAACGTAGGCTTTATTTAAAAAGTTAGGTGGTCACTGAGAATTTTATAGTAACACTTGAGTTATTCATTTTTCAATATGATTAGAGTGTAATATAATATCACATTTTAGGTGGTGGGGATTATTTTAAACTCTATGACTCTATTATATATTAAAGATATGTTTGTGAATCCATCACAAATTTTAGTGTGGGTCTAGTTAACACGGTTCTAATGATTCAATAATAAACATGTGTTGATGTGATCATCTATTTATATCTAAGGTTCTCCAATTATGTGACCATATTTATATATCATATTTGTTTATTGACAATTCTGTTTAAATATTCTAGAGGTACTCCACCTTTCTCTTATCAGTTTGTGATATTATCCTTTAAAGATTGTTTTTTAGGAACTATAGATTTTATCATTATCCATGGAGGTGGTAGGGATTCATGGTATTGGGATTTGTACCATAATAACAGATTCCTATATACCCTTATAATGTTCATTAGAATATGTGTAGTTCTATTCCACATAAGAAGACACATCAGGCCTTTTAAAGACATTTAATAAGGACTGTAGTGATGCTTTTAAGAACATGAACCCATGAACACTTCAAAGAAGATACAATTTATACAGAGTGGACTACTTAGAAAAACATGGTATGCAATAACTTATGTGGGACCTATAAATAAGTTTCACTTATTTATTTACCTTCTCTATTTGTAACTATAAAGGATAACGTATGATGGGGAAATAATGGAATATAACCCCCTTTATAATGGATTTTTTGGTTCATTGGGGAATATGGTCCAATAAGTAAGAGTTTATGGGATTATAAACAATATAACCTAGTAAGGAAATGTGTTTCATAGGAAGTTTGACCTAATAGATATATAGTTTTTGATTCTATGTTTGATCCGAAAATAGGCATCCTACAAATCCTTATTAATATGAATCAATACCCACATAGTATGGTTTTCATAGTTTAGTGGTGTGTGATAAGATTGTTCCATACATTTTAATGTCATGTGTTATGGAAATTATAATGTAGTTTTACATCATGTTACAAGTATTTTTTCATCAAGAAAGGGTGAAAACAAAGGATTGAGTGAAGATTATGAATGAGAGCTCTAGATATGTTTCTATTTATTTTTAATTGATAGTTGGACATTGGAGATAAAATAGACTCGTGGATGATATTCCTCCATGTGGAAGTGGTTTAGGCTTACACATGTGTTTCATAGTTAATTCTCAGGTACAAAGGTCATGAATTCTTCTCATATGTACATAAGCTGGTTGAAGACTCAGGTAAAGGTTGATTTTTGGAGCCCATACATAGTAGAAAAAACTTGGGGATATGTTTGGGATTACACCTAGAAGAAGAACCATATACATGGATCCCAGGCTCATTGAGTATACCAAAGGGTCGCTAACTTGTCAGTCATTCAATTAGGATGAGAATATTTATCCAAGTAATATTTCACCAATTTTTACATTATAAACACCCTCATTATCAAGTGGATAAAAAATTATACATATAAGAGGCCTAATGAGTATGGAGGACAAGAGGAAACAAGCCTTTTATCAATGGAATACATTATCTTATGGAATCTTGTTGATGTACATGGGATGATCATATACCATATGAGGATGTGGATGATGCCTCGATAGAATGTAATTTTCAGGGCTTTCACCTTAGATAATTGGACCCACCATGGTCATTTTGATGAACCCAATCCATGTAGATGACCTGATGGAGTGATAAATGCTAAGAAAAAATAGTTTCCCATGATTGAACTATTTTTTGAAGGGGCGTATAACATGATAGATGCTTCATAGCCTAGTACCATCAGAAATAAGGAAAAGGGTACCCTTGAAATCTACAATGTTACAGAGGAGAAGTGTGATTTGTGAATGTGGAAAATATTCCCTGGAAATTGGGTAAAATTCGATATGTGTAAGAGACTCATAGAGGATACATCCCAAATATGACCCCATGAAGGAAACTCATGATGTCACATCATGAATATTTCATGAAGAAGGTCCTCTAAAATGGGACATAGGGGGGAAGAACCTGGTAGAGTGATCATGAAAGTTCTATTTCAAATGAGTCAAATTAATTAGATCTTTTATATGAGGATTGTGTTCAGACCCCTATGAGGGAGGTTCTTGGATAAGACTTGTAGATGAGGATTGTAGATGAGGATCACATAAGAGGCATGCAAACCAAAACATAATGAGAGAGTTTAATCGAAGAACCCTCATGAGGGTGGTTTTCATATGAAACATTACAAGGGAGGTTCAGTAATGGTTTCAAATGGATGAAGTCTTTAAGAAAACCCCCATAGAGTATTTCACATGTTTGTAACTTCTTATAAATTCGGACCAGGGATTCACAGTGATTCTCTCATGGATGTTCCAGTCACTAAAAGGATAATGATCTCTTTTCCCAAAATGGATACGGTATCTATAAAATTCAAAATTTTATACCATCCTCCTATATCTAAAAATAATTTTTTCTTTTTCTCTAATTATCTATTTTACTTGTTTAAATGAATATATCATGTATTTATAATCATTTTTCCATAACATCATTCCAAATAAGACAGGACATTAAAAGAGTATGGAAACAACATGTGTGTGCTACCACAAAGTGGCTACATATTTTGAATGGTTTTTGTAATAGAAAATTGTTCCCACAACCCATGAAAAAACCCAATGGGTTCATGAAGTTCCATCCATGTAGTTATTTTTGATTCCCAATATACTAAGCCACCATGATAACACAAAAAAAGATGGTGTGAATATTGAAGGGAGAACCAAACCACCGCAAATGAAATATTATCTTTGAAGGGACTTTGTGACCATAAAAGAAGTCCACATGATCACTAAAAAAACTATAAAATACTATAAGATATATTTTTGTCTAATAAAGTCCTACGTTTCATTTATGTGTTTCACATAGTATTTATGCCGTGATTATTTCTTCATTAGTTTATTTCCATTTCCATTCTTCCACTTCAATAACCTTTGAGATATTTTTTATGACTCAAAAAATACGATATATTGGAATGGGGATAATGAATATGAAAAAGTGATTTTTCCAAGAAAATAAATTTTTCTGTATGGATTATATTTGTTTTATGATAGGTTTTCCCCAATATATGTCAATAATAGTGCCCTCTTATTTTAGAATTCCACTAATGACCTCATGAGTGACTGAACATTCACCCTAGACTATGTATGATCACTATCAATCACTTTTCCATGTACCACTATCTGTGTACAATTTGAAGGCTATCATGAACTCGGTATGAAAACCTTTCATATTTATGTACTACCAATGTGGTTAAAATAGTTCCTCCTTGTAAAATTTTCAATTTTATTTTTATAGTATTTCTTCTACTCAGATATCCGTAAATATGAATATATACTTCAATATAAAAAATAACACTAGAAAAGTGTGAGTGTTCCAATTCTATCACAACAATGTTGGATGAAATCATCAAGAGTGTTGAGGAATGAAAATGGTAATATATCCACTAAAAAATTTGGTTTTTGGAGGTCATGGGTGTGGGTCTCTAGGATTATCCATTTTCATAGTGGTTACCCATGTATGATTTTAAGTTGTTCAGTGGCATTCCCATCCCTGCACCCTAATAAGAGTATAAACCCGCTTTCTAGATAAATCACTATCTTAGACTATTAATATCCAATATATAACTAGATAATAAATTCATTAAATAGGGTATACATGTTGAGGTCTATATTATAGGATATTCTCATATGGATATAGAGAAAGTAAAATGCGTACCAAATCTAGAGGACCACAACTATAGTACCATATTGAATAAATAAATCTTGACTAAAGGTTAGGGAAAGGATCATATTAGGATCTCTTTTTAAAGGATAATTCATATGGATTAGGGATTTCCCTTCTGATTGGTCCAAAATATACAAAAAATGTTAATAGGGTCACTGAGAAGTGGGGTCATACAAGGCTGTATATATCTTAAAAATATTCTTTTATCATAAAAATTATATAATTACAAACTTGATTAGTATATGGGGTGATTAATCCTTTTATATGATCATATAATATCTTTAAACACACACTCTAAGATCAGGTTCTAAGACCATAATCTTTAATTTTTTGGATTTAATATTGATAAACATGACCCAAATTTTCTGTCAAAAGATTAAACATCAAACAAAATTATTGTATCACCTAATTATACATAGACCATATTGGTTTAGAGTTTTAATGAATTTGGATAAACACATTTGTGATAATAACTTTTTCCTCAAGTGAGCATTTTTTTCTACCACACCCACCTATTATTATTTCATAATAAGTCTCTAACATCCCTGTAATTATTTTTTCAAGTGAAACATTTTAGGAAATTATTAATTTAATATTATTCTTCATAATCAATGGAAATGTAAAAAATAAATATGGTGAGCTAAAAAACTCTATATGAGTAAAAATAATCATTAATAATTTAATTTAATAAGGGGGCATAATATGAGTATAAGTGTTTATGACATAATAAATTTTCATGAGAACAACATAAGATAATTTATATCCTTAAAAAATTGTATCATAAATCCTAACACATGGAATAAATATTTTACATTTTCATATAATTTAACTATAATGAGCCATGTGAAGACAATCCATTAGAAACAGAACCAATATAACTCAATGAATGTATTGATAAACATTTTATATATCTTATAATATTAAAAATTCATTAGGGAATCACCCAAAAAGATAATTCACATATCTATTTTGAGTAACCCTTAATCAATAAAATATATCATCTAATTGGAGTAAACTAACTATGTTTTTTCTCAAGATTAAATTCCATCCAGTTAACTCTGTCTCATTACCGAATTGATTAGAGGGATATAATGACCCTACCCTACATATATTAGATAATAGCCCCTATGGATTTGCGTTCACTACCCAATACCACTTTTATCATCAATTTCTATATTCCATATCATTAAATATTGTACATATATGATTGAATTTCATAAAAATTGTCAAAGATTAATTTACCCATAAAAAAAAGAATTTTCCTAAAAATCGATTTAAATCATCAAAAAAACTATTCATAGAAAGGGAATGAATTATATCATAAGATCGCATCCCTATTGAATCATAAAAATAATTAATGTATTTTGACATATAAGATAATTACTTTAGAATAACATTTAAAACATTCCTTGGGAAACATAGGAAAATACCCTTTTCAATCAATACCTATAAAACCAAATAATAAAAAAATAATTATATTTGAAAATAAATTTTAAAAATTTTAAATTAATATTCAAGTAAATTAATTTTCATGATGGAAATAAAATATATTCATGTTTTAAACATTAAAAAAATATTTTAAAACTTTTTTTAAAGAGAGTCAAAAGATACCCATGCAAGAAAACATTAAGAAATTTCATTTTAAAACAATTTAAAAGACTATTAAATATCATATAAAATAAATTCAACAAATAATTTATATTTACAAATGAGAATTATTGAAATGATATAATGTACATGGTGGAAGATTTTGGTTAAAGGACTTTAAAACAATTAAATCAATATTTTTAATGAAATAACATTATGGTATTTAAAAAACCATTTGAAAATATGAATATAAAGAAGGAAAATAAAATAACAAGAGTATAAAAATATTCATGATATTATATATCTATTTTTTTATATACACTGTTCAAATTAATATAGGTTCATTAATCAAAAAACATGTCTCAATGATGTATGTTTGAGATGAGAAACCCTTGCAATAAGGGTAATTCCTGATTCAAAAAAAATTAAATGATTTAACATAGAAGGATTATATAAAAATAATAATTTATATTTAATAATGTGTTAAATAAAATTAATGGGGTATTAATTAAACCATATAATTTAACTCATGGTGTTTAACATGAATTGTGTCTTATGTAATTCAAAATAAGACCATAAAAACCATTGAAACTTCTATAACACTTGAATAAATATATCATGAAAGGTAGAACCAAAAAATGAAACATTAAATATCATGATAGATGATTAATTCCTGATATAATACCACAATAGGAAACATATACACCTTATAAAATGTTTTAGCTTCATAATACTAGACAGGTCTCAATGGAACAATGTTGAGATAAATAATCCATTAAAATATCATATCATTGAAGGTATAATTAAATCAAAGAAGTGATTATGCGTAAAAATTTAAAAACCAAACAAAGAAATATTAATTATAAAACAATTCAATCATCTGTCATATATTTGGAATAAAATTCTAAATGAAGTTGATGTATAACTCCATTAATGGAAATTGAGTAATGAAACCCCTTACCTGCAGTCCCGACTCACTACCTGCATACATTAACACATATTTAACAAATGTATATTAATTATTTAATTTTCTAATAACCATTTCCAATTTTTAAAATTTATAATTAAACCATTTTCCTATTATTTTTATGAAATAATCAATTACATTATTTGTTAAGCCTGTGTCATATGTTTAGAGGATATTTGATTCATAGTTAAAAAAATCACAAGTGTATGTTTACTATTTTCAAATAGGTAATTATTACATCATATAAGAATAATAATCCTCAAATAATTAAAATTTTATTAAAAAAATTTATATTTAAAACCATAAATTAATTTATAACATGAAAAATGAATCACATCGCTTCGTAGAGGTGGTAATCCACGTGTATGGATAAAAACGGTATCATTTTCCTATGGATGGAATAGTAGAAAAATATATGATGTGTTATATTTATAAAATAATAATTATTTTGTTATTATCACATATATAAATTAAATATATTATTGTAATCATCAATGAGTTGTTGTTATGGAAAATGAAACAAATCACTTCATCGAGGTGGCAATCCAAATGTATGCATGAACAATGTTATAATTTTCTAATAGTTGTAAGGGTATGAAAACAAATGATATATTATATTTAAATAAATATAATTATCATATAAATGAACATTAAATAAATATTTATTAATATAAATTATATTCGGTGATGGAAAATGAAACACATCACTTCATGGTGGTGGTAGTCCACATGTACAAACAAAAACTGTTTTCAATCACCATTCGACGGAAGAAGAAATAAAAATAGATATTCCATATTCATAATATCATCTCAATTTGTAATATATTTTTATTTTATTTTATCATCAAGATTAATAATATTCTAAAGAGGTATAATAATATGTAAAGTTAAAAAAAACAACTAAGAGTTATCACTCTTGTTCTAAAAACCACCTTTGTCTTAGACCTTTATATGTTAGGTTCGTTTTTATGAGACTAGAGCCTCTAGTTCATGGAGAAGAATTTTTGGGAGATAATTGGATAGTTTTTTTCAAAAATATAGTGATAAAAATTGGTGAGGATTATAGTATTGATGTTTCCCTTTAATAAGTGAGTGGCCACTCATTTAATATTTTCAAACATTAAAATATTATGGATGTGAAGAAATTTTGTATACATTTTTATATATATTATTGAGTATTAAAATATTATTTAACCAAATAAATCTTTTTTTTCGATAACATTATTTATTTTGGTGTTCATGGTGATTTCGAGGTGTTTCCTAGCCAAAGACACAAATCTGGAAGGGTTAGAAAAAAAAGTCAAATATAAATGCCGTATACTTCCAATACACATAGTGTACTATTTCACTGACATGAATCAGCAAGAATAAGTACACACCCATGTAGTTGGACAAAGAATAAATTTTATGTAGCTAATTTCTAAACGCCATGTCCTACCTTTATGGAGTGTTTGGTGGATAAATACAAGACTACATGCCATGTGAGGTGGCGATACACGCCATTTACATTCACCATCCCCCCACCAATGCTTGAAAGTCAAGGGAAGATCATCGAGACACTTACTGGTAGAGAAAACTAGGTAAAATACTGTTGACATAGGTAGATAGAATGATGTTTTTGTTCCACACCATGTAGTTAAAAAATCTATAAATAGATAGGGAATCCCTCCACATTTAGAGTTTGACATCCTGGGGTAGTTGTTGCGGCTCTAACGTCTGATTCTCCCCTTAGATACATTTCTTATATTCTTTTTCTGTTTTCAATTCTTGTTTAGTGTACTAATCCCTTTCCTCCATTTTTTCTCTTGTATCCATGGTAGGGATTGAGTTTCTGCTCAATTCGCAAACCCAGAACATGTTCAAAAGAGGTTATTTTTCCCATTATTGGGGTTATAATAATGGTTTTGACTGATTTGTAATTTCAATTCAAAAGTTTTTTCTATTATGATTTTTTATAATTTCTTCAATAATCATTGAACTGTATTTTACCATTGGTGTCATTTTGGACCAATAACAAAACCAATGGTGAAGCTGAAGGAGTAGCAATGTGAAAACCCACAACCATTGGGTTAGCTCATTGTTCCTTACTAAAGGGGTAATGAATCTATACATGTTTAAGTAATTCATTATTAGACAAATGAATTAACCTTTAAACATGTAATTTTTTTCAGACTAAGAAATACAAATTAAATTGAATCCCTATGATAAACAACTTTTAATAATAACTTCAAAGATAAAAATGGGGACTACAAAGAAATATGATCATAATTACTACCCCAAAACATTTCTTTTCTATTTGTTCGGTTCTTCTTCTATTTTTCTGTTGGTTTTATTTAATGTTTCACAATTGGTTTCAAATATTAAAAGTTTCCCTTCACTCTTCTTCGCTGGATAACTTACCAAAATTCATCATAATGCACTGGCCCAATTGCTTTTCCTTATTCCTCATGGGATCGTCCCCAAAAACCACTAGCTAGGTAGTAGTTGGTTCAGAATGGAAGAATCAAATTCTAATTTTGGTCCCCTCCTTTCGACGAGAGTGGTGATCAAATTTTGGCATCATTTCTATGGACACACATATAACTAGTGCACATCTGAGTGAATGTTAGCTTCAACAAAATTTGTGTTTTTTTCTAAATTCATTATCTTGGGAACCTCATCCCCACATCACATGGATTATTATCCGACTGGGGAACGGTACAATTATCCAAGAGAGGATTCTTATCTGCATGATCTAGTGCTAATGTACAACTACCCAGAATAATATTATCTATATATGGTTGATGTGTTCCAAATTGAGGAATACCCATATACATATTTCATCCCACCCTTATCTTCTTTTCTGTAAGAACCATATTTCGGTAATACTTAAAGGGTTTTATTTGTGATGGAGGCCTTTAACACATGGCCATAATACTAAATTTAATGTTAGGGGTGACTTGGAAATAATGTAAAGCAGCTCTATGATATAATTTCCAATATGGATCCTCTGATTGAGTTTGAGGATGGGTGTTATAATTTTATTTCAACTGAGAAAAAATGATATGATGTGGGCCCCACCTGTAATACAAATAAAATATCAGATATTAAATTTCGAACTCAAATTTTGAATATGGTGGAACATCATGTCATGTTAATATCAAACATGATAAATTATTGATTTATAACCCCTCAGTTGATTATTTACCAATTATGGAAGAATCCTTTAATTATTTTTGGGTGTTCAACATTTCAAAGATGGAATCATAGGAGGTGGAGGAAGTACATGGTCAAACCAACCATAATTTCAACCTTCGACATCTTTTTTCAGCAGAGCTGGGTTACCACACGCTTTTACCCACAACACCTAATGGTCATGAATTGTGGAAGCAAGATGAGGGTGCCGAACATATATGGTGGTTATCACAACAAACTATACATCCACCTTCTGATTACGGGTATGTAACCCTAACATAGGTCAAGGAAAAGAGAAAAAACAAAGGCTCTTTTTGGGACAACCCAACCATTCATCTTCACTTCTTTCCTTTTCAGTTTTTTATAATCACACAGTGTGTACCATATGCCACACTCTTTATTGTTTGTTCTCTTCAGTATACTATTTAAATAATTTAAAAATTCAATTACACGTCATTTATAACCTCTCACATGGTGTGTTATTTTAATTTTAGTGTATATTATAATAGTAATTTGTGTATATGTACATATTAAAAATGTTAATACACATGTATGGGGCCTCTGGCGATAGAAAGGTCCCTAGAATGTATCTGAGTCGCCACCGATTCAGATCGCTCCACACCTGCCATCAGTTTATGGTTCCTCCTTTTTTAACCCATGCTTAAATAAACTACATGTGAGGTATTTTCAAAATAAGTAATTTTTTTTCAAATTAAAATAAAACAAATGATTGGAATGGATTAGTTGGAATTGTCATAACTTGTACATCCAATAGACCCATTTTCAAGTCTTGAAAACTGAACCAATACCTTAATTTTCCATATTAATAAGACTACACAATGTACATTTTGATATACATCATGTGAGCCAAGTTTTCATTAATAATTTAAAAAATATTAAAAAAAGAATATATGTACGTGAAGTTGCAAGATTGGTAGAATCTCCTTCCTGTATTTGAAAAGACCCGGGTTCCAACTTGGCTAATCTCTCTACATCATCCCTTTTATTCAAATTTAATACACACAGAATGAATTTTCATCATTCCATGTTGAACTGAACCTATAATTTAAATCTTAAATGTAACTAAAAATTTGAATCACTATAACCATTCCTCTAGTGGTTGAGGGATTACATTTGGAATGGTTGATCGCGAGTTCTAATCGTGCCCCAAGCACCGGACCAATGGTTGTAGTTCACTTTTTTAAATTTTAGGATACATGCTATGTATTTCACTAATACATAAAATGTATAAGTTTAATTTAGATGGTAAATATTTATTTTTCATTCTATTGTAAATTCATTTGTTATTTTATATATGTCTTACATAAAAACACACACAAAAACACGATGTGTATGGTTTTTGAAACGTCATGTACTATGATTATAATGGTTAGGAACTTATCTGACCTCAGCCCATGTCGCGTGACCCCCTTCCCTATTTTTTCTCCCACATATCATCAGACTCCCCCAAAAACAATCCAACAATTTCAAGTGTTTTTTGCCAGGATTTATTACACATTTCATTCTTCATCTCAGGTACGCTGTACATCGATCTCAATTTGAATATTTTACTAGCGCTTTGGGTGATATCGTTTCAGGTGATCGTTTAGGTATTCTATATATTAAAAGAGATACACGAAGAAAACACTCCATGTATGTCTAGAACATGACCACACAAGAAAAATTTTCTATATTTAAAATATAAAGGGCATGTACGTTTAGTACATGCCATGTCTAGTGCATCCCCTTCTCCTTCAGGCCCAGCCTGTTTCATGTGGCACACGACCCCTTTTCATGTTTCCACACATGACCTATATGTTTGGTACACTATATTTCCTCCGTCCCTACAGAAAATCTGTGTGTAAAGAGTGCCCTCCTGGCACCTCCATTTTTATCTGCATAGCATGTTCCCCTTTCACATGTTGTGTATTGTGTCAAATCGCATTCCCGAGTCGAGACGTGTTTGTTCCCTTACACTGGAACCACTCTATGTTGTACTACAAAACCTATACAACTTGTTACAAGTTGAGTAATTTTTTTCCCAACCATATGACTTCTCAATGTGTTTATTCAGTGTAAACTGGTTCTTCAACAACACATACTACACGCCTGGTACCATGGATGTACACACTGTGTTCTTTAACATTTTTCTATTTCTCTCATTTTCATCCTTTATTCATTTTGTTCATTTATTTTATTGTATTTTCGTTTATTTCAGTGATTGCAGGTGAGTATCCCATGAGCGGGAAGTGACATGATTCCATTTATAAGTGAAAGAGACCCCCTCACCATCAGATTCATCTTTGACATACCATGAAATCCACATTAGAACTTTTGGTTTTCCAACACCTTTATTGGATACACTGCCTCCTCTTATGATGGAACCTACCTCTTTGACCTCTGCCATTTCGGTCAATTACAAGGCACCACTCCCTAACCCCACTTCTCCCTTTAGGGTTGTTTGCACACCTACCACAATGGTTGAGAGCTCTGGTGGAACCATTACCTCTACTTGACCATCCTCTGAGGCAGCTCATGTATCTAATACTCCACCAACTACTAGTGAAAATAGACCTTCTAATATGGAACCAGCAGATCAAGCTCAGCTGGTGCCACTAGTACCCCACCCTCAGCTACATCCATGTATGATATTTCATAAGGGTAATGATACGGTAGATAGTTTCAGGCCCTTTTGCCTCCACACAATCCAGATGAGTGTCCACAATCTCAACGTCAACATTCCCCATCATCTTGTCATATAGGAAGAGATTGTGGAGCTCTATGGCCATAAGAATCTCTTTGAGACACTCCGGGTCAGCACTCCTATTTACCTCAATTTATTTTTGGGGTTCATGGAAACCACTAAGTTCTACGGGCCCACATACTGCTAGACACCCACAGATACAACTATGCTGGTTCACTTTCGGTTGGGTGACCGACCCTTTTCCCTTACCATGAAATATTTTGGTCAAGGGTGTGGCTTCTACCCCTATCCTTCCACCCCACCTCCTGTATCCACCCTTACTCGCCCCGAGTTCTCTATCCTCAGAGTCATATAGTGGGAGCTTGCTGGGTCCGATGACAGGTACACCCCCACATCATAGAAGAGAACACTCATCCTTTTCACTCCCTGTCAATTACTTCACTGGTGATTTAGTGTCATCTTATTTCCTTTCTAGGAGGAAATAGGTGTCGTGTCTGAGCATGACATGGATATTTTCACCTATATCATCTGGCATGATTACTCTTACCTCCCCTGTCTTACCGCCTCTTATTTCTACTCTATGTTCTATGGCCATCAGGGGAACCTGAACGACGACTTCTATGACACCCATTTTGAAAACCATCCAGGAGTTTTTCAGCCCTCTCTCCCTCACGACCCATTGGGACCTCCTTAGTGTCTTGACTTCCTCAGGATTATTTGCATGCGAACGGTCAATCATCAGGAATATGGATAGGGTCTTGTGCTAGATGCCATGGATCCGGTAGGGGTTAGAGGTGACCTAGATACTCCCACTTCTATTGTTGTCCCAAACCCACCGCATCCACCAACAGATGTTCCTTATCCACTACACCACACTTCTTCCAGCCATCATTCATTTTCAACTATCCCCTCTTCTTCTATGCCTTCCACCTACCCTCCTCCACCCACACCTTCATTTGATCTCTTTTTTTTCCTCCACCTGGCTGAGATGGAGCACCTATAGGATGCTATGGCTTAGACACTTAGGAGGATCGAGAAGATATTTGGGATTCTTCTTCACCACCATGGCCTTTCATTACCCGAAACCCCTAGGTCGGTACCTCTATCCGCTCCCCAACCATCCACCGCATAGACCCCATTTCCTGATTTGGACACTGATTCAGTTCAATACCATAATAATGGACTGACTTCTCCTTCTCCCACTATCCCACACAAGGATTTTATTTTGCCTCTTACTCAGAGTGCCAATATCATTCCTCTATTTTCCGCTCTATATGCCTCTCATTTGGAGGATTCCACTGTTGCATATGAAGCCTATTATGAGGTGACCACATGATTAGTTTTTGGAAAATTTATTACCATTACATATATATATATATATGTCTTTTTTGCAATGATTGGGATGTGACGATGTTTGTATCTACATATTTATTATTCCCTTCCATCGACAGTCACCTATAATATGAAGAAACTTGGGCATATATATTTCACCTACTTACCATATTTTTCAATTCTCCATGAGGGGTATATTTTAGTATTTATTTTTCATTTTTCCTTTTGATTTCTTTCTTCCATTACATCCCCTTGTATGGCCCCTGTTGTTTACCCACATTCTATCTTCTTCCTTATTATTGCACTTCGGGGACCATATGGTGTCTTAAGTTTGGGGAAGGGTCTCTACGTAAACTAGTCTTTGACTTTGCACTAATATATGATACATCAATAATATTTTATATATTTATAATTATAGAAATTTATTGATTAATTATATTTATAAATAATAATGACATAATAAGGAATTCTAAAAAAATTTGTTCTTATTTCAGGATTTCAAAATATTTTAATATGATAACTTTTATAGTTTGATTATAGATTTAAATTATTGGACATTTACATTTATTAGACTAAACATTTATACTCATGTCATGACCTAATTAACCCCTTTTCCTTTCTCATTCCAAAGATGTACTCTCATAATTTTTGAAATATTCTGTCTTATAACCTGTTTCTTTAGATATTATTGGGATCTTCATAACTAAAAGAGATTTATAGTTTTCCTATTCAAAACATAAATATTTTTTAATAAAATTAAAATTATTAAGGAATTTGATTCTTTTTCAGCCACATTAACCTTGAAACCTACCGTAAATGTGATCTTGGTAAAACCCTTAGAAACCATGAAATTCCTTGATATGAAGTTAAAATAATATCCTATTTGCCCTTGTTACCCTACTTCTTTAATATTTTTTAATTATTATTAATTTGAGTTGTGAAAATAGGTAATTTGGATATTTATGGTACATTTTGGTGAGCCACCTAGAAATTAAGAGTGTGGGAGAGCACCTCCTATTTATTTTGGCAGAAGGGTTCCAAAAACACTATTCATTATATTCTTGGTGGTCCCATTTAAAAATATATATGTTGAAAAATGAAAAATAGGGGCCTTTTATTGTTATACATTATTGATGGTTTATGGACCCATGTTGGCAGGGGAATATCACAGTGATGATACCCTTTGAGAGAACATGGTTAGAGATGAGTTTTCAGTAAATATTATTCTGAATATCATGCATTTCTATTTAAGAATTCAGCCTCATTTTCCACGATTCTGAGATTAATTTTCATCATTACCTACAAACCCTTTGCCTCAGAAAAATTTTAACCATATTAAAGTCCCTCATGATTTTTATTATTTGACTTCTAAAGTGGAGAATCAGAACACAATCAAGCATATGGATAGAGTTCATATACTTAATATTGAACATAACTATGATTAAATAATCTTGAGTGATGAGTGTGGAACTTTGGAGTGAGAAAAATCCTCACATGGTATGTTTATTTACGATAAGTTAAACAAACTAAATGAAAGAGGATGTAAATTTTTTATTGAATTATATATGAGGCATGGTAAGAATATCATTGGAATTTAATTTTTTTATGCCTTTTAAAACCCTATCCTATGTATATAGTATTTAAAATTATAAATAGTCAAAATTTTCCCTTTTTAAAGTATGTATTTTATTGATTTTATGATGAAATTATTCTTGAGTAATAGAAAATACCTAAGTGTGGGGGAGTTTTATGTGCCTGAATTGTGTGTAACGTTTCATATATATTGTTGAGTATGAAAAATATTTTCACCAAATAACTCTTTTTTTATTAATAAAATGATTTATTGTTATGTTCATGATGATTTTCAGGTGTTTCCTAGCCAATGAACCAAATTGGGAAGGGCCAGAACAAAAATTCAAATATACACAACATGTACTTCATATACACACCCTTTTTTATTACCCCAACACAGATCAACATGACTGAGTACAAGCACAAGAAATTTTACAGAGAGTACACACCCAGTAGTTCATTTTTTACATTCCATTTCCCACCTTCTAGAAGCAGGTGGTGGCTAAAGACAAGACTACACTCCATGTGAGGCGACGATACACACTTTTTACTCTCACCAACCGGCTGCTGATGCTTGAAATATAGGGAATCCTGGTGACACACCATACAGTAGAGAAAACCCTGGAAATGAATTTTGAAATAAGTACAAGGATTTTAATTTTTATTACATGCTGTCAAGTTTAAAAATCTATAAATATAGTGGGAAACCCTCCACATTCGGGGTTGGACATCCTGTGGCGGTACTGCTACTCTGACGTCTGGTTCTCCCCTCAGATCCATTTCTAGTTTTCTTTTGATATTTTCAATTCCTATTTAGTGTAATTATACCTTTCCCCCATTCTTCCTCTCGTATTAATAGTAGGGATTGGGTTTCTTCTCAATTCGGACACATTGACCATGGATATAAGAGGTTATTTTCACCATGTTGTGGTTATAAAAATTGTTTTGAGTGATTTGTAATTCCAATTCAAAATTATTGTTTTATTATGATTGTTATTTACAATTTCATTAATAAACATTCCATTGGTGTTATTTGGAATAATAACAAAACCAATGGAAAAAGAGAGGGATTAGAAACATAAAAACCCATGACCATTGGCTGAGCTCATTGTGGATTACTAAAGGGGTAATGAACTAAATTTTTTTTATGTAATTAATTATTGGACCAAGGAATTAACTTTTAAACATGTAATTGTTTGCTTTCGGATCAAGAAAACCCAATATAATTTAATCCCAATGATAAAAAAGTTTTATTAATAAAAACATTGAAAAATAATGAGGACTACAATGAAATACAATCAGAATTACTACCCTAACATGTTCGTCTTATATTTTGTTATGTACTTCTTCTGATATTGTCTTGGTTTTATTTGAATTTTGACAAATGGTTTCACTTAGTAAAAATTTCCCTTCACTCATATTTTATAGATAACTAATCAAAATTCACCAAATTGCACTAGTTTAATTTCTTTTATGTGTTCCCTATGTGATCAACCTCTACTACCACTAGCTACATAGTAGTTGGATCAAAAGGGAGCAATAAAATTCTTATTTGGGACTGATCATTGAAATGGGAGTGGGTACCAATTACAATGTCACATTCATGGACGAATTGGTACAAAATTAGATTAATTTTTAATTATAAATGATATAGGATTGCAATAAACTAATATAATAGTATTTAGAGAAGTTTTTATGTCATTTTAACCGATATATCGTTATTTTTACCCCTTATTAACCCTATCTATCTTTGAACTTGGTAATAAATCTTTCAATAATTAAAAGTTAAAAATTTAATTATAGGTATAAATTGGTACAGAAATGGTATATGGATGATATTCATGACCATTTAGCACTCAATGTTTCCAATTTTGAGATATTTGTTGGATTTTTCAATTATTTAAAAGATATTATAAATCATCCAATATCATTAATGTAATTTTGGGAGATATTTATGTATTTTCACTTTAAAACATCAAGAAATGTCTGTATTTATATTATAGTCCAATTAAAAAAAATTAAAAATAAATTAAAAGTAAATTAAAATTAATTAATTAACTTAAAATTAATTTTAAACAAAAAATAATGTAATAAATATTACATTTTTGTTTTTTAAATAAATTAAATTATCTTTTTTACTACTTTCACAAGAACAATCTCAGTGTTGTGTAATAACTTAACGTAATAATATCATCACTAAAATTTTAAAATAAATTATCAAAAAACCTCATGAATTTTAAAAAAAAAACATTTATAGCTTAAAATAAATTTTTATCCCTATAACATAATATTATACATATTAAATAAAAGTGAGTGACTTTTTTTACTTTATCCTTGCCTATGATAATAAATATTTTATACACAAAGGAATGTGTTAATACATTTTAACAAATTCTAATCCTAGATAGCTTTTCTTGAAAAAAACATATAAAGTAAAATAAATACAACTATTAAGGATATTTTTAGGCCTTATCCCACATTTTAACCATATTTTACATGTTTTACCCTTACCGAGATAAGAAATATTTTCTACGGTGATTATTCATACTCAAAAAATATAATGGTTGTTATATGAAACAAATTAACCTTTTAATGAAAAAAATAAAATCCATTTTTCAAGATTTAATTTTTATTAGTGGAATAAATAAATTATAATATAAACAAGTATAAATAATTAAAAATTAATTTTTAGAAAAATGTGTTATTAAGATTAAAAATGAACTTATACCATAATCAAGTATAATATTGATTTCTATGTATCTAATTATATAATATATAAATAAATTATAATTATGTTACATTAATATAACATGTTCCTTTTAAATAAAGTCATTTAATGAAAATAATTGGTAATTTTACAAAAATTGATATTTTTTACTATTTTCTAATAAAGCAATATTTTCAGAAAATCCCCAAATATCATATTATGATAATTCATATTTGATGATTTTAAAATTGATTTCCTTTTAATAAAATAGTATTTTTAAAATCGGTAGAAATTAATTATAATATTCTCGTACAATAATCAATATAAAACATTCTTTAAAGTGAATATATTTGATATGAATAAAATCAATTTTCATAAAATTGAGTGCTCATTTCCAATGAATTAATCAATAATTATCAGTTATGTAGTAAAAATTTATATATATTTAATAACATGATTACTCCTATTTATATCTATTAATTCAATGACTAGGTTATATCAGTCAAATTTGAGGAAAAATATAATGTTGTTTATTTAAACTCAATGTTGCATGTCATATATGTTATCGAACAAAGTATTCTTTTGAAATAATGGGGCATTACATCCCAATTTTAATAAATTTTACCCTTTTAATTTTATTCAGATCTTGGTAATAATAGATTTAATATATGAAAGTACCATTTTTGAAAATCTACAACGTAAAAAGGGTTAATAAAACATCTTTTTGAGAAGATGGAAATTTTGATATGAAGACCATATTGAATAACACCTCACTAGGTTAAAAAAATGATAACATTAGTAGGAAGTGATAATATTGACATAGAGGAAATTTTAATGTCCAAATAATGTTGTTGAGATATATAAAACATTGATGACATGAAATTTAATATTCTTGTGATGTTAATTACCAAAAAACCATAAAATAATGAGGTGTAAACGAGACAATCAATTCACTATAAATAAATTAAATTGCATTACATTCTTTTTTGAAGATCCTTTTTATAGAGATTAATACTTATTTTACCATAAATTCTAAGAATATAAGGAAATATTCTTACTCAACTTTCTTCAAATCCAGAAACAAAATTTCATCCTTTGGTTACATGTTTCAATCAATTTACACTTTTACCTTAAATTTTACTATAAATGACGAGTTTGATTATTTAATTATTGAATCAATATGATCAATTACGGATTAAAAATGAGGTATATAAATGGATAATAAGATATTATTTTTGACATTAATAAAATTAAAATGGGTTTCCAATCATATGATAACACCCAAAGAGAATAAACCACCATATGAATTAATAATAATATAATAATAGAAACTCTACAACAACTCTTGAGGTTAAACATATATTATTCGATAATAAATTTACCATATATCTCGATTAACATCAGTAACATTAACATTAAATAGTTTTTCAATCTCAAAGGTTGTTTCATACCATTCAAATAATATCATAAAAAATACAATAAAATTAATCCAATGTAATCCTACATGTTCAAAAAACGGGTTTCATATACCTCAACCCCAAAAACCATCTCCCAAAATATCATTAATAACCTTAAAATCCAATCACATAAATCCATAAAAGGGGTTTCTATAAATTTAAACTTATGATCAACAATAAACGTATAAACTCGTGATGGTATCCATGACTATTAAGTTAACATATAATTAAAACATCATAACATACAATGTTATCTAAACACTACATTGATACCAACTAAAATATCCCTTAACCCACACTCACAAATATTATGCTAGAAATATACTTTTTATATTCCTGTCATTATTTAAAAAAAACTTTGTACAATTTTAGTCATCAAAACATATGCAAACAAATAGAAATATTTGATCAATTACATACCAAGGGACGTTATAGGTTTATTGATTTACAGAATTAAAAAAGTATATTATATTTAAACACCCATTATTTAAGTGATACGTTTTCCAACAATATCGAACTTTTTTATTTAAAAGTAAGTACTCAACATCTCGAATAAAATTATTTACAATTGAAACCTTTCATGATATTATTGACTTTTTATAATATTTAAAACATTTGGGAGTAGAAAATATAAAATATTGAGCTTATATATTTAATAAGGGTAAACATAATCATTACTAATTGAATATAATTAGTAAGCTTCAATTGAGCTTAAGGGTATGATAACATAATCAAATAGCATGAGAATAATATACGAGAATAAAAACCCATAATATCCAAGATCATAAATCAGGAGATATGGCATAAAACATTTACATTATAGATGAGTTATATATGTAAATGATCGTGAACCCTGTAAAAACATTCTGTGAGAAAAGGATCATATATAACATAGTGAATGAACTGAAAAACTATGTAGATATCTTGGGAAAAAACATTCATCATTGAATCACCTAACCAGATATTTCTCATTTCTCTTAATAGTAACCTATAACTAAAAAACAATGTCATATCATAGGAGTAATTTAACTCCATTGCCTCTTCTGACTAACTTCCATCCAATTAACTCTATCTCATTACATATTGCATCATAGCTCTAGAAAGGAACCACAAATCACATATCAGACAATTTCACTTAGGTATTTGGGTTCACTCCAAATTCCAACTTTATTAGTAATTTCTAATTACCTTACCATCCAATAAAATACATTGATTTTTTCATTCCATCCAATATATAATATCTTGATTTATCCATGATAACTAAATAAGTTGACTAAAAAATTCATTAAAACGTCATCATAATCCATTCAAAGAAAGTGAGTGAATGGTTTTATAAGATTATACCCCCAATAAATCAGAATAATTTTTAAATAATGTGGACATAGATGAAAATAACTTTAAAATAACATTAAAAACATTACTTGGAAAACAAAGGAAGATTCCCTTTTATTTCGACACCTTTAAAAACTAGAAAATCACTAAATATTTAAAAGATATAACTATTTGAAAAATTACCTAATACATTATAGAAGAATATTCAAATAAAATAATGTTTATGATAGTGGTAAAATAATTTAATGTCATAAATGTAAGAAAAATAAACATTCTGTTTATACTATTTTAATGAGAGTCAAAAGTGAACCATGCTAAAAGTGTTATGAAATTTCTTTTTATAAACATTTAAAATAAGGTAAAATATCATGTAACGTAACGTTTTTAAATAATTTACTTTTTAAAATAAAATTATTATAATAAGATAAATAATATCTAAGGAGAGTTTGGGTAAAAGTATTTAAAAACAAAAAAAATTAAATTTTTAAATAAATACCATTTATGGTATTTTAGAAAACAAAAAAACCCTAGAAAAACATTTAAAATGAAAAAAAAGATACCATGAGCATAAAAATTGTCATGATATTATACTTAAATACTCATTATATAAATTTTTTAAATGAATATAAGTGTATCAATAAAAAACATGTCTCAAAGTCTAAAATTTGAGACAAGAAACAATTACTATGTGGGAAATTATTGATTTTAAAATCCATTAAATGAAACAACATAACATGATTATATAAAGCACATAACTTACATGAAATAATATTTTAAAAACATTAATTGGTAAATAATTACACGTTATAGGATAAATCATGGTGCATAACATGAATTATGTCTCAGTGAATTCAAATTGAGACCATGAAAACCCATTATAATTTTATAAGATTTGAAATAATATCTCAAGAAAGAAATAAATTTCATAGATATTTTAATATAATAACAAATGACTCATTTAAAACATATTATCTCAATGGGTATTATATACATTTAATAAAAGGAACGAGGGTTATAATACAAGAAATGCCTCAAAGATACAATATTGAGATAATTAATCCTTAAAAAGACCAAGTTATTGAAGTTAGAATTTAATAATTGAAGTGATTAAGTGTAACAGTTTTGAACCCACATAAAACCATTGTAAATTCAAAATAATACAATTATTTTTCAATATATTTTAATAATTCTATCATTTAATTATAAATATAACCCAATTAATAAAAATTAATTTAAGAAACCCCTTACCCTGAGTCCTCAACCACTACATATGTTCTTTAACTAATATATAATAAGTTCATATTAATTATTAATTTTTTTAATAAAAATATATAGATATATTAATATATAATTAAAAAAATTGTTTCATTTATATCAATTATATATTTAATTACATAATTGGTTGAATCTACAATGTGTGTTTTGAAGACATTCAGTTCATAGTTGCAAAACAAAATCGGTATGTTGACCATGGTAAAATAGTAAATTATTAAATCATATAAAAAACAAAAAACATGAAATATTTATATTTTTTATAAACTGAATAAATTTTTATAATCATAAATTAATTTCATACATGAAATAAATCACATCGCTTCAAGGAGTGGGTAATCCACATTAGCACTCAAACAACATTTTCTTTATTCAACAAATTGTAGGGTCAGAAAATAGATGATGTATTATCTTCATGGAATTATAATTATATAATTAATGTAATATATATTAATTAAATAAATCATTATAATCATCCATTATAGGTGGTGATTTAAATAAAAACCCATCATTTTGTGTAGGTGGTAATCCACACATACACAAGAACGATGTTATCATCTTCCAATAGCTGGAAGGGTGAGAAAATAAATTTTATATTTTATATACATAATTATAATTACATCATGAATAATATATATATATATATATATTAAATCCATCATTATAATTATCCATGAGAGGCTATTATGGGAAATTTAATGAATAACTCTGTGGTGATTGTAGTCTACACGTATGCATGAACAATGTATTCATTCCACATTTGATAGAAAAGGAGATGAAAAATGGTTCTACCATGGTAATAATAACATATTGTTATATATGAGATATTAATTTAATGATATCATAATGGAATAAAATTTTTTTATGACTTATAAGAAGAAGTAAAATGAAAATGCACAAATAAGAGTTATACTACTTCCTTGGAAAAACACATTTAGATTACACATTCAGACCACTAGATTAGTATTTTTATGAGAAATATGATCTACTTAGAGGATATGAATGTTAAATACATACATTTCAAGGTATTTTAAAAACAACAGTTTTCAATAGTTGTGAGTAAGAGAGGAGATGAGGTTTCCTTTTATAAGTAAGGGGATGTATACTTGTAATTTTTTTAAAATGTAAAATATTATAAAGTCGCATTCATTTCAATGTGGTTCAAAATTGGACTAGTTTCCAAATAAATATAATATAATATCTAAATAAACTCCCATAGTAATATTTAGATATGTTTTTAGGACATTATAAACCATTAACCATTAGTTTAACCTCCATATTAACCCTTTTATCCTTAACTAAAATAATATATTTTTCAATTATTAAGAGTTATAAATTTTCTTCCAAAGTAATAATTTATTCATAAATGGTAATAGATGATATTTTAAGTTATTTCCCATAAAAATTTTAAATTTTAAATATTTTTTAGATTTTAAAATAAAATAATAAAATTTTATATCTCATAAATTGTCGCTAATGTCATTTTTGGCGAGATTTGTATTTTTTTAATTTAAAAACATAAATACATGTACGTAATTAGCATAAAAATAATGAAACAATAAATTACACAATATTTTCAAATATAAAAATAATTTTGACCATAATTCATCCAAAAAAATTAGTTTTTATATTTTCAAAATAATTTACTTATATTTTTCTATTATTTGAAAAAACAAAGTGTTAGTTTTGTATAAGTATTTAATATAATTATATCAACACAAAAAATTAAAATTAAATTATATATATATAAAAATTCATTCATATTTATAATAACTATTTATAACAAAACAAAATATGTTTTGGTAGAGTCCCAGCCCTAGTACCCTCGTGTTTGTGGTTTCATGGTCACATTGGCATAAGATGAAAATAATCTCACCCCAAAAGACCGGATAGTTTAGTAGTCTGTGTAAACCAATTACTGTCATGAAATTCAAATTACATTATAAAACATTAAATAAAAAAAGGAACTTTCTTTGCGAAAACCATTATTCCCCTTAGTGTATCACTACAAATCAATCTCAAAACACTTCCTCTCATCTTGGGAGTAATAAAACTTAAGCAAGCGGTGAGCTCAGATTGCTGTTAAGGGTAAAAATATTGTGAGACCTATGAATAAATAAATAATTATTATTATTTAAAGGTACATAAATAAAAAATGTCATTTAATTAATAACTTGAGAATAATATGAATTGAATAAATATTGATCTAATAATACTATATAAATAATCCCACGAGATTGAAAACCTAACCATGGATATTATAACTAATTGAATAATGAAATTTAATATCAATAACTGAATTCATAATTATGGAATGCATAAGGATGTACATTTAAATGTTATGATCAAGTAATTATACTAAAAAATATAATATCGTCGTGGCCTTTTTCCAAGACACCTCTATAAATAGGTAAGGGATCATCCCAAACATCATCTAGTATTTCTAATAACACATAATGATGAAACATTGGTCTACATAAGGCCACTATCATCACATACAAATTATAATGCATTTATAATATGAAATGGGTGAAACATAACACAAATAATCATTCATTTATAAACTATCATACAAAATGTAATTGATTCCCCCAATCAATAAAAATAATCATAAACCGTCCATAGTAATATGAATTGTATCATACTTAAGAATTCATGGTCAAATGGATCAAAAATCATCCAAAGAAATAATATAGATGATATCACTATAACATATTCCTAGTGAATCATAATTACAATTAATAGATGGTTTTGTTGATAAATAGAGATACCATAAAAGATCCATGAAATGTTTTTGGAGTAAATAAGTGTTCTATTTTTCAAATCAACTTTATAAATGATTCATAAAATTGTTTAAAATAACAAATAAACCTTTTAAATTTTTATAACATTTGGTGTTTATAATGGTGGAAATTTTTTAATGTCATGCACATTAAGACAAATATTTGTCTCTCATTTTCAGTGAAATCAATATGAAAATTATTTTGAAATTGACATGAATATTCTGTTGAAAATAATTTATAAAAACTTAAAAGGGTAAAAATACTTTTAATAAATAATTTTTAAAACATTATAAACATTTTTAGAAAACATTGATTTTGATGAAAATGGTTTTCTGACCAAAGAGAAAAATAATGTCAGATTCTTATAAAAACATTTTCTTAATCATTCTAATTACCAAAGGGTGGGAAAATTGTATCATTGCATCCAAATTTCATGAATAAACTGAGGATATTAAATTATAATTAATTCTAGATAAAAATATTATAAAATTACCACAAATGATATGAAATCATAAACGATGAATCGTGATGAGATTATGAAATAATCCCTTAACACATTGGTAACTTTTGAATCATAATAAACTTATAATAAATAAATTCAAATGAAAGGTTAATTATCATAAACATAAGTTAATTCATGATATAACATAAAAAATTGTTTTTATATACACTACATAAAAGAAATAGTTGGTGAATTTGGAATATTCATTATAGAAGTAAAAATGAGTAAAGAAACCATTACCTTTAGTCTTACTCAAAATGTGTGATCTATAAAATCATCTATTATAAATTTATTTTAATTTTATACTTGATTAATAACCTTTTTAATGTTTATTAATCCTTTTATTTCAGTTATTAACTTATCATATACTATTAATGAATCTATTAATGTTATATTAGTTTTTTCGAAGATATTTTGTTAATGTGTCAACAATGATTTTGGTGGGTTGGATATAGTAAAAAAAGGTCATTATATAAACACATAAAGAAATATAATAATGAAATAATTATGATATATTTATAAAAATTATATTTTTAAAACCAATCATGGAATTTTTTTTGATAAATAAATAATTTTAAATTCACGGAGACTGTAGGTCGTACATACACATGAGTAACTATTCCATTTTTCAATGATCATTATGGAATGAAAGTGATTAATATTTATATTTATAGAATTATAATAATATCATGTATAAAATATTATTTATATAAATATACTTCTATAAATAGTCCAAGTGGTGCGGTGATGAATATTGAGTCACATCGCTTTGTGAAGGTGATAGTCCACAAGTACACGAATAACATTATCATTGTTCAGTGTAAGAAAAATATAATATATATTATCATTTAAAAATGAAAAAAAAAATTCATTAATATGATAATAATTTCATTTATATCACATATATTAATTAAATTTATCCTTATCACCTTCCATGTAAATTTTTTGTGAAGGACGAATCACATCCATTTTCATGACTGTAGTCTGCCAAACACATGAGTGATATTATCATAACCGCTACAGAGTGGAAATTAAAAAGGATTTAAATTATATATTAACTCCAAATAAATAATTATGTTATAACTATGATATATAATTTATATCCATCATAATACCAGCCATTATAGGTGGTAATGAAAAAACTAATGACATCGGTTCATGAGGCGATAGTCCGCAATACACATGAATGGAAATTTTGGAACCCATTTGATGGAATGTGCATGGTAGTAGGTAATTAAAATAACATAAAACCATATCAATAAATGTAATATTCTTATGTTATTTTTAGGTCAAAAATGGGCATACATACCCTGATAAAGGGTGAATAAGGGTATGGATATTCTTTTCAAAATCATTCCTTCCAAACTAGACCTTAACATCTTTATTACGTTGGTTACTTTATTTTCACATAATTTTTAATAGTGATCATATAATTATACTTATTTATCTAATAATGATTCTTTGAATTTAATATTGGATTAAAATAAAAAGGAAGAAATGATTTTTACTTGGTTCTCCCACACTGTGCTACATCCAAGGAGCATAAAACAGCAATATGCCGATTGTACCAAATTCACTAAGGCTTACTGACAATAATGATGGTTCAGGATTGATATCATATATACCTAGGTTCACTTACTTTACAAGAATTAGGGTCATATAACTACACTCCCAAGGGCCACTAACTATGTCTCTTTATCTGGCACACTTCCGGGGGAAAGGAACCTCATCTTCTTCTTCCATTACTCACTACACTTAGAGGATATTCACCCATAGTTTATAGACAAGTAGGTCCCTTAATTATTTATAATTAATGAATCCTACACTATATATAGATGATCTGTTGAGGTCCCACTTTCATACACTTGATGAAAACAAATTTACCACAAGTTTATTAGGAAATCCCTTTTAAACACTTTTTGCTGTCTTTAATGCCTTCATAGAATTTTCTCCTTCACGAAGCTCCTTCCCAAAGCTCTTCGTGAAGCTCATATATACTTAATTTTTTGAATATTACTTTGCTTCGTGAATTCTATTAATTTATATATGCTCAAAAAATTCAGTAGGCTAATAGCCACGATTAAATTCTTTTCATGAAATACCATCATGAACAACATTCTCAATGCTCAGAACATTTTGTTGGATTATAGCCTTCACGAAATTTTTTGCATATCACCTTCGTGAACCACCTTCATGAGTGACCTTTGCGATTACATATCCTTAAGATCTTCATTAAGTTTTGATACTTTTCTAAAGGGAGTAGATACTTATTTAAAGGTGTTTTCACTAATCCTAAAAGCTTCCATCCCACATCAAAAAACTTTTAGCCTTCGAAAACCACTCTTTGTGACCCCAATAATTGAAAAACCCCTACCTTATACATATTTTCATAAGTTATTCAAGGAAATAAAATTTCTAAATGGAGGAAAAAATATATATTTTGGACCCCAAAAAATTTTAAAACATAAAAAAACGGCAACGTCATTTTTATATTTTGTTCTATACCTCTTTTAGGACATTAATTCCTTCATCCTGGATCATTTTCAACATAATATGTTAACTATCTATCTAGAATCAACAACTTACTATGGAAACTCACTTTCTGAGCAAAAAAATCAACCGAAAATGTTGAAATGTTACCTTGATTTATTGTTTCCCAAGATTGATTATAACATCATTTTAAAAACAAATTAATGAGGTGATAGAATAAATAAAATAAAATAAACTAATTGAATAAAATAACAACTTTTTCTAGTGGCCCCGCAAGGATTTCCCTAAAATCCCTTCTATGTTGGATTTATGCACAATATAAATTTTTTAGGATAATTTTATCGAATTTGGGAAGTAATTTTCCAAAAAAATGGTAACATTCTGTGAATAAGAGAGGAGAGGGGGGGACTTTTATAGGTGAGGTGAGTGGCACAATTTTATTTTCTGAAAAAGTAACATGTAACCAAATTTATCACATAGAAAAAAGCGTCCATAATTTTTTATTATAAATAATAATATATTATAATGCCTTAATATGACCATTAAATATATTTTTTAAAATTCTTTAGTTTATTTTAACCATATTAATTTTAGTTTAACCACCTAATAAATAAGTTTTTACTATAACAACTGTAATTAATTTTTTGATTTTTCATTAATAATTTTGGTAAAAAATTAATTTCACCTTATTAGGTAATATAAATTATTATGATTCAAAATATATAATCCGTTTTTTAAATTTTAATCACATAAGTGTAAACATTACATTTAAAATCAATCTTGAAGATGCAGTGAGAAACCGGTTTTCAATGAGAAATATTCAAAAGTTTTTAAAGTTTTTATATCAAAATGTAATTTACAAATGAATCTAAAAGAATAAATTAGGTTAATTAATATATCATTTTTCTAAATTAACATTATAAAAATTTAAAATATAGTTTATCTATATGAATAATTTTGAGAAAAGGGAGTTTCCATATAATTTTTGGTATTTTTCATTATTCATCAAAAAATGAAACTTTTTAGAAAAAATCCAAAAAAATGCACCATAAGATAATTTTGATATGATTATTTCAAAAAAAATATTTTAAAATTATATTTTATAAAATTGGTAAATATAAATTATAAATTATAAGGGAAATGTGAAACTAAATATTTTTTTATAAAAATATGGTATTTTATGAAATATTTTTTTTCTTTCGAATGGTTCAAATTTTATATCTAATTAATAGATGAACATTTTATTTATCATTTACATGT